>CM045943.1:1147500-1747500 GCA_025177825.1 Aechmea fasciata | reverse complement strand
AATAACCCGAGAACAACTGTTCCACCTTTTCAGTGGAATAAGACTATTCTCATGTTGTATCTAAATAATTAAATATATTGAAAGATATAACCACGCTTATACCAAGCTAAATAATATAATAATAAATAAGAAGAAGAAGAAGAATTTTTAATTTATTTTTTTTATATTTATAGTAATAATATTATTAATAATAATATTTATTATTGTTATTATTAGAAGTATAATACTATTATTATTGTAAATAAAATAATATATATTATAACATATAATTATGTTAAAATATATTATTTTGCATTGTTTATTATATATAGTTTTTTTTTACTATTCTCTACTATTCTTGAAACAAATGCAAAATACAGTTTTTATTATTCTTAAGAATAAAATAATTTTTAACTCAACACATTTTTGAACTTATTCTTATATATCCCCGAATAACTAGCTATTTTAAGAATAAAAAAGCTTATTCCTAAATTTGTTAACCTCAAGCTAGGATATAATATAAGGAATGGATTGGTAAAAAAAAATTTCTACCGCTTTGTTAATTTTTTAGAAATAAACTTATTTCGAACTGACACCTCGGATGTCATGCAACCACTGCTCTTCACGCTTTTAGAATTGGTGGTGATCGATCTATTAGTTAAAACTTACAAGTATCGAATGATTGGTTCTTTTAAAAATACTATAGTTGGGAAAAGTGGCTTTTTGACCTACCTTTTGGGTTTTTTTTCCGAGAAACTTGGGCCCAGCACCAGTCAACTTCACCTAGTCTTTTATTGGAGCCACAACCTATTCCAACCTATGTTAGTTAATTCGCGAATTATTCGCGAATTTTTGAAAAAACGAATTAAACGACCGAATTCGTATTTTTGCGAAAAATTCGGAATTTTTTGACCAAAAAATCGGATTCGCGTATTATTCGCGTAGCCGAATAATTCGGCCCAAAAAAGCGGATCGGGCCCGCATGCATGGCGCCTGCCCGCGCCTGCCCAGCCCGCAGTCCCTCGCCTGCCCGCCCTCCTCGCATGCTCTCCCGCGCTGCGCTCCTGCTAGCGCTCCCGCTCGCAGGCCCACCGGCCCAAAGCAGTAAAATACAAAAAAAAAAAACAACACATTTCCCAACACCTCTCCTAAGACTTAAAAAAAAAAATAAAATAAAATAAAAACTCTTTTCAAATTTTTAATTAATTAACTTAATTTTATAGTTATTTATTCATATATTTTTTTTAAAATATGAATATTTATACTAATAGCATAAATCCTGAGAGAAAAAAAGTTAATTTAATAGCCGATTTTTTATCCCGAATTTTTAATTGGTAAACGTATAATATCCGTATAAATCACGATCGAATAATTGATGAATCCGTTTTTTAGCCGTATTTTTCAACGAATTTAAAAATTAGAAAACAAATTTTATCCGAATTATACCCATACCGAATTTTTGCCGAATCCGAATTAACTAACTATGATTCCAACTATGGGTAGGGCTGGCAAATGAGCGAGCCGGCTCGTGTTCGACTTGCGTTCGGCTCCATATTCGGCTCGCTCGAGTTCGGCTCGAATTTATTTCAAATTGAGCTTGAGCCTAAATTTAGGCTCGAAATTAATTTCAAGCCAAGCTTGAGTATTACGGCTCGCTTGAATTAGGCTCGTAAAGCTCGAAATATATATATATATATATATATATATATATATATATATATATATATATATATATATATATATATATATATATATATATATATATATATATATATATATATATATATATATATATATATATATATATATATATAAACAATCTACTATATTATTAATAGTATTAACCACTCTATTAGGTTTCTGGATGAAGGGATGTGCGGTTAGGATGATAGTGATTTTCTAGAGGTGAGTGGGTGGTTAGTTGAATAGTATGATCTATTGAGTGAAACCGGTCAAACGGATATCTAACGGTAAAAAAATCGACAGCACTAAGCATTGGTATTATCGATAATATAGTAGCCGGACTCTCTCTCTATATATAGTCCGGTTATTATACTATCTATAGTACCAATTATTTTGTGCTATCGAGTTTTTTGCCGTTATATCTACCTATAAATATTGAGTCCGGCTACTATACTATCGATAATGCCACGCATTTGGTACTATCGAGTTTTTGCCGTTAGATGTACCATTTTGGCCATTTTCATCTCGTTAGATCATACTATTCAATTACCCACCTCCTCAATCCTAAGGAGTTACTATCATCCTAACCATACATCCTTTCATTTAAGGGCCGAAAACCTAATAGCAAGTAGTTGATACTAGTATAAATCTGACAATAAAAAACTTATGAGTATAAAGGGGTCTATACTAATAGAGTATAGTAGCCGAACTCTCTCTATATATAATTATATATAATATATATTTTAATTATATAAATTTATATATATTATGTATTTTAATTATATGTATATAGAATTTAGATTATTGGGCCTATAAAACCAAATAAGTAAAATTCTACTTTAATTGCTCTCTGTTTCTCTTTTTCACTCGCTCAGAGTTGTTTTTCCTAATTTTTTTAATATTATAATATCGTATTTTATGCATTCATTTTGTATGTTGAGCTATTAGACATTTTTTTATATCAAATTTTAGATACTATTTTATAAAAACTAAACAATAGATTGTACGATGTTAAGAATTTCAAACAGCTCGTTTAGGGCTCGAGCTCGCTCGACTCAAAATTAGGCTCGTTCGAGCTCGAATTAATTTCGATTTAGGCTCGAAATTAATTTCAAGCCAAGCTTGAGCTGAGATAAGCTCGCTCGAGCTCGGCTCGTTTCCACCCCTGGTCCATGGGTTAGATATCTCACATTTCTCACCACTACTTCGCTTATTGAGGAATCAAAAACCATAGATGGGAGACTTTGTCTTTGGTCTACAAGTTTCGAAAGCAGTCCGCGCCCGCTCCGAGTGAAGAAACAGCAGGACGACCAGCGACTTTGTTAGCAGCTAAAATGGGCTGTGGAATTTGAAAATTAGTTGTTGCGCACTCCGCGTATACATATAGTTCAAGCACTATTTTTAGAATTAAAATCTAATTCGATAAATATGATCTACAATACCAAAAATTACATTCCGACGGATGTTACAGAATATTTCAATAAAAAATCAACGGCGTACGTAAGAACGGACGCACTATTGAGTTTAGAGTTTAAGGCCTTCATAACTGGATTTTAGTAGATTGATGCATGATGCACCAGGTGCATGCTATATATAACTTCTTGTGGAATTGACCCAAAGGAGAGGTTAGAAAAACACTTTAGACTTCAAACACTCCCAGAAAAAAAATTTCACGGCCTACTCTTACTAATCAACTTTGAAAGTGACCATTAAATAGATTTCATCTACTGGTATCTAAGTATCTAACTATCTAAATGCTTTTTTTTTTCCTTTTTTTTTTCTCTCGTTTGAGCGAGTAAATTTGTTAAGATATTTTTGTGCATGGATTGACCGTCCAAAATCAGACTCAGTCTCTATCATGCATTAGATTATTTAGATGGACAGTCAGACTAGTCGGTGCACAAAAAGTCTCGCACATGAGGCTGGAGAATTCGTCCTACTCCTTTATTAATGGCTAACATATTAACTTGTTTTATGTTCTATTTAAATGTTCTTTCATTTCTCAATGCACAACTGTTTTCTTGAAGGAATGATCGTTTCAATGTAAGTGGTAAAGGACTTGACGGTTAGTATCCGAGGTCTCAAGTTCGAATCCTAATTGATTCACATTCTCAGCTAATTTATTTAAAAAAAAAATAAACGAAACAAATAGCATATCTTTCTCTCTACAAAATAAAAATAAAAATAAAAAGTAAAAAAAAAAAAAATTGTTCCCTCGACAGGGTCATAAATAGGATGCGATCATGTGACAACTGCGTTTTAAGTGATGATAATAAGCACTCTAACGTTTGGATTTCTATAATGAGTGTATATTACAATTTGTTTCTAATGATTGTTCTGATATCAATGTGATGGAAAAAAATTTCTATAATGATCGAAATAATCTCAATTTATTTTGTATAAGATTTTTAGTTTCTGTTTCTTGCCAACAGAGATCAGCTGAATTCTTTTGGACAAAAGAAGCCTTCTTCTACTATCAGAGAGGCACCAAATTAACTTCTTTATTTTCTTTCGGGAGAAAAGGATAACACACTATCTGTTTTACGATAATTTCTTTCATCCAAATTACTCACTAGTGGCTGCTAACTTGTTTAGACTCTTTGTATTTGCTTAGGGGCTTCTCTGTTAGGATTTGATTATATTTGTAGTTTATTTTCTAGTTGGATAAGAATTAATATTTAAATATATTGGAGAAAAATTAAGATTTTAATATTAATTAGAGTATGAATCTAACTAGATTAGGATAAATATTTAAATCTATTGAAAATAAATAAAATATAGATTTAAATATTAACTGGAATAGAAATCTTAATTGGACTAGTATTCGCGTACATTTAAGAGGATGCACTATAAAAGCACTCTTTAGGATGCTTTTAGAGTAGAGAGTAAGGTGTGAGAGAGTGTCTTCTTGGGTGAAGCCGTACTAGGAGAGAGAAAGTCATATTTGCGCGCACCTAGTGTATGGGTGCATCCGACGACGATAGTTGTCTTTAATGTGTTTATAGAAAACGAGAGAATGGTAGAAGAGATTCAGAAAGAAGGTTCGGGTTGTAGCTACTCTATACAGAAGAGGAGTCAGGTGTAATATTCTCTTATTTAATGAATCTTATTTTTTCCGCATATTTTCTATTCAGTTGTTTTCTCTCTTTTATGATTGTATCAGCTTCTTCTAAGAAGACGGATTTATAGTAAAAATCCAATTCGATGCTTCCATTGCGGAATCCCAACAATCGGTATCGGATTAACAACAATCGGTATCTGAGCAGGTTGCGGATTCTCAAAATCCAGTACTGAGGTGAGCACCGGATTCCCAACAATTGGTTTCAGAGATTAAGGTTAATAATCTGTAGGAGAGATCGAAGAAGATCGTCACGAAGTTCGCAATCGAGAAGTTCGACGGCAAGAACAATTTCGGTTTGTGGCAGATTAAAGTACGGACAATACTCGTACAGCAAGAGTTGGATGAGACGTTAAACGGGAGGAAGGCAAAGCCGGCGGAGGTCACGAATTCAGCATGGATGAAGATGGAGTGGAAGGCGTTAAGTATACTTCATCTATCATTAGCAGATCAGGTTCTTTACAATGTAGCCAACGAGACGACACCGGCGAAATTGTGGAAGAAACTGAAAAATCTGTACATGACTAAATCCCTGACGAATATATTGTATTTGAAGCAGCGACTGTTTACGCTGCAGATGCAGGAAGTAGTGAGCCTACATGATCATCTTAACGAGTTCAGTAAGGTGGTGGCCTAATTAACTAGTATCGAAGTCAATCTAGATGACAAAGATAAGGCACTGATTTTACAATCTTCGCTACCGACGACATATGAGCATCCGGTGATCACGCTGCTTCATAGTAAGGAGACCATAAGCGTGGAAGCGGTCACGGGCGCTTCTCTCGAACGAGATGTGGAAGATAACTCAGGAGTCCAGCACGCAGAGTCGTGATACTGCTCTGGTGGTGAGAGCGAAGAAGGAGGCGACAACATTAGCGACCTGAGATCGATAGAAGAAATCACTATTTGAGGTAGAGTGCTTTTACTGTCACAGAAAGGGCATATCAACTGCAATTGTCGAAAACTCCAGAATAATCTGAAGAAGTTAAAGTGACAAAAGAAGAAAATTATTATGAATCTAGATGAGACAGTCTAGATGAAAATTATTATGAGTCGGAGACAATCGATTCTAATGTGCTATATGTGGCAACCGGAGGTGCGAAATTTTCGGATGATGCGTGGGTTCTCGATTCGGCGTGATCCTTTCACATCTGCTTGGAGAAAAAGTCTTTTACCACCTATATGGCAATTAAGGATGGAAAGGCTCAGATGGGGAACAGGCCGGCGTGCAAAGTTTTAGGAATCGTCACAGTGAAGATCCGAATGCACTATGGGGTCGTGAGGACGCTGACAGGTGTGCGACACGTTCCTAGATTGATGCAGAATTTGATCTCGTTAGGCGTTGGACTCGAAGAGTTGTGATTTTTCGGCTTCAGGTAGAGTTATGAGAGTCCGAAAGCAAGATCGAGTCGTGTGCGAGGCAAATGAGCGTGAGAACTTATATGGTCTGAACGAGAGCACAGTCAGAACGGGAGCAAAGACGGTTTGGGTTCTAAAAGCTCGCGGAGGTGCAATCGCTCAAGGTGGAATGGCGGATGCGCGGCAACAAGCAAAGGAGACAAGCTCAAAGTGGAGTTTGCATAGTAAGCTCAATGTAAGACTACAAATCTAACCACGGGTGAGAATGTTAGGATTTGGTTAATTAGATTTGTAGTTTATTTTAGTTGGATAAGAATTATTATTTAAATCTATTGAAGATAAATTAAAATTTAAATATTAATTAGAGTATGAATCTAACTAAATTAGGATACATATTTAAATCTATTGGAGATAAATGAATATAGATTTAGTTAATTAAAGTAGGAATCCTAATTGGACTAAGATTCACGTATGTTTTAGAGGATACATTATAAAAGCACTCTTTGGGATGCTTTTAGAGTAGAGAGTAAGGTGAGAGAGAGTGCCTTCTTGGGTGATGCCGTACTAGGAGAGAGAAAGTCATGGTTGCATGCACCTAGTGTATGGGTGCATCCAACGAGAATTGTCTTCTTATGTATTTATAGAAGACGAGAGAAAGATATGAGAGATTCAAAAAGAGGACTCAACTTGTAGCTACTCTTATGCAGAAGAGGAGTCAGGTGTAATATTCTCTTATTTATTAAATCTTATTTTACACGCATATTTTCTATTTGGTTGTTTTCTCTCTTTTATGATTGTATCAGCTTTTGCTGAGGAGACAGGTTTATATTAAAAATCCGATTCGACGCTTCCATTGCGGAATTCCAACAATCGGTACCAGATCAACAACAATAAGTATTTGAGCGAATTGTGAATTCTCAAAATCTGGTACCGGGGTGAGTACCAGATTCCCAATAATTGGTATCAGAGCTTAAGGTTACTGATCTACATGAGATATCAACGGAGATGGCCACAAAATTCGAAATCGAGAAGTTCGACGGTAAGAATAATTTCGGATTGTGACAAATTAAAGTACGTGCAATCCTCATACAGCAAGAGTTGAATGAGACGTTGAACAGGAAGGAAGCAAAGCCGGCGAAGGTCACAGATGCGACATGGATGAAGATGGAGCGGAATGCGTCAAGTACACTTCATCTATCATTAGCAAATGAGGTTCTCCAAAGGCTAAATACACTTCATCTATCAATAGCAAATGAGGTTCTTTACAATGTAGTTAGCAATACGACACCGGTAAAATTATAGAAGAAACTGAAAATTATGTACATGACCAAATCCCTGACGAACAGATTGTACGTATTTGAAGTGATTGTTCACGCTGCAGATGTAGAAAGCGGCGAGCGTACATGAGCATCTAAACAAGTTCCATAAGGTGGTGGCCCAGTTAACTAGCATCGGAGTCAATCTGGATGACGAAAATAAGGCGCTAATTTTACTATCTTCGCTACCGGCGACATATGAGCATCTAGTAACCACGTTACTTTATGGCAAGGAGACTATAAGTGTGGAGGCGGTCACGGCGGCGCTTCTCCTAAATGAGATGCGGAAGCTAACTCTGGAGTCCGTCACACAGCGCCGTGATACTGCTCTCGTGGTGAGAGCAAAGAAGGAGGCGACAACATCAGCGATCGGAGATCAATAAAAGAAGCCGCTATCTGAGGTAGCGTGCTTTTACTGTCACAGAAAAGGGCATAACAAGCGCAATTGTCGAAAACTTCAGAATGATCTGAACGAGTGAAAGCGACAGAAAGAGAAAATTTTGGTAAACCGGGATGAGACGGTATCGGCGACAAACAGGTGGCAGAGTCGGAGACAATCGATTCTGATGTGCTATATGCCGCAACCGGAGGTGCGAAAATTTCAGATAATGCGCGGGTACTCGATTCTGCATGTTACTTTCACGTCTGCTCAGAGAATAGGTCTTTTGCCACCTATAAGGCAATTAAGGATGAAAAGGCTCTGATGGGGAATGGGACGACGTATAGAGTTTTAGGAGTCGGCATAGTAAAAATCTGAATGAACGATAGGGTCGTAAGGATGCTGACAGGTATGCGGCACGTCCCTCAATTGAATTGGAATTTGATCTCGTTAGGTGCGTTGGACTCGAAGAGTTGCGATTTTTCAACTTTAGGTGGAGTTATGAGAGTCCGAAAGCGAGATCGGGTCATGTGCGAGGCAAACAAGCGTGGGAACTTATATATTCAGAACGAGAGCGCAATCAAAACGGGAGCAAAAACGGTTTGGGTTTCAAAAGTTTGCGTAGGTGTAGTCGCTCGAGGCGAAACGGCGAATGTGGCGACAACAAGCGGAGCAAATAAGCTTAAGATGGAGCTTGCATGGTGAGCTCGATGCAAGACTACAAGTCTAACCACGGTGGAGAATGTTAGGATTTGGTTAGATTTGTAGTTTATTTTCCAGTTGGATAAAGATTAATATTTAAATCTATTGAAGATAAATTAAGATTTAAATATTAATTAGAATATGAATCTAACCAGATTAGGATAAATATTTAAATCTATTGGAGATAAATGAAATGTAGATTTAAATGCTAATTAGAGTAGGAATCCTAATTGGACTAGGATTCATGTGCGTTTTAGATGATGCATTATAAAGGCACTCTTTGGGATGCTTAGAGTAGAGAGTATGGTGAGAGAGTGTTTTCTTGGGGGAGCCATATAGGAGAGAGAAAATAATGGTTGCATGCACCTAGTGTATGGGCGCATCCAACAAGTGTTGTTTTCTTATGTGTTTATAAAAGACGTGAGAATGGTAGGAGAGATTTTTTTTTTTTTTTTTTTTTCTTTTTTTTTTTTTTTGAAAAATAGATAGCGAGCTATCTGCTTCATTCATTAAGCAAAATGAATTAGGCATACATAATGGAAGCAGCTAAGGCCTCCTAGAGAGCCGAACGAACACAAGAGAAAACCAAACGAAATCACAGACAACACTCGAAAGCCAGAAAGAAAAGGGTAAAAAAAGAAAGCCAGACAGAGAAGAGAGACAAAACTTAGCCCAAACCGAAAGGCGAACCGAAAAAAGGGAAATAGGGGCACGGTTAGAATTAACGTATCTCGGTCTAGTCTCTGATCAGGCTCGTGACACGTTGGATCGCCCGGTACACATCGAGTCACGCGTCGTTAAAAATAGTGTTATTCCGCTCCATCCATATCACCCACCATAATGCCGCCACCTTGGTCAAACTATTGGTCCTTAGCACACCATCGTGAATGCTAGCCGTCTCCGTCCATAACCCACGAACGTCCCCCAACTCCAATTCCCTGCCAGCTGAGAATCTGGCGCTAACTAGGAGGTATCTGGCGAACACACATTCCCGAAATAGGTGATCACAGGTTTCGGAGCCAACCGCGCAAAAACAGCAATGCTGATCAACCACACACCCTCGACGAATCAACCTATCCGCAGTTAGTAATCTCTTGCGAAGGAGGATCCATATGAAAATTCTAATTTTTGTAGGGATTCTTAGCCTCCATAGCTGATCGTACATCGGGTCTGCCTGACCACCGTCAGTGATGAAGTCATACAAGGATTTAACTGTGTACACTTGGTTGTCCGTCCATCTCCACTTGATTTGATCGGCTGTGCCCAAAGGACACTTTTGACTAAGCAAGATTTTTATCGTCCTCAACTGTCGCCGACTCTCGTTGTTGCTCGTTCTCCCGAGACTTCTGAAAATGTATCTCCACCTCCACCCTTGTTCATTCCAGCATTGTGCAATTGTTGCCTCCTTGTTAAAGGTTGTGGAATGAAGTCCAGGGAACAGTGTACTGAGAGGATTTTCTTCTATCCATCTATCCGACCACAACCTGACATTTCTTCCGTCCCCGAGCTTATACGAAATGCCAGTTTTGAACACTTCTCTGCAAGTCATCACACTTCGCCACCACTGGGAGTATGGCCTGAAACCACTTCCCTCGTGCAACGGTCTCCTTCTATTATAGTATAACGATGTAATCAACCTCCTCCACAGCAATTGTGGCTCATTGAAGAAGCGCCACCACCATTTAGTTAATAAAGTCGTGTTCATTGCTTCCATCTCTTTGATCCCTAAACCTCCCTCCTTTTTATTTTTACAAATAGTTTTCCAACCTACGAGGCATGCTCCCCCAGCAATTTTGGTACACCCTTTCCAAAAAAAAGATCTTCTCAGTGCCTCTATGCGGTTCAGCACCCATTGTGGTGCTTTAAAAATGGCAAAGTAGAAAAGCGGGAGATTCGACAGCACCGAGTTGATGAGGACAAGTCGTCCCCCATATGAGAGTAGTTTTGCCTTCCAGCCTTCAATGCGGTCCTCAATTCGATTTACTATCCCCGCCCAATCTCCCCTCCGTAGGGACTTGGTATGGAGCGTTAGTCCCAAATATCGAAAAGGTAGCTTGCCTACTTTACATCCCAAAATCTCTGCGAGTCTGTTCGCTCTACTAGCGTTGTGACCCAGGTATACTAATTCCGTCTTCTTTGAATTTATCTTGAGCCCAGATACCCATTCAAACATCTTCCAGAGGAACAGAAGATTTCTCATTGCCGACTTCTTAGGTTCCGCAAAAAATAGCATGTCGTCCGCGTATTGGAGAATCACCGTCTGACAATTTAAGGTGGGGCCAACTCCCTGAAGTAAGTTGTTGCTCCTTGCCACTTCCGTCATTCTCGCAAGGGCGTCAGCCACTAGGATGAATAGGTAGGGCGAAAGCGGGTCACCTTGTCTCAGCCCCCTCCTTGTTTTCAGCCAGCTTGTCGGCCTACCGTTTACCAAAACGGCTAATTTAGCATTACAAACACACTGTTCAATCCAGTTCCACCATTTCTCACTGACTCCAAGCCTCCTCATAGTACTATGTAGAAAAGTCCAACTCACACAATCGTAAGCTTTCTCGAAGTCGACCTTAACGCTGACACATTCCTTACCTGATTTTTCACACCAATTAAGGAGTTCACTTGCAGTTACAAAAGAGTCCGCTAGTAGGCGACCTTTCAGGAAGGCCGATTGAGCTGGTGATATTATCGCCGGTAATATGGCCGCGAGTCTGTTCGCCAGCACTTTAGATATGATCTTTTGTATTCCATTCAAGAGACAGATCGGACGAAAATCAGAAACTTTGCACGCTCCTTCTCTTTTAGGAATGAGACAAACGTAAGCGTAATCCGATGGTGCCGTCGAGAGCGCGTTGTTTTGCAGGTCAATGAAAATTTTAAATATATCATCCTTAACTGTCTCCCAGAACTTTTGAAAGAAAAAAAGGGGGAAACCGTCAGGTCCGGGGGCTCTGTCAGAACCTAGCTGGAAAGTAGCCTTCTTGACCTCTTCAATAGTAATCGGACTCGTAAGGCCATTCGGGTCAGAGATTACATCCTCACTATAGAGATCTCCCCAATCACCGGAAGAAGTCGGACCTTCCTCTGCCCTCCCGAACAGCTGTTTGAAGGAATGAAAAAAATAGGACCTCGTGTGGACGTCGTTAAAGAGTTGTCTGCCAGAATCGTCTTCGACAAACTCAATCGCGTTGGTCCGTTTCTGTCCGTTTGCCGCTACGTGGAAAAACTTTGTGTTGCTATCTCCTTCTTTGAGCCAGTGCTGTTTCGCTCTCGTCTGCCAGAGGATCTCTTCCTCCTTGAGAATGCACTGCAGTTGTGCTTTGAGGTCGGCTCGTTTAACCTGCGATAACTGAGGTAATAAACTCTGTTCTTCTAGAAGGTCGATCGCTCGGATTTCCTCCTGCAAGCACTTTATAGTGTTGGAGATACTGTGGAAATTCGTCTTACACCATTCCTTCATTCTGTTTCTGTAGTGTCTGAGTTTCGCCGTTAGAGTGAGGATGGCCGATTCCTTGTATGTGATCTCGTTCCACCAGATGGGAACTTTGTTGGAGAAATCCTCTTTGGAGAGCCAGACCTTCTCAAATCGAAACATCCGCGGGGGAGGATAGTTCTCTGTGACGAGGGCTAACGGGGTGTGGTCGGAGGTAACCCTTGGGAGAGCAGCGACCATACATAGCGGGTATGTTTGGTCCCATTCCGTAGAGACCAAGAACCTATCTAATTTAGCCAGAGTCGGTGTACTCTGCATATTCGACCAAGTGTATTTCTGGTTAGAAATGGGCAAATCGATGACTCCCAACTTCGCGATGAGATCCGAGAACAAGTTCGTCGCTCTGGTGCTCCACTGCGCACCCGTTTGCTTTGCGTGATTTCTAGTGAGGTTGAAGTCTCCACAGATAACCCAGTTGCTGACGCAGATCTCACTAAGCGAAAGGAGTTCATCACAGAACTCTTCTTTCCCGTCCCAAGACGGTGGCCCGTAAACGTTTGTGAGGTGAAAGCACTTGCCGGTCTCCGAATGTATTAACTTAAGGGTGAGCGAATATTCTCGGCAAACCATCTCCGTACAAGAGAAAAATTTGGAGCTCCAACCAGTAATTATTTCCCCAGACGCTCCCCTCGCCGGGATAAAGTGACATTTATCGAAGCTGGAGCCGCAGCACGATCGGAGGAAAGATCGGGACACAGAATCAACTTTAGACTCTTGAAAACAAAGAACCGAAGCAAAGTATCTCGACACTACAGACTTGACCCCACGACGCTTACTCGGGTCGTTTAAACCGCGAACGTTCCAAGAAATGATGTTAAACATAAAAGACTAAATCACCCACTACTGACCAACCAAAAACGGGCTAAACCCAACCTCCTGTCCAAGCGCAAGTCATCCCAACGCAAGAAACTTGTGCAGCTCCTCCGCTTCATCTTTCGAGAGCTTCACCCCACACCTAGCACTCTTCGACCCGACCTTATTACTGTTCCACTTTCTCACGAGTACCCTCGCACTGTTGGTTTCCCCTTCAAGAAGAAAAGCCTTCCGACTCTTCGCCCGCTCCAGCGCCGGAACCTTGGTCAAAGGGGACAGTCGCGCGCTAGATCTGGTCCGGCCCTTCCATTCGCCCGGAAGGAAGTCGTCTTGTCCGCCATATGAAGGGGACGAAAAGAAAAGTAGTCGAGTGTCCTCTGTAGAACCGAAAGCACTGCTGACTACCGTCTCACAGAGCCCCGGCCCGACTTCTCGCTCCCGGCGCGCCAGATCGCCACCTCCCTCCCAGAGTGGCTGACATTCGCCTCCATTCGCATCTCCCCCGGTCTCATTACACCCCTTCCCGTCTCTTCCCACAGAGTTCTCCGGCTCTTCTTCTCTGCCCAACAGTCCGAGTCCTCCCGTTAAGTACTCGTGGCCCTCACCACCCGCACGTTGTACCACCCTCGCAGGGGCCTCAAGCTGAGCCGGGCACACGAGCCCCGGAGTAGCAGGGCCACACCAGGAAGGCGACGTCCGCTTAAAATCCTCCCGAAGCAAGGATTTGCTAGAAATAGCTTTCTCCAGGGACGAGCTGCCTCCCTCCCCGACCTCTAGCACCGAGGGATCGACCGACAGCCATCTCTTCTCTTTGACCCTATTCAAACTCAGCGACTCCCCCATCCCCGCCAAAAGAGAGAAGGCCCCCGGCCTTCCATACGGTGTACCCAACACCGTAGTTCCGTTGCGCACCGCGATGGCGAGGCCGAGAAAATGGTGCTGAATAATCGGGGGCGGTGAGACCGCCACAGAGCATCCGAAGTGTAACTTGTCCCCATTCACCAGGATAAGGCTAACATGGGGACCCGACGCAAAACAGCTACCCGTCCCCGCACGGCCATCCCCTTGGGAAATAGTCGCAAGTGTAGGCCCTCCAGAAAAGTAGATTTGGACCCACCTCGAGTCTAAGGCCTGAACGTCCCCAAGAAGACTAGTCTTCGGGCCTGAATCGGTCCAGACTCCACCCAGTTGCCCGTCAGCTTCCCTCGATAGAATGCAGCCCGTGGCCCGATAGGCACAAGGCCCAGCAGGACAGAAAGGGGGACCCGAAGCCTGCGGGCTAGCGACGGACCACACTCCTACCAGCTGCCCGTCTACTTCCCCGCACTGGGCCTCCACACTCGAAGCGGGACTTGAGGGGTTGACCTGTGAAAAGCCTGCTCCATCAGACACCTTTCGTGAAGGCTTATCATTGTGCCCCTCGAGACGCCCTCCAATCTTATCTCCTACGGACGAATACTCTGATAACCCCTGGGACTCCCCGCCTTGCAAATCTCCACCCTCCATACTTTTTCCATGCAAGCTCCCGGTCTGCACACCCACCCAGTGATTTGAAAAGTTACCACACCCTGACTCCATCCTAGGTATAGACGCCGCACGTTGCCGGTGTACGACCGACTTCGAACTCTCCCCGATCTCCATGTCTCGGCCGTCAGGGAAGCGTGCACCGGACTCCTGCACGAAAGTTGCCGGTGTACCAAGTCCAGTGCTCAGCCGAAAGCGTGCACCGGATTCCTGAATCAGCGTAACCGGTGAAACGCTACCGGCGCACGGCCTCCGGCCCCGGTCGCCAAGGGGGGCTGACCGCCTTCTATCTCGGATCTCCGAACCAGTCGAAAACTCCTCTTCTCCACCATCTTGTCCGGGTGCGTCACCCTCCCTCGAATTACCACCTCGTAGCGTCCTACCCCGATTGTCTACTCTTCGTGCGATCCTACGCCCCCAAGGATCAGTTTGTCCTTCACCTTCGTTGGGATCCCCCCCAGCAAAAGGGATACCCCGGTCATCGCCTCCGAAGGGCGCCGAGCTCTCCTGCTGTATAATAACATTCAAGACGAGGTCGCCTAGGGACACGGCCAGGTTCTTCGGTATCTCGGCGAGATCGTCTACCGCAATTTGGCAGCGGAACCCGATTAAGTCGAGCATATTGATGCTCTTGTCGTCCACCCGAAGGTATCGGCCAAAACAGTTTACCAACGCAGCTACCGAAGCTTCGGACCAACATTCGAAAGGTAGATCGACCAGTTTAATCCACGCTTTGTAGGCCAGACGGGAAGGCGTGGCGTCTCTGTAGGGGTTCCACGAGTAACATCTCAACTGACATTGCGCGAGGTTGGCGATCCCCCTCCGCACCAGATCATCAGCTCGCACCCACAGTGGAAGAAAGATGGCGAAGTCTCTTTCACTGTGAGTAGCAACCAGAAAATCGTTGGGGAAGCCGCCAAAAAAGTTAGCAAGGTCGTTCGCTACCGTTTCCTGCGGGCAGTGTCCAAGGGATGTCGAGCGGGTGACGTTGGCCAGAATCACATTCTGGCATTGCAGTTGTCTCGTGTGGTAACCCTCCGTGAGAGGGACGAACACCTTCCTAGAGGCGGGACGGAAGTACAATGTCCGATTCATCACTTTCCGAGGAAGGGGTTGTCCTGGCCTGCAGTTCCGTGCAACGTGGCCCGTTCTGAAGCACTTAGCACACCTAAGAGGGTCTCGACACTGCTTGACCCAGTGGTCGCCGGCCAAGCAGCGAAAGCACCTTCCCTTATATCGGACAGGGCCTCTTGTAGGGGAACGGCGCTGGGGGGGAGACCGAAAGTAGAGGAAGGAGGAGGTTGACGGTATTTTCTTGGATTGGCAGGACGGGCTAGGAGGACCTCTTTATAAGTCCTCTTTGAGGAAGGGAGGCCTGCCTTCAAAAGACCGTTCTCGCCATCGTCTGAGAGCTCAGACCTCCTTCTTTTGTCCTGCGGGCGAAGAGGGGAGGCGGAAGAAGCGCGGCTCTCCTCGTCACATGCTTCAGTGTCGGCGACACTAAGCAAGCCAGGATTCGCCAGCACCTTCCCTACTTGATCTGCCCAGTTTCGGGTTGTAGCTACTCTATGTAGAAAAAGAGTTAGGTGTAATCTTCTCTTATTTAATGAATATTATTTTACTCGCATATTTTCGGTTTTATTATTTTCTCTCTTTTATAATTGTATTGGTTTTTGCTTGTTAGAAATTAACTGGCACATCAGAAAAACGTAGCGGAAAATAATTTTTGCACTTTAAAAATTTTCGGAAGCCAAATACATATCACATATGAAAACCTAAAACCAATAAATCAAACCGTTGCCAGCGGATCATTCTCATGTTACTATGCAAAATATAATATAAACAAAAACTCTTTATGTTTAGAGATCTTATACCGTGGACCAGTTAAGGTCTCTTGATCTACTGTACGGTTGAAACTGAATAAGACGAACAGAGATTCCGATTAGCCGCGCACATGCCCGGCCTCTACACGTATCCACACAGAATCGGTGCATACTCGATCGATCTTCGTCTCACGAACCGGATGAGTCACAGACCAGCTGGATGGTGCTAGCAATCCCTTCATGATTTTTCAATCGACGAAGAATAAAGAAGTTGATCGGAAAGAATCACGTGCGCAAATTAGAGAGATCGGAGAAATTGATCTCTATATGTATGTACCTCAAAATCCATTATGGATCTATCTTTAATTAAGGTGCACATGCATCTTAATTAAAATACTCCATCCGTACGGCATAATAAGTATATGGCTCTCTGTTTTCCTTTTTTCTTTTTATTTTTTATTTTAATTCATTGTATACACGTACATACATATAAATCTATATATATATATATATATATATATATATATATATATATATATATATATATATATATATATATATATATATATATATATATATATATATATATATAGAATCTTATTTCATAAAATCTTATCTAATAAAATTTTCTCTCTCCAATAAAATTTAATAATTAAATATTCGTGCTTATCCAACTAAATCAAATTTAGTAAAAATATTATCTCATAAGATATTATGAATATTTAATTATTCTCTAATCCCATTAGAAATAAATATTAATCTCTCAAATATATATAATTAGATCTTATCTAATTTTAATCTTATCCAATAAGATTACTTACTAATATTTAAATCTCATTTAAATATCTTTTATGATTAAAATTATCCACTAATCTAGTTAGAGATAAATTTAAATCTTGCGCATAATTCTCAAACTGATTCTGAGATCCTAATCTAATTAGGACTATCAGTTATAACTGAATCGAATAATTAAATCTAATTTAATTAAACAGTTTCTTTTTATTTTCATTACTTACACTAAACTCTTTAGTGAATGACTCTCATCCAAACGATTCGGGTGCACATAATTCCTAATGTGTGTGACCGCATAGGTTCATTACCATTCGGCAGTGGAGCTCAAACATCAAACTCTTTGATATTTAATTAGAATTCTTCTAATCGATAAATAAGAACGATTCAATTCGAATCATTCATATTCTCTCACCGTCCATGAGTGACACCTAGCTGTATATTACGGCAATCCAGAATGGTAATAAAGAATGAACCTTTCCGCTTACAGTTACTATGTGATTAATTCCTTCCAACATACAACGTTCCAATCGAACTAAGGTTATGGTTACTCGCCAAACCTTATCATTCGACTATATGACTAGACTATCTAAAATTAACTCAATATGGTAACACAGTTAGAAACTCTTTCCATATACCATGTACCCTGGCCAGAAATTTTTCGAGTCAAGTCCGATAGACTACATAGGACATTCTCCCTCGTCATTGAGAGTGTTGGATTCCTTATTGCGCATTCACATGCCTCCCCACATAAATCACTATAGCCAATCAGTACCGAACATAAATCCGTGTCTAGAGTCTAAGTATTAGTACTGTCAAACTATAGCAACCTATACGTGAAGCAACTATGATGCCTCAGGTCCAAGGAGTACTTCACTCAACTGTAGCAATAAACTTGTCACTGACGAGCATAGAACCATGTGACTGTTCAACTAAATAGTCACGCTCAGTGTACTTGTTCTCTAACAAGCACCTGTATGCTTGTTTTAGTGTCCCTACACTAGTGACTTGAGATTCGTCACCTCAATTAGAAACATAGCATACACCGGCCTATCCGGAATATCACCGTCCTTGTAATATTCCTCTGACTATGAGCATTTAAAGAGTCTTGCACAAAAAAGTACATATCTCAAATTCCTAACTCTTTAGGAATATGTCTTTTCAAATAAAGACCGTATGGATGATTCATATCAATATTGTACTGCTATACAATCTATATGAATAGATTATCTGCCCTTATATTATGAATTATAAATGATTAATACATAAATACCCTTAAGCTAGTGTCACCAGTTTGGCTTTTGGGCATATAACTAACACTGCTGAGATGACGAGTTTATGGTAAAAATCCGATCAACGCTTCCGTTACGAAATCCCAACAATCGGTACCGGGTCAACAACAGTTGGTATCGGAGCAGGTTGCGGATTCTCAAAATTCAGTACCAGGATGAGTATCGGATTCCTAACATTCTCTTCTCCATCCATCTAATGCACTAAACTTTTTGCAAATAGAAAATTTCTAGTGATAATTAGTAATTGATACCATTTAGACCAGGGTAATGTTGTATTATGAGTGTTGGAGTGTTTTCAATGGAAAAACGATGTGAAAACGAACTTTGAATAGTAAAACTACAAATCTATTATAAGTACCGATACTGAGCTGCGATATGTTTAGGTATCATTATTGAAACTCTGAGTATTGTTACTGAAATAGATTAGGATACACGATAGTGATTTCTAGTGTTTGGGTTCTATGGAACTATCATTAATTACCGTTACGCTTGAGAAGTGTACCGGTTCTGTTTCTGGGCACCGATACACAATAGATTAGGTTAATGTTGTATTAGGAGCTTGGGCGAGATCAGGAGTATTGAAGAGGAGCTCTATGAAGGAGAAGGCAATTGTCTCAACCCATATTTTTGTTGTTTGGAGAAAAGAAGATGAGTTAGATTTTTTAAGATTTATTTTAACAATTTTTTTAAAATGGAAGATTTAGAGATTTCAAATTGGTCAGATGTCTTTCTTTAGGGTGTCTTGGGAGTCTCGAGAGAACAAAAGACAACTCAAAGACAAAGAAGATATTAGGAATATCATTGAAATGGATTTGATCACTTCTTTATCTAAAGTATTTATTGTTTATATACATATATTATGAGTAAAGAATAAACTAAGACATGTTTAGTAGGAATTGCAGAAGGAGGACCAATTACAACAGTTAAAATTACATTCAAATTGACCGCAATTCTAACTACAACAGTTTGAAAGAGTAACTTTAAAAAAGGTAACCTTACCTCCCTAATTATTTTTTAAATATTTTTTTTTATATTGGAGGCAATCTCATCGTCATATATATAAAATAATAAAATTTTAAAAAATTATTTCCAAACTGTATACAACTAAATAAATTATTTATAGTTGCAATATTTTCTACTACATCCAATCAAATAAGACGCAAGTAGTTGTAGTTGCTGCATTTTTAATTGCATGCATCTCCAGCTACACTGGATTTATAATTACAGCTAACCAAACTGCCCCTTATATTCAATGATGGACTATATCTGAATTGGATTTCATACTATGTTTTGTAAATTTAAATGTAAAATTGTAAAGAACCTGAACTACGACCATTTGAATCTGCCGTCTAATCTTTCAAAATTTTGATTTACTATCTAATATTTCAATTTGTTTGATTTAAAGTTGTCGACGATACTTTAATTTTAAAATATAAGCTAATAATTTTAATAAATCTATAGTAGCGAGAATTGCATGAAATATACGAATTAAACCTACAAAGATAAAGATGCATTTAAATTCTGAAGTTAAAGTGGCATTGACTAACTCAAATCAAACAAATTACGAAGTAGGATAGTAAAATCAAAAATTTTAAAATTTGAATAGTTGAATCAAAATAATCCACAGCTCAAATAAGTTTTATACATTTTTGCCTAATTTAAAAAATTCTAAAGCCCAAAAGAAAAAGGGTGTCATGATTGGGCCTGCTAACATTTGTTGCAAACTTTATCTCATTCTTGGAGGTGTAAAACGGTCAGGGCGGCCTGCAATCCGACACGGTATGGCACGGTGCTGGGCTGTACTGGGTAGCGCCTAGTCGGCCTATGGCACGACCATGGCATGACACGGCCACGGCATGACACGGCATGACACTACATAGTTTTATTTTATTCGTCGACTAATAAGAATCTATAAATTGATATTAATGTTGGGCCACGGCCCATGGATCAAGGTTGGAACATAATGGTTAATTTGGGCAATGCTTTCCCAAGTTTGGGCCTAGATTGGGTGGGCTGAGATCGGGGTGCAATCCAAATTGCCTGATCTCACACTGCTTTAGACTCTGCTCTCTATGATTGGCAAGATTGTATTACGTGCGATAAGAAAGTGGAATAGAAAAAAGCTATTCGGTTTCTGTAAATGATCGCACCCGGCACAAATAACATATTATCATCGTAATAGTTCGGTTAAGATATAATTTACATAGTTTTATTCCTTTCAAGAAAAAAAAAGTAACATGATATCGGCTTTATTATATAATTTTATTGAAAATTAAAAAAAAAAAGCATATTATTATACACATTTTCCCCAACTCCTTTTACCCAAGTAGTATTAGACGCCCTTATTTGTGACACCCTACTTTTCAGAGAGTCACCTATACAAGAATTACTCTTGCTCTACTCTACTCCTAGCATTCTTAACCTTTTTAATCTTTTGGATATAATCACCGTCCAAAATATTAGAACCAGGTTTATAAGTTTAGATCTATTATGTTTTATATATATATATATATATGACTATTCCAAATTTTGTAGTGCTTCAGGTGATGTGAAACTCACCTAGCCAGTCTTAGCCCACCTGATGGGGAGCGGTGGTCAACCCAAAATCATTATCAGTTGGGGAGCGGCGCTAATTCTCAAAAAAAAAAAAGTTGGGGAGCGGCGCTTTTCCCACTGAATGACATGGGCTCAATCGAGACACATCTCATACTTTTGGCTTACGATAGTTGCACTTTGCTAGCTATATGACATTGCCTTTGCTGACATACATCACATATTTTTTGCTGGTGATTGGCTCTGATTTCAACGACAACACCGCACTTTCCAGGAAGTCATCCATCCTGAAACTATTCTAATCGTAGCACGCTTAACTGTTAATTACGAAAAAAAGAGAAAAATAGTAAAATATTAATGCATTTCTCACAACTCCAACTTTTACATCATCCACCTCTTGAAAAATAAATAGCAAAACTAGAAAAACTATAGTTCGACGGCTATATAAACAAATAATGAGAAAAAATAATTTTTAATTAAACTCTAATTTATTTGAAAATTAGATCCTTAGTGTAAAGATACCAGTGCTTTGAAAGATTATAAGATATATAATATCTCTCTATATATATATGAACTAAGTTAAAATATTATTAATAGCACCAATGACTTGTCTTTATTAAGTTTTCTGCCCTTTAATTAAAAGATGTGCGGTTAGAATGATATGGGCTCTGTAGGATTGAATGGGTGGTTACTTGAATAGTATAATTGAATGGATGAAATTGATAAAAGAGGTAAATCTAATGGTAAAAAATTTGATAGCCTAAATATTTCGTGCTATCAATAACATTATAAATAAACTATATATATATATATATATATATATATATATATATATATATATATATATATATATATATATATATATATAGAGAGAGAGAGAGAGAGAGAGAGAGAGAGAGAGAGAGAGGAATGCTTCAATACAGGGTAAAATAAATCTAACCGTTCATATTTTAAGGGCGTGATTGACTTTTGAATAGTGGTTACCTGCTCAACAGGTTACCTTTCGTAAGGATAATATGGGAAAAAAAAATACAAGTTAATTACTAAATTTGATCAACCTTAATTGTACAAAATATTTGTTTCCTAGTTCAATTTTGTTACTTACCAAATTAGATAGTGCTAATTTGATAAGTAATAAATCTTTATAAATTGAATTTAAAAATCAATTAGAGCTTAAACTTTATAATTGTGTACATTAAATTCAAATTTAATTTTAATTTTTTATTTTCAGAATGAAAAAATTTATCTTTAAATGAATGGTATATTTCAATTCAAATTGTTAATTTGATATATTCAAATAACACGAGATTTCAAATATATTAATTTATTTTAAATTATAAATTATGTCGTATTTATAAATATAACTTTTATTTTTTATTTAAATTAAAGGCTTCTATTTTTAAAATTAAATTCAAATTGTTCATTCGATAGTAAAAAATACGAATTATTTACGTAAAATGATAAACGTAAAATTTTCGTATAAATCGCGTATACGAATTATTTACGAATCTAATTTTTAAACTGTATTTTTCAACGAACTTAAAAATTAAGATACGAATTTTTTTTAGACGAATCTAATTTTTAAACCGTATCTTTCAACCAACTTAAAATTTAAGATACGTATTTTATTCGTATTTTATCCATACCGAATTTTTATCGTATTTGAATTAACTATCTATGATTTAAAGACATGATGTTTAATTTAGGAAAGATAATAATACAAAGATGAAATATTGGAGGATAAGAATAAAGAAAGATGGAATATTCTAAATTTACAAAGATGGCATGCTATGAAGATGAAAATTTATCAAAATACCCTCATTGCAAACTCTATGTAATAAAAAAAAAATTGCCCTTATTAAAATGGTGACCTACCTATCTCCCCAAATACAGTCACCCTCTTTTAGTAGGTGCATCATTACGTCCATTTAAAAAATTTTAATGGTTGAGATTTGTTCGGTGCATAGGAGCATCCCTCATATATATATATATATATATATATATATATATATATACTAGGCGAGTGTACGTGCAAGTGCACGTAACAATTATTTTAAAATCTAATAGAAAAATAATATCCGTTATCTTAAAAAGAAAAGATATTTTAAAATTCTGAAATATATATAGAAAAATATATATTTAAAAATTATAGAAAAATAAAATCCGTTAGAAAAAATATTTTGAAAAAATATTTTGAAATTAAATAGAAAAATAAAATCTGTTATCTTAAAAAAAAAAGATATATTGAAATTCAGAAATATATATAGAAAAGAATCTTTTATAGAAAACATATTATTGAAATTTCAGATAGAAAAATAAAATCTATTATCTTAAAAAGAAAAGATATTTTTAAATTCAGAAATATATATAGAAAAGAATTTTTTATAGGATAAAATATATTTTTTAGAATTTTCACACCAATAATCTGTTATAAAAAAATTACATATTCATTGCGGTTTTGATTTCTATTCTTATTCTTATATTTAAAATTTTACATACAAAAAGAGAAAAATGGGCGCTAATAAAATGGGCCCTAATTTTTCTGCCGAAAAATGAGTATATCGACAGACCCAAATTTAAATATACATGCTTTTATATATAATATAGATATATATATAATAGGTCTTGTGTGCTCTTAGGAGTACGCAGCCCTCCATGCTCCTGAGCCGTTTTTGACGATCGGACTCCCGAATCGACGATTGGCACCACTAAACTTGATCTAACATATTTGAAGTATGTAGAAAATAAATTTTGCGATTTTGCGATATCGTTTACTTAGTAATCGAAAAGATTCAAAATCAACAATTTTTAATAGTCGATATCTGCCGTTTCAAGTTTAACGGCGTAGAAGTATCCAAATCAGATAAAATTCTGATAGAAAATTCTTTATACTATCTAAAGCAAGTTCAATATCTCTGATCGAAAATTTTAGTATTATATCACAACTTTTTATGAGATTTTTATTTTCAGCCGTTGATTTTGAATCCTTTCGATCATTAAGTAAACGATATCGAAAAATTATAAAATTTATTTTCTAGATACTTTAAATATGCTAGATCAAGTCTAGGGGAGCTGATCGTCGATTCGAGAGTCCTATCATTGAAAACGGCTAAAGAGCACGGAGAGCTCTGTGCTCCTGAAGCACAACGGTGTGTATATATATATATATATATATAGAGTCGACTATGGTGCTTGTAAAAGCACCAAGCACTAGGTGCTTGTGAATTTTTCAGATTAGATCTACGCTTTTGATCATTTTCATCCGTTAGATTATACTATTCAACCAACCACCCACTTGACCCAAGGGCGCCCACATCATCCTAACCACGCATCTATTAATCCAAGGGCCAAAAACTTACAAGCAACAATGACTTGGTACTTTTAAAAACATAGGAGCTCAATTATATATATATATATATATATATATATATATATAGAGTCCGGCTACTATACTCTTATGAGTATAGAGCCTTTTATACTCATAAATTTTTTGCCGTTAGATCTACTCTTTAATCATTTTCACCCGTTAGATTATACTATTCAACCAACCACCCACTCAACCCTAGGGGCCCCACTATCAATCTAACTATAACCACTCTCATCCTAACTGCACATTTTTTCATCCGAAGGCTAAGAACTTATGAGTACAAAGGGCTCTATACTCATAATAGTATAGTAGCCCCATATATATATATATATATATATATATATATATATATATATATATATGAGTATGAGTATTAGACCATTACTACTCATAAGTTGTTTTTGATGATGAGGCTTAGAATCGACGATCCACTCAGTTAAATATGATCTAGAGTATTTGAAACTTCTAAAAAATAAATTTCGTAATTTTTCAAAATCATAATAAAGTCTTTCAAACGGGCACAAAATGAGCAATGAAATCGAGCAGCGTCCTAAAAATAGATGATCGGATCCTTCAATTTAAGATCGGAGTTATTGATCTTTATCTAGGTAGTGAATAGAATTTTCTATCAAAAATTCAACCTATTTCAATTCTTTTACACTTTAAACTAGCAAGTATCCCATATCTAGTTGAAAATTGTCAATTTTATGAGCTTTTGATCGTAAGGTAAATGATATCGAAAAATTATGAAATTTAATTTCAGTTTTAAATGATCTAGATAATGTTTAACGGTATGGATCGCCAATTGAAGCTCTACCATCGAAAACAACTTATGATGCGAGTGCGATAAATGCATAAGAGTATAGTAATAGGACTCTATATATATATATATATATATATATATTAGGCCATGGCTACTATACTATTATGAGTATTGGACCCTACTACTCATAAGTTGTTTTCGATGATGGAGCTTAGAATCGACGATCCACTCCGTTAAATATGATCTAGAGTATTTGAAAATTGTAGAAAATAAATTTCGTAAATTTTCAAATCATAATAAAGTCAATCAAGCGGGCATAAAATGAACGGTCAAAATCGCACCACATCCTAAAAAGGATGATCGGATCCTTCAATTCAAGATCGGAGTTATTGATCGTTATCTATGTAGTGAATAGAATTTTCTATCAAAAATTTAACAAATTTCAATTCTTTTACACCGTTAAACTAGCAAGTATCCCATACCTAAATTTTGTTAAAAATTGTCAATTTTGTGACCTCTTGATCGTAAGGTAAATGATGTCGAAAAATTATAAAATTTGATTTTTAGAAATTTTAAATGCTATAAATAATATTTAACGGTATGGATCGTCGATTAAGCTCTATCATCGAAAATGATTTATGAGTACGATAGTGATCGTACTCGTAATAGTATAATAAACAGACCTATATATATATATATATATATATATATATATATATATATATATATATATATATATATATATATATATATATATATATATATATATGTATATATATATTAGGCGCATTTCTTATCTTTATTATGGTATTGGACCCTCTTTACTCATAAGTGGTTGGTTGAATAGTATGATCTAACGGATGAAAATCATCAAGGGGTGGATCTAAGCAATGAGAAAACTTGGTAGCACCAAATGCACGGTGCTATCGATAGTATCCCAATGGGACTATATATATATATATATATATATATATATATATATTAATTACTATACTATTATGAGTACGATCGCCACATACTCATAAGTTGTTTTCGATGATAGTGCTTCCGAATTGACGATCCACACCGTTAAACGTTATTTACCGCATTTAAAACTTCTAGAAATCAATTTTAATAATTTTTTGATATCATTTACCTTGCGATCAAGATGTCACAAATTTGACAATTTTTAATGGCGTATGTGATACTTGCTAGTTTAACGGTGTAAAAGAATCGGAAAGTGTTGAATTTTTGATAGAAAATTCTATTCATCGTAGATAAAGATCAATAACTCCGATCTTGAATTGAAGGATCCGATCATCCTTTTTAGGACGCCAGATTCGATTTTGACCGATTCATTTTATGCCCACTTGATGGACTTTATTATGATTTCAAAAATTTACAAAATTTATTTTCTAAAAGTTTCAAATACTCTAGATCATTTTTAACGGAGTAGATCGTCGATTCGGAAGCTCCATCATTGAAAACAACTTATGAGTACGTTGGCTCCAATACTCATAATAGTATAGTAGCCATAACCTATATATATATATATATATATATAGGCTAGGGCTACTATCCTATTAATAGGATAGGAGCACTTGTCTATCAAGTTTCTGGATGAGAAATTGTAGGGTTAGGATGATATTAGTTAGTTAGAGTTGAATGGTCCCCCTAGGGTTGAGTGGTCCCATTTGGGTTATAGTATTTAATCCGATGGTTAGAAATGTTGAAAAGAGTTGATCCAAAGGCTAAAAAATCGATAGGACAAGTGCTCTTCATCATCTTATTAATAGGATAGTGAGGCGGACTACATATATATATATATATATATATATATATATATATATATATATATATATATATATATATATATATATACATTTAGCAGGGTTATTAAGAATTAGCTTTAGCAAGAGCCCTACTACTTCATAAGTCGCTGGCGATAGAAATTAATCGACGACCAAGTAAATATGATCTAGAGTATTTAAAACTTCTAGAAAATAAATTTCGTAATTTTTCGAAATCATTTACCTTACGATCAAAAGCTCACAAAATTGACAATTTTTAACGGCCGATATGGGATACTTGCTAGTTTAACGGTGTAAAAGAATTGAAATAGGTTGAATTTTTGATAGAAAATTCTATTCACTACCTAGATAAAGATGAATAACTCCGATCTTAAATTGAAGGATCCGACCATCTGTAATAACTGGCATTTTTCCAGAACAAGAAATAGAATATTTGGAGACGGTGAATATGTGCGTAATTGTATTATAAGAGCACACGTCAAATTTCAGGCGAAACCGAGCTAAAGCGAAAAGTTACGCGACAGAAAGATTCGACTTAAGTGAAAAGTAACTCGGACTTTCGAGAAATCGCGGAGTAAAGAAGAGATCCGAGGAGCATCTGGGACTCAGAACATAGGCTTCCAATAGCTCGTTTCGAACGGCTTGACTATTACGGAACCAATGCCACCGACGGAATTGAATTCTGATTCACGGTTATCGAGAAAAAGGGTTTTGAAGGATTTGACCTAAAAAGTTAAAGAATTGGGGAATAACGGAGAAAAAGAGGAGATGTGATACTTCGCGAATCCGAGACCGAATCAAACAAAGTAAAAGGCCAAATTTGATGTTCTCGACGCGCTGAACGCGCTTGCGTGATCCGATCGTGAATCTGACTGACGGATCTCCGGGAATCGCGAAAAGAACGCAAAGGGGTCGAAATCGCAGAACGACGGAATGCGAAGAGTCGCTATATTTTATGCGCCGAAATGCGCGAATTCGAATATAGAGGGGCTTATACGTATAATACACATGCTGACCGGGTCTAGAACGTAAAAAGATGACTGTGGTGGGCTAATGTGCAATTGTGCACACGTGTATATATAGTAGTGTTAGGGTTTTCATGGACCTAAACCCTAACCCTAGCCACCCCTTCACCTCCCTAGCCCTCACCCGCCTCCAGCATCACCCCGCACTCGTGCGCGCCACCGCGCCGGCGACCTCCTCCGCCGCCGAGAAGCCTCCGAACCGCCTCTTTCCATCCCTCGGCCATCACACTGGATCTATCATGATCCGAGGGCTTGGAGACCTCCCCGACCCAAGCATCGAGTTCCTCCCATCAAGAGACACCCCAGCTCCTCTCTCGGCCGCCGCCACCGTGCCGGAGCGCCGCCTCGCCGCCGGCCGCTTCCCGCGGCCCCGGGGTCATCCAACCCGAGTTGGGTAGTCTCGGCTAAGCGCGGCCGCCGCCTCTTCTGTCGGGTGCGGAGGACTCCCCCGCGCCTCCGGTGACCCCGTCTTTCCTGTCCGTGACCACCGCACACCGCCGGCCGCGTGGGAACTCCGCCCCACCCAAGGTGTTGCGGCCAGGAGGTGGCATCTCCTCCTCAGCAACGCCGCGGCCCAAGGAAGGAAGCCCCGGCCTCCCCGTGTTCCCGCAGGAGAACCGCCGGCCCGACGCCTCCCGACCGCCGGATTGCCGCCGGTGAACTTGTGAACCCGAGAGCTTCCTCGGATGAACACATCGCCGCCGCGCCACCGGCCGCCCTCCGCCGCCGGCCGACTTCCCCGGACCCCTTGGACCCGGCGCTTCCTTTCCGGCCGGCGCGCGCCCTTGCCGCGACCAAGCCCTAGTCCCACGCGCCGTAAGCCTTAGTTTTCTTGGTTGTTGTCTAGGGTTTTGGGCACGTTTCCCGAGGCTACTGTTGGTCTTTTTGACCAAGTGAGGGAGCACGGTCTTCGCCTTTTCGTGCTGAACGCGATGCTCACCCCCGCTTAGGCATTTGATGCCTCGATTAGCGGGAAAAGTGTACCTTTCGCGCCTGTGCGCGCTGTTCTGAGAACCGCGTCGCTCGTGCGAGTTCTACGGTGGACCGAAAGTGCTCCAAAGGCGAGCACGGTCTTCGACATGTCGAAGACTTACGAGTGCGATTTCGAGAATTTATGGTGCCTTTGGTTTGCGTGCACGACCCATATTAGCCCTAAATCGCATGAAATAATGCGATTTCGTATAACGTGAGGGACTTTTATGCAATTCAGAATTTCGTGGTCGCTGTAGACAGCGTAGGAATGTTGCGCGTAACCTCTGGACTGATTGTCCAAGGTCGTAAATATTTACGGAAAATCAGAAGTGATTTTCGGAGCGTTTTTCGGCAAAATTCGCCGACGGAAATGTGTTTACGGTTTGGATTTCTTCCGACAACTCTTAGTGGTTATTTACGGTGTCGCTAAGCCTTGTTGGCTGGTCACCCGCGTCATTTCGAGGGTTTGGAAATGACGGGTGAGAGACGGTTGGTTCGGTGTCGAAATAGACAACTTTCGGGAACCGTATTCGTACAATTATCCGACGATAATTGTATTGTAGTGTTATCTTGTGTTTCTTTGCCAAAACATCCAAGTAGGAGTGTTTTATGGCAGCGGGTGACTCGTGACACGAGTCGGTACTTTCGAGACGGTTCGTGGGTCCGTGAGTCTGGTGTGGTTTACGGGACTTCGTGCGATTACTGGTAATTGGTTTCGGAAAACCAATCTCCGTGGGATTAGTTTGTGGTATGTGGAGTCAGTACTTGTGTTGGTGGGTTAGACGCTAACCCAGTGGACCTTTTTCGTAGGTCTGGTTTCTTCGTTTCCACAGGGCACGGATCCGATCTTCTACGATCGTACGGTGGGTACTTCGATCCGACGTCCGTACGGTGGTACACGTTTGTTCTTCCACCTTACTATTCATATCTTTTATCGTTGATATATCTTGCACCTTTGTGTTACAGTTTTACTCTACTCAGTGTTTCCATGCTTAGTACCATGTGTAGGAGTAGAGTAGTTTGCTTCTTGTCAGCCTATGACATCAGTGACCTGTTCGGTCAGTCTACTTCAGTATACTCAGTGACCTTGTTGTTCAGTTGGTCAGTTCTCGTGTTTCCTTCAGTAGTACTTGCATACAGTTGAGAGGTTGTTGAGTTGTTCCATCCTAGTTAACCTGAGTGGTCAGTTCTTGTGTTTCCTTGAGTAATGCGGCATACGGTTGAGAGGATGTTGAGTTGTTCCATCCTAGTTGACTTTGATTGGTCGATTCTGGTACTTTCTTACAGTTTTCAGTGACCTATTTGGTCGGCTTGTTTCAGTTTTACAGTGACCTGTTCGGTCGGTTTGTTTCAGTGCTTCTGTGACCTACGTGGTCGGCGAGTTTACTTAATGACCCAAAGGGGTCGATGTCCCTTTAGGGACGGGATTATCGACCGATTCTTTGACGTATGGTTTTTGAGCATAACAGCATCGATTGCCCAGGATTTGAGCGCAGTTCACGAACACGGGCGGTCTGATCCACCGTACCATGATGTGTTCTTTTCCGGAAAGGTGGTTGGACGAGCCAACCCGTGAGCCCATAGGCGACCATTGGTTGATATGGGTAGAATGCAGGTTTTGAGATACAGGGGGGCATAGGCTTGAGGGCTGAGGACCAACGAGCGACAGATTCCAGTTGGGTATTTTACTTTATCGACTTTTCGATGCATACTTACGTATGTTGTTTCATATCTATATATCTCTCTCCATTTACTTGTTTATCATAACTACTGTACTACCACTATTATCTACTCTTGTGTCTATCTCCGCGAGGTACCCACTGGGAGGGGGAGACATGTTTACATGTTCTCACCCCTCGTCTTCTTTTGCAGGTGACGTTACAGTTCATAGTGAGTCTAGTACGCGACATATCTCCGTCCCTTCGTCGGTTATTTCTTTATCCTTACCTTGCATGGTTTAGACTTATTTATGGTTCAGTTCTGTTAATGCTTTTGGAAATGAGATATTTTAGTTGGTTTTGAAATGTAATAAAAGGCTTTGGGTTTCATGTGGTAAAAAGGTTTTCTACCCCTCGTGGTAGTGTTTTCAAAGGAAAAAGGTTTCCGTGTGGGAAACCGTTTGTAAAAGGATTTCAAAAGGGATTTTATAACTTAGAGTTTCAAAACCAGATCCCGAGTAGGGAACATTTCAACTGATAGATGTGGATATGTGATTATATACTAGTGAATGTAACCTGTGGTGAATTGTGTAATTTGTGTATGGATGTAAGTTAAATTCTTTACATGTACACTTTGTTGTGGTTGTACGATTGTGAAATGACTCATTGTACTTGTGCGATGCCGTGCAAATACAGGGGAGACTCTGTCCGTGTGTACAGTGGTCTCTCTGTATTTGTGGCAGGTCTGTCATGTCCTTGGGGGTCAAGGTCAAAAAAAAAAAAAAAAAAAAAAATGACCCGAGGCGTGACACCATCTATTTTTAGGACGTCGTTCGATTTCGACCGTTCATTTTATGCCCATTTGATGGACTTTATTATGATTTTGAAAAATTACGAAATTTATTTTCTAGAAGTTTTAAATACTCTAGATCATATTTAACGGAGTGGATCGTCGATTCGGAAGCTCCATTATCGAAAACAACTTATGAGTAGTAGGGCTCTACTACTCATAATAGTATATAATAGCCCTACTATATATATATATATATATATATATATATATATATATATATATATATATATATATATATATATATATATATATAGAGTCGGCTACTATTAGTAGTAAAATCTCATTGTTGCTACCGGGTTTTTAACCTTTGGATCGGCTCTTATCATTATTTCTAATAATTGGATTAAATACTATAACCCATTGGGAACCACTCAACCCTAGGGTACCACTCAACGCTAACTACCTAATATCATCTCGACCCTACAAATTTTCATCCGAGGTTAAAAATTTGGTAGTAAAAAAGGCTTTTTACTACTAATAGTATTCCACCTAATTCTATATATATATATATATATATATATATATATATATATATATATATATATATATAATTACTATACTTTTATGAGTATAGAGGCTCTTGTACTCATAACTTTTTGGCCATTTGATCCACCCTTTAATCATTTTTACCCGTTAGATTATACTATTCACCAACCACCTACTCAACCCTGTGAGGCCCACTATCAATCTAACCGTAATCACTCTCATCCTAGCCTCATATTTTTTCATCTCAACTACCAAAAAGTTATGAGTACGATCTCCAATACTCATAATAAGATAAGTAGCCTATATATATATATATATATATATATATATATATATATATATATATATATATATATATATATATATATATATATATATATATATATATATATATATAACAAGGAGAGAAATATATAAACAATATATTTCAAGGAGGTGAAAGGGAAGCGTGGAGGTCCGAGTCAAAAAGGAGTGCTTGCCATCATATTATTCCACAATTATTGTGTGGGGTTGAGGGACCCAAAAAGAAGGTGGAGACCTTGAAAAGTAGCTGAGAGATAAAACCAAAAAGAAAGCCTGTTATTATTAGACAGCTCCCCATCTCATTTTCATTGTCTCCCCCCCCCCTTGCGATTCAAACCCTGCTTTCACTTTTAGAATGTGGATTATTGGACAAAAGTCTTTCTTGTTACAATTATTTTATACATAGATTAATATACATTTTAATTTAATTATTATATACTATCAATAGTACCGAACGCTTATTATTATCAAATTTTTTTATATTAAATTTATTTTTTTTAATTATTTTTATCCATTAAATCATACTATTTAAACAACTACGAACTTAACTCTAAAGGATCATTATATCATACTAAACGCATGTCCCTTCAGTTAAAAGCAAAAAATCTAATAGCACCAAGCCCCTTGTAATATGAATAGTATAGTAACCTAGTTCTATACGTATTATACAAAATTATAAAACTATTATTTTTAACATTAATTTTAATACAAAATTATGAGGAGGCCGGCTACTATGCTCTTATGAGTTTGGTGAGCTCCGTACTCATAAATTGTTTCCAATGATACAACTTCTGAAGAGACGATGCATACCGCTGAATGATCATTTGAAACTTCTAAAAACCAAATTACATAATATTTCGACATTATTTATCTTATGACATGAAATGTTTACTAGTTAAACGGTGTAAAAATATCGAAATTGATTGTATTTTTTATATAAAGTTTCATTCACTATCAAAATAGAAATCAGTAAATTCAATTTTAAATTAAAGAATTCAATTCTCTATTTTTAGTAGGTCGTTTAATTTTCGATCGTTTATTTTATGTGAGTTTATTATAACTTCAAAAATTACAAAATTTATATTTCTAGAAACTTTAAATGTTCAAGTTCATATTTAACAGTATGTATGGACTTCCGATTCAGAATTTCTATCATCGAAAACAACTTATTAATACGAAAATTTCATACTCATAAAAATATAGTAGCCAAGGATTAAAGTGTCAATCGTTACAAACTGTATCCACCGTACCATATCGTGCCAATAATATATCAGCACGATATAGCTCTCGTGTTAACGACGCAACTCAAAACTTTTTATTTTTGAAATTACTAAGCAATTTTCTCAAAAAAATACAAAAGATTTTATAAAATTACATAATAAGTAATTGATATATTTTGTTGCTAAAAAAATAAATATTTCATGTCATTACATATCGGCTCGGCACACATATATTTTTTGTGACTGGCACTCATCGCCCCAGCCCACAACATGTAATGTTGGGCTGGCACTCATCGCCCCAGCCCAACATGTACGATACCGTATCATGCTGGTAAGTTTCTAGCATGACCCTGTGTAATGAAATTTAAATTTTTGATAGTAGCACACTACTCGTTGGGCCCCAAAATGCTTAAGTCCAGTTATTGTTGTTATTGTCTAAGTCTCTTATAAATCTAATGGCAACCCCAAGTTCTCGTCAACCCAAGATCACTAGGCTATGTGAGACTCGTCTCGCTATCATCCGCACCTCGGTAGAGACTATACACATTTCCAAATTTGGTGAACCGACTCTAATACCAAATGTAACGACACAGCCCACTAACAATAATAATTCGTTGGGCCCAATCACCAACTCAAAATGCCTAAGCCCAGTTATTGTTGCTAGTGTCTAAGTCTCTTATAAACTCAATGACAATTCCATTTTCATCCGATGTGAGATTATTGGGGTGTCACAATTTCAATCTTAAAATTTTGAATACTAATCATCAAACCTTTTGTCATTTATACAAGTGACAAATGTTTTAGCTCAATTATATAAATTCTACCACAAGATGACTTTTGTGTGGGAGTGGGTAGAGATCTTTTCAATTTATCTTTTAAGCGGCACAGATTTTTAAATTACTCTAGCTTAACCAAATGAAATATATATTAAAAAAACTCTATTAAATATCAGAACAATAGCGACAATTAACTCAATTAATGGTAAATTGCACCACTCGCCCGCAAACTTTTTTCCATGTTTCACTTTCCTCAAACTTTTGGTTCTGGTATAAACAAGAACTAGCTATTATAGAAATATGTATAAGTATGGGCTAAGAAAAATGGCATTTTGATGAAAATTGAGTTGTTTCCGGAGATAAGAAAAATAGCGTTTGGATTGATAATATGAAATAAGAAAAATAATGAATAGTTATATATAGAAAATAGAGATGTTTGTGGGAATAGTTATACGAGCTTATTTTAGGCACTCGAGAATTATTATTCTCAGATAAAAAATTAGCGTTTGGGTATAATGTAACAACCCAGCCCACTAGCAATAATAACTCGTGGGGCCAAACCACCCGCTCAAAATGCTTAAGCCCAGTTATTATTACTAGTGTCTAAGTCTCATATAAATCCAATGACAATCTCATTCCCATCCGATGTGGTACTATTGGGCTATGTGAGACTCGTCTCGCTAGCCCGTCATCCAGACCCTGGCTCAGCCGAGACTCGCCACACATGTCCAGCTGGTGAACCGGCTTTGATACCAAATGTAACAACCCAGCACACTAGCAATAATAAATCGTTGGGCCAAACCACCGGCCCAAAATGCTTAAGCCCAGTTATTATTACTAGTGTCTAAGTCTCATATAAACCCAATGACAATCTTATTCCCATCCGATGTGGGACTATTAGGGTGTCACATATAAAGAGAGAGATAAGGAGTTATTTCACCCCTTATCCCCAATCCAAACGGACCCCTATTTAAGGCTTCGTTTGGTTCGAGTATAAGTAAGAACTACTTGTTTTAAAAATAGGCACAAATTTAGATATAAGCGAGAACTAGAATAATTTTATATTTGGATGAAAATTTGGTTGTTTTCGGGAATAAGAAAAATAGGGTTTGGATAGAAAAGATGGAATAAAAAGAATAATGAGTATTTATAAATAGAAAAATGATATTATCCCTCTTGTTATATTTGAATTTAAATTTTTAAATTTTTAAATTTATTTTTAAATTTTAAATTTTAACTTTTAAATTTTAAAATCTGGAATTAAAATATAAAATTACATTCTCAAATTTTAAATTTAAAATTTAAAATTTAAAATTTAAAAATTCAAAATTTTAAATTTAGAATTTCAAAATTTTAAATTTTAAATTTGAAAATTTAAATTTTAATTTTCAAAATTTCAAATTTCAAATTTCAAAATTTAAAATTTCAAATTTCAAATTTTCAAAATTTCAAATTTCAAATTTCAAATTTTCAAATTTTAAATTTCAAAATTTTAAATTTCAAATTTTTTAAATTTTAAATTTCAAATTTTAAAAATTTTAAATTTTAAATTTCAATATTTTAAAATTTTTAAATTTTAAATTTTAAATTTCAAATTTCAAAATTTTAAAATTTTGAATTAAAATAAAATTTAAATTTAAAAAATATAAAATATCGAAACTTAAATTTTAAAAATATAAAATATCAAATTAAAATTTAAAATTATGAACTTTAATTTTAAATTTTCAAATTATAATTTTTTAAATTTAAAAATTTAAATTAAAATTTTTAAATGTTTAATTTTTTTAAAAAGTAGGGGTGTGAACTGCTTGTTCACACCCTATTCCATGCTATATGGATGGGAACAGTTATGTTCCCACCTATAGCAATTGGTGTTTGGGTATAAAGAAGGATAACCCCTTATCCCTTTTCATACCCATACCAAACTGTATCTTTAGTTTGGCTTTAGTAGGGGTTCATAAACTCTTTAGTTTTGCTTAAGGCCTTGCGCATATGCTTGTTAGGAGGTAAATTAATGCCTACATCAAGTGCATTCTCATATTTTGCACCATGCTTTTATCAACTTCTTTTTTTATATCATATCTCCATCTAAACCATGCATTGAATCATAATTCTTTCCTTACTATAAAAAAGCTATATCTTTAGATCAAAAAACCGTGATAGATGAAGAAACAATAAATTCATGATATACAAGTGTACAGATGAGCGAGGGGCAAAAAACAATTCTTACTAAAATAAAACATTATTGAAAGCTTGGAGATTAAAAAAAAAAAAAAAATTAAGGTCAGGAATGTGAAAAATCAAAAGTATAAAAACCAAATGAAATCTGACTCAAAATTAGTAACAAAATTTGCATTTCACGTAATGAACCATCTTTTAAAAATTTTCAAATGATTTTCTAAAACTTCGGATATAAACTCCAAGAAACCATCTTCTCCGCAACGACTTTCAAACTAACTGTCACAACAATTATGACAATCAATTCATTGCGATCAACTACATTTTCTGTTAGGCGGTTCTAGGTCAAGTCTAAATCCACGCACGCTAAAAAAATGAAAGATATCTAACTAAACTCATTCAATCTAAAAGCTTAAATTAAATATGTTAGGTATGGATCTACTAGTATATATTAATGGGGACAACTTATATGTGAACTCTTAACATTCTCTTCCTTTCACATACTAATCGTCTCTAGAGTAAGTGGCAAAGAGTTTGATGGTTGGTATTCAAGATCCAAATTCGAATCTTAGTTGATTCATATTTCTACCTAAATTTATTTCATTCTAAATGAAATAAACGAAACGGATCTCGGATAGTGTGCTATCTATCTCTCTCAAAAAAAAAAGAAAAAGAAAAAAAAAATTGATTCTCTTCTAATGAATCACTACTGCAAGCTCATTCATCCGAGACCGTACACGTTTTTATTTGCGCCAATTGAGAATTCATTCAAGCCTATATATTTGACCTGCGCCTTCCGGACCCGACTACTTAAATGAATTAACCATCTGAACCCATGTGTCTAATCCGTACCTCACCGGTCCGATTTCTGTTTTTGAGTGCACCAAATTATATTCATGTCGCGGACTACAGCTCCACTTCGCAAACTTCTCATGTTCATAAGAACCACCAACTCAATTATTGTTCTACATGCACTACTTAGATAACTAGCCCAAGACCGTTAATCTATTGGCTCTGTTACCACTTGTTAGTAGGTTCTAGACGCAGTCCGACGTGATATATATGATAAAATTTGAATATATATATAGTTGAGCAAGAATACTATCGACAGCAAACGGGCTTCGTTGCCACCCATTTGTTTTCGATGATGGAGCCTCCAAATCGACGATTGACACCGTTGAACATAATCGATACCATTTGAAGTGTTTAGAAATCAAATTTTATACATTTTCGATATTGTTCTCTTATCCATCAAGTGGACATAAAAATGAACGACTGGAAATAAATATTCTTTAAAAAATGATGATAGGAGACTTGTAATTAAGATCAAGAGTATAGATCTTGTTTTAAATAGTTTAAAGAATTTTCGAACAAAAATTCAATTGATTTGGATATCTTTACGCCGTTAATCGAGAAAACGCCTCATATCGACCATTAAAATTACAAATTTTGAAGCCCTTTGATCATTAGGCAAATAATATCAAAAAAATTTTAAATTTGATTTCTAAACACTTCAAGTGGTATAGATTATATTCAACGGTGTCGATCGTCGATTTGAAGGCTCTATCATCGAAAACAAATAGGTGGCAACGAAATCTGTTTGCTATCGCGCGATAGTATTTTAATTAGCTCATATATATATATATATATATATATATATATATATAGAGAGAGAGAGAGAGAGAGAGAGAGAGAGAGAGAGAGAGAGAGAGAGAGAGAGTCCTACTATCCTTTTAATAGGATAGGAGCACTTGTCTCTATCGCTTTTTAGCCTTTGGATCAATTCTTTTCATCATTTCTAACCATTGGATTAAATACTATAACCCTGGGGACCACTCAACCCTAAGGGGACCATTCAACTCTAACCGATTAATATCATCCTAATCCTATAATTTCTCATCCAAGGGTTAAAAACTTGATAGGATAAGTGCTCTTATCCTATTAATATGATAAGCCCTAGCCAATATATATATATATATATATATATATATATATATATATATATATATATATATATATATATATATATATATATATAGTAGGGCTACTATACTATTATGAGTAGTAGAGCCCTACTACTCATAAGTTGTTTTCGATGATCGAGCTTCCGAATCGAGGATCCACACCGTTAAACATGATCTAGAGTATTTAAAACTTCTAGAAAATAAATTTCGTAATTTTTCGAAATCATTTACCTTACGATCAAAAGCTCACAAAATTGATAATTTTTAACGATATGGGATACTTGGTAGTTTAACGGTGTAAAAGAATTGAAATAGGTTGAATTTTTGATAGAAAATTCTATTCACTACCTAGATAAAGATCAATAACTCCGATCTTAAATTGAAGGATCCGATCATCTATTTTTAGGACGTCGTTCGATTTCGGCCGTTCATTTTATGCCTATTTGATGGACTTTATTATGATTTCGAAAAATTACGAAATTTATTTTCTAGAAGTTTTAAATACTCTAGTTCATATTTAGCTTAGTGTATCTTCGATTCGGAAGCTCCATCATCAAAAACAACTTATGAGTAGTAGGGCTCTACTACTCATAATAGTATAAGCCCTACTCTATATATATATATATATATATATATATATATATATATATATATATATATATATATATATATATATATGTTAGAGTTGAACTAGAATACTCTCAAAAGCACCAATGAGATGGTGCTTTTGAGTTTTTAGCCATTGGATTGAGAGATGTAGAGTGAGATGATGGTGATAGGTGGTGGTTGGTGGGATAGATGGTGGTAGGCGGAATAGTAATAGATCCAAAGGCTATTAAGAATCAAAATGTAGATCCAAAGATTAGAAACTTGAAGATCAAATGATCTTAAAAGTATTCCACCAATTCAAACATTTTACTCTCTTATTAATTATGGGAGGGACAACTGTTTTGTGAACACTTCGCTTTTTCTTCCATCATTAATAGTTGCTCAACTGGTTCTAAACCAAACCTATTGACTTTATTCGGATAAATCCAGCATAGGTAGAAATGGACTTTTGTACTAAATAAACTTACCTGCACCTTGAGAACTTTGTCACTCGATCGATCAGGCTAATTGTTTACAGTAAGAATAAGTACATTGTACAGCAAACAAAATTATATATATATATATATATATATATGTTGCCTACGTAAAATTGTTCGGCTCTAAAATAAACAGTTGGTTGGTGAGTTCGCCAATGGTGATGACTATCAAGCTGTGAATCACAGACATTTTTATAAAATTCGTACATGTGTCCTTCTTAGACATGCGTGTATCTGTGTCGTTCTCGGTGTCCGTTGTGGACACTTTTTGAACGCGCGTTCGATAGCTATACATAGCGCATACATTTTTAAAAAATATATACATATTTTTATTTTGCTTTTTTGTACATATATATTAATGTTAGATGATTAATTTTTTGCTTTTTAATTAATATATATATTTTTGGATAATATAAATAAATTATGTATGATAGAAAAAAAATTAAAAATATATATATAAACTATCAACGAAAATTTTACTAGTTTTTATTCGTACAAGAAAATATAATAATATGCAACCAAAATTAATATTTTATATATAAAATAAATATTTATTATTATCTTAATAATATTATATTTTACTAGCGGTGACTGTACCTTGTCCGTGTTCTGATTTTTTGAAAGTTATCGAGTCGTCGTGTCGTGTCTCGTATCTCGTTTCAGTCTCTCTGCCACCTAGCTACCAAGGATTCCAACAATTCAACACGAAGGAATCCCGATTTTATTATTATTTTTTCTTGGGAAAAAGTTTTTCACTATAGCAGTAGTACACTATTGAAATGGCAAAAGAATCCCCGAAAAGTGACGAATTACAATTGCATGGCTTCGTCAAACCAATCTAATCCAACCAACGTTCAAACGAACTATCAAACCGAGCATACCATAGCGATTATCCTACAATGAGATGGTCAAATTTATCATCCATACTACAAAACTTTCAGCTCTTGAAACAGTTAATCATGAGTTTGACAATTTAACATTGAAATTGTAATTGCGCGCCTGCGCCCAAAATATATTCATCCTTAACTTACATGAGTTAATTCCGACAATTAATCCTTCCCCAACAATTAATGCACCTTATCACAAAGTAGTTCTCAATTCAAACTCCAATTTGATCGACTAATCCGCCCAACAAAGTACCTTCATATGGTCCGACAAGGATGGCTGCGCGCTTGCCATCTCAATAACAAACCACCAATTCAATAGTTCTTTCACTGGTTCAAATGTAACTCGAGCTTGAGTAACAACTAAAGACCAATCTAAGGTCTAAATCATGTGCTTGCAACTTACGTATACGTACAGAGCGGAACGCTGCAGTGGCATCTATTCCATCAAAACCGACAACCAAGATCTCTCTCCACGCATGTCACAGATTGCGCTCACAAAGCAAGGAGGAAACCACATGTGAAGAGCATATATATATATATAGGAGATCGACACGTATACGATTTAGAATTCATGATTCAAGTAGAGGCAGCGATGCCGGCGGGGCCCTCTCCTCTCAGGGGGGAGGACAGGGTAAGGCATACTGTGGGAGAGTGCATGGGTTCAACAGAGGGGACGCAGTAGGAGATAGGAAGGGAGCCAAAACTATAACATTGTGCCATCCACAATGCAATAAAATTCGAGCGTAGGATAAATTTGAAAATTTTCACTACTACTAGCTAGTACTGCACAAACAAAAACTAAAAAGCCACATATATCTCACCCTCTATAATACAAATACTCTACGGAAGGAAAAGATGTTTCAGCTTTGATAGGTTTCTTCCCCTGCCCCTACTCCTTTTGTCTCGATTGGTGCTAAAGAAAAGAGTTAAAAAAAAGAAAAAAGAAAAAAAAGACACACCTACAGGTCACACTTCTCAAAGCACTCACTCACTCTCTCTCTTTCTCTCTCTCTCAAACGGAAAAGTTTAAAATGCATCAGTTACATTACTGACATAGTGTTTGAAATCAATAAGATTGGCTCCTTTGGATTCATCTGTTTTATCATGATTAATAAAAAAATATTTTTATTGTGTTTTTTTTTTAAGATAAGAAATAAGATTGATTTGTTATTGATAATATGGTACAAGTGGGACACTGTAAACTTATTCTTTTCGTACACCCTATCTTTTATTAATTATATATATATGCTATCTCATAAGCAACTCTATATGGAGACTTTGTTATTCAAACTTAAGCTTTAAGCCACGCCATTTGAGAGTGTGCCTTAATGTCTTGGAGCAAGTAATAATAAACAGAGAATTAGGTAATTAAAATAAAGATGAAATAAAATCAAAGAAAAAAAAAAAAAACTAAGGGGTGATTGTCCACTGGTCCCCCCATCCCTCGAAATTTTGCCGAGTTTTATTTTGGTCCCCAAATTTTAAATGTATAGATTTGATTTTGTAAGATAAAGATCCAAAAGATCTAGAAGATAAATAACACCTAGAGGGGTGTGAATAGGTATAAACGACAAAAAAAAAAAAAAAAAAAAACTCGGTGTAAAATAAAATTAATTGCGCCAACACATCAAGATTTTATATGAGAAAACTCCAACTTTGAATAAAAAACCCACAGAACCAATCACACGAAACAATTTACTAAGAAAAAATTGAGTACAAAGTGATTTACCAAATACACGACCCAACTTTTACCGAATTCTCGTCGTAGATCGTTTTCGCCGGCCCTCAATCAATCGAACTCCTTCAATCGATCACGCTGCAACTTCTCGCAGCAACAACGCCTCGAATCCACAAGCGTCCACCGAATCTACAGGCGTCACGCAAAACCCTAGCGCAAACACTCCATCCGAAGCTCGAAGAAATAATAATTGGTTGTGATCGTTTATTTCTTAAGAAAATCATAAGATATGAGGAGAAACCATCCAATGTATCATCAACTCGATTCTCAAAGAAACATTGGAATAGAAACCAAAGACTCAAGTCAAAAATTGAAAAACAAAAACTTATTTTAAGACAGAGATCGAAAAACTCCAAGAACAAGTTTTTCGGGTTTCTAAAGGTTTTCTATTCTAAGAATATATCATAGGACGCTCCTCATAGTTTATTTATAGATTTAGAAGACTTATAGATATATTAGAATTTAAAACACAGTTTTAAAAATAAAAATACGGTCTTAGGGTCCGGATCTCCCGAAGGGTAAGGTCCGGACCTTGAAGCTAGAGTCCGGACCTTCTCTGCATATCAAAAATATACACCCTACGGGGTCCGGACTCTTAACCGAGGGTCCGAACCCTCTCTGCGTGTACACAATGAGGACCTACAGCGTCTGGACCCTCTTTTAGTGTTCAGACCCTGAACCTCAAAAAGCTCAGTTTTATCCAGTTTCTTACATTTAAAAATCATTCTAAGTCTTCCAAACACTTTTAAATGTGTAGTTTTTCACCACAAATTATTAACTCACATACCTGAGATACCGAGCATCACGAATTAGTCTTTTGATCTTGAATCACGCAATCTTCATCTTCAACTCCTCAAGACTCCATTCGACTTCACGAAATCCGCCAACTTTTTTGTCCTTAAACAGATTTTATCCAAGAAGATTATTTCTTGCACATGGAACATCTTGGCATTCATGTACTTCGCATCCATCATCCTTGATGTCGGGCTAAATTACATTTTTGTTTTAAACTATTAGGTGCTTGACATTTTAGTCTCCAAATTTTAATTTATTATAGTTTTTAGTTTGAACTTTCTTAATTGATATAGTTAAATTTCACGATGTAATTTAATTGACTAAGTATTGATACATTACAACAAATCTTGCATTTAAGAACACTTTAAACAATAACTAGCGACACTTTAAAGTGTCGGCGAGAATAATCCCAACGCTTGTAAAAACGTCAAGCAAAAAATTGTTAAGTGAATATGGCGGGAAAAAAAATATACCAACGCTCTTGTAAGGTATCAAGTCCTCGACATGTACTAAACTTTGGTCGAAATTGACTAAAGTGTACTGTATATAGGGGTCTAAACGAGCTGAACACGAGCGAGCTGGGGTCGGCTCGTGTTCGGCTCGTTATTAAATGAGCCGAACACGAGCTGGCTCACGAGCTGGCCAACGAATAATAAATTAAAAAAAAATTAGATTAAATATATTAAAAAATAAATATATAAAATCTTATCTATTAGATTTTGATCTAATAGTTAAAATTTTATATACAAATGAGTCTTTTTATAATTAAGCTCGCATTTATATTTTTATTTTGCTCAAAATTAAATAATAAAAATATATATTACATATAATTATTTATTTATATATAAAAATATAAATTAAATACATTTGTAATAACTGACATTTTTATCATAAAAAATAAACTCTTTTGTTGACGATGTTATTGTGTGTAATTTAGTTACGAATGCACTCGTCAAATTTCGGGTGAAAATGAGCTAAAACGGAGAAGTTACGCGAACCGGACTTCTAACTTAAGAGAATAGTAACTCCGAATTTTCGGCGAGTCGCGGAGTAGAGAAGGGTGGGTCCTGGTGCGTACCGAACTCCGAATATAGAACTTCAATAGCTCGTTTCGAACGGCTCAACTATTTCGAATCCAATGGCACTGACGGAATTGGATTCTGATGCACGGTCGTCGAGAAAAAAGGGTTTTGAATGGTTATACATATATAACTAAATAAATGGAAGTTATGGAGGAAATAAAGAGGGGGTGTTTCGTCGCAGATCGGAGAACAAATCGAACGAAACAAAATGTTAGATTCGATGCCCCAGTCGTGCTGAACGCACTGGTGCGATCCGATCGGAAATCCGACGGACGGATCTTCGGGAATCGCGAAGAGTTCACAGAGAGGTTGAAATCGCAAAACTGTTAATCGCTAAAAGGCCCGATATTTTATGCGCCGAGTGGTGAGATTTCGAATGTAGAGGGTCCTACGCGCTAGATTCACCTATTGGCAGGGACTAGATAAAAAATGGTGGGCTGTGGTGGGCTTAATTGCAAAATGGCAATTGTGTACATATAGGGCTCTAGGGTTTCATCATGGAAACCCTAACCCTAGAGTCTTTCCATATTCCCCCCAGCCACCCAAACCGCCTCCATCACCTCTCTGCCTACCCGTGCGCACGCCCCGGCCGCCGGTGAGGAGCTCTGGCCACCGAAAAAGCCTCCCCGATCTCTTCCTTTCTTCCTCTCCCTCTATTGGTACTACTTGTTGGCCGAGAAACCCACATAGGGCAAGGGGAATATTCCAAACCTGTGGATCTAACACCCCTCGGTCAGGATTTTCCTCCGGCGTCGTCGCCGACCATCCCCGCAGTCGATGTGCGTCGCCGGAGCCGCAGAAGCCACCTGCGGCCAAACCGGGTCATCCCAGGCCGAGCGCGGTGAAGACCTAAATCCACGCGCCGCCGCCAATTTAGAACGGTCGCGCCGCCCTCCCCCGGCAACAGACAACCTCCAGCGTGCCTCCCTACCGTCACCGCACGTCGCCGACCGCCGCTCGGGCTTCCTGCGGCCGCACGGAGCTTGTACGGCCGGCCGAGCCCTCTCGGCTTCTAGCGCCGCCGCCGTCCATCGGAGGAGCACGGTGGTCCCCTAGACCTCCGGCGCCGATCCGGCGCCGTCCCGATCACCTCCGGCCGCCGCCGCTCGCCGGAGATCGCTAACCCGAGAGCAAGGTGCTCGGGTTAGATCGCCGCCACCGCGCCTCCGGCCACCTTGCGCCGCCGACGGTGGGTGCCCTGGACATCCCCGACCTGCCGCACCCACCACCGGCCGGACTGACCGCCGCCTGGCCGCCGGCGGTCTGACCTAGCTCCCTGGTTAGGTAAGCCTTAGTTTCCTCACAGCATAATATTCTAGGGTTTAGGTTACTGTTTTCGATTATCCGAGAGGTCTTTTTGACCTAGTGAGGTGAGCACGATCATCGAAATTTCGTGCTGAATGCGATTCTCACCTCCGTTCAGGATTTCGATGCCCCGATTAGCGGGATAGTCGCACTTTATGCGCTGTGCGCGATATTTCGCAGATTTCACGTCGCTCGTGCGCGTGCTACGAAGGCCAACAGTGCTTCGAAAGGTGAGCACGGTCTTCGGCACATCAAACCTTTCAGCGAGTGTGATCGTGCAATTTATTGAGCACTGGTTTGCGTGCACGGTCCATAAAAGCCGTAAAATCGCATGAAATAATGCGATTTTATGTAACGACAGGGGCTTTTATGCAATTGTAAATTTTGTGGACGTTGTAGACAGCGTATACATGCTGTGGGTAACCTCTGGACTGATCGTCTAAAGCCCCGAGTCTTTACAGAAAATCAAAAGTGATTTTCGGAGCGTTTTGCGGCGAAATTCGCGGACGGAACGTGATTTCGGTTCGGATTTCTTCCGACGATACGTAAAGGGTATTTGCGATGTTGCTTAGCCTTGTTGGCTGGTCACCCACGTCATTTTGAGGGTTCGGAAACGACGGGTGAGCGATAGTGGGTTCCGGTGTCAAATCTGACGCTTTCGGGAACTCAGAACGGAACGGTTGTTCAACATCGATCGTTTCGTGGTGCGATGGCACCACCGCTGTCAGGTTGCACTAAAATTGACAATTAGTGGTAGCGGGAGACTCATACTATGATTCGGGAAGTTTCGGGATACTCTGTGGGTCCCGACGGAGTTCCGGTGCGGTTTTCGAAACTTCCGGACATTTCGGCAATCGATTTTGGGAAACCGATTCCCGTGGAAATTGTTAGTGAGACCTTATGATTAGTGATACATAAGTTGAGGGGTTGAATTCTAACCCGAGGGACCTTTCGTAGGTTCGGGTGCTTCGCAGTCAGCAGATCGACTTCCACACATATATACAGGTGGATATCACAGGTTGCCGTCGGCACAGTGGTGCACGCTTGGAGACGCTCTTTTCACTCTTACTCTTACTTTGCTTATTATATACTCTTGCACCATATTACTTTTATTCTTACTCTGCTCAGTAGTTCCTTGGTTAGTACTACATGTAGGAGTAGAGTAGCTTTTATCAGCTTATATCCATACTTGGGACCTGGTTGGTCGAGTTGCTTATCCTATACTTGTGACCTGGTTGGTCGATTTGCACATCCTATACTTGTGACTTGGTTGGTTGAGTTTCCTACCTTCTACCCGGGACCTGGTTGGTTGGGTAGCGTACTGGATGACCTATATGGTTGATGGGCCCAGGGGGGCAGGATTGTCGGCTAGTTGTCGATGGATGATCTTTGAGCATATCTGCATTGATCGCCCGATACTCGTCGCATTTCACGAACACCAGCAGTTTGGCCACCGTAAGAAGGTGTTCTTTTCCGGAAAAGTGGTTGCAGAGGTCGACCCGTGAGCCCTGGGAGCTTTAGGCTAGGGTTATATGCATTGGAGAGTAGCAGGGGCACTGGCTTGAGGTCTGCGGTGCTGACCAAAAGAGTATTGGTTCAGATTGGGTACTCTTGAGCTTATCGTCCTTGTTTGACGCATATTTACAGTAGCTGTTGGTTTATATATACCTGCTTATCTCTTTACTCAGTTATAGTCGCTACTGTACTACTATCAGCTTTACTTTGTTTATCTCCGTGACTAGTGAGTACCCCTCGCCCACGTCAGTTTGGGGTATCTACTGGGAGGGGAGACATGTTTACATGTTCTCACCCCCCGCCTTCTTTTTCAGGTGAAACTGCTGGTCCTAGTGGGACAGCTGTGTTGGGAACCGGATGGATCGTCCGTCATGCGTTACCAACAAAGATGCACGAAAAATAGAGAAAACACCAAACGAACGGTAAAAGAAATAAATGCAGAAAGAAGAAACCAAGATTTACGTGGTTCGACAATTGCCTACGTCCACGGGGAGAGCGAGAGAGATGTATTCCACTATATGAAGAAAAAGTAATACAAGCTAGCTTACACCCTATGTCTTCTCCGGATAAAAAATCAAGAGCCTTATGGTGAACCCCACCTTTCTCTTGTTCCAACGAAAACTCCAAGAAAATACCGAAAAAGCTTTTCGTAAAACCGAGAAGACCAAATTAGAGAAGTATAGAAACTCTAACCAAATTCCTTTATGTCGTTGCTTCGAAGAACCCAAACCGCTCAGACAATTTGGTCGAGAACCGTCGCTCCGCCGCCGACTTCGATCCGACGTCGCATGCAAAGAACACGGCACTTCATCTCTAGCTACCGTACGGACGGTGCACTTGGGGCATCCTTAATTTAATTAGCCACTGAACCTCTCTATTAATGAAGCCGGTCCACATGCATATATATAGATATATGCATTAGCCCAATCCTACTCTAATTCAATGTGATATAGAGTAAACCAATCCTAATTCACTTAGGATTCCAACTTAAATTAGGATCCATCAATAAATAAATCCTAATAAGATCCTGTCTGTGCATGAACCAAACCAATAAAAAAGAAGGCATATCTTTAATGTTCTCCACCTTGACTTCTTTTTCACTTCATTACCCTCTCTCATCTTATCGCCCCCTCCCCCTGAGGCATCCCAGTCACTAGCAGTCACACAAATTAGCCAAGTTTAGACAGTGCCTAAACTTATCCGCTGTTACCGGCTTTGTCATGATGTCAGCTACATTATCCTTCGTGGAAACCTTTATAAGCTGAATTTCTCCATCATCCTCATTAGTGAGCTCCCGTAATTTGTGATACTTGATTTCTATATGCTTTGTCCTCCTATGGTAAACTGGATTCCTGGCGAGACATATAGCACTCTGACTATCACAACCGATAATCACTTTTTCCTGTATGATCCCAAGTTCACCAACTAAGCCTTTAAGCAAGACTGCTTCCTTAGCTGCTTCAATTGCCGCCATATACTCCGCTTCTGTAGTTGACAAGGCTACAGTGCGCTGCAACGTAGACTTCCAACTGATAGGTCCGCCACTCAGCAGAAAGACGTAACCTGTAATAGACCTACGCTTGTCCAAATCACCAGCATAGTCGGAATCTACAAACCCCTTCACTTCAACATTACCAGAATCTTTTGAGTAGAGAATACCTTTATCTGATGTGAATACCGACTGACAACACTGACTGCATGTGAAAGATCAGGCCTAGTGCAAATCATAGCATACATCAGGCAACCGACTGCACTAGCATATGGTATCTTTGACATAGAAGTAATCTCCTCATCCGTCTTGGGACACATCTCCTCAGAAAGTTTGAAGTGTTGGGCTAATGGAGTCTTGACCGCCTTCGCCTCTGACATATTAAATTGCTTTACAATAGCTCGTATATAGGTCTTTTGCGATAGCCATAACTTACCCTGTATGCGGTCACGTCTGATCTCCATACCTAGGATTTTCCTAGCACCTCCTAGATCCTTCATGTCAAATTCTAGGCTCAACTGATCCTTTAATTGTTGCACTTCATCCGAATTCTTAGCTGCTATAAGCATATCATCTACATATAGCATAAGAAGAATAAATGAACCATTTTCAAGCCTCCGATAGTAAACACAACTATCATATAAACTTCTACTATAACCATGCTCGATCATAAACCCGTCAAACCGCTTATACCACTGCCTCAGTGCCTGTTTCAACCAGTAGAGAGATCTTTTCAGTTTGCAAACCAGATTCTCCTTCCCTAGCTGAACAAAACGTTGAGGTTGTTCCATATAAATTTCTTCTACTAGATCTCCATGAAGAAATGCGGTTCGAACGTCAAGCTGCTGAAGCTCTAAATCAAACATAGCCACCATAGCTAGAAGCATCCTTATTGATGCGTGTTTCACCACCGGTGAGAAGATCTCATTGAAATCAATTCTCTTTACTTGCGCATAGCCCTTGGCTACTAACCGCGCCTTGAATTTTTCTGGTTCTCCATCTGCACCCTACTTCCTTTTGTAGATCCATTTGCAACCGATAGATCTCTTCCCTTCCGGTAATGGAATCAGATCCCATGTCTGATTCTTCTGTAGAGACTCCATCTCTTCTGTCATAGCCGCCATCCATCCGCCACTATCTCTGTCCTGCATCGCCTCCTGATAGGAAGTAGGATCATCTGATGTAATTAATAAGGCATAAGATACTACATCCTCCAACCTGTACCGTAAAGGTGGATGAATCTGTCTCCTTTCCCATCCTTTAGCGATGGAGTAGGGCTCCTCCGAAGTGCTTTCAATCGGATCACTTTGTGTATCATGATCATCCTGATGGTGGGGCTGCTCCACCTGATCATCTACACCTTCTTGCCGCTCCACCTGGATCTGCGTAGTTTTCGACTGTTCTTCATGTTGAGTCTTATGATGATCCTTACGCGGCATAGCTTTTTCGTCAAAAACTACGTCCCTGCTAATCACCTTCTTCTTGGCAATAGGGTCCCACAGCTTGTATCCCTTAACACCCATATCGTACCCAAGAAATATGCAGGATTTTGACATCGAATCTAATTTTGTACGCTGATTTTCCTGGATATGGACATAAGCAGGACAACCAAAGACTCGTAAGGAGGAATAATTTGCAAGTTTTCCTATCCATACTTCCTCCGGTGTTTTGAGTTGGATTGCTGTGGCGGGAGATCGATTAATAATATAGCACGCCATATCGACTGCTTCACCCCAACACTCCTTTGGCAAATCTGCACATAACCTCATGGATCTGGCACGTTCTAGCAATGCCCGGTTCATCCTTTCTGATACCCCATTCTGCTGTGCAGTACCTGGAACCGTGTAATGACGTACAATACCTTCATCCTTGCAGAATTTCTTAAACTCCCGAGAAGTGAACTCTCCACCATTGTCCGTTCGAAGAACCTTGACCTGCTTTCCAGTTTGTTTCTCCACTTCATTCTTCCAATGTCTGAAATTTATAAATGCCTCAGACTTTTCCTTCATGAAGAATACCCAAAACTTACGGGAGAAATCATCAATAAATGTAATAAAATATCGCGCACCACCTTTCGAAGTCACCGGAGCCGGTCCCCACACGTCCGAATGGATGTACTCAAGTATACTTTTGCTTTTATGACTGGAGGTCCTGAAACTCAACCTTTTCTGTTTTCCAAATAAATAATATTTGCAGAAATTAAGTTTACAGGATTTAATACCTTTGAGTACTCCCTTTTTATGCAGTTCCAACATCCCTCTTTCACTCATGTGGGCTAGTCTCATGTGCCAGAGCTCCGTATCATCAGCATCATGATCTTCTGAGGATGTTACCGCAGCGCCTCCAATCACCGACTCACCGATTAGACTATACAGATTTCCTTTCTTCTCTCCCTTCATGACGACCATCGCACCCTTTTTTACCTTGACGACTCCACCTGAAATGCTAATAGAACAGCCAATAGAGTCAAGAGTACCAAGTGATAAGAGATTCAACCTGAGATTCGGAATGTGTCTCACATCCGTCAACATCCTCACCACACCATCAAACATCTTTATTTTTACTGTTCCGATACTGACCATCTTGCAGCTAGTGCGATTACCCATCATAACACTACTACCTTCACAAGACTTATAAGTATCAAATAAAGACCTGTCTGGAGACATGTGATAAGAACAACCAGAATCTAATATCCAGTCACCGTGAGAGTCAGAATCTGTTGTAACCGTCAAGACGTCCTGACCGGAATCACTGGCTACGCTCTCCGTATCTGCAGAGGAATTCTGATTTCGCAGCCAAGCCTTCCTCTTTTCGCAATTCCTTTTCATGTGACCCTCTTTCTTGCAGAAGTAACACTTCACCTTTTTCGATTTTGACTTTGAACGGGATCTTCCTTTACCTGCATTACGTTCGCTAGATCGTCCCCTTCCTCCACCTGTATCATTTACGACCAAACCTGCACTGCTTTCTTCGGTACTTGCCTGCAACCTGATCTCTTCAGATAAAAGTGTCGATGTAACATCTTCCATCTTTAGAGTTTGCTTCCCGTACAGTATGGTAGTCACCAAGTGACTGTAGGATGACGGAAGTGATGTAAGAAAAATCAACGCCTTATCGTCCTCGTCAACCTTGACATTAATGCTGAGCAAATCTGCAATAATTTTATTAAAGGTGTTCAAGTGTTCCGTTATTGCCGTACCTTCCTTCATGCGTAACCCATATAATTTTTTCTTTAGGTACAGCACGTTCGAGAGGCTTTTTGTCATGTACAATTTCTCCAGCTTGTCCCACATGTCGACTGTAGTTTCTTCATCCATAACGTTATACATCACCTCATCTGCTAAACACAATATAATTGTATTCAATGCCCGCAGATCAATCTCCTCCCAATCTTCGTCGCTCATCGATGTCGGCTTTTTCGATTTTCCGAGCAACGCCTTATGAAGGCCCTGTTGAACCAGAAGGGCTTTCACTCTTCTCTGCCAGAGACCGAAATTTCCTTTACCGTCAAATTTCTCCACCTCAAACTTCGAAGACGAGACTTTCGACATCTCTGATGTAGCGCGAACCTTAAGCTCTGTTACCACTTGTTGGGAACCGGATGGATCGTCCGTCATGCGTTACCAACAAAGATGCACGAAAAATAGAGAAAACACCAAACGAACAATAAAAGAAATAAATGCAGAAAGAAGAAACCAAGATTTACGTGGTTCGGCAATTGCCTACGTCCACGGGGAGAGCGAGAGAGATGTATTCCACTATATGAAGAAAAAGTAATACAAGCTAGCTTACACCTTATGTCTTCTCCGGATAAAAAACCAAGAGCCTTATGGTGAACCCTACCTTTCTCTTGTTCCAACGAAAACTCCAAGAAAATACCGAAAAAGATTTTCGTAAAACCGAGAAGACCAAATTAGAGAAGTATAGAAACTCTAACCAAATTCCTTTATGTCGTTGCTTCGAAGAACCCAAACCGCTCAGACAATTTGGTCGAGAACCGTCGCTCCGCCGCCGACTTCGATCCGACGTCGCATGCAAAGAACACGGCACTTCTTCTCTAGCTACCGTACGGACGGTGCACTTGGGGCATCCTTAATTTAATTAGCCACTGAACCTCTCTATTAATGAAGCCGGTCCACATGCATATATATATATATATATATATATATATATATATATATATATAGATATATGCATTAGCCCAATCCTACTCTAATTCAATGTGATATAGAGTAAACCAATCCTAATTCACTTAGGATTCCAACTTAAATTAGGATCCATCAATAAATAAATCCTAATAAGATCCTGTCTATTATTCCATAGACCCGGTGCATAAACCAAACCAATAAAAAAGAAGGCATATCTTTAACAAGCTGGGAAGGAGCGTACCTAGCATACGTTCTAGCTGTCTACCTACGGTTTGCATATTCCTAGTTTACTTTCAGTCTACTTTATTCGCATTATAACTTAGACTTACATATGGTTCATGTTCTCTACTTATACTTTGGGATGTTAAGTTAATATGTGGTTTTTGGATTGGGATTTCATAATGGTTTTGGGATTTACTATACAAAATGGTCTTCTACCCCTCGTGGTAGCGTTTTAAAAAGAAAAAGGTTTCCGTGTGGGAAACAGTTGTTTTTAAAAGGTTTTCTTGTGGACTTTGTAACATAGTATTTCAAAACCAGTTTCCGAGTAGGAAACATTTCAAAATATAGTTTAAGAATTATGAATAAATACTTATGGATGAACATGTGGCGAATGGTGTGATTGTGTATGAATGTGAGTTAGTATCTTTACGTTTACACTTGGTTGTGGTTGTGTGATTGTATTTCACTCCGTGTACTTGTGCGACGTCGTGCAAATATAGGGGAGACTATGTCCGTGTGTACAGTGGTCTCTCTGTATTTGTGACGGATCTAGCATGTCCTTGGGGGTCAGGTTTTCAAAAAAAAAAATTCTAGTGATTTTCCGCTGTTTATATACTCTAAAACTGACCAGGGGCGTGACAGATTAAAGTGGTATCAGAGCCGGTTCACCAGCTAGACATGTGTCCAGGGTCTGGATGACGGGCTAGTGAGACGAGTCTCACATCGCCTGGTGATCGTGGGCTGTGTGTGTGATTGGACTGACGAGGACGTCAGGGTCTTAACGCGGGGAGTCTGTGACTCCCCAATAGTCCCACATCGGATGGGAATGGGGTTGTCATTGGGTTTATAACAGACTTAGACACTAGTAATAATAACTGGGCTTAAGCATTTTGGGTTGGTGGTTGGGCCCAACGAGTTATTATTGCTAGTGGGCTGGGTCATTACAAAATTATATAAATATAAAAATATATGTATTCGAGCTGTTATCGAGCCGAACACGAGCGAGCTGACTCCAGCTCGTGTTCGACTGGTTTATTAAACAAGCTGAAAAATTCAGCTCGTGTTCGGCTCGTTTACTAAACGAGCAAGCCGATCTCGAGCTCATTTGGAGCCGAACACGAGCTGGCTCGCGAACAACGAGCTGGATTGCCACCCCTAACTGTATAGGCCGCTTCGGAGAGGTTCGTTGAGTGTTTCGAAGGTTCGGAATAACTTATAAGGGTATGAAGGGCCTTGGAGAGCAAGCTGGAGAAATTCTAGAAATTTTCGTGCTGGAAATGCTCTCGGCGTCCGGATCCTGACTGTAAGGTCCGGACCCCGTACACGAAAAAGCTTAGGTTGAGCTGATTATGAATTTTGTGAGGGACTAGAGTGCAATTATGCATGTGGAGGTGTTTAGATGAGGGATCTTAAGCCATTTCTCTCATTTCCCTCACATTTCCCAACCTAAAACAAAAACCTTTCTCTCTCTCTCCTAAGATTTGCTCCAAGAGGTGGAGAATAATGGAGAGAAGTTGCTTGGAGGTGAAGCTATCATCTTCTTCACCATTGGCTTGAGAAGAAGCTTGAGTTTGAGGTAAGCCTCATGGGTTTTAAGAGTTTGTAGTTAGGGTTTTGTATAATCCCTTAGAAATGAGTTGTATGGAAACTCTAGGTAATACTAAACTAGATTATTGCATGAATCATGAGTTGTCGTATGTATTCTTGCAATAATGGATTTTTTGGGTTTTGGAAGAGGGCTTTCGATCATAATGAGTTTTGATCTAAATTGAGCCTATGTAAACCTAATTGAAGGTAAAACCGACATGGTGGGCAACTCAAATAGGAGTTCCTACGGGCGTGCGGCGAGTTATTGAAGAAAAGTACAATTTTTGGTTCGTTTGCGTTGGGTCGAGCAAAAATGACGTCTATAAATCGCGAGGCTTGGGTTCTCGCACCTCGGCATCATTAAGAGGTGGAGGATGCTATTCGAAATAATCAGATTTTCTTTTATATCTATGTTATCACGTAGGCCATGTATGTATATGTATAGAAAATCATGCATTGTTGAGTAGTTTGTGTTGGTTATTCCATTTCTTGCATGCTCTCATGGTATTTGTAAGAAATATGAGATGGAACATAGTGGACTGTAGATGAGGATTGGGTTGTGAACAATGAACTCTATACTCTATAGTACTATGACAATGAGAACTTAGAAAATATAGTGACATGAATGGTGGCATTTGGGTAGTAAATTGAGAACACTCATGGTATGAGAATAGGGATTGGTATCTTCTCTGGCATTGTTACCACTAGTTGGTAGGGTATCCTCAGGATAGAGGATTGGATTATACTCACATTATATCTTTTAGCTTGGCGGTGGTCACTCCACCTAAGTTTGGTCTCCGGAGTACTTCAAGTAAGGATTAACGTAGTCACACCGCAGACAGTCCGGGGTAAGTGTAGCGTTTGGTCTCCTCACTGGCAGGATTTGGTTGTGAGTCGGGGCTTAACCTTCAGGTTAGTTGGTACGATTGGATATAAATCGTGGACAGTATGCATCATGAGCATAGTAGTTGCTAGTACATGTTTATTGTATTTCTTTGTTGTATCATATTGCCAAGACATAATAGCATGCTAATTGTTTATTATATTGTTAATATTTCTATCTATGCCTACTTAAACCTAGTGGGAAAATCGACGGGGTCGGCGACCGAACCCACTGAAAACTTTTGTTAGTTCTCATCCCATTTTGTTGCAGGGCCAAGCACGAGCGGACCGGCCGAGGATCGCGATAAGGGCATAGCGCCCTAGATAGTTGTGGCACTCCAATAGTCCCACATCGGATGGAAATGGGGTTGTCATTGGGTTTACAAGAGACTCAGACACTAGTAATAATAACTGGGCTTTGGGCCGGTGATTGGGCCCAACGAGTTATTGTTGCTAGTGGGCTGGATCGTTACATTTGGTATCAGAGCCGGTTCACCAGCAAAAAATATGTGGCGAGTCTCGGCTGAGCCAGGGTCTGAAAGACAAGGTGATAGGCTATGTCGAAGTCTGAATGACAGGGCAACTAGCTATGCCAGGGTCTGGATGACAAGGCCAGTGAGACGAGTCTCACATCGCCTGGTGATCTTGGACTGTGTGTGTGATTGGACTGACGATGACGTCAGGGCCTTAACGGGAGGAGTCTGTGGCATCCCAATAGTCCCACATCGGATGGAAATGGGATTGTCATTGGGTTTATAAGAGACTTAGACACTAGTAGTAATAACTGGGCTTAAACATTTTGGGCCGGTGGTTGGGCCCAACGAGTTATTGTTGTTAGTGGGCTAGGTCGTTACAACAGTAGCCTCATTTATATTAGAATACCATGTGTTTACCTTGAGAGACATGATATATTTTTTGTGAGATTACTTGTGGATATATATGAATTGTATGACAAATGGTGTAGACCAAATGTACGTATTTTGATGGTTGAATGTGAATGTGCAAATGTGGAATGTAATAGTTAGTATTTCTCTCTTGCTTTTATTCATATTACTCTTACGCAATCATGTATGTTGATCATGTTTTTACCTAAGCAAACTAGATATACATCATGTTTGTAGAGCCTTGGACGGCCAGGGGAGGTTCTATCTGTTCGGCGTCTGTAGGTACACCCGAACCAACCAAATTGGCGGTCTTAGGGCGTGACAGCTTTAATATAGCGTCGAAAATTTTTTATCAGTATTTGATAGAAATATGTTTATTGGTGATACTTAATCATAGTCTCAGCACATGCCAAATATTAAAAATGTTAAAATAATACATCATCTAAAAAGTATCGTCTAAAACATATTTTGTTGTAGTGATATGTGTCGTTAATGTGAAAGTAATATAATAGTGTAATGATTAATAACAAAAAAAAATTAAAATGTCACATCAGTAATATATTAATATTTATCCAATTAAATTGTACTATGAAACTTAGTTATAATAATTTACCAACTTTGAGCCAAAAATTATAATAAATAAAAATTTGAAAATCAAAGTGTCGCGAAATTCATATTTCGTAGTTTGAGGACCAAAAGTATAATTTAGCCTTCAATTTGTTGAGAAAAACTATTTGTAATTCTCAAAAAGAGATACATCGATCTTACACTCTCTCATCCTAAAATTTTAAGGGATAATTGCCTATATACCCCTCATGCGTCTGAAAATATCCGATCTATTCTTCTTCTTTTTTTCTTTCTAAAATGCCCCTCATACGTTCCACCGTTATTGCAAAATACCCCTGCAGTTATCTCCTGTTAAGTTAATCTAGGTTAAACGTGAGTTAAATATCTACCACAGTTTAAAAAAATTAAAATACCAATTTTGTCCTTAACTTAAGGGCAAATAAGAAAGGTTGGTGACGGTAGAGGGGTATATTGAAAAAGACCAAAAGTCGAAATACTTTTGTGCCCCTGACTTTAAGGGCAAATAAGAAAGACAGTGATGGTATAAGGGTATATTTGAAAAGGGCAAAATAGTAATTTTACAGAGATAACAGAGTTACTTAACAGATTTTAACTCTAAGGGTATATTAGAAATAGGTTGGAACGTAGGAGAGGTATTTTCAATATTAGCCTTCTAAGAAGGGTAAATCGAAAAATCGGAAACTTTTCAGGGGTATATAAGCATGCTAATTGTTTATTATATTGTTAATATTTCTATTTATGCCTACTTCAACCTAGTGGGAAAATCGACGGGGTCGGCGGCCGAACCCACTGAAAACTTTTGTTAGTTCTCATCTCATTTTGTTGCAGGGCCAAGCACGAGCGGACCGGCCGAGGATTGCGATAAGGGCATAGCGCCCTAGATAGTTGTGACACCCCAATAGTCCCACATCGGATGGAAATGGGGTTGTCATTGGGTTTACAAGAGACTTAGACACTAGTAATAATAACTGGGCTTTGGGCCGGTGATTGGGCCCAACGAGTTATTGTTGCTAGTGGGCTGGATCGTTACATTTGGTATCAGAGCCGGTTCACCAGCAAAAAATGTGTGGCGAGTCTCGGCTGAGCCAGGGTCTGAAAGACAAGGTGATAGGCTATGTCGAAGTCTGAATGACAGGGCAACTAGCTATGCTCGGGTCTGGATGACAAGGCCAGTGAGACGAGTCTCATATCGCCTGATGATCTTGGACTGTGTGTGTGATTGGACTGACGATGACGTCAGGGCCTTAACGGGGGGAGTCTGTGACATCCCAATAGTCCCACATCGGATGGAAATAGGATTGTCATTGGGTTTATAAGAGACTTAGACACTAGTAGTAATAACTGGGCTTAAACATTTTGGGCCGGTGGTTGGGCCCAACGAGTTATTGTTGTTAGTGGGCTAGGTCGTTACAACAGTAGCCTCATTTGTATTAGAATACCATGTGTTTACCTTGAGAGACATGATATATTTTTTGTGAGATTACTTGTGGATGTATATGAATCGTATGACAAATGGTGTAGACCAAATGTACGTATTTTGATGGTTGAATGTGAATGTGCAAATGTGGAATGTAATAGTTAGTATTTCTCTCTTGCTTTTATTCATATTACTCTTACGCAATCATGTATGTTGATCATGTTTTTACCTAAGCAAACTAGATATACATGATGTTTGTAGAGCCGTGGACGGCCTGGGGAGGTTCTATCTGTTCGGCGTCTGTGGGTACACCCGAACCAACCAAATTGGCGGTCTCAGGGCGTGACAGCTTTAATATATCGTCGAAAACTTTTTATCAGTATTTGATAGAAATATGTTTATTGGTGATACTTAATCATAGTCTCAGCACATACCAAATATTAAAAATGTTAAAATAATACATCATCTAAAAAGTATCGTTTAAAACATATTTTGTTGTAGTGATATGTGTCGTTAATGTGAAAGTAATATAATAGTGTAATGATTAATAAAAGAAAAAAATTAAAATGTCACATCAGTAATATATTAATATTTATCCAATTAAATTGTACTGTGAAACTTAGTTATAATAATTTTCCAACTTTGAGCCAAAAATTATAATAAATAAAAATTTGAAAATCAAAGTGTCGCGAAATTCATATTTCGTAGTTTGAGGACCAAAAGTATAATTTAGCCTTCAATTTGTTGAGAAAAACTATTTGTAATTCTCAAAAAGAGATACATGGATCTTACACTCTCTCATCCTAAAATTTTAAGGGATAATTGCCTATATACCCCTCATGCGTCTGAAAATATCCGATCTATCCTCTCTTTTTTTTTCTTTCTAAAATGCCCCTCATACGTTGCACTGTTATTGCAAAATACCCCTGCAGTTATCTCCTGTTAAGTTAATCTGGGTTAAACATGAGTTAAATATCTACCACAGTTTAAAAAAATTAAAATACTAATTTTGTCCTTAACTTAAGGACAAATAAGAAAGGTTGGTGACGGTAGAGGGGTATATTGAAAAAGACCAAAAGTCGAAATACTTTTGTGCCCCTGACTTTAAGGGCAAATAAGAAAGAGTGATGGTATAAGGATATATTTGAAAAGGGCAAAATAGTAATTTTACGGAGATAACGAGTTACTTATGATTTTAACTCTAAGGATATATTAGAAATAGGTTGGAACGTAGGAGGGGTATTTTCAATATTAGCCTTCTAAGAGGGGTAAATCGAAAAATCGGAAACTTTTCAGGAGTATATAAGCAATTGCCCCAAATTTTAAAATATATATATATAATTTTTAGTACTTTAAGAAAAAAAAAATTAACAAGATCAATTCTTGGCCCCTCGCTGAGAAGTAAGAATTATATATACCCCCAAAAGATAGCAATTGCTTCAATTTGTTCTCACACATTTCTTTTATTAGAGTTTGTATTTTTGGGGAAAAATATATAAAATTGCTTTCAATTTTTCTAGTTAAGAAATTAAAGATATGTGGAGATACCAGGAAGAACTTAATTGGAACCAAACTTTGAACAAACCCAGAATTTAAAAGACCGTTTACAAATTATTACATATACAGCATAAAAAGTACTATTTTGAACTAGTATGTGACTAATATATTCATTATAAAACCAACCGTTCCTAGCGTAAATGGCAAATAATTTGATAGTTAATTGGTATCCGAGATACCAAGCTCGAATCCTGATTGATTCAAATTTTCAGTTAAGTTTATTTCTAAATAAAATAAACGGAGCAGGTAACATGTTATCTTTCTCTAAAAAAAATATATAGTCAGTATAAATTTACGAGACTGATGTAAGACAAATAAACATCTTAATGCAAGTTTCTGAGATGAACGTTCCCCCAACTTTCAACAAATTTTATTTAGTCTTGGAACTCTAAAATTTGTCGTTTCAGTGATCTCTAAACTTTTATTAGTCTAGTTATATCTACTAATAGATCATAGATTATTGCTTACACTCGGTGCATCAGTACTTCTGCAATATCCCATACAATAGTTGACTATGGGGGTGTTTGGCCTAGTTTTTTTTTTTTTAGAAATAGATGGCGCGCTAAAACCGTTTATTTTATTTAGAAATAAACTTAGCTGAAAATATGAATCACCTAAGATTCGAACTTGGGTCTTGGGTACCAACCACCAAACCCTTCACCACTTCCTATAGGGACGGTCGGTTGTTTGGCCTAGCTTTTAAAAAGCGCTTTTAGGTTGCAAACTGATTTTCAAACCAATAAAACGTTTAGCAACCATAGTTTTAAAATCTGCTTCTGCTCTCAACAATCAGAAAATTGATTTCGAAGGCACGAGAATCAGAAGCTGAAAAAAGATGCATCTTAAAATCTAATACTGATTTTGGACTAAAACATCAAATTTCTATTTTGATTTTCATTTCAATGTTTAAATTTAAATTTAAATTTTTAGATTCATTTTTGAATTTTTAAATTTTAAAATTTAAAATTTGAAAAAAAATATTTCAAACTTAAAATTTTAAATGTTCAAATCTCAAATTTTATATTTTCAATTTTAAAATTTTAAATTTAAATATTTGAACATTTTAAATTTTAAAATACAAGTTTAATCTTCAAATTTAAATTTTTAAATTTTAATTTTTAAATATTAAATATTCAATTTTAAATTTTAAATTCTAAATATTCAAATTTTAAAATTTTATATTTTGTATTTAATAATTATTTTAAATTTGAAATTTTAACAATAAAATTTAAAAATAATATTTTTAAATATTAAAAATTTATATTTTAAATTTCATAATTACTTTTATTTTTAAATTTAAATTTTAATTTTTAATTTTTAAATTTAGATTTTATATTTTATATTTTATATTTAAATTTTGAATTTTAAATTTCAAATTTATATTTTTAAATTATTAAAATTTTATATTTTAACTTCATAATTATTTATATTTTCAAACTTTATATTTTATATTTTATATTTCATATTTATTTTAAATTTTAAACTTTTAAATTATTTTTTAAATTAAAATATCAAATTTTAAATTTTGTATAATTTTAAAATTTAAAAATTTTAAAATTAATTAATATTTAAATTTAGATTTTAAATTATTTTAAAATAAAAGTTAATAAAAATATTAATTTATGCAGACATCAAAAAAAATTTGCAAAACAGTTTTTCTAAATAACTTCAGAAAAATTATTTTTTTCTAAATCTAGCCAAACACTTTATAGGGAGTGTTTGGCCTAGTTTTTAAAAAGCGCTTTTGGGCTGAAAAGTGATTTTCGGCTCAATAGAGCATTTGGCAACTCATTTTTAAAATCTAATTCTGCTTTTTAGAATCAGAAAACTAATTTTGAAGGCCCGAGAATCATAAGCAAAAAAAAGCTGCTTCCTGAAATCTAATTCTAATTTTGGATTTAAAGTTCATATTTTTATTTTAACCAAAATCGCTTCTCCAAATTAAAATTATTTTTTGAAATCACTTTTTCAAAAGTTTGGAACAAGCGGGCCCTATTTTTCTCGTATTTTAGCCATAATGATTGTTGAGTCAAAACATTTTATTTTGTGGATAAAATTTGGATTTTCAAATTAAAATTGTGAGATGAAAGAAGAGATGGTAAAATTAAAGATTAAAAAAAATATTTTTAAAAATTTGGAATCTAAATCAAAGCCTTATTGAAACTTTATTAGAGTGTCAAGCATTTAGATCTAAAATTTGAGTATCAAAATAAATTTTGAGTCAAAGTTCAGGAAAGCAAGAAATCTATTAGTTATTTAAACTTAAACTTTGGTCCCCAAGGCCATCAAAATAGAAAGACTAATATCCGTACAATCAAATCATGAGCGAAATTTTGATGATAAATACCGATATACATTGACAATTTTTTTGAAATTCCGAGTTCAATTTATTTAATTTTTTTGAAATTCCGAGTACGTGAAACTTAGAAGCCTATCGGTTCCTCGAAAAAACATGGAAAAAAAAATTCTTGAAAAAAGTTTTCCACGGAAACTTCTTTTCAAGTTTTTCGTTCATTTAGTTTCCCAAAAAAATTAGTTCTTTCAAAAAATTAGTATATTTTTTTTAAAAAAATAAAATATTAAAATATTAATTCGCTACGAAATTTGAAAAATAAAAATTTCAAAACAACTAAATTTTCTTGAAACAAAACTGACGAAAAATTTTAAAAATAAATTTTCACGAAATTTTTTTTTCTCGAAAAACATTTTTTAACCAAAAACATCTTTTCAAGTTTTTCGTTCATTCAGTTCCCCAAAAAATATTAGCTTTCTTAAAAAATTCTTTCCAAATTTTATGAAAAACTAGTATTTTATTTTTTTAAAAAATTCAGAATACAAAAATATTAATTTGCTACGAAATTTCAAAAATAAAATTTCCATAACAATTAATTTTTCTTGAAACAAAATAGACGAAAAATTGGAAAAAAAAAAAAAAAAAAAAACAAAGGTTTCACAAAAATATTTTTGGCCAATTTGCATAAAAAAAAAATTGATTAGTTTTGAGCTTTTGTAAAAGTGTATTGCCTTTTTAGATTTTGTAGATTCGGATTGAATTTTCAAATAGATGACCATATACCTCTCTTTTAAAATATATAAAAATTACAAATTTTAAATGCCTAAAAAAATACAACTGTTAAGTCATTAAGTGTCAAATTTTTTAAAAATAACAGCTGCTAAGCAATAATTACATGAATCTTTCTCGTAAAATGAAAACTTTTATTTAAGATAAAATAAAAAAATAAATAATAATTAATAAGATGAAAGAGTGCAATATCCTTTCAAATAGTACAACATGCTATTCCAAATAGTGCAATATTTGTATAACTAGTGTAACATATGTATAACATATTACATTATAATATAAAAATTATACAACATATATATAAACAGTGCATATTTTATACTATTTATATATATATTTACACCATTTGTATAAATGTTACACTATTATAAAAGAATATTGCACCATTAAGATGTGTGTTGTACTCTTTTTAAAAAAAAATTAAATTTTATTGCATATTAAATAAAATTTTAAAATTTTGAAATGACAACTGTTATGCCATAATTACATATAGCTTTATCGTGAAACAAGAATACTCATTCAAGACAAAAGAAAAAAAATAAAGTTTAATTAATAAAATAAAAGAGTGCAATATACTCTTCCAAATAAAGTTTAATTAATAACATCTACTCAAATAGTGCAACATGCTCTTCCAAATAATACAATATCTGTATAAGTAGTACAATATATACATTGTTAATACAAATTTTGCATAATTTTTACACTAAACTATGTATAGTTTAGTATATTACATGGTAATAATATAATATATTACAATATACTATAAAAATAATATAATATATGTATAAATAGTGGATACTTTATGCTATTTGTATACATATTTACATCATTTGTGTAAACGTTGCATTGTTATAAGACGATATTGCATCATTTAGATGCTTGTTGCACTCATTTTTTTTGAAAATTAAATTTCATTGCATACTAAATAAAGTATCAATTTTTTTGGAAATGACAACTGCTAAGTCATATTTACATTTAACTTTCTCGTAAAATGAGAATCCTCATTCAAAACAAAATAGAAAGAATAAACTATAATTAATAAGATAAAAGAGGACATCATCCTCTCAAATAGTGCAATAACTGTATAAATGGTGCAACATTTGTATTATTAATACACATTTTGTATTATTTTTACACTAAATTATGAATAGTATAGTATATTACGCGAAAATAATATAATATTTTACAACATAATATAAAAATTATACAATATATACATAAATGGTGCATACTTTATACTATTTGTACAGATAGTTACATTATTTATGTAAACGTTGCACTATTATGAAATGATGTTGCACCATTTAGATGTGTGTTGCACAATTTCAGAGGAAAACATGGTGGTTTTGATACTATTTGGGTGATAGTGGACAGACTGACCAAGTATGTTTACTTCCTACCAGTACAGACCACCTAGTCCAAGGAGAGACTCGCACAGATGTATCTGGATGAGATTGTGAGATTGCACGGTATACCGATTTCGATCGTGTCAGACAGGGACCCGAGATTTGTGTCCTAGTTTTTGAGGAGCCTTCAGACAGCCTTGGGTACACAATTGCAGTTCAGCACGGCGTTTCACCCACCGACGGATGATCAGTTAAAGCAGACCATTCATACTCTAGAGGACATGCTGAGGGCATGTGTCCTGAACGTTTGTAATAATCGACATTTTTATCATAATAAATAAACCCTTTTGTCGATGATGTTATTGTGTGTAATTTAATTACAAATGCACTCGTCAAATTTCAGGTGAAAATAAGCTAAAACGAAAAAGTTACGTAAACAGGACCCATGACTTAAGTGAATAGTAACTCCGGATTTTCGGCGAATCGCGGAGTAGAGAAGGGTCCTGGTGCGTACCGAACTCCGAATATAGGACTTCAATAGCTCGTTTCGAACGGCTCGACTGTTCTGAATCCAATGGCACTAACGGAATTGGATTCTGATGCACGATGCACGGTTGTCAAGAAAAAGGGATTTGAATGATTATACATATATAATTAAAGTAATGGAATTTTGGAGGAGTTAAAGAGGGGGTATTTTGTCACAAATCGGAGACCAAATCAGATGAAACGAAATGCTAGATTCGATATCCCAGTCGTGCTGAACGCGCTGGTGCGATCCGATCGGAAATCTGACGGACGGATCTTCGGGAATCGCAAGAAGTACGCAAAGGGGTCGAAATCGCAAAACAGTTTATCGCGAAAAGGTCCAATATTTTATGCGCCGAATCACGAGATTTCGAATGCTGGTGGGGGTCTTATGCGCATGACTCTTACACTCACAGGGACTAGATTGCAAATGGAGGACTATAGAGGGCTAAAATGCAAAATGGCCATATGTATAAAAGTGTTGGTTTTAGGGTTTCATAGTGAAACCCTAAACCTAGGCCTCTTCACCTCCCCTACTGACCTAAACCGCCTCCAGCACCCCTGTGCTCATCCTATGCGCGCGCCCCTGGCCGCCGGCAGGCAACTCCGGCCGCCGGAAACCTCCCAGAGCTCTCCCTCTATCTCCCTCTCCTTCCATCTTCCTTTCCTCTTGCTGTGGAGCCCCGAGGAGCCTGACAGAACCTGGATCTAGCATCCTTCGACTAGATCCACCCCTAGGTTTGCTCCTCCGGCCATTCCCGCCGTCGCCGTGCATTGCCGGAGCCGCAGGTGGAAGCTGCGGCCAGATCTGCTCCAGCCGAGCCGAGCTCGGGTGTGTGCGGGAACCACGCCCCGCCAACGCCTAAGGATGTAACGACCCAGCCCACTAGCAATAATAACTCGTTGGGCCCAACCACCGGCCCAAAATGCTTAAGCCCAGTTATTATTACTAGTGTCTAAGTCTCATATAAACCCAATGACAAACCCATTCCCATCCGATGTGGGACTATTGGGGTGTCGCGTACTCCCCCGTTAAGGCCCCGACGTCCTCGTCAAGACAAACACACACACGGCCCCCAAGATCACCAGGCTATGTGAGACTCGTCTCGCTAGCCCGTCATCCAGACCCTGGCTCAGCCGAGACTCGCCCCACATGTCCAGCTGGTGAACCGGCTCTGATACCAAATGTAACGACCCAGCCCACTAGCAATAATAACTCGTTGGGCCCAACCACCGGCCCAAAATACTTAAGCCCAGTTATTATTACTAGTGTCTAAGTCTCATATAAACCCAATGACAAACCCATTCCCATCCGATGTGGGACTATTGGGGTGTCACAAAGGAAGGTCGGGCTGCCCTGCCCCGACCTCAGGCAACCTCCGGCGCACCTCCCCCGACATCCCCGTACGTCGCCGGCCGCCGCTGGAAGCCCCCACGGCCGCCAGTTTTGGTGCAGACCGAGGTTGGCCCTCCTCGGCTTTTAGGCGCCGCCGCTGCCAAAGGAAGGGAGCATCACCATCCCCTGGACCTCCGGCGCCGATCCATCGCCATCCCGACCTCCTCCGGCCGCCGCCGTGCCGCCGGGAATCCCCCAACCCGAGAGCAAAGGTTGGCTTTTGATCGCCGCCGCCGCGCCTCCGGCTACCTTGCGCTGCCGGCCAGCGGGTGTCCTAGACCTCCCCGACCTGCCGCTGAGCCTTATTGGCAATGTCGCTGAGCCTTATTGGCTGGTCACCCACGTCGTTTCGAGGGTTCAAAAACGACGGGTGAGCGACAGTGGGTTCCGGTGTCAAATCTGACGTTTTCGGGAACTAAGTTCGGAACGGTTATTCAACGTCGATCATCCCGAGGTGTAATACCCTTACCGCTGTTAGGTTACACTAAAAATGGGTATTTAGTGGCAGCGGATGACTTATATTATATTTGGAAAGTTTCGGGATAACTTGTGGGGCCCGGCGGAGTCCGGCACAGCTTTCGAAACTTCCGGACGTTTCGGCGATCGGTTTTGGGAAACCGATTCTCGTGGGAATTGTTAACAGGATTGTGTAGGTAGTGATACATATGGAATGAGGGTTTGGATTCTAACCCGAGGGACCTTTCGTAGGTTCGGGTGCTTCGCAGTCAAGAGATCGACTTCCACACATCTATACAGGTGGGTATCACAGGTTGTCGTCGGTTCAGTGGTGCAAGCTTGGTGACGCTTCTTTCACCCCTTGCTTTTACATTGCTTACTATATACTCTTGCATCAGATTACTCTATTTTTACTCTGCTCAGTAGTTTCCTGGATTATTACTATATGTAGGAGTAGAGTAGCTTTTATCAGCTTATATCTATGTTAAGGATTTTATAGGTTGGCGGATTTCGTGAAGTTGTCGGAGTCTTGAAGAGATCAAGAGTATCAAGATGAAGTTGGTTGATCCAGGACTCGTCGGAAAAGCTTGACACCTCGGGTATATACTTAAGATCATTTATGGTGATTTACATTAAGAACATAGTAGCTAGAAGACTTTAAAAAGTTTTAAACTGATAATTTTTGTAAAAAATTGATTTTACATGGTCTCTGTCCGGTCATTGGATTCTGTCCGGATCCTGCAGGCATGTTTGCTGCGATTATATGAGTTCTGTCCAGACACTCTGTCTCTGACCGGATCGCGTGGGCTAGACATTGCACATTCTGTATGCATGTCCGGACAGTAGGGCTTTGTCCAGTCCCATCAAGCTGGTTATGCATATTTCGCAGAGTCTGACCGGACAGCCTCGTGTTTTGTACGGACACAGCTCAGCGCGAAAAATTTGACGGAAGTACCGAGACTGGACAGTCATGTCGAGATCGGACATTGGTTGCGAAAAATTTCCAAAACAGGCTGATTTCAATCCTACTCTAATTACAAGTCTTCTAGCACTATATATATACAATGGGGGATTCAAGGATGTATTATGCTTCATATGCCTATAGTTTAGATCCTCTTAAAACCCTAGAAACTTGTTTTAGAGGTTTATGATTTAATTCTTAAAGTAAGTTTCGTTTTGTTGATCGTCAAGTTGATTCTAGGTTATTTCTTTGAATGTTCCTTCATGATTCAACTTGATGATTGACTAAAAAGGTCTCCCCCATTGTCTATTGTACTTTAACGTTTAATCACCATAAATCATCATTGTTCTCTCTCCGGACGGTGACTTTGCGCGGGGATCGCGTGTCGAGGCCGAGGATTCGGTGGAAGCTTTGTGGATTCAAGGTGTTGACGCGGCAAGGAGTGCAGCGTGATCGGTTGAAGGATTTCAAGCGATCGTGGACCAGCGAAGGAGATCCATGTTGGAGATTCGGTAAAATTGGGTAAAGTCTTGGGTGAATCGTCTTGTACTCAATTGTTTCTTAGTGGATATTTCGTGTGATCGGTCCCGTGGATTTTTCACTCTGCTTTGGAGTTTTCCCACGTAAATTCTTGGTGTGTTGATTTTATCTTTCCGCATTTACTGTAAAATCGCATCGAGATTTTTATTTGGCCATTGTACACCTATTCACCCCCCTCTAGGTGTAGATTATATTTTAGATCCTTGAGACCTATAACCTACAATCTATACTTGGGACCTGGTTGGTCGGTTGCATATCCTATACTTGGGACTTGGTTGGTCAGTTGCATATCCTATACTTGGGACCTGATTGGTCGATTTGCATATCCTATATTTGTGACTTAGTTGGTTGAGTTCCTATCTTCTACCCGGGGACCTGGTTGGTCGGGTAGCCTACTGGATGACCTATACGGTCGATGGGCCCTGGGGGCCAAGATTGTCGGCTAGTTGTCGATGGATTATCATTGAGCATATCTACATTGACCGCCCGATACTCATCGCATGTCACGAACACCAGTTGTTTGGCCACCGCAAGAGGATGTTCTTTTTCGGAAAAGTGGTTGCAGAGGTCGACCCGTGAGCCCTGGGAGCTTTAGGCTAGGGTTATATGCACTGGAGAGTAGCAGGGGCACTGGCTTGAGGTCTGCGGTGCTGACCAAGAGAGCAATGGTTCAAATTGGGTACTCTTGAGCTTGTCGTCCTTTTGACGCATCTTTACAGTAGCAGTTGGTTTACATTTCCACATATCCCTTATTTCAGTTATAGTTGCTACTGTACTACTATCAGGTTTACTTTACTTGGCTCCGTGACTAGTGAGTACCCCTCGCCCACGTCAGTTTGGGGTACCCACTGGGAGGGGAGATATGTCTACATGTTCTCACCCCCCGTCTTCTGTTGCAGGTGAGACTGCTGGTCCTAGTGGGACAGCTGGGGAGGAGCGTACCTAGCATACGTTCTAGCATCTACCCGCGGTTTGCATATTTCTAGTTTACTTTCAGTCTGCTTTATTCGCATATAACTTAGACTTGTTTATGGTTCATGTTCTCTACTTATATTTTGGGATGTTAATCTAACATGTGGTTTTTGGATTAATAATGGTTTTGAATTTATGTTACAAAAATAGTTTTCTACCCCTCGTGGTAGCGCTTTAAAATGAAAAAGGTTTCCGTGTGGGAAACAGTTATTTTTAAAAAGGCTTTCTCGTGGATTTTGTTAATTAGTATTTCAAAACCAGTTTTCGAGTAGGAAACATTTCAAATGATAGTTGTGGTTTCATGAATGAGTAAATGTGGATGAACCTGTGGTGAATGGTGTTTGTTTGTGTATGTTGATTGGAATAATTATCGATACACTTAGTTGTGATTGTATGGTGGTATTCTACTCTGTGTACTTGTGCGACGTCGTACAAATACAGGGGAGACTCTGTCCGTGTGTATAGTGGTCTCTCTGTATTTGTGGCGGATCTGGCATGGCCTTGGTGGGTCAGGGTTTTTAAAAAAAAAAAAATTCCGCTGTTTTATACTTTAAAACTAACCCGGGGCGTGACAACGTTGGAGAATAGTGGTATCGACATTTGAGACTAGCTGTGTTTGCGTACAACAACAGCTATCAAGAGAGCATCCAGATGGCTTCGTTTGATGCGTTATACAAACGCAGATGTCGATCCCCTTTATTTTGGAGTGATGTGGATGAAAGAAAGACTCTAGAACCTGAGATCTTGCTAGAGGCTGAGGAAAATGTGAGAGTAGTGCGACGACACCTTTTAACAGCCCAGAGCCGCCAGAGGAGCTACGCCGATATCAGGAGACGAGACTTAGAATTTCAGGTTGGAGATCATGTATTTCTCAAAGTCTCGTCGTCAAGAGGCAATCGTAGATTTGGAGTGCGTGGAAATCTCAGTCCACGCTATATTTGACCTTTTGAGGTATTAGAGCGAGTTGGGCCAGTTGCATATAGGATTACTTTACCTCCACGACTAGCCGGCATTTATGATGTGTTTCACGTCTCGGCTTTCAGGAGATATGTTTTCGACCCTTCCCATGTGATTGACTTCACTCTACTAGAGATTGGTGAGGACCTGAGATACGAGCAGCGACCGGTGCGGATTCTTACTCGGGAGACGAAAGAATTGCGCAACCGAGTCATCCCGTATGTGAAAGTGCAGTGGAGTAATCACGAGAAGCGAGAGGCAACTTGGGAGCCAGAGACGGTGATGAGTGAATCCTATCCCTATCTGTTTGATACTCAAAGCTGAGGTATGCTTAAGTTTCGAGGACGAAACTTTTTGTAATAGGGGAGGATGTAGTATCCCTGGTGTACAGCACTTAAGGCTTGTCGACAGCTCTGGAGAGTATCGGAACAAGTTCGAGTCGCGTTGGTGCGCAATAGACACAAAACGGACTCAGTGGGGAGGCGAGAGCAGGAGTTAGCATTGGAATCTGCAAAAGTGCAAACGCTCTACTTGTTGTACCGGTACAACCATCAAGGTGTACCGGTACATCTTTGCTTGCTGTACCGGTACGGCCATCAAGGTATACCGGTACACTGCAGCTATTTCCGCCTGGCTGCTCTTGGGTTACCATTTGTACTAGTACAAATGCCCGTGTACTGGTACACCAGAGTAGGTGAGAGGGCAATTTGGTCTTTTCTTGCCTCGTACGTACCACCAATCCACCCCTTGCTATATGTACGTGTTGGGGGAGCGGAGGAAGACTTCTTGCAGGCTTCTTCTTCTCTTTCTCTCTCTAGACTCGACCATGAGCAAGGAGGAGCTCGGGTGGAGTTGGATCGTCGCCGACGTCGCGCCGTGGAGCCGTTCGAGCGCATGAGCATCGGAGTTGCTGCGTTGGGAGGCCATGCGAGCGTGGATTGTCACGCCCCGGGTTGCACATTCACCGGGCACACCGACAAATCCGCCGTATACAAAAGAATTTCCTCTGTATACGAAGAGTAGCTGTACCTGTATAAACATATAATGCTACAAACAGTAGCATAGAGCTGATAATATAATAAACAAGCAGGTAGGAAAGTAAAATCTATATACATACAATTTCTCTGACACAAACACTACTCGCTCCAGCGAGTTCACAACTGTATGTACAAAAATACAACCCCAAAAGTGTCACTACCTGCAGAAGGATCCTCTAGCTCAGTACTCGACGAGGAAGGGCTCTAGCTCGAAACGCCCTTACCGCGATCCGCCTCGGAAGGTGCAGCAGCCGCAACAGAAGGGCCTGCAACAACGGTAGAAGAAAAGGGGCGTGAGAACTACAGTAAAAACTAGTAGTCCTCAGTGGGTGCCGCCCTCAACGTCATCGGTCCACCCACTAAGTCTACAGGATAAGCAGGAGTAGTAAAGGAGGAAAAACTGAAACTACTCTACAGCTATAAACCACTACTCTGAACTGCTCTAACACTCACCACCTATAGCAAAACCACACTGACCCAATCTCACCAGGGACTGTGATACACCCATCCCGCCTAGCGAGGTGACACCGTGGCTCAAGAGCATCTGGCGGAGAAAACTCTCTCGAGACTGGAACTACCCTCCGTCTCGCCTACTAAGGGTACACCATATCTCAAGAGCAACTGGCGGAGAAAGCTCTCTAGACTGTGAACACACCCGTCTCGCTCAACTAGGCTCTACTCAAGTCACAACCTCACTGAAGGTAGAACAAAAGGTCACTGGCTGTCTCACTCGGGCTGCCCAAACGGACCCACCCTGCCTGTATCTAGCTACGCCGTACACCGCCTTTAAGGTGTCGACTCAAGAACTGTCTCAAACTGAAACTGCGAATGGCATCGCACTGAAACCTCATTCCGGAATGGCATTCGCGGGGCGCGACCCACGCGAGTATACAAGTATCTCTGTCACTTCCATTCTAGCTCTCACAGGCAACAGTCGAGTAAACAGTGGTTTAACCACTCATACACCACGTGCCCTTGGCACACTCGTAAGCCAAACAGACTCGGGACCACCGCCAACCCCGACGGTTTCCGACAACACCAACATTCGAACTCTACCGTGACTAAGCTCGCATCCCAAAGACGAGCGCCATCGTGACTAGACTCGCATCCCAAAGACGAGCGTAAAAGTAAGCTACACTACCCTGGATATCCATCGCCCTCCCACCGCGATGATACGACACTGTACGGCTCCTAGAGCTAAATCTGGTAGTATAACATATGACGATCAATCGTGGTTTTCTCCAAAGTCAAGTCCAAGTCCAAACATGTATAAAATACTACCAACTAGGCATGCTCCAAAATTCAGATTCTAATATGCTGAAATCCATGAATTGAGCTAAGGTTTGTCGATGAAATTAAACTATACATGCTGACTACTTTAACTTATGAGTAACCGATGAATGCCCACCTCAATAGCAATCCCTTGGCAGCAAGGGTATCCTAGGTCCACTCGATCTCCCCCGCTGGTCCGCCAAGGTCCGAAAAGTTCTGCTGCGAAGAGGAAAACCCACGTTGCAATTTTTCACGAAATCTGTCTGGAAACAGCAGCAGAGTAAACAATAATTCTGACCAAGCTAACCTTCTCCGAATTTCTCGATTCAGGGCTCTGTAGCTTCGTCTCGAAGTCACGAATCCAATGGCCCAAGTTTCATCGAATTCCGCCTCTCCTACGCAGAGAACGGGCCAAAGTACGAAATGTCGACGCTAGAAACCTGCAGTTCGGTACCTCAGAACCAGCTTGTAAACAGCAGCTCAGTAATGCTAGGTTTCGACTGGACAAACCTGCTCCAAAAATCATGATCTTGGGCTCAGAATCTTCGTCTCGAAGTCGTGGATCTAGCAAACCAAATTTTGTCGCGATCCGACTTCCCTACACGGAGGACAAGGCAAAACACGGCGGGTCGACGCTTGAATTAGCATTTCAGTATTTCCAGTCTGCTTGTAAAACAGCAAGGTAGTAAATCATGATTTCGAGTAAGCAAACCTTCTTTAACAATTCCAAGTAAATCCTCTCTGGATTCCTCTCGTCGTCCCGGATCCAACGAGCCAACCCTCAGCGAAATCCGACGCTCCTACGTCGAGTACGGCCCAAAATATGGCGAGTCGACGTCGATTTCTGCAGCAGTCCGAACTCAGCTCGAAAATAGTAGACGTAGAAGTCATGGAGGTGATCTAGAAGGGCCACTCATCTCAGGAAGTGCTGGAATCGTCGTAAGGTCGAAGTCGGCGAAATCCCGTGCTCGCTCGGCTCCCTCGCAGCACCACGGCGTCGGAAATACTCTCGAACGGCTTCGCGGCGCGTCGTCGGCGATGTCCGCACTTCACCCAAGCTCCCCTCCTTGCTTCGGTTGAACCAGAGGGAAGAAGAAGGAGAAAAAGGGCAGTGGGAAGGCTCATTTCTCTCTCTCCCTACGTGTGCATATATGCATGGGGTGGGGGACACAACCAATGAAACAATTGACCAATCTGCCCTCAGCTCACCTACCACTCGGTACCGGTATACGGGCATCTGTACCGGTACAGATGGGTCAACCCGAGAGCAGTCAACGCAGCCCCCATACCGGTATACCCCTGGTGTCTATACCGGTATAGCCATCACTCCCATACCGGTATAGCACCAACCTTGTACCGGTACAGCTCACTGGAAATCCACTATTTCGCAGATTTTTAGGATTCTAGCTACTCTCGCGTTCCCACAAGGCCCGTTTGGCGTCCCGTTGGCGCCAACGCGCCCCGGACTTGTCCCGACGCTCGCCTGAGTCGTCGACAAGCCTCTGCAGAAAAATCCAGGTCACTACATGGATTTCCACCGTTTTCGACGTCGTGCCAGATTTGGAGTAGCATTTGAGATGGGTTGATCATCGAATTCTTATTCCTAAATCTAAGTTGATAACATATATATATACGATCTTCGTGTTTATTATTTGTTTAGCTCGAACTCGTGAATTGCATGGTTATATGTAGAATCTGAGTTTGGAGCCTCGAGTAGAAATTTTAGAACATCTATACATGTTGGACTTGGATATGAGTTAGGAGAAAACCCGTGATTATGATCTGCCATATGCTTAAACTACCAGATTTAGCTCTAGGAGCCGCGGTTCGATTGTATCATCGCAGTTTCAGAGATGCGGATACCTCAAGTAGTTTAGAGTGCAGTTACGCTCGTGCTGGTTTGCCGAGCCTATTTTTACAGTAGTGTTCAGACTGTTCCGGACTGTTGGGTGCCGGTGGGGTTGACGGTGGACCCAGATTACTGTTTTGGTATCAGATTATGCCGGGGGCACGTGACTTGTTGGTGGTTAGACCAGTTAGACCCTGCTTACTTGATTTTAGCCTGTGAGAGCCTGATTGAGCTCGACAGAGATATGCTTGCATACTCGGTTGGGTCGCGCCCACGAGTGCCACTCCGGAGTCGGGCATAATGTTCTTGCGTTGGTGTCGTTGTGTCCTCGTTGAACTCGCTCTCCACTAACTACGCAGCGTGGTGGTTGTTAGTGTAGCTTCGACAGGTGTGACGGGTGTATCACAGTCCCAGGTGAGATTGGATTAGGATTGATATTTACTACAGATGGTTAGAGTTAGTGTAAAAAATGATACTTTTATTATGATGAACAAACCCTTTTGTTAACGATGTTATTGTGTGTAATTTAATTACGAATGCACTCGTCAAATTTCGGGTGAAAATGAGCTAAAACAGAAAAGTTACGCGAACCGGACTTCTGACTTAAAGTGAATAGTAACTCCGGATTTTCGGCGAGTCGCGGAGTAGAGAAGGGTCCTGGTGCGTACCGAACTCCGAATATAGGACTTCAATTGCTCGTTTCGAATGGCTCGACTATTCTGAATCTAATGGCATTGACGGAATTGAATTTTGATGCACGGTTGTCGAGAAAAAGGGTTTTGAATGGTTATACATATATAACTAAATAAATGGAAGTTATGGAGGAAATAAAGAGGGAGTGTTTCGTCGCAGATCGGAGACCAAATCGAACGAAAAAAATGCTAGATTCGATGTCCCCGTCGTGCTGAACGCGCTGGTACGATCCGATCAGAAATCCGACAGACGGATCTTCGGGAATTGCAAAATGTATGCAAAGGGGTCATAACCGCAAAACGGCGACTCGTGAAAAGTTGTAATATTTTATGTGCCGAAATTCGAGGTTTTGAATGTAGAGCGACCTACGCACGAGATTCATCTATTGGCAGGGACTGGATTGCAAATAGAGGGCTGTGGTGGGCTAAATTGCAAATGTGACAATTTGTATAAAAGTATGCATTAGGGTTTCATGGGGGAAACCCTAACCCTAGACCTCTCCAAATTCCCTGCAGCCCCAAACCGCCTCCAGCACCCTCGTGCCTACCTCGTGCGCACGCCCCGACCTCCGACGAGCTTCCCCGGCCGCCGGAAAAGCCTCTGGACCATCCTCTTCCTCTCTCAAAGCCGCCACTTCCACCCTTAGCCCGAGAAACCTTAGGAGGCTTGTGGGAACATAGATCTGACATCCCTCGGCCAGATCCACCTCCCGGCTTGCATCTCCGACGATCCCCGCCGTCGCCGTTCATCGCCAGAGCCGCCGGAAGAAGCTGCGGCCAAGCTTGGTCCATCCAGGCCGAGCTCGTGAGGGAACAAGATCCGCTCGCCCCCATCGCCTAAGGAGGGTCGGGCTGCCTTCCCCGACCTCAGGCAACCCCGTGCGCGCGATCCCCGACGTCCCCGTACACCGCCGCCGCCGGGAGGAGAACCGCGGCCGCCCGTAGCCGTGCATCGAGGCCGAGCCCCTCGACTTCTAGGCGCCGCCGCCGCCCATCGGAGGGAGCACGGTGGTCCCCTTGATCTCCGGCGCCGATCCATCACCGTCCCGACCTCCTCCGGCCGCCGCCGCGCCGTCGGGAAGCCCCCAACCCGAGAACAAGGTTGGCTTTTTATCGCCGCCGCCGCGCTCCGCCACCTTGCGCCGACGGCCAGTGGGTGCCCCGGACATCCCCGACCTGCCGCACCCACCACCGGCCGGACCGACCGCCGCCTGGCCGCCGGCGGTCTGACCTAGCTCCCTGGTCAAGTAAGCCCTAGTTTGCCTCACAGAATGTTGTTCTAGGGTTTAGGTCACTATTTTCAAGGATCTGATAGGTCCTTTTGACCTAGTGAGGTGAGCACGATCATCGAGATTTCGTGCTGAATGCGATGCTCACCTTCGTTCAGGATTTCGATGCCTAGATTAGCGGGATAGTCGCACTTTACGCACTGTGCGCGATATTTCGCAGATTTCACATCGCTCGTGCGCGTGCTACGAAGGCCGACAGTGCTCCGAAAGGTGAGCACGGTCTTCGGCACATCGAAACCTTTCAGCTAGTGTAATCATGCGATTTATTGAGCACTGGTTTGCGTGCACGGTCCATAAAAGCCGTAAAATCGCATGAAATAGTGCGATTTTATGTAACGACATGGGCTTTTATGCAATTGTGAATTTTGTGGTCGCTGTAGACAGTGTATACATGCTGTGGGTAACCTCTGGACTGATCGTCTAAGGCCCCAAGTCTTCACAGAAAATCAAAAGTGATTTTCGGAGCGTTTTGCGGCGAAATTCGCCGACGGAACGTATTTGCGACTCGGATTTCTTCCGCCAATACGTAGAGGGTATTGGCGATGTCGCTGAGCCTTGTTGGCTGGTCGCCCACGTCGTTTTGAGGATTCGGAAATGGCTGGTGAGCGACGGAGGGTTCCGGTGTCGAATTTGGCACTTCCGGGAACCCGGATCGGAACGATTGTCCAATAGTAATCGTTTCGAGATGGGTTGACGTCACCGTTGCTAGGTTACACTAAAATAAGTATTTAGGGGCAGCGGGTGACTCATATCATGAGTTGGAAAGTTTCGGGACAGTTGGTGGGTCCCAGCGGAGTTCCGGTACAGTCTTCGGAACTTCCGGATGCTTCGACAATCGATTTTGGGAAACCGATTCCCGTGGGGTTGTTAGCGGGACTTTATGATTAGTGATACATAAGTTGAGGGGTTGGATTCTAACCCGAGGGTCCTTTTGTAGGTTCGGGTGCTTCGCAGTCAGCAGATCGACTTCCACATATTTATACAGGTGGGTATCACAGGTTGCCGTTGGTACAGTGGTGCAAGCTCGGTGACGTTCTTTCCACCCTACTATTTGCTTTACTTACCATATATTTGTTGATACCTGCACCATATTACTCTTGTACTTACTCTACTCGTTGATTTTCATGTTTAGTAGCATGTGTAGGAGTGGAGTAGATTCCACCAGTTGCATTCTATACTTGAGACCTAGTTGGTCAGTTGCATTCTATACTTGGGACCTATTTGGTCAGTTGCACTCTATACTTTGTACCTGATTAGTCTTTCTGGTTACATGATGACCCATGTGGTCGATGGGCCCTGGAGGGCAGGATTGTCGGCTGGTTGCCGACGGATAACTATTGAGCATTCAGCATTGATCGCCACTACATGTATGCATTTCACGAACACCAGCGGTCTGATCCACCGCAAGAGGGTGTTCTTTTCCGGAAAAGTGGTTGGGAGTGCCAACCCGTGAGCCCAGGTGCTATATGCGAGGGTTATATGCTTTCAAACCCGGGTGCTTTATGCGAGGGTTATATGCTTTCAGACCCGTGTGTTTTATGCGAGGGTTACAGGTGGCTTTACAGACCCGGGTGCTATATGCGAGGGTCTTATTCAGATTGGGTACTCTTGAGCTTTCTGTCATATTGACGCATACTTACAGTAGCTTTTGGTTTATATATATCTACATCTCTTTACTCGTTATAGTTCGCTACTGTACTACCATCAGCTTTACTTTGTTTATCTCCGTGACTAGTGAGTCGCCCACGTCAGTTTGGGGTATCCACTGGGAGGGGAGACATATTGTTTACATGTTCTCACCCCCCGCCTTCTTTTTCAGGTGAGATTGCAGGCCCTAGTGGGACAGCTGGTGAGGAGCATGTCTAGCGTGCGATATAGCTCCGTCCCTTTTGTCGGTTATTTCCTTACTCAGTCTACTTACATGACTTAGATACTATTATGGTTCGCTTTTTACTTGGATATTAAAGTATCATATGGTTTTGAATGTAATAAAGCACTTTGAGTTTTTGTGAAACTAAAATGATTTTTACCCCTCGTGGTAGCATGATTTGAAAAGAAAAGGTTTCCGTGTAAGAAACAGCTTTCAAAAAATTTTCTCGTGGATTTTTGTATATCTCAAATATGAACCGTGGTGAATGGTGTATGTGAATAGATATAACTGTTGAATATTGTATATTCACGTGTGTGGTTGTTTCTGGTTGTTTATTACACTCTGTACTTGTGCGACGCCGTGCAAATATAGGGGAGACTCTGTCCGTGTGTAGAGTGGACTCCGTGTATTTGTTGCGGATCTGGCATATCTTGGGGTCAGGTTTTCAAAAAAAAAATTCCGCTGTATTTTACACTATAAAAATAACCCCGGGGCGTGACAGTTAGAGCATGATAGTGTAGTGGCATTTAGCTGTAGATTTATTTTGATTTTTTCTTCTATCCCTACTTACCTCTGTAGACTTAGTGGGTGGACAGATGATGTTGAGGGCGGCACCCACTGAGGATTACTTATTTTTACAGTAGTTCTCACGCCCTATTGTTACCTCCGTTTTTGCAAAGCTTCATCTTCGACTGCTGTTGTTGCTGATTCTGATCGTAGCAAGGGCGTTGCGAGTTAGAGCCCTACCAGACGAGCCGTCGACTTAGCGGAGCACCAGCTACAGGTAGTTGTAGTTTTTGAGTTCATATATATACTATGGTTGTATCTCGCTTGGCGAGTTTTCTTTTATATACCGGATGTCGTATATATGTATAGTGAACCTCTATTTTCTACCCGGATATAGTTTTCTTACAGCTCTATACTTGTAGTATTGTATATTTTACAGATACAACTATCGCTTCTTATACAGTGAAAATTTCTTATATACGGCGGGTCTGTTGGCGCGCCCGGAGAAACGAGTAATTCGGGGCGTTACAAATAGTGTAACGTTTATACAAATTGTATAAATATCTATACAAATAATGTAAAGTATTCACCATTTATAAATATATCGTATTATTTTTATAGTATGTTGTAATATATTATATTATTATCGTGTAATATATTAAATTATACATAATTTAGTATAAAAATCATACAAAATGTATATTAACAATGCATGTGCTGCATTACTTATACAGATATTACACTATTTGAAAGAACATATTGTAGTATTTGAGAAAATATTGCACTCTTTCATATTATTTGTCCCTATTAATTAAACTTTATTTTCTTTTTTATATTGAATGAGAATTATCGTTTTACGAGAAAGGTACATTTAATTATACCTTAATAGCTGTCATTTTCAAAAAAAAATTGAGACTTTATTTAATATACAATAAAATTTAATTTTAAAAAAAAAAAGAGTACAATACATATCTAATTAAATGGTGCAAAATTCTCTCATAATAGTGCAATATTTACACATATGGTATAAATATCTGTACAAATAGTATAAAATATGCATGTTTATATATATATTGTATAATTTTTATATTATATTGTAATATATTATATTATTTTCGCGTAATATACTCTACTATTCGTAATTTAGTGTAAAAATAATGTAAAATGTGTATTAATAATATATACATTGTACTATTTATACAGATATTATACTATTTGAAAGAGTATGTTACACTATTTGAGAAGATATTGTACTCTTTTATTTTATTAATTATATTTTATTTTTTTTATTTTGTTTTGAACGAGGATTCTCGCGTAATATATATTTAATTATGACTTATCAGTTGTCATTTTTAAAAAATTTAACACATAATCACTTAGTAGTTGTATTTTTCTAGACATTTAAAGCATGTAAAAAGAGGAGTAGTTTGGTCATTTTTCTGAAAATTCGAACAGAATCTGCAAAATTCAAAAGACAGACTACTTTTGTAAAAGTTCAAAATTAATAGATTCTTTATGCAAATTGGCTAATTTTTTTTCTCAAAAAACTTTTTTTCTAGCTTTCCTCTGAACCAAACACTAACTGAAATGCCGACGTGGCAATTAGCAAGTGAGAAAATTTTTTTTTTTTTCTTGAGAGATGGGTAGCACGCTATCCGCTTCGTTTTATTTCATTTAGAAATAAATTTGGTTAGAAATATGAAATTAATTATCATTCAAATTTGGATCTCGGATATCAACCAGTAAATTTTTTACTATTTATTTTAGAGACGGTCGGTGAGTGAGAAATAAATTAAACTGAGAAATAGCAAGTAACAGTGAGAGAACTGTCATGGGTGTCGGTGGGTTGAGACTTATAACACTCTTGTGCCAATAAACTAATAAAACTTGGTTAAAAGGGTTGAGAAAAGTCCACATTGGAGGGACAGTGGTGTGGGACATTGGGGTGCTAATAGATGATGGACACTGTATACTACTCTAAAGTCTCACTACTGTGGCCTTTGAGGTCAAACCCTACACAAGTCCAAAGGAGACACTTCCAACATATTCCAACATATTAGATGTTTTAATAAACACCATGCATTATAAAACTATTATTTGTTATTGTTGTTGTTATTATTGTAAGGGATAAAGACATAAGTACCTATTGAACTTTAAACCTTTTTCTAATGCCCTATTAATATTTTAATCAAGACATAATTAAGTACCTATTGATCATTTTCGTCAAACAAATGTTATTAATTATACTGGCTAAATAAGCGTACTGACAACATGTATCATAAATGATCTCGTAAAGTTTTCAAAATATATCAATTAAGAAAAAGAATCTGTTCTCTTATTTTTTTCAGAAAGAAAAATATAGTATAAAAAATTCAAAATATATGCAGAACATTTGTTCGTGAACTATTTGATGAAGATTAGAAATTTAACTAAAAGTACAAAGCCCTACTTGCGAAAACTTGAAAATTGAGGGAGTGTTTATGCTTTTTTTCTTTTTTTTTTTTGCTTATTATAATATGGCTTTGGTAGTGGGATGTGTACTCACTTCTCTGTATCAAATCCACCACCTTTCACATGCAAACAAAACATCAGATTCTCTCCTGACCTTTTCCCTCCAAACTACCTGTTCTATTGTTACTTAAAATCCTCTATCACAACACTGCTTTTGCTTATGAGCTAAGTACAGCTCAACAAGTGATTGCTTTGTGGCTAAGCACTCATTAGTCATTACTCTCTCTCTCTCTCTCATTACTGCTAACATATCTTGTGCTACTTTTTATTAGATTGATTTTTTGAACAAATATATTATCAGAATTAACTCTAAATTTCATTATCTCCAGATATCATTAGTTTTTGAGATCAAGAGTTTGATATCTGAACCGCTAGACCGTCCCTAGCGCAAGTGGCAAAAAAATTTGGTTGTTGGTATCCGAGATTCAAGTTCGAATCCTAGTGAATTCATATTTCAAGCTAAGTTTATCTCTAAATAAAATAAATAAAACGTGTAGCATGTTATCTTTTTCTCAAGAAAAAAAAGAGTTTGATATCCGAACCTGATGTTTGACAATTAATTTGACTTATTATGGGAGATATGTTTTTTATTAGCACCTCTTAAATCCTAATTTTGTGATACGTGTTACGTATATACTATCAATTAATTGAATCTAAAATTCTGTTAAATTTAACAGCTGATCTATTAGCAATTAATAATTAATCATTCTATTTTTTTTTTTTGCTAAAACAAATTAATCTAGCTATCTATAAAATATAATAAAGCTCTCAACTTATTTCACTTAAACAGCAAAAATTTTTTAAAAAATCAAAAGTAAGAAAGAACTAGGTAAAGATGTGCAAAATTTATCTGAACTATCATGGACCAATTTGAACAGGCTACCTAACCATCCAAAATTTTAATTTTACTATTCAATATTTTAATCGACACATTGGCTTCAAATCTTTAATATACGCATAATAAAATCCTCGTAAATATGATATATTGAAATAAGTAATTAACTAAAATTTTAAAGTCAAAAAATTATTGACTGATTTAAATTAAATAAATTAAAAAATTATATAATAAAATTAAAATTTTAAAAAATTAGTTGGGAGAAGCTTCTTGAGGTAGGCTGTAACATACTGGACTTACGCAAACTGCAGAGTTCGAGTATCTGACTTGAGTTCGGAGCCTTTCCGTATTTTCTGGAAGGTCGTTGACAGTGTTACGATCTATGGTTCGAACCCCGAGAACGATGGTTTGCATCTTGTCATCAAAACCGAAAAGTCAAATTTTTTATCAGCTCTCGGATTGAGTTTTATGAGCTTTGTACCGGTACAGACTTGATGGTTGTACCGGTACAGAAAAGATAAGTTCTTTACAATTTTATCAAGAGATAGTCTATTACGTAACACTAGCTTACACGGCATCATTTATCTCCAACGAATTATATCTCTTTTTTTTTTAAAAAAAAAAAACATAATAAAAATAGTTTTTCGTTGCCATGTATGAATTTTAAAAGAAATTGGGCAAACTTCAAATACCTCTCCTGTGGTTGCACATTTTCTCACTTTAATACCCAGTGATTTAAAATGTATCAAGTGTCGTGTGATTTCATTGTTATCTTTTCGTCAGCTTTTTTATTAATATTTTGTTAAATTATATATAAAAAACTTCAAATATCTTATTCATGTTTATCGAATATTCACTTTAATACTCTTTAATTTTAATTTTATCACTAATGTAATAAAAAAATTAATAAAATTGATAATAAAAATATAAAAATAAAATCACAGAACACTATTGATACACTTTAAATTATGAGATACTAAAATAAAAAATATTTTTTTTGAGAGAGATAGGTAGCACGTTATCCGCTTCGTTTATTTCATTTTATAAATAAACTTAGCCAAAAATGTAAATCAACTGAAATTCGAACTAGAGTCACGGATACCAATCACCAAGTCTTTTGCCACTTACTTTAGAAACGGCCGGTTAAAATAAAAAAATGTTAAACCACAGAAGTGATATTTAAAATTTTTCTCCAAAAAATTTGATCGAGAAAATTCCACAAATGCAATATAAGTGTGATATTCTAAACTTTTTCTTTAACCAAAGGACTCTTTCAAAAAGAAAAGTTAAAGGAGGTCAGCTCAAAATGGCCGGCCAGTGGTGAGGGGCTGCCATATTTTTTTACCTGACATGTGTAGTGAAAGAAAAAGTACATTGTCATTGTAGGGGGGAGAGAGAGAGATTGAGAGAGAGGGGGAGCTCATAAATGGAGAGAAGCATTCATGGGATGAGAAGTAAAAGCATGCATTGATGACATATGGCCGATAGGACAAGAGCTAAGAGGCAGAGTAAACAGTTGAATTGTAGTAGCAGCAATGCAGTAGTAGTGGAGACATTTCTATTTTCAACTTTAGAGGAGATGAAGAAAAATCCCCCAAACCATCATCATCATCATCATCATCTCTCCTACCCTTTTTCCTTTTCTTTCCTCTCCTTTTTCCCCCCTCTCTCTCTCTCTCTCTCTCTCTCTCTCTCTCTCTCTCTCTCTCTCTCTCTATATATATATATATATTCTTTTCCCTCTCAAAACCACCCACATTTCCCTCCATCTCAAAATTTGCTCCAACATAACTAACATAACATTAGGCTTTAGATAATAAACAACATATATAATACATGCACCACTTTGCATTAATAACATAAATTAGAGATATATTAGCTGCTCATGCATGCTCTCTCTCCATCCCCATCTCCTTCTGCAGCAATGCAGTTGGGTCTTTTCCGCTGCCGAGGTTCCGGCGACGACGACACCGAGTAGTCGCCTGCGCCCGCCGCCGTCGACGACGTCTCGCAGCTGAAGCAAGAACCCACCACCCCGGTCGGGCTCGGCGGCGCGGAGTGGTTCGAGAACAATGCATACAATTTCTTCTTGCGCTTTCGACCGTTACCACCGTCGCCGCCGCCGCCGCTGTCGCCACCGCCATTTTGCGCCGTGCGTTCAAGAATGAGTTGATAGCATTCTTGGACTTCATTCTACATAATAATAATAATATATATATATATATAATCACCCATTAATTAGCAACAATATTTCTTAATTAGTTAATTAATCAAACCCACTTAAACAAATAACAAAATTTACAACAATAAATAAATAAATAAATAAAAATTATCCGAACCTCGGGAGCGTTGAGGAGCGCGACGAGGCGATGCGTTTGGTCGTACTCCTCCGACGTGTGAAGGAGCACTGCAGCAGCCCAAACCGATGGCGAATACGAAACCCATCTCCAATCTACATTCTCATAAATACCAATGAACCTAAGATTAATTTTAAATTTTAATACGTGGGTTTGTTGAGTTAATGAGAAAGATATAAAAAAAAAAAAGGTAAATATTTTAGGTATACGTACTCTAATTTTTAAAATTATTTAAAAATTTTCCTTCCCTAGTAATCTGAAATAATAATAATAATAATAATAATTAGAATTATATGAAAAAGTGCTTATAAATGAATGAGATGCAAAATTTATACTCATTTTGAAGGTATTCGAAGCATTACATTTCGCAACTCTTTTAGCCCCCTTTTGGTTCGGAGTTAAGAAAATACTAGTTATTCCAAAAATAGTATTAAGTTTGGGATTAAGGTGGGATTAAAGTATTTTTGTGTTTGGTTGGAAGTTAAAATTAGTCGAGGATAGTGAAAAATAGTGTTTGGTTGAAGTAGGTGGAATAAAAAGAATAGTGAGTTATTATGAATAAAAAATAATGTTTGATTCGGATTTGATTGAAATTTGAAATAACTTTTTGAGCTGGAATTTGTTAACCCCATCTTTTTTTAATAGTGTTTAGAGATAAAATGAAGGTTAAAAAATTATTCCATCCCTTAACCCCCAACCAAACGGAGGCTTAGATAAGAGCCACAAGAGTAATAAGATCTATAACATCTCGAGATCAAATTAGCCCTCTTGGATTTTTGGATCCTCTAAAACATCAAAATGTAACACTTTTATCTATATAATAATAATAAGTGTAAATCTTGTTAGGATGTATTTTTTTTTAAACAAAACATTTTAAATATTATTTTTGTAATTTCATATTTTTTTTATTGTAGTCGGCTATAGTTTAAAGTGTATCAATTTTATATCATGTAATTGTATATTTTTTTTCTAATTTTTTGGTTAATTTTTTTTTATTAATACATAATAAAGATAAAATTAAAAAATATTAAAATAAATATTCGATATATCTAGATAAAAGATTTAATAATATATATATATAATTTAACAAAATATTAACAAAAAAATCGACAAAAAATAAAATAAAATCATAAAATTTAAAATTAATACGCTTTAAATTATAGATCTTAAAATAAAAAAAAATACTAAATTACGGACGTGGTACTTGAAGTTTACCTTTTTTTTCTTTTTGTCTTATTAATATTTTATTATAAATGACGTAGAATAACATTTTTTAAATATAATATTTGAGCATAATTAATTTGTTGGATTTGCGATAAAAATATTTTGTATGCATGGTGGTAGTATCATTGCAGAAGGTCCAACAAACACCCACCGGTGGCGATGGAGACGAGCAACGCCTCGCAGCGGCGCAGGCGCGCGGAGGCGGCGGAGGTTTTGGGAGAGAAGGAGGGGAGGAGGGGGTGGATGTAGGAGAGCGGGGTGACGGGGTTCATCCTCCAGGAGAGCGCCGACAGCACCAGCAGCTCCATCCTCCGCACCGTCCTCGCCTCGAACAAGTACCGGCAGCACTCCCTCCCGCCCTCCTCCTCCTCTAATTCCTCTTCCTCTTCCTCCACGGACCCCAGCTGCAGGTCGAGCAGCAGCGGCACCTGCGTCTCCTCCACCTTCGCCGCCACCGCCAGGCACGCCACCGCTGCCAGCCTTCCCATCCACGGCCGCTCCCCCCGCCCCCGCCCCCCGGCCGCCATCACTCCCCCCCCGACGCCGGAGAAGAAGCACCGGTCGAGGTAGTCGACGGCGAGCAGCGCCGTCAGCGCCGAGAATCCGTGGCGCTCCGCCGCGCGCGCCACCCACCCCGCCACCTCCGCCCTCGCCGCCGCCGCCCCCGCCCCGCCGGCGCCGCCGCCGAGGCGCTCCTTGGCCCGCAGCGAGGCGAAGAGCTCCGGCAAGTCTTCTTCGGCGGGGTCGGATTGTGTGGACGGAGGGGGTACTGGTGCGAGCGCGGTCGTCGTCGTCGCCGTCGTCGCGGCTTCATCGGGGAGGTCGTCGAGCTCCGCGTTGTCTTCCTGGCAGTAGAGAGGGTCGAGGAGGAGGAGGAGGAGAGAGGAGGGGGCCATGTCGTCGCAGCTGGTCTTCGTCGTCTTCTTCGGAGGGGAAGAAGAGGAGGTGGGTTTTGCTCATGATACGAAGGGGTTATAGCAATGGCGGAGTGGCGAAGAAGAAGAAGAAGAAGAAGGGGAGGTGGGAACGAAGAAGAGGGAGTTGTTGGCTCCCCTCATCTCTTCTCTCTCTCTCTCTTTGTTCTCTGTCGCTCTCTTTATCTGATCTCCTTCTCTTTCTCTCTCATTTGGGTGTGTTTTTTTTATTATAAAAGAATAAAAAAATTTCTTTCTCTTTTCGTGTGCTCACTAGTCACTGCTGCTGCCGGCTGGATGGCAATGGGGCGTGGCAGGCAGGGAAGACTGAAATAAGAAGGGAAAGGAAGGGCGGGGGGATTAATTGGGGGCTTTGCTTCCCTTGTCTCGTTGCTATTCACCACGCCACAATTTCTACTTTTTGCCTTTCCCCTTTTTTTTAAATAATAATTAATGTAGATAAATTATATAGAGGATTTATTTATGTAAATTATAAATTATTTTGTTTTTTTTAATTTTTTTAATTTTAATTTTAAGATTTAAGCTAATTATTTAACTCTAGTTATAGATGTAAGAAATATATAAAGTATGCTAATCAAACCTATAATTTTTCTTAACACGAACGATGTATTTAAATTTTAAAGTAAAAATAACACTGATCTCTTAAAATTAAAAAAATTGAAAGATTTGATTATAAAATTAAAATTTTGAAAGAATGAGTAGTTAATTAAGAATAATGGTCCTTAATTCAAATAAATTATATACGTTTTTTATCTTAAATTTAATCACAGATCATAGTGAAATCGTGATCTTTAATAAACTTTGCAGAAAAATGATTCGGAATTAATTTCAACATTCTCGCACATGGGTATGCTAAATAGAGGGTGATACAAAGCATAAAATAACAAATGAAAATTTAAATTTTGAACCTCCCAAAACAAATAGGAAAAGGATTGATTCTTTTGTCATACTACCCACACAATTGATCTTAATTGAAAACAGCCTGTAATCAAAACGAAATATAAAAGTGGGAAACCTACAATTTCCTTTGACCTGTTGTATTTATTGCTTTATATATAGTACAATAAAAATTACAAAAACAGTTCCATATGCTATATTTGGCCCATTTGCATAAAAAACTATTATTTTTCAGCTTTTATAAAAATATACCGTCTATTTAGATTTTAGAAATTTGGACTGAATTTTCTAAAACTAATCAAAATACTTCTTCTCTTTTTTCTCATTTTTTTTCTCTCTCCGAAGAGGGCGGTGGAAGAAGCGGCCCACTTCGCCTCTGTCTCGCGTACTCTCGGCCTTGCTCTCGCCCTCGCCCTCGCCTGTCCACCCTCCCTCCGCTTTCCTCGCCTCTGACCACCAAGACCACGCCTCGACTCTCTTTTTTTTTTTTCTCTCCCACCCTCCCCCATCGCCTTCCCGACTCTTTATAACAATAAAGATGGCAACGTCATATCTTTTTCTTCTCTTTTTTTTTTTCTCTTCAACCCTCCTCTATCGCCACCGCAATTCTTCACGACGGTCACGAGGATAGCGCCGCATCCTCTTCTTGCGCCTTCACCAGCACAGGCACCGACGCTGGTACCGAAGAAGAAGAAGACTCAGAAAAAGTCCAAGTGAGAGTGGAGCCAAAGAAAAAATATGCAGAAAAAAAAAAAAAAAAAAAAGAAAGAATAAAATATAAAGAAAATTAGTTATATTTATAAGAAAAATAAAAAATCAATGAGAAAAAAGATGATAATTTGCACTATTTCAAAAGAGTGTTACACTATTTTTGAGAAACGCGAGAAATCGTTTTTTTGAGAAAAATTATCCTCTTTAAGAGGAAAAATATACTGAACGAAAGTTGCACTCTTTGAAGGAAATTGCACTATTTGGCCAAAAAGAGAAGGAGGAGAATGTAGGAGAAATAGTGTAATTTTATCCAAATAGTACCATTTTTGTTCAAAAAATGCAACTGTCGTTCGAAAAGTGTAATTTTTATCTAAAAGGGTATAATTTTTCACTCAAAGAGTGTAAACTTCTTCTAAAACAGTACATCATTTTTTTAAAATAGTGCAACATTTTCTAAAACATTGTAACATTCTCATGTAAAAGTGCAAATTCATTATTTTCTCTTTGATTCTTTATTTTTTCTTATAAAAATAACTATTTTTCTTTATGTTTTTTATTTTTTGTTTTCTACATATTTTTTTCTCGGCTCCGCTCTCACCCACACTCGCTCCGAGTTCTCCTTCTTCGATCGACACCGGCGTCGATGCCTGCGCCAATGGAGGTGGAGGAAAAGGATGCGGCTCCATCCTCGTTACCGCCTCCACTTCTGCTTCCACCACTCTCTTCAGAGAGAAAGAAAAAAAGAACGAGAAAAAAAAAAAGAAGAGAGAAAAGAATAAGAATATTTTGGTAAGTTTTCTAACAATTCGACCCGAATTCGTAAAAATCTTAAAAGGCGATCTATTTTCGCAAAAACTCAAAAATGATAGATTTTTTATGCAAATTGGCCGCTGTATTTTAACCAGTACAAAAATTGTGTAGTTGGAAATACATCATTCTATACATTTTGGATAATTTTATCAACTACTCATCCCTTAGAATAAAATAAAGAATAAACTTTCATTCTTTCAAAATAATATCCTCGTATTTAAAATAACAAAAAAATATAAATAGTATCTCCATGCTGTAAGTAATGAGTAACTAAATAAGAAAAAGACCAATTCGCATAAAAAAAAATTCAATAGTTTTGCGCTTTTGCAAAAATAGGCCATCTTTTTTGATTTTGCAAACTCAGGCTGAATTTTCAACAAATTGATCAAAATACCCTTGTACCATGTTCTCTCTCATTTTTTTTCTCTCGTTCTTATTTTCCTTTTCTTTGTCACGCCCCGGATTACACGTTCCCCAGGCACGCCGATAAATTCGCCGTATACAAAAGAATTTTTCCTGTATAAAAAGCGATAGCTGTACCTGTAAAACATACAATACTACAACGAGTAGTATAGAGCTGCTAGAAAAATACATCCGGTAGAAAATAAAAATCCATTATACATACAACATCTGGTATACAAAAAGCTCGCCCAGCGAGATACAACAATAGTATGTATATGAACTCAAAAACTACAACTATCTGTAGCTGGTGCTCCGCTAACTCGACGGCTAGTCTGATAGGGCTCTAACTCGCAACGCCCTTGCCACGATCGGTCTTCAAAGATACAGCAGCCGGAACAGCAGGCTCTGTAAAAAGAGGGGTAACAACTGGGGCGTGAGAACTACTATAAAAATAAGTAGTTCTCAGTGGGTGCCGCCCTCAACATTATCGGTCCACCCACTAAGCCTGCAGAGGTAAGTAAGGATAGTAAGAAAAGCTGGAATAAATTTAAAGCTAAATGCCACTACACTATCATACTCTAATACTAATCATCGTTAGAAAATGTCAATTCTGACCCAATCTCACCATGAACTGTGAATATACCCGTCCCGCCTGTCGAAGTTACACTAACAACCACTACGCTGGATAGTTAGTGGAGAGCGAGTCCAACCAGGACACAACGACACAAACGCAACAGCACTAAGCCCGACTCCGGAGTGGCACTCGTGGACGCGACCCAACCGAGTATACAAGCGTATCTCTGTCGAGCTCAATCAGGCTCTCACAGGCTAAAGTCAAGTAATTAAACAGGGTCCAACTGATCTAACCACCAACAAGTCACGTGCCCTCGGCACAATTTGATGCCAAAATAACAATCGGGGTCCACCGTCAACCCCGACGGCACCCAACAGTCTGAACACTACTATAAAAATAGGCTCGACATGCATCCCAACACGAGCGTAACTACACTCTAAACTATCTGAGGTATCCACCGCTCTGAAACTACGATGATATAATCGAACCACGGCTCCTAGAGCTAAATCTGATAGTTTAAGCATATGACGGATCATAATCACGGGTTTTCTCCTAAGTCGATCCAAGTCCCACATGTGCAAGTATATAATATCAAATGCTAAGCTCCAATTCAGATTTGTAGATAAACACACGAAATTCATGAATCAAGCAATTCCAATATGCTAAACAACACGATAAACACATGTCGATTATATAGCTATTTAGAAGATAAACCGATGATTAACCTACCTCGAAAGCTACTCCCAATCCGGCACGGTGTCGAAAACGGCGGAATCCACGCTCGCCCGGCCTCCCAACGCAGCAACTACGATGCTTGCGTGCTCGAACGGCTCCGTGACGCGACGTCGGCGTCGATTCGACTCCACCCGAGCTCCTCCCCCAAGCGTACAGATCCACCCTAGAGAGAGAGATGAGTAGTAACCAAAATGCTCTCTCTTTGCCTCTCTAACAATATAAAGAAGGAGGGGATAAGGTAAAGTCCACGAGGTAAAAATTTACCAAAACACCCCTTACCTACCCTGGTGTATCGGTACACGGGCAGTTGTACCGGTACAAATGGTAAGCCGAGAGCAACTGCGCGTACACATGCACAGTGTACCGGTACGTCTTGATGGTCGTACCAGTACAGTAAGCAGAGATGGCAAACCCGAGAGCAGCTGCGCTGAAACAGGCACAATGTACCAGTACGCCTTGATGGTTGTATCGGTACAACAATCAGAAAACTGCTATTTGCAAGTTTTCTTCCTAATCTTCTGTCCCGCGTCGCACTGAGTCCGTTTTGCATCTATTCCGCGCCAATGCGACTCGAACTTGTCCCGACACTCTCCAGAGCTGTGGACAAGTCTCAACTGCTATACTCCAGGAATACTATACTATTCCCAGAGAGAGGCGGAGGCGGAGGCAGAGGCGACCCACTTCGTTTTTGTCCGACGTATCATTACCCTCACCCGCGCACCCTCCACCTTCCTCGCCTCCAACCGTGCCGAGGCCGCACTACGATTTTTTTTTTCCCTTTCCGACCCTCCTCCATCACCTCCGACGATGACGCATATCTCACCCACTCTCGCCCTTCTCGCCCTTTTCCTCTCCCTCCTCCTTCGCCTCCTCTGCCGCCTCTGACGACGCTTCTCCCCCGACATCGCTGCCGCGAAGGTCATTGCTGCTCCGCAGCCTCGAAGCGGGGGGTCTTTAGCGGCGTTGTCGCGAGGGCCGTGGCCGTTGGCGGAGAGGCATGACAAAAAAAATTATAGAAGAAGGAAGAAGGAAAAAATAAAGACAAAAAATTATATAAGAACGAAAAAGAAGATAAAATTGCACTGTTAAAATAAAATTATATTATTTTAAAATAAATTTACATTGTTTTAATAAAAACTACAGGAGGGCAGCAGCACGATCGGCCCCGCACGAAGAGGCACTCCTGATCTCGCAGCGGGAGCACGTGGCGGGCGATGCGGCGGGACGTGCGAAGCGGGGTGCGATCATACGCGACCTCAGCGCTAAAGGAGATCTCGGGTCGGGCGGGTGGGAGGCAGCAGCGAAGAAGAAGAAGAAGAAAAATAAGAAGAAGAAGAGAAAAAGAAAAGAAAAAGGAAAAGAAATGATGCAAAATTCTCCTAAATAGTGCAACGTTAGTCTAAAAGTGTAAAATCCAATTCAAAATAGTATAATTTTCATATCAAATATTGCATTTTTATTAAAACGGTGCAAATTTATTTTAAAATAGTGTAATCTTATTTTAACAGTGCAATTTCATCTTCTTCTTCGTTCTTATATAATTTTTTGACTTTATTTTTTCCTTCTTCCTTCTTCTACAATTCTTTTTTGTCACGCCTCTCCGCCAACGGCCACGGCGCCGGCAACGACGCCTTTAAAGGCCCCCTGCTCCGAGGCTACAAAGTCGCAGTGACCTCCACGGCGGCGATGTCGGCGGAGAAGCGACGTCGGAGGCAGCAGAGGAGGCGAAGAATGAGGGAGAGGGAAAGGCCGAGAAAGGCGAGAGAGGGTCAGATAGGTGTCGTTGTCGGAGCCGATGGAGGAGGGTCGTAGAAGGGGGAAAAAATAGTCGCAACGTGGCATCGACGGGGTCGGAGGCGAGGAAGGCGGGGGGGTGCGCGGTCGAGGGTAAGGATGCGCCGGATAAAACCGAAGCAGACCGCCTCCGCCTCTTCCTCCGCCGCTCTTTAGGAAGAGAAAGAAAAAAAAACGCGAGAAAAAAAAAAAAAAGAGGAGAGAGAAAAATTATAAGAATATTTTGGTCAGTTTGCTGAAAATTCGGCTCGAATCTGTAAAATCAAAAAAGTGGCCCACTTTTGCAAAAGTGCAAAACTAGTGAATTTTTAATGCAAATTAACCATAAAAAAAGTATAGCTGCATTACATTCAACTATATGCTACCTAAGGAGCTATTTGGTTTCTCAAAAAATATGCAAAGCAATCCAAGAAAAAAATATTTTATGAAAAATTTCTTATTCAGTTTTTTGATTATTAATTTTAAAAAAAAAATAAAGAAAAATAAGTTTTATAGTAAACTTTCATTTTTATTTTTCTAAAAAAATTAGAAAATGAAAATACTAGTCTTTTAAGAAATAATCTAGATTTTCTTGAAAGTAAATGGTTGAAAAAATTTAAAAAAAAAAAATTCACGTTTTTTTTTTTTTGGAGAAATCAAACAACTCCTGATAAGAGTCTAGATGTACATGTAACTGCTCTATTTTAAAAGGCCAATTTGCATAAAAAAAATTTACTAGTTTTGAATTTTTGCAAAAATAAACCGTTTTTTTGAATTTTGAAGATTCGAACCGTATTTTTATAAAACTAATCAAAATACTTTTATTATCTTTCTCTTTCTCTCTCGCTTTTTTTTTCATTCTTTTTTTTTCTCTCTCCCAAGAGGGCGGCGGAGGCAGAGGCAGAGGTGGCTCACCTCAGCCTCTGTCCGACACATCCTCACCCTCGCCGGCGCACCCCCGCCTTCCTCGCCTCCGATCCCGCCGAGGCAGTGTCGCAATCCTTTTTTTTTTTCTCTCCAGCCCTCCTCTTTCGCCTAACGCCGCGTCCGCTTTCTCTCATTTTTTTCACTCGTTCTTTTTTTCTCTTCAACCTCCCTTCACCACCTCCGCGGCCCTTTACAATGGTAAAGAAAATATCGTCGTATCCTCTTACCGCCCCGCCTTCGCCGCACGAGCACCGACACCGATGCCAAAGAAGAAGGACTCGGAGCGAGCACGGATAAAAGCAGAACCAAGAAAAAAAATATAGAAAACAAATAAAATAAAAAGTATAAAAAATTAAATATAAAATATAAAATATAAAAAAAAAAACTTATTTCTACAATAAAAATAAAAAATCAGAGAGAAAAAAAGAAGAATATGAAGATGAACTGTTTCAAAGGAACGTTACACTGTTTTAAAGAAAAATTAAATTTTTCTGAATGAAAGTTGCATTATTTAAACGAAACTTGCACTTTTTGGGTGAAAATTACATTATTTCTCCTCATCTACACGAAAACAAAGAAGAAAAAGGAAGAGAAAGAAAAGAAATAGTGTAATTTTCGTCCAAACAGTGCAATTTTTTTAAAAGAGCAACTTTTATTCAGAAAATTTTAAATTTTTCCTCAAATAGTGTAAGTTTTTTTTTTTTTTTAAAACAGGGCAACGTTTCTCCGAAATAGTGTAAATTCATCATCTTCTTCTTTTCTATCTGATTCTTTATTTTTCTTGTAACTTCTTTTTACCCTCTCCGACCCTTATTGTCTCCACCCCTGTCTCAGGGCCCTCGGCGACGGTAACGAGGGCGGCGCTGGCGCTGCCTCCTTCACCTTCGCTTCCGCCGGTGCCGGAGAAGAAGAAGGAGAACTCGAAGTGGACCTGGATAAGAAAGACCATTATAAATTATTGGTGCTACTGAAAAATAATATATAATTATCTTTTAGAAAGAAAAAAATAATAATTTTTTTACTCTTTATTTTTGTTTTTTACCTAACATTTGCATCTTTATTCGCTCCTTGAAGATGCGCATCCTTTTTTCATCACTGTCACGGGCGGTGAGCTCCTCCTCAACAAGCATCTCATCGCTTTCGTACCTTTATATATTCAACTATAGTATTTTGAGCATTTTAAACGATGATTAGGCATAAAAAATTAAGAGAGTTAAACGTACTAAGATTAAAATAATCCCAAGATAGATGACCCTATGAGAAGTTAGGGCATCATAATAGCTGATACAATCACAAATTTTAACAAAATTTTCAAATATATATAGTAACTATAATAATTCAATTCTAAAATAGCAAAAGTTAATGGGTCTCAGTAAAAATATTAAAGCTGAGGGGTACGTGGTTGTTTCAGAATTATCTATAGTTGAGGGGGTCTGCATACACCTTCAATCTAGAAATTAAGTATTTAGTATTCTCATGGGAAAAGTAGCCAAGACAAACACTACCTTTTAAGCTTGAGGCTGAGTCCAACTACGATGTATTTCTGGGGCTCTAGTCCGTCCTGATATTGCTAATCGGTCTAGGGTTGTCAACGAAGCACGAGTAAGCTAGAATAGCTAGTATTTATTCGTTTATTAAGCGAGCCGAACACAAATTAATTAGTTCGTTAAAATATTGAACTAAAAAATACAATTTGTATTCACCCTATTTATCAACAATCTGAACATGAGCTGACTCGCGAACAATAAGTTTGGTTGTCTACCGTATTGCTGGGTTACACGTTGAAAAAAATTATATATAAAAAATTAAAATTTTAATCTAATGATTAAAATGTATAAAAATATAATTTTTTTATATTTAGATTGACTTAAAGTTTAAATAGTAGAAAATTGTAGTATACATATTTGAGTTATATCGAGCCCCGCGCAAGCGAGCTGCCCTAGCTCGTGTTCGGCTCGTTAATCTCTCGAACTGAAAAATTCAACTCGTGTTCGGCTCGTTTATTAAACGAGTGGATCAATCTTGACCTCATTTCAAGCTGAACATGAGCTGACTTGTAAACAGCGAGATGGATTACATTCCAGCTTTAGTTATGAGACATTAATATAAGGGTCAAATGCATACAGGTCCCTGCAAACATAGTCAATTGCGGAAATATCCCTGCAAAAGCGAAACTAGGTGAGATGTCCCGCAAAAGTCCAAAGTATGCAGATATGTCCCCGCCGTGCCTTTTGTGGACATATCTCAGATATATTTTGAGATATGTCCCCGCAAAAGGCACTCAGTGGACATATCTCGCATACTTTTGGACTTTTGGGACATCTCACCTAGTTTCGCTTTGCGAATATTTCCGCAATTGACTATGTTTGCAGACCCGTATGTAAATAACCCTTAATATAAATATATCAATTTTTATCGGCCTCTTACACAAATTGCTTAATAAGTTAGGCTTAGTTTGGTATTGAAATCTATCTGACGCTGTTAGATAAAATGAAGTTAAGAAAAAAGCATATATAACTCTGATTAAACCGTAAAAAATATATTATAACCGACTCATCACAATATATAGAACGCAATATTACGTACAGAAAGAAACACAATATTTTTTCATTGTACTTTTTCACCGCATGTAACGCAATCTTTCCGCAATCCCAAACGGAACCTTAGTGATATACTTGTCATTTTTGATATAAGGGTTAATTTCATACCGGTCCCCACAAACATAATGAATTGTAGATATATTCCTGCAAAATTCAACTTTTATAAATTATTCCTGTAAAAGTCCTAATGTACTCAAATATGTCCATATGGTTAGGATCGGTTGGAGAACTGTTTATTTTTTAACAGTAGGCTTATGAAATGATTTTTTTTTCCCTTATAAATATATCCCTCTAAAAACCCTCTCAATTTTTGCTCATTTTAAGCTTTTTAAACTCTCTTTATCCTAGATCTTAAAAATATTATTTTTTAAGTATATATAGTATTATTAAAACCGTAAAATATATATTATATCGCGTCTTACACATATATATATATATTACGCCCGTAAAGAAATATATAACTATTTTTTTTTGTATATATCACTCGCGTCATCAATCCTCCTCTCACGCTCGAGACTATCACAATAAGTCGACCGTTCCGCCCAACCACTGCCCCAAAATACTTAAGCCCAATTACTCTAGTCTTAAATACCTCCAAAATAACAGCGAGCCTTAAGAGTTTTACCCATATTATATCTTATATATAGGATTAACTGGGGTCTTACAATCTCCCCTCCTTGTTTCAGTTTCAGTGACCTATTGTGAGACCCCAGATAGTCCTATATATGAAATATAATAGGGCTAAACTCTTAACCCGGCTTAAGCATTTTTGGTGGTGGCAAGACCCAAGAGGTTAAGAGAGTTAAGCACTGAGACGGAGTAGTCCTAGACGGGTGACCCCCAAAGTCAGCCTGGTATCGAGCCAATTATCAAGTGTGAGACGAGTCACCGAGCCAGGGTCCTGACGACGGCTAGCGAGACGAGTCTCACATCGCCCGGTACTTGTGAGTCCGATCGACGAGGACGTCAGGGCTAAGGTGGGAAGATTGTGAGACAGATAGTCCTATATACGAGATATAATAGGCTAAACTCTTAACCCGCCAATGTGCAAGACCCAAGAGGTTATAATGCTAGACGGAGTAGTCTTATATGACAAAGTCCATGTGAGGTGGACAAGTGCGACCAATTCGGAAGCGCTCGTGACGACGGCCCACACGATCGAGCACAACGATCGAATCATCGACGACGACGAAGAAAAAGGAGGATACAAAAAAGAAGAGGAAGAAGAAGAAGAAGAAGAAGAAGCAGAAGAGGAAGAGGAAGAGAAAGAAAATAAAAAGGAAGAGGAAGAAGAAGAAGAAGAAGGGCAAAATTGTCAATTCACTTTATTAATTAATCATGGTTAATTAAATTTCTTTAACGGATACTGAATGTATGGACATATCTGAATACATTAGGACTTTTGTAGGGATAACTTATGAAAGTTGAACTTTGCAAGAATATATCTGCAATTTACTATGTTTGCGAAGACCTATATAAAATTAAGGGAAAACTTCAAAAACCTCCTCTGTGGTTTCACATTTTTTCATTTTAGTACCCTGTGATTTAAAGTGTATCAAGTTAGTACCCTGTGGTTTCTCACTTTATCACTTTAGTACCCCGTGGTTTAAAGTGTATCAAGTTAGTGCGTGGTTTTGAACTTTATCACTTTACTACCTTGTGGTTTCACACTTTATCGACTTTAAAACCCCGTTGTTTAAAAAAGGAGGATACTAACTTGATACAAAATTAAAACCACAGGTACTAAAGTGATAAAGTGCAAGAACCAATGGCAAAATTTTCAATTCACCTTATCTTTAAACCACATACTAAATGATAAAGTGAGAAACCGAATACTAACTTGATACTTTAAATACGAATACTAAAGTAAAAAAATGTGAAACCACAGAGGGAGTTTTTGAAGTTTCCCCTAAAATTAATCCTTAATATAAATATTTAACCGAATGGTGCCTTGTTTTATAGGGATTGCACATGGCTCCCTGCAAGGATATTAAATAGTAAATATATCTCTACAAAATTTAAGTTATCAGATTTATCCCTTCAAAAATCTTTTCGTTTGTAAATATATTATTCTATTAAGAAAATTTATATAACCATGAGTTAAAAAAACTAATAACAGTTAACTAAGGGAATATTAACAGTTAACTAAGAGAGAGGATAGAAAAAATAGTTTTTTTATAGGAACAAACTTGTAGAGATAAAATAGTCATTTTATACACTCACTATTAAAAAAAATAACGATGAATCAAACGGCAGAAGCATATATAAACAAACTTAAATTTTTGAATGAATATATTTAGAAACCAAAGAATTTTTTAATGAATAAATCTGATAACTTAAGTTTTATAGGAATATATTTACTATTTGTTATCGTTACAGAGATCTGTATAAAATTAATTCTACTTTATATGAAAATTGTTATTTGTACATCCTAATCGCACTTATCTAACAGGTAGGAGTGAATTGCTAGTCATATTAAATAACTAGTGAAATAATCCCACTTATTAGATGGATGGGGTGTGTCATGCGTGCATATAGCATTACTTATTTTATATTATAATGTGAGTTGATAGAGAGTATTTTATTTTGAGGAAAACTTTAAATTCCACCGGTATGATCCCATATTTTCTCACTATAGTATTCTATAATTTAAAATATATCAATTTAGTATTCTATGATTTTATTTTTATCTTTTTATTATTAATTCTATTAATTTTTTTTGTTAAATTAGTGATAAAGTTAAAGCTAAAGAATACTAAAATAAATATTCGATAAACCCAGATGGGTACCTAAAGTTTTTTATATATAATTTAACGAAATATTAATGAAAAAACTGATGAAAAAATAAAAATAAAACTACGAAATACTAACTTATTTTTTTATTTTTTGAGAGATAGATAGCACGCTAACCGCTTCGTTTATTTTATTTAGAAATAAACTTAGCTAGAAATGTGAATCAATTAGGATTCAAATTTAATTGGGTCCCGGATACCAACCACCAAATCTTTTACCACTTACTCTGAGGACAATCGGTACGAAATACTAACTTATATATTTTAAATTACATGATACAAAAGTTAGAAAGTGCGAAACTATATTGAGTGGTTTTTAAAGTTTACCTATGTTGTTTACTTAAGATGATTAATGCACTTGCCTCAGGGGGCGTCATCTTGTTCACGGCAATCACGGGTTTTGAACCTCCACAGCAACAGGAGAGAGAGAGAGAGAGAGAGAGAGAGAGAGAGAAGAGATTTAAAGCAACTGAGAGTGACGAGGAAACCGCATCCATACGCCGGCCCCTTCGCCATCTTTGCAATCTATAAACAGTAGGAGAGGATAAATTATTGCTTGCACATTTACGTAGCATCTGAATATTTCATGCACCTAATTAGACGATTTATCTAAAATTAAAAATTTAATTTAATAGATATGACCTATAATATTTAAAATATTAATTAATTTACCCAAAAAAATATGTAAATTTTAAAAATTTATCATCATTATTTAGAAGGCAAGTAGTGTGTTAAAAATCAACCGCGCGCTTAAACATTCAAAATTTATGATTTTTTGACGTGCAAGTATTTTCGAACGTCAAAGAGCACTTCTATCACAAAGCGAGTTTTGATTTCAAAGTCGAATGATAATGTCAACATATATATCAAAACGTATACCTAATTAGTATATACTCGTCTTGCTCAATCCTTGAGAAACACGATAGTGAAGCGTATTCACTGACGACAGAATTTAACCAAATTCAATAAACCTGATGATATGCGGCGCGCGGCGCACGGCGCAATGTGCACCAGGTGTATGCAATAATTTCTAGCTTTAATAAATAGTAGGGGTAAATTAATGTGATGGGTTTGTCTGAGGAGAAGCCCTTTTGTGTCCCCCCCCACCCCCCAAAAATTGAACAGTGTATATATAGTATGTATAGGGGCCTTTAATTAATGCATGAGAACAAGGAGAGTTCATGAGGGTCATAGGGCTTGCGTGAACCCAATCAGGGCCAGCATATATGTATTTCTCTACCATCCATTGCTCCCATGTATGATGAGCTGATATGATGATGATGATGATGATGATGATGATGATGATGATGAAAACAAGTGAACCCCTCCCCTCTATTAATTGTTGTTGTTGTTATTATTATTATTATTATTTTCAGAGAACAACAGTATTTGTTTTCAAGAGGGGGATCTGCTACATTTACACCCCCTTTGGCATTTGCCTCTGATGTTATTTAATAATGCAGCACGGGCTACAGGTTACGTACGTGCATGGGTACGACTTGAAGCGAAGTTGATTTGAATGCCTTTTAACATGTTTCGCCCCTTTTCTTTTCTTTCTTTCTTTTTCTTTTTCTTTTTCTTTTTTCCTTTTGGTTGCCATATAGGCATCATTCCCTTTATTTATATATATATATATATATATATATATATATATATATATATATATATATATATATATATATATATATATATAGAGTTTTACTTAGAATATCTAGAGAAACAGCCATTTTACTACCGATTTGTTTTCGATGATAGAGCTTCCAAATTGACGATCGGCTCATTGAACATGATCTATACCATTTGAAGTGTTTAGAAATCAAATTTCAAATCTTTTCACATCATTTGCCTAATGATTAAAGGGTTTCAAAATTTGTAATTTTAATGGACGATAAGAGGCGTTTTCTCGTTTAACGGTGTAAAGATATCCAAATCAATTGAAATTTTGTTAGAAAATTCTTTAAACTATTTAAAACAAGATCTATACTCTTGATCTTGATTACAAGACTCCTATCATCATTTTTTAAAGAGTATTCATTTTTAGCCATTCAATTTTCTCGTTCACTTGATGGATAAAAGAACAATATCGAAAATGCGTGAAATTTGATTTCTAGGTAGTTTAAATGGTTTAGATCATATTTAATCGTCAATTTGAAGCTCTATCATCGAAAACAAATCGGTAGTAAAACTACTCGTTTACTACCGATAGTATTCTAGTTCAACTATATATATATATATATATATATATATATATATATATATATATATATATATAGAGTTTATGGAAGCAAGACGGAGCCTCCGCTTCCACTTTGTTTTCGATGTTTGGACTTTCGAATCGACGATCGTCTCCGTTAGACATGATCTAGAGTATTTAAAGTATCTAGAAAATAAATTTCGATTTTTCGATATCATTTACCTAGTGATCGAAGTGGCTCAAAATCAACTGAAAATAAAAATCTTACAAAATATGATGATATGATATTAAAATTTTAGATCAAAGTTATTGATCTTGTTTTATATGGTATAAAGAATTTTCTATCGAAATTTCATGTGATTTGGATATTTCTACACCGTTAAACTTGCAACCGCTCACCACGGCCGTTAAAATTAGTGATTTTGAGCCTCTTCGATCACTAGGCAAATGATATCGCAAAATCGCAAAATTTATTTTCTAGGTACTTCAAATACTCTAGATCAACTCTAACGGAGCCGATCGTCGTTTCAACAGTCCGAATCTCGAAACAAAGTGGAAGCACTAAGCCTCCGTGCTTATAAAAGCATACCAAAGACAACTCTATATATATATATATATATATATATATATATATATATATATATATATATATATATATATATATATATATATATATATATATATATATATATTTTAAGAGAAAGATAATAGACTATCTATTTTGTTTATTTTTTTAAAAAATAACTTAGCCGAAAATATGAATCAATTAGGATTCGAACTTAAAATTCGAGTAACAATTACCAAACTCTTTTGCCACTTGCACTAGAAATGGGCAATCGTTTAATCCCTGATATTTTCACTGTGCCCTAAGGCCATATTTAAATACATAAATATCTTATTTAAAAAATACTTTTAATTTGCTGAAAAATTTATTAGAATAATTGAGTAGAATGAAAAAATGAAAAAGATTTCAAGGCACATAGCAATGTCATGCTTGTTAAGGTTTAATCCGCCCATACCGTTCTGATAATTTGTATGCATTAAATCAACGAATAGCCTCTTAGGATATATAATGAAATATAAATTTCAACTGCATTTGCACACATAAATTCGGCCTTTTTTGCACTCACTCTATTAAGCTGTCAAAAAAAAAAAACAAAAAAAGAGTAAGAAAACAAGAATGATTTTTTTTATGAATAGAGACTTAAAACTTTTTATTTGTGTACGTCCTTCAACAAACAATGCTATGGCTTATATAGGCCAAGAATGGATACTTCATAAAATGACACTTTATAAATGGATGTTTCATGAAATAACTTTTCAACTTGTAACTTTTCATTTGATTATAACTACCAATTAGTTATAGGAGTTAAATTTAATGTATGCAAGTTTGTTCGTTTGATAGGGTGTGTGTCCATTGGATATTTTGTGAATTTGCATAAAAAATTCACAAGTTTTAACTAGACCGTTTTGTTTTTATTTTGCAGATTCTGACTATATTTTTAGAAAACTAACCAAAATATCTTTTTTTTTCTCTCTCTTATTTTTTTTTTTCTCTCTTCCTTTTTTTTTCTCTTCGAAGAGAGGCGGAAGCGGAGGCGGCCTGCCTCGCCTCTGCCCCGCGCGTTCTCGTCCGCATCCGCGTACCACCCTCACTCCTCGCCTTTGACCCCATCAAGGTTGTGTTCGCTGTCACCCTTTGGGACGCCCCTTCTCGCCTTCGTCCCATGCCCCCTCACCCTCCCCCGCTCACCCTCCGCTCTCCTCACCTCCAATCCCACCGAGGCTGTATCGCGATCTTTTTTTTTTTCTCTCTGAACTTCCTCCACTGCCTCTGCGGCTCTTCATGATGGTAACGACGACGGCACCGTATTCTCTAACTCTGACTTCGTCCTCTACATCCACTGTAGCAAAATTTTAACTCACCAAATTCACTTTTGGAAATTCGTCATTCTCACCACCACTGACGACAATGAAAAGAAAGCGCTACTCAGCGCCAAGAAACTCGCTGGCAAGGGAGGGGGCACGCGACCCACCATGCCCACCAGGGGCTGGCGATGAGCGAAGTGGAGGAAAGGAGAGTGCGACGACACCGGAGAAGAGGGCGGAGTAGCGGCATCCCAGAGGGCAGCGGCGAGCGTGGCCTCGGCAGGGTCGGAGATAAGGAGGGCGGGGGTGCACGAGAGTATCTCTGGTCAAGCACTTTTGTTTACTTAAAACAAAAATAAAAACTAAATATCAAAAACTAGAAAAGAAGTAAAAAGAACTAGAACCGACCATCCCTAGTGCAAGTGACAAAGAGCTTGGTGGTTGGTACCCGAGGTTCCGAGTTTGAATCCTAATTGATTCACATTTCCAGCTAAGTTTATTTTCTAAATGAAATAAACGAAGCGAGTAGCATGCTACCTATCTAATAATAATAATAATAATAATAATAATAATAATAATAATAATAAAAGAACTAGAGAAGAAGGAAGGATAATATAAAGTTGCACTATTCAAAAAAAAATTGCACTGTTATAGACGTAAGTTGCACTCTTTGAAATATAAATTACATCTTTTAAGATAAAAGTTACACTCTTTAAAGGCATGTTTGGTTGCCCGCAAGTGAAACAATAAAAATAGTATTTTGGTGAAGTGGGATTATTTCGATTGTTTGGATTATAAAAGTAAATATGTAAGTGACTTTTGAAAAGTGAACTCATGAAGTGGATTATAACTAAAATCCACTTTTTTTACTTCGACAAAAAAAATTTCAAAGTTGTTGAAAGTGGGTTGCTTAGTCCATGCAACTTACGAACCACATCCAAAAGCCTTCTTCTATACCATATACAAAAAATAAAAAATAAATAAACCACGGTATCTTAACAAAGAAAAAAACCAACACAGCTTTAAAAAAAAATAAAGAAAGAGACGTGCCTTATTCCATACCATCTACAAAAAAAAAGGAAAAAAAAAAAACTACGCATCTAAAAAAATTATTTATTTTTTTATTTTCTTATATAGAACCAAACAATAAAAAGTCATAAAAATTATGGTGTTTTTTTTTTCACTTTTTTGAAACCAAACACTTGAACTCAAAAGTGACTTTTATAAAAGTCACTTTTTGAAAAGTGACTTTTTTTCACTTCGATCACTTACGGACAACCAAACATGCCTTAAACATAAGTTATATCTAAAGTTTTAATTTTATATAACTTAAATTTTTTATTTCATCTCAAATTTAAAGTTGAAATTTAATTATACAATTTAAATTAAAATTTATAAAATTTTAAAATAAAATTAAAATTTGAGTTTAAATTGTGAATTAAATTTAATTTTTGAAATTGAAATTTGTAAAGCAAATGTGAAAAATATACTTAAATTTTGGATTTATCAGAGTTTAAAAAATATATAAAAATATTCAATGTATATTAAAAAAACAATATAGGATATTACAGATATTTTCTAATTAAATATAATATATGAATTTGTAAAATATAATTTTTTGGGTAAATATGATGTACTAATTTATGTTAATTTGAAAATAAATTAAAATAATTATGACTTGCATTTGCATGTACACTCGACTATTTACGCTGTTTCCGGTAACTCGAGTTTCGACCGTATTTTTATTACGGCAAAACAAACAGTAAAAATGATTGTTTACCGCCGGAAAACGGCTTCATCGATCCCTCTCCAATTTCACCCGAACAAAGAGGCCCTACGGGGAACCGCACTTCATCACTCACAATGCTTGCTAGCCGGTGAGTCGCGCTCTGTCCGCTATGTAATCCCTGACTTAGCCGAGATTCATCTCATATTTTTTTCACTGGTGATTGATTTTGATATCAATGGCGACACCTTGCTCTAGGCGCGGCCAGCCCTCTTGATTTCTTAGATTTAGTTTTTGCTCAAAATGTTATAGTCTGAGTTAAAAGCACTCTTCCAAATTGTGTGCGTCACAAATCCTGTTCCTCAAACCATGAACTCGACCCATCCAAGCCTCCTCCGGCGCCAGACTGAACCTGTCAACTAGACCCATAAATTTAAGGTCGATCCAGACCCACAAATTTAGTGGGTGTTCCCAATCAGACCAGGCCGTGCCGACCTAATAACTTCGGGTCTTCAATAACACTTCTCATTATATGCCTACGGTCACAGAACTACAGACGCTCTCGTACAGCTCTTACACAGACCACCGGATCAAAATCCGGGAGTTATTAGGGCGCGGCGCGTGGTTAAGTCACGACAACACGGACATTTGGTGAGCCCACCTCTTCTTTTAGCAATGTTTTGCGCCCTTGCACGGAGTAAATAAGAAGCATTTTAAACTGAACTATTATGCACAAGCATCACAAGAAGAAACATAGAGATTACTTCATGGAGCATCACTGAAGATTCGAAAACACATGAAAATAAAAACAGAAGCCGCGGCAAATCGGGCACTTTGCTGCACCGAATCTACGATTTCCAATCGATGCCCATGAAAGATTAATCACGCAAGAACAGTAAACCACAAACCCATATGCAACAGCAGTGAACAACAGAGATAATTGTTTCGATCAATTAACACAGTTCTAAATCTAAAAGCATCTGACATTTGAAATCTATGTATAAATTTATGAGAAAATATTAGCAGAAAAAGTTAACTCCGTTCGCAAAGACTCAGAACATTCCAGAAGGTTCATTCTCGACTATCAGATGTCCCTCGCGGCTGCTTCCTTCATAAAAGATATGAGAGCAGAAATCGGATGGCTAACTTGGTGGATAAAATGTATTCTGCATGGCGCAACAAGCAAGCTACTTTCAACAAACAACAAGGACCAGGAATGTTCTTGAGAAGGACCGAGATATTTTCCATGCAATATAACATCAAATAAATAAGCGACGATGGGCCTCTCGGATGTCAAACTCCGCAAACACCACTCAAAACAGTTCGTAAAACAGTTTAACAAGCACTAGACATAAATATTAGTCCACTCCCACCACCAGCACGATCTTTTACTGAGTATAGATCTACAAAATGTTCAGATGAACCCACATGCACTACAGATTATTAGCCTCCACCATGGAGGTGAGCACTGAGTTCACCAAGATCGGTGTCTTCTTGAAGGCGAACTGCATCCAACTTCTGCCTAAGGACTTCTATAGCATTGATCATCAATTGGGAAGCCTTGATCGCACCTGTCGACTCCACCGTGAAGATGAAGCTGTCCTCTTTGGGGTAAATCTCGACGAGCCCCGGCTTGCCCATGGCTTCCGCTTTCTTGATCACCTCATCGTCATATGTGTATGCCTCAGGATCAACCACCACCACCTAGCAGAGAATCAGTAATCGCAGATTGCGTTTAAACAAAACGTGTTTAACGTGTACAACATACATCACATTTCGAATAAAACTAGTTTTACAAAATTATAAACTAGGCCAGGTTTGTTATTGTATTTGATCAACAGCATCAGCATACAATTATAAAGTTTTTAAACTTCCAAAATGATCTCAATGTTTCAACACAGTAAGAACAAAATTAGGGAAATAACCAAATTAATTAAAAACATCATTTAAAACATAAATAAATAAATAAAGCTTCATTCTTACATTGCAAATGAAAAATCGACATAAAGATGAACAGCAGATTTAAGACTCTTTAATAGCAGTTATCCCGGAATAAAGATCATTTTGAGAACGATTAGTCAGAGTTTACAGGATGCGAGGAAATGTTTAATGTGAACGGTAGATTAAGTTAGCCTAAAATTTTGTTTAGAGGACGCAAGGATACAACTAAATATGCACAAGATGTCTTTGAGGTTATTGAGGCCAATCGCCATTTGTTTTAACAAGTTTCTTCCTAGTCTATTAGCTGCTCCTGTGTAATAGGCTTGAAAGAGATAACAAAGGAAATGGAAGAGCTAAAGACCAAAATCTTCGGAAACCACTTCTTGGCTACCAGCCCTAGATTCCATCTTGGCGTTCTATTTGTTGGATTGAGCATCACTCTAACTATATCTCTTTCTATCAGCATGTACCTTCCTAAAGCACTTCCATATGTCATTACTTCACCTGAACTTTATCACCCCACCATATCAATGGTTTCTTGCCTTTTATTCCATGTCTCTATCGTCACCTAAAACTTCTTTGCCATATCTAAAAATACTAGTTAGTTGTAATATTCTATAAGTTGGCATCCCTTGGCCATTTCTCATTAGTATCCATGATCGATCTCTTCACGAACATAGCTTGCTTAACCCCTTCACATTCCGTTATGTAGTCACAAAACACTAGTTCCTTTATTATTTCTCTTCTATTATCTAATAAAACTATCAAGTAGAAGTGAACAAAAGCTCCATGTTGCGCCACTCCCTCCCTAAGAATGGTCAATTAAAATTTAAGATAGAGAAAAGAGAATATGGTTGATAACAAAGATCTCTCCTAAAAATGATCAAACCGTCATTCCAAAGCAAGCACTGGCGGCTATATGTCAATGACAAGTCTAGAAGAAGCCTATCCAGACATTTCTACCTTGAAAGCCATAATTCCCTTACTTCCAAGATTAAATTTTTTTCAGCATGTTCATCTAAATCTATGCCATCAAAGACCCCTACAACAGGAAACCGTTCTCCCACCTCATAAAGATCTTCTTGAAACAGCTTTATCCAATCATATTTTTGATGCATACTGTATATGCATTAGTCGCATTTATCACCTGTTCTCTGGACACTAACTATATAGCTAATACACCACCATAAATTTGTCAAATTTATAATCTCACATCAAATAGTTTTATCTAAAGTATTCTGTTCTCACTTCTTATTTGTGCCCTTGTAGACAGAAGGTCATGAATTGTTGTGCTCTAAATATTCTCACTTTGCGACTAACCATATTTAGTCTCCAATGAACCCAAAAAAATAAATTCAATAACTCACTCTACTCAAATCATTGCATGAATTATTTATACCGAGCAATGCTAGCCATACAACCCAAAAAGGGTGTATGATGTACAGCTCCCCCAAACACACACACACACACACACACACACAAAACAAACAATAGGTGGGGGTGTTTCACTAGTCACATGCATGACATGACATGTGAAACACCCCCACCCACTGGATGAGTTGTGGGGGTGGGGGGGAGGTGGTGTATGATATACACACCGGATGGGTTGTACAAGAAGGATTTTACTATTTCTACTGGCTACCCATAAGAAATCTAATTTTCTGATTTCTTACCACATGCACTCCAACGGACTTCATTACCCAGAATCATCCATAAAGATGTGGAAAACATTGCATGCTATTCACGACATCCAAGCATTACTAACCTCACACATCAATACTAATTGTCAGAGACTAACACAAAATAATACTAGCACCCAACATCCCAAATCATATCTTTTTCTTACTATAATACTGGACTAATTTTTCATGCAGCCGGTAGCCATCAGCCCATCACAGCATCTTCATTCAGGTCAATCTTATGATGGCTAAAGCTCTTGAAATGGTTTCTTCTTGATAAACTAATACATCTGTTGATGTCTTAAAATGCTCGGCTTCTTTCCTAAACAGCACATTAGACATCTTAGACAGCGGACAGTATTGAGTGTCCGTCTCCACCTCTTTGGTCAATATCCAATTAAGTTGGGGTAAGTTCTTTAAAAATACTTCAAGACTGCTGCAGGTATGAATAATGGCTATGGTGGTTTTATTATCATTCTGTTTTCATCTAATACCCTAGCATCAAATACCCAAAAAGAAATAATTAAAGCAAATATATACCAGCTAGAAGCTAACTGCAGTTACTACTGAAAACAATGAACGTGCCAACCGGCAACTGAAGTGCAACCCTTTAGATTCATCGGAGAAAGCAAAATCACTACTTGAATATCAATTGAAATATTCTACACGTCAACATCAACTATGTGTCGTACTCATATAAGTGGCTTTCAGCTTTCGGCGATCTCAGTAGCAAAGGAATACAATGCCACAGTCAGCAGAAGCTTAACTATACCCATCACCTACATGATGAATACAAAAGCTGAACTTTGAGATTAATTTATTGCCACAATATTTCCTTAATGGCAGTGAACAAAAGCAAAAAAAGTTAGACAAGTACCCATTATGCTGAATTCAAGTAGGGAACCGACCTGTTGGGTGTTCGGATCAATATCAAAAACTTTGGTAGGGCTGCTCTCAACCCAGCTTTTTTTCTCTTCAAGTGTTAAAGTTTCCATCATTTCTTCGTTGATATGAATTGAAGGCTCATACATAAAAGTGACGGTAGCAGCAGGCGACCATTTTGCATGGTCCTTGCCAATCCCTTTCCTTGCAATTGCTCGAAGCCTTAGTTCTTGCCCACGACGCAACTTCACAATAATTATGCCCCTATGGTCAGCGTATTCCACGATTAGAAATCTCTTAATTGAGATATAAATCCACTTAAAACAAGTCCATTCCATGTGTGGAAATGCTTAAAGAAAAGGGATAACTGTTAATTCGGGGCTCTAGCCTTGATTAAACTAGAAAATAAAACAAAAATATATATATATGATTCTCTTATGTTGTTTGGATGAGTAGAAGAGGAAAAAGAGAAAACAATCTCTTATTAGTGTTCTTTTCTCTTCTCTCCCTTTCTCTCCATTTTCTTCTTTTTCTCTCGTTCTTCTTCCTTCTCTCTTAAATTTTCTATCCAAAACAAGAGAGAATAAATCTCTTCACTAAAATCCCTTTTTTTTATCTCTCTCTCTATTTTCTTCTTTCTCTCACGGTCTTCTACTTTCTCTCCTGTTTGAATACAGAGAAAAACGGTTTTTTTTCATATAATTTAACACATCTCTCTCCATTTTCTTCTTTCTCCCATGTTCTTCTTCTTCTTCTTCTTTCTCTCTAAAAATATACATCCAAACAAGAGGACCTAAATTTCAGGGGTTTAGGGCGCAACAAAGCCAAGGATTAAGCATCAAAATTCTCTATACTTCCCCGCTTTTTTCTCCACACTTCTCCATCCAAACAGAGCACCACTTAGCTTCTAACGCTCCAAATTGTTACTACCGCTCCTTAGTCCTTGGTAGTAGGAAATTAGGGTTGGAGCGATGCGGAGTTGGGGGTCGAGAGGATTGTGCGATGTTGTGGTTACCTCTGGTCGGCGGCGGTGGAGTCGTAGGAGCTGGGGTCGGCGTCGAGGGCGCGGGCGACGTCGACGGGGCAGACCTTGGGGTCGGTGGAGCGGAGGTCTGCGGAGGTGACGTCGAGGGTCTGGTCGGCGTCGCAGCGGACGGCGAGGTGGAACTCGACGGAGCAGTACTCGCACTGGCCGTCGCCGTCGCAGGCGTCGCAGTCGCGGGAGAAGCGCATGGCCATGGCGGCGTCGCTGGTGAGCGGGACGAGGCCGAGGCGGTGGGCGATGAACTCGTCGTTGAGCACCGACGAGTTCACCTCCACCTCCACCAGGTCGATCGCCACCGTCGGCACCTCCGCCAGCATCACCCGCCGCAGCGCGTTCGCCACGCTCGCGTCCGTCTCCCGCAGCTCGAACTTCGCGTACTCGTCCCGCAGCTCCCGTATCCGCACCTTCGGAAACCGCTGGTACGACGCCCCGCCCCCGCCGCCGCCGCCGCCGCCGCGGTCCATCCTCCTCCGCCGCCGCCGACCTTCTTCTTCTTCTTCTTCTTCTTCTTCTTCTTCTTCCTCTGCTTCGCCCTTCTCCCTTCCCCCTCTTTTCTTTCGGGTTTCGCCTCCTCGACTAAGGCAACGGAATAAGGGGTTTAAGGGCTTCTTGCGGACCGAGCGATGATGGTCTTCGAGTCGGATCGAACCCGAAACTGAGGGTGACTAGGATTGACGGATCTTAAATCCTGGTGGTGCATAAGGGACAAATATTTTATGGATAAATTAGTTTGGGGATTATGCGGATCTGCGACACATGGCCGATCCGACGACAATAAATAGAGAAAAAAAAATTCTGTATTTTTATAAAAAGAGAAAAAAAAAAAAAAAAAAAAAAAAAATAATGAAATTGCGATAGCGCTGATCTGCGTAATCGCATTGGTGGTTTGAGAATTATGTCCATAAAATTTTTATCGGTGCATAAGTGTCTTATAATTTTGAGTTTATTTCACAGCTTCCTATTAACATATCTTAGAATAAATATATTTTTATAAATTTTAATGTTTTATATTTATTTTTATAAAAATTTGATAATATTCTTATTTATTCTTGATTTGTTATTATTAGAGTCTTATTTATTTTTTAACAAAAGATAAATAAAATGACATTTTTATCATCACAAATACGTCCCTTCAAAAATCCCAACTATTAAAATTATATAAAAATATCATCTCAAAAATTTTTAATAGTTATATTTTTTTTTTCTACCATCACAAATAATATAAAAAAATAAAAATGTCAATTTATTTCATTCTTAACCATTGATTAATTGGGTAAATTGCACTGTTGCCCCCTGAACTTTTGGCGGAGTTTCACTTTACCCCCAAACTCTTAAAACGGTCATTTACCGCCCTATACTTTAATATTGCATCTTGTTGCCCCTTCCGTCAGTTAAAGTTAACGGAGCTGAACGGGAGTTAACGGAAGGGTTAAGTTTTGGCGGGAAATCTACCGCCTAAACTGTCCCTTGTTCCAACCAACTCACTTTTATTCCTTAAAAACTCTTTTTTCTCCATTTCTATGCCCTCCAACTCTTCTTCTCATAGTTTTTGCATCCCAAAAACCGCCAATATTAAAGTATAGGGAGGTAAATGACCGTTTTAAGAGTTTGGGAGGTAAAGTGAAACTCCGCCAAAAGTTTAGAGGGCAACAGTGCAATTTACCCTTGATTAATTATATTTCTATGACGGATCTGTAATAATCGACATTTTTGTCTTAATAAATAAACCTTTTTGTTGACGGTGTTATTGTGTGTAATTTAATTACAAGAGCACTCCTCAAATTTCAAGTGAAAATGAGTTAAAACGAAAAAGTTACGCGATCCGGAAATCTGACTTAAAGTGAATAGTAACTCCGGATTTTCCGTAACTCGCGGAGTAGAGAATGGTCCCGGTGCGTACGGAACTCCGAATATAGGACTTCAATAGCTTGTTTCAAACCGCTCGACTATTTTGAATCCAATGGCACTGGCGGAATTGGATTCTGATGCACGGTTGTCGAGAAAAAGGCATTTGAATGATTATACATATATAAATACATAAGTGGGAATTATGGAGGAAATAAAGGGAGACTGTTTCGTTGCAAATCGGAGATCAAATCAGACGAAACAAGATGATAGATTCAATGTCCCAGTCGTTCTGAACGCGCTGGTGCTATCCGATCGGAAATCCGACGGACGGATCTTCGGGAATCGCGAAGGGTTCGCAGAGGGGTCGAAATCGCAAAGCTGATAAATCGCGAAAAGTGCTAATATTTTATGCGTCGAATCGCAAGATTTCGAATGTCGGGGGACGTGCACGCATATGTCACATGCTGGCAGGGACTCGATCTCAAATTGAGGGCTGTGGGGGACTAAAGTGCAAAAGTGCGAATGTGTATAAGATGCTGGTTTTAGGGTTTCATCCATCAAACCCTAACCCTAGCCTCCTCCACTTCCCCAGCAGTTCCAAAACGCCACCGGCACTCTCTGCCATCCTGTGCGCGCACCCCAGCGGCCGGCCTATTGCTTCGGCCGCCGGAGAGACCAGCTACATCTCTCTCTCCCTTACCCTCGGCCACCATCTCCTTTACCTGACCGAAAGCCTTCGAGGGAGTTTCTAAACCCTTGGATCAACTCTCTCGGCCAGATCCACACCTTGGCGCACTCCTCCGGCCATCCCCCGCCGTCGCCGTGTGTCGCCGGAGCCACAGAAGCTGTCTGCGACCAAGCTTGGTCCACCCAGGGCGAGCTCGGGAGGGAACCACAACCGCGCGCCACAATCGCCTAAGGAGGGTCGGGTTGCCCTTCTCCGACCTCGAGTAACCCCGTGCGCGCGCTCCCCGACGTCCCCATACACCGCCGGCCGCCGCTGGAAGCTTCCGCGGCCGCCCAGATTTGAACAGGCCGAGATCGAGTCTCCTCTATTTCCGGGCATCGTCGCCGCCCACCGACGGGAGCACGGCCTTCTCCTTGGTCCCTGGCGCCGACCCATCGCCGCCGCGACGTCCTCCGGCCGTCGCGCGCCGCCGGCGCCTCCAACCCGAGAGCTAGTGGACGGCTTTGATCGCCGCCGCCGCGCCTCGGCCGTCCTCCACCGCCGGCCGGTGGGTGCCCCCGGACCTTCCCGACTGCCGCGCCCACCACCGGCCGACCGACCGCCGCCGGCCGCGGCCGACCCGCTCCCCGTGAGCCTTTGGTTTTCCTCACAGCATGACATTTTTAGGGTTAGGCTACTGTTTCTGATTATCCGATAGGTCTTTTTGACCTTGTGAGGTGAGCATGATCATCGAGACTTCGTGCTGAATACGATGCTCACATCCGTTTAGGATTTTGATGCCCCAATTGGCGGGATAGTCGCACTTTACGCACTGTGCGCGCTGTTTACAATATTTCACGTCGCTCGTGCGCGTGCCACGAAGGGCGACAGTGCTCCGAAAGGTGAGCACGGTCTTCGGCACATCGAAACCTTCCAGCGAGGGTGAGCGTTCGATTTATGGAGCACAGGTTTGCGTGCGGGGTCCTTAAAAACCATAAAATCACATGAAATAGTGTGATTTTATGTATCAACTGGGACTTTTATGCAATTTTGATTTTTGAGGTCGCTGTAGACAGCGTGTACGTCTTGTGGGTAACCTCTAGATGATCGTCCAAGGCCCCCAGCCTTTGCGGAAATCGGAAAGCCATTTCCGACGCATTTTCGGCGAAATCCGCCGAAAAAACGCGGTTTTAGTTCGGAATTCTTCCGACGACACTTAGTGATCATTTGCGACGTCGCTGAGCCTTGTTGGCTGGTCATCCGCGTCGTTTCAAGGGTCCGAAAACAACGGGTGAGCGACGGAGGGTTCCGGTGTCGAATTTGGCACTTTCGGGAACCCGGATCGAAACGATTGTCCAATAGTAATCGTTCAGAAAAGTAGAAAATAAGAAAGAAAATCAATGAATAAATATAAGTAAGAAATCAAACTACATATATAAAAGAAATCTATTAAGAAAAACTTACCATTTCAAATCTGTGAGGTCGCAAAATGCAAGAAAACTATGTCACCTGCACAGCAAAAAAAAAAAAATTGTTAGAAAAAGAATGCATAGAATTGAAAAAAAAAATTCACAAAATAATTCAATTCTATGGTAATTCGATACCAAAAGAAATAAAAACCTACCCAAATCTCTTTTTTTAAGGAAAACTCATTTTTAACTTATCTAAAATCAAGCAACTAATGTACTTTTGATTACATGTACTTTAATATTTAGCTAATATCATAATATTAATGTGGTTATATTCCACATAGAAGAAAATATATTAGAATAATATATTCAACAGCAATGTATTAAAGCCTAGAATTATGAAACAAATCTGTCAAAAAAATTTGGAATGGTTTCAAATGATTCAAGCAATTTTCCCTCTAATGAAATTCCTCTTAGATACATTTTGCACATCAGTTTTCACTACATTTAAGGAATCTCTCCAAATAGAGATTGTCACAAAATCCACAAATTAATGATGAGTTGCTCCTCATAGTTTGGTCAAAACATATATACTCTGTTATCCACAAAATAATGCATTTGAGTTTGGAGGAAACAAACAATCTCAGAGCACAGGTGGCTATTCCAAGGTGACCTATAGGTGAGCGGTCTTTGTGCATTTATCTATTTTTAAGTAATTCCATTGGCTCTATGTTTCAAAAATTCTTTTGAGAGATTTATATTACTAAACTCAAAAATTCAGGGCTCGACCCTGAAATTATGCACAAAAGAGCCTCAAAACCTATTCTGAAAATAGGTTACCTGGCACCTGACCATTTGTAGTTTGAGTTTTGAATACCCAATTTGAATATAAAAATTAAGATAGTTTACCTTATATCGTTAGAAATTGAATGAATCTGTAATTTATATAGTTCCGTAATTATCTACATCCACAAAGAAAGCAAGAGATATTATCTACTATATGTCTGTATGAAGAAAATAAAAATATAAGCTTACACCTTATGTTTCTTCAGGTAAAAAAATAAGTCTTTTAATAAAATCCTATCTTCCTCTTATTCCAACAAAAATCTTCAAACAAAATACCAAAAAAAGACTTTCTGAAAAATCATAATTGAGAAAACTAAATTAGATGCACTGTATATCATCTTAAACAGAACAGGGAAAAAAAAAGAAGATAATTTTGATAAAAAAATTCAACTAATATAGGAGAAAAATAATTTCATGCATCAAAGATTAGCAAGAAAAAATAAAAATTAAGAAGAGAAAATAACTAAAATTAAAAACCCAAGGAAAAGAAAGCACCATGCAAGAGAATATAAAAGATCCCATCTTTTTGTGAGAAAAAATTGATGCTAATATCAACTCGCATGCTAATATCCCATATGTAAGATGCTTGTGACTAATAAGCACCTATTAATTAATCCCAAATCGAAACATGTTATGTAGTAATTGAAAACCCTACACACGACAAATTGCTAAAGAAATAGGTCAACACAGGATGGAGTTTAAAAATAGAAAAGAAAAGAAAAACACCTAATTTCACATTCACAAACTCTATAATTTGATTGAAACCCTAATTCCACCCTAATCGAAATCCCGAGGAGGTGAAAAACTACGAAAACCACTTCAAAGAACCCTAATCAAGCAGAACGAAATGGACAATTCGAGAGCAAAATTGGCCAAATTCGAACTCACATTGAAGACGACGAAGGACAACTCCAACGGGTGGAACGCGTTCTCCCTATACGATGTTAGGGTTACGGCGCTCTCGAAGTCTTCGTTCCACTCCACGAAACCCCTCCCCTCCTCCCTCCTCTCCCCATCGCCCTTCTCCGCCATTACCTCCTCCTCCATCGTGCAATTCCTCATCACCGTCCCCCTCAGCGGCCCCAGCGTTGCCCTCGGTCTCTCCTTCCACCTCACCTCCGCCATCACCTCGCCAACGCCGAGGAGAGGTGTTTGGGGAGGGAAGGGATAGGAAAGGAGGAGAGGGGATGGGGAGGAAGGAGCGCGGTAAGATGAAGGGCGTAAGAGAGGGAGAGAGAGAGCAGATAAATTAACGAATGAAAAAAAAAAGAAAAAAAAAGGAGAAGAGACGGAAGGTGGATGAGACCGACAGAAGGAAGAATATGAGAAGTCTCTTAAAAAAATACTTATCATCCTAATTAAATTCTAATTTAAAATAGACTATTAAAAATTATGGCTTTTTTGCATAAAAAATCCACTTATTTTGGGATTTTGCAAAACCGGGCCATTTTTTTCGTTTTTGCAGATTCGGTCCACTTTTTCAGCAAACTGACCAAAATACCCTTATGCCTTTTTCTCTTTCCTTTTTTTTTTCTCTCGTTCTTTTTTTTCTTTTTCTTCCCAGAGAGCGGCGGATGAGGATGAGAAGGAGAATATTGTTCTCCTTCTCATCCTGCCGACGGTGGCCTGGCCGATGTGGACGACGTTAGCGACGACGACTCCGACGCCGCCCCGCCGGAGCCCCTCCCAACCCATGCCACCGAGCCCGACACTGCCGGCAGCAGCACCGATCACGCGGCAAGCGGCGGCGACATCGCCCGTCCGGCGGCTTCTGCTGCCGTGACGGTTGTTGCCTTGGCATGATTTGTCATCTTAGTTAATTAAATGTCGGGAATGAGGCTTCTTTGACTAACTAATTTTTTTTTTTTTATTTTATAACATGTTGTTGAAGGATTTTGAACTTATATGGAGCTTGTGAATGAGTTATTACGATGGGGAGTTCACCGAGATTAATTATTAATTCTTCCTAGCTCTTGTATGCAATGCCATATGTACTCACTCATATATACGTTGTATAATTTCTTACCAGCGTACTCATTAATTGCACAGTTAACTTAATCGATGAAAAGCAAATTATAATATAACAACTAGTGAAGGAACTCGCACTCGCAGCGAATTTTTTACACCATTACATCATTACATCTTTTTTTTTTGCACCATTACATCGTTTAACTTTTTTTTTTTTTATACCATTACATTTTTTTTATACCATTACACTATTACACCTTTTTTTACACCATTACACTTTTTTTTTTTTTACACCATTACACCATTACGGTTTTTTTTACACCATTACATCATTACACCATAACTACAAAAATTTTCTAAAACCATTACACCATTACGTCTATGGAGGAGTAGGAGGAAAGGAGTAGGTGATTAATTGAAGTATACGTTTATGGATCAATGGAGGTCATAGATGTTGGGGTCGGCGGCGTAGGATCCGAGGATGTGGACGAAGACGGAGAAGCGGGAGATGTCGTCGATGGCGTCGCGGACGTTGGGGTCGTGGGCGGAGCCCTCGCAGTCGATGTAGAGGACGTGGGGGAAAGCGCGGAGGGAGCCGCGGCCGCGCACGTCGAGGATCATGACGGGGCGGCGCCCTCGGCGGGGGAGTTGATCACCTCCGGCTTGGTGAGGTTGATGTTGCGGGCGGAGAAGGCCGAGAGCACCCTCGGCGGCACCACCATCGACCCCCGCGGTGGCGATCACCGTGCTCGTCTTCTTCTTCTTTGCTCCCGCCGCGGTCATGGCCGTGGTGGTCATCATGTTGTTCGTCTTTGGATAGCATTAGGAAGTGGGTGACGTTCCAGGACTCGTCCTGGAGGCCGTGGGCGAGGACGTCGAGGCCGTAGTGGAGGCGGCGCGGGGGCGGCGATGGCGGCGGTGTCGAGGAGGCGGCGGGAGTGGAGCATCTCGACGGCGCCGGCGGTGTCCTCGACGGTCTCGCGGCGGAGGGAGGAGCGCGCGGCTGCGATGGCGGAGGCGAGGCGCGGCGAGGAGGGCATGGCGTTTCGCCTCGCCGCTCTGCGGGAAGAAAAAGAAAAAAGAACGAGAAAAAAAAAAGAGGAAAGAGAAAAAGACATAAGGGTATTTTGGTCAGTTTACTGAAAAAGTGGAACGAATATGTAAAAACGAAAAATGTGGTCTGATTTTGCAAAACCTCAAAATAAGTGAATTTTTTTATGCAAAAAAGCTAAAAATTATTATTAAGTAGATTAAGAGAGAAGATGACCCATTTTTTTTTCCTGAAATGCGGACAGGACTTGAATCCCAAGGGGATTAATATAGGTTTATAGACAGGACTCCTTTGTTACCTCTCACTCCCTCTTTTGACCGTGCGCCATGGCGGGGACCATCGTTCTCCTCGTCGTCGTCGTCCCCGTCCTCCTAACTCCGACGCCCCTCCGCGCGGCTCCATCCCACCCTGCCTTCGCCGACGATCCAGCGCCGCTCCGCCGCGAGGAGTACGGCGGCGGGCGCATCGTGGACATCAGCCACGCGTACCGTCCGGACATGCCGGAGTGGGAGTCGGCGCGCGGCATCGGCCGCTTCCTCTGGCTCCGCCGCGCCATGGCCAACGGCTCCCTCGCCAACTTCTCCGAGCTCAAGCTCCCCACCCACACCGGCACCCACGTCGACGCCCCGGGCCACTTCTACCACCACTACTTCCTCGCCGGCTTCGACGTCGACACCCTCGACCTCGCCGTCCTCAACGGTACGCTTCGCCACGCGTTTCTGAACGCCGGAATAAGTTATCCAATGACTCGTGTGTGACTGGACGCAGGGTGTTTGATCTTTTGCTCCATAGGAGGTCTTGGCGTCCTCCGTGATTTTGTTAGGATAGCATATTTCAGTATTCCGAAAATATGACTTGAATTCGAACCTGCCAAATTCAACATTCTTACTGAATAAGATGTTCGTGCATCTGAATGTGGCCTACAAGTTTTAATTTTATTATAGTAAAACTAAAAAAAGGGAACCTTATCTTTCACCTTGTTTGATTTGAGCTATTTGATGACTGCGCGCTGCTTATTTTAACGAGATTGCAGTTGTGTGAATCATGTGACATAATCTACTTGGGTGCCTCAGAACAAGGACGCACCCAAATTTTAAAGCAGAACAGCCATAAGATGGATCAAACCTAGTGTGATTTATCTTGGACTATGAGACTGAATGTAGTATGCTGTTGTAGTTATTAATTCATACTTCTAATCTGCCAATTGATGTGATCTTTGTGATTAAACAAAAGAGATATGCGGAACAAGATATTCATGCATAGGGCTTGTTTGGATGTCAGGATAAGTTGTCCAGTGATAACTATGCTCTATGAGGATCTTCCTTTCTAATTGCAAGCTCTAGGGGTTTGTTTTTTAATCCCTTGCAAGGTCTGGGTAGCCATAATTTATTGGGCTAGCATATTTTACCTACAAGATGATTTATCTTATTCCAAGAAAATGACTCAGGGGCTGAATAGGGTATGCCTTTCCGCGCCTCGTATCTATACTTCCTGCCTGCTCGAGTAAACGACAGAGATGTGGCGAACAAGATATTCATGCATCTAATAGGCCCTTCATTTGTTCATGTAGAAGTGCATAGGTTATTCCCGGATCATACTTGTTACTTCACTTTTCTGCCTAAACATATAGCTAAAACTTAGTGTTTCAAACAAGTCCTACTAGCTGTGAAAATCCATCAAAATATGGCTTTGAATATCAGAGTGCTAAACTTGAGATGTTCTCAATTGGGACAAGGGAATAAGAAAGGAAAAATGAAGAGATATAAGGTTAAGGAGAAGGAGAGTTATAAAGATGGAGGGTCTTTATTTGTTTTCTACGTGCTGTTCTATCACAGCTTGCATTAGCAACTTTGCTATCTTTCCTTTCCTTTTTCTACTCTTCTTTGCTATATTCCCTCAATAGTATCTACCAGGCAAGAGTAATATTCCGTAGCATTTATTCTTTGCTATAACATCAACATACCTAATGGTTGCTAATTTTCAAGCAGGTCCAGCATTGTTAGTTGATGTTCCGAGAGATAAGAACATAACAGGTAAACATTCTTGTAAGCTGCTTAGACTCGATCGCATTATATAAGTATGCATTTCTGCAAGATGGCACGAAATAATTTCCTTTCTTTATCACTTGTCAGCATGACCTTCTAAATTAGTTGGTAGCAATATAAGCGTGTTTGCTGAATATATTTAATTAAAACCAATGAATAAAGCGACTCTTGGCTATACATAATCAAACTAATGTCTTTATGGCCTTAAATTGCATCGCTACACACTAGCTTGTTATATTTATCTGTTGGAGTTCTTCCTTAATTGATCTTGTTTGCTTGTGTGGCTCGTATTTGCATAAAATTTTTCATATACTCGAGAAATAAAAGTTTTAGCGGATGACAAGATTCACACCATGCAGCTGAGGTAATGGAATCTCTGCAAATTCCCAGAGGGGTTCGTCGAGTGCTTTTCAGGACACTAAATACCGACAGGTAACAAATAGTATCAGTTTTCTTTTTCTAACCAGCCCATTATTGGCTAGCTAAATCTGGTAGTTTTTGGTTTGTTTAACCAACTAATCACGTTCATCAAGTTTCCATAAAGTGTTAACTTGCTACACGAGATTTCTTCTAGGCAGAAGCTCAAGCAGGTATAACAGAAGGAAGAGACTTATTATATGATAATGACAAGGAATCTATTAGCCAACATTCTTGGAAGAATCAATGACTAGCAAACTGTCAAGAATCTAATTAATCTTTCTCCTCCTATTTTTTGAATGCGCTATCAACCAAGTATTCTTTTTTTCCAGCTAGTGGATGTAATGTCAACCAATCGGAGAATGTGGACACAAATTTTTTTTTTTGGGGTAACGATGTACAGAGCTTATCTAGACTACGGCTTTTGATCTGACTACCCACCCTCTGAAAATTTTGATTTTACTACCTAACCTTTTTATTCATTTGATTTGAGTCATTTAATGGCTCTTAGATTTCAAAATTTGAATGCGTTGTTTACATTTGCGGGCTTGGTTAGCATATTTCAAGTAACTCATGCGGCACAATTTTATAAATGTAAGTAATGAGCCTAAAGTTTTGTGCTGGAAGTACCATCAAATGGCTTAAATCAAATATATTGAAGCAATGGGTAGCAAAATCAAAATTTTAAAAGGTTGGGTAATTAAATCAAAGCAGACTAAAGTTCAGATAAGTTTTTTTACTCTTTTTTTTATAAATTTTTTGCTATAGCATTCCTCATCTGACTATATAATAGTAATCATCCCTCTCTTTTTCTTGGTGTTTCCTGTAGAGAGAGAAGCTTTTGTCTGGTTCCTACCATAGGATTTGTGTTAGATAGATTTAAATTTGTGTTAAGTCATCATCAGACTGAGAAGGAAACTTCAGTATTTCCATTTTGCGCTCCATCGAATGATTCAAATCTCTATATAAATACAAGTGAAAATGTGTAGTCAAGTTGCATATTGTGCATACTTTGACCTCTAATGTTGATAACTGTTTCTTCAGATAAGTTTGCAGTATTATGGAGAGGGAAAACTAGATCTCTTACGTGTATCATTCCCATTCACAAACAATTCTAGATATACATATTCTTGAATAAATCATCTAGATATACATATTCTGGGATAAATCATTATAATGGCAAAGGCTAAATGTAGGTTGACTACTAAAATTAACAACTTTTATTTCCAAAAACGCTGTATTCTCTGTTACACGATTGCATACATAGCAATGAATCTTTCACTCTGTCCTTTGTTTATAAATGTTGAATCTTTAGTATGTACTACATCACTATTCCGTGGTTTATACTCACGGTCTGAATTGTATGTAAATAACCCTATTAATTTGCAGTATTAATTACAAACAAGAACGAGATATATGTGGGTTGGCAGACAACTAAGTATTTGTAGAAAAATTTCAGGCAGCTTATGTGGAAGAAAGAGTGTGATACAAGCTATGTTGGTTTCACGATGGATGGTGCACAATGGTTGGTAGATAACACTGACATCAAACTTGTTGGTGAGTTGCAAATAGTTTACCTGCAGATTCCTTCAATCCCTTGAGCATATATAGTAGTGTATTTGTAATTCATGCATGAAGTTCGCAAGGTCATACTCTACATATACAAATCATCAGTATCAAAATAATTTTCTTTTTTAGTACAAAATAAGGTCGATGACAGGATATACGGTGCCACTTGTATGTCCTATAGATTTTGACAGTAAGGTCCTACTATAGAATGATCATAATCGAAGGACCTTCTTCAGTCATATATAGACACACTAGAGGGTGGAAATGAAATAGAAATGCCTTGGGCAAAGTTACCAAATCTTGTGAACTGCTAGCGACCAAATGGTAGTGCTGTACTTTATAATGCTAACTAACTTGCATTACAAGGGTGGCTTCAGTAAAGATAAGAACCTGCCTTGAGATGTAAGGGCAGCTGGTGGATGGCAAGATAAATTTTTTGAGTCCTTTAGGCAAATTGACTCAATAGTCTCTGAACTCTTTCTGTGTTTCACTTGAGTCCTCAATCATTGTATTTGAGCATTTTTGTCCCTAAACTTGTCCTTTCCAATTTATCGTGAAACTAGACAATGGCCCTATAATACTATTTTTTGCCATTTTTGATTTTTACCTTCGACTGAGACTCAAATTTGTAGAGGACAGACAATGCTGCCTCTAAATGTTGCTTTTCTTCTATGCTCATGTTGTCTGATTTGTTATCATTTCTCATGTCCACCATGTAAACGATACTTTCTTTCCAACCTTTATTAAGTGGTTTTGTTTTACCAATCTTTTTCTTCTAATTGCATATTCTGTCCATTAATATCAATGCATTGGAACCCTGTAGACGTGAAAGTGCTTGTTTTCTTTCCCTTATGTGCCAGAACAATTCCTTATTTCTTTTGTTCTCGCCAACCATGTCACACTCTGCCTTTAATTGTAGGGATGGACTATTTATCAGTTGCTGCATATGATGACCTTGCCGCCTCCCACTTGGTTTTTCTCAAAAGCCGGGTTCGTCACTTTAATCTCCTTGTCGCCTCATTCTCGTTCTAATAGATCTTGAGTATTTACAGAATTTTCCATGGAGTTGTCTTTTTTTATTTTATATATGCTAATATCTGCAATCTTAAACTGTTTAACTGGTTATTCCTTATCATCTTAATTTCCAAAATGATACTTTAAGGAGCCGATTCCTTGAGATCATAACTTTTTCTCTTTTCCTTTGTTTTCCTTTCGACATTGTTAGTAGGATTTAGAACATTATTGATGCAGCAATTAAAGCCTTATACGCACCAATGATTCTAATATAGATATAGCCCACTATATTGGCCTATTAGCTAATATGGTGCTAAGGAGGTCAAATGATGTCGACACGATAATAGGACGAAGAATATAAGTAATATTTTGCTGAGAAATTACACACTTCATATATTATTGAGCATTGATGCTTTCTCAAATTTCAGTTATAAACTGAATATAGCCGCTAAAGCAGTCTGTAGAGGCCATCAACAAATTGTAGTTGTCTGTATAGATCTTTGTGTAATGTGACCAATGTTAGAGCAAAAAATGCGTGAAACTGTTGTGAATAAAAGATTATTAAATTTAAGTATAGACCAAAATTAGAATTAAATACTTACCATTTAATATTAATATAAATAAAATAGATTCGACAAACCCAAAGCGCGTTAGAAGCTGTCCTAAGGTGTAAATAAAATAGAAAAATAAAATAAGAAAAAATACAACCATTAAAAAGGAAAAAAAATTATCTGGACTATGTTACTCAAGTAATAGATTTCCACTAGAAATATAAACCCTCTTAACTCCTTTCCTATGCATAGGGAAGTGGTTGTAACAAACTAGAGGAGTGGTCAAGAAAATAGGAAAAGCCGATTGACTAGTCAATGCCAATTCCATTAAATAAAATCATATTAAGAAAATTTATTTTCAATAATTCCCAGCAAAAATTAAAATTTTAAAAATAATTAATTGAAAATTCCCGCTGAGTGTTTATACTATGAAATGGGTAAGGTGTCTTATAAAACTTAACCTCATTTAGGGCATGTTTGTTTCATCGTAAGTGGACTTTGGGTTGAATTAGAGTTCAGGTGAAAATTACTTCACTTCCGCTGTTTGTTTCTAGCTGTGGAAGTGAGGTTCTGCTAGTTCTGCTGTTTGTTTGGTAGTAAATAGATGACGTAGAAAGTGTAATTCTCCACTTCCGCTGTTTGTTTCACCGAAAACTGTTTTATCCGTACACCCCCGGTAGCTTACCTCCTAATAAGTGATAATACTTTTTATTTTGTAACTTAGTAAATAATAAATTATAATAAATAAAAAATAATATAATTATGTCACGCCCCGGGTCATTTTAGAGTATAAAAACAGCGGAATTTTTTTTTTTTTTTAAACCTTGACCCCAAGGACATGTCAGACCTGCCACAAATAAAGAGAGACCACTGTACACACGGACAGAGTCTCCCCTGTATTTGCACGGCATCGCACAAGTACATAGAGTCTGAAATACAGCCAAACAACCACAACCAAGTGTACAGATATAATTACAATCAATATACACATCCAAACACCATTCACCACAGGTTATCCATAATTATTCATTCATAAATCCATATCTATCAGTTGAAATGTTTCCTACTCAGAAACTGGTTTTGAAATGCTAAGTTATAAAATCCACGATAAAATCTTTTAAAAACTATTTCCCACAAGGCAACCTTTTCTTTCTTTAAAACGCTACCACGAGGGGTAGAAAACCGTTTTGTAACATAAATCCAAAACCATTATGAAAACCCAATATTACTTGATATCCCAAAGTATAAGTAGAGAACATGAACCATATAAATGTCTAAGTCGTAAACAAAGTAAACGAAAGGGTAAAGGAATAAGCAGGCAAAGGGACTGAGCTATGTCGCGAACTAGACTCGCTCCTCACCAGCTGTCCCACTAACTCCTGCAACGTCACCTGTAAAGGGGGCGGGGGAGTGAGAACATGTAAACATGTCTCCCCTCCCAGTGGATACCGCGCGGAGATAGACACAAGAGGAGATAATAGTAGTACAGTAGCTATGATAAATAAGTAAATGGAGAGAGATATATAGATATGAAACAACAGCTACTGTAAGTATGCGTCAGCAATTATAGAAGCTCAAAAGTACCCAATCAACCAATGCTCTCTTGGTACGCATGCCACGGACCTCACGAAAGCCTCTTGGTCGAGTACCGCAGACCTCAAGCCAATGCCCCCACTACTCTACCATGCATCCAACCCCAGCATAAAGCTCCAGGACTCACGGGTCGAACCTCTGCGACCACTTTTCCGGAAAAGAACACCCCACTTGCGGTGGATCAGACCGCTGGTGTTCGTGACGTGCGACGAGTATCGGGCGATTAATGCAAATATGCTCAAAATTAACCATCGGCAATCGGTAGCAATCCCTGCCCCCGGGGCCCGTCGACCACGTGGGTCGTCAAGTAACAGAAGAACCAACTAGGTACCAAGTGCGAGTGTGGTGACCAAATAGGTCCCAGTACGAAAGTGATGACCAACCGAGGTCCCAAAGTATGCAAAGTAAGCGACCAACCGGGTCTGAGTAGAGAAAGAAAGCGACCAACCGGGTCAACTAGGATGGAACAACTCAACATCACTCTCAGCTGTATGCAAGTACTGCGAAGGAAACACAGAGCGACCACTCGGGTCAACTAGGATGGAACAACTCAACATCCTATCAACCGTATGCAAGTACTTGAAGGAAACACGAGAATCGACCAACCGAACAACCAGGTCACCGAGTATATCAAGTAGATCGACCGAACAGTCACCGATGTCATAGGTCGACAAGAAGCAAACTACTCTACTCCTACATACGGTACTAAGCATGGAAACACCGAGTAGAGTAAAGCGTAATAAACAGGGTGCAAGATATATCTAGGATAAACGATATAAACAGTAAGGGTGGAAGGAACGTCACCAGCGTGTACCACTGTACGGACGTCGGATCGAAGTACCCACCTGTACAAACACGGCGTCTGACTCTCGTCTGAGGAAGAAGTATCGACCGAACCTAAGGAGATCCACCAGGTTAGTGTCTAACCCACAAATACTAAACACCGAACACATAACTCCATAATTAAACCCACGGGAATCGGTTGCCCAAAACCAATTGCCGTACTGAGCCGGAAGTCCCGTAAACCTCAGGGACTCCGTGACCTACGAATCGTCTTAACGCAACGACTAATACCAAGAGTCACCCACCGCCCCAAACACTCTTATTCGGATGTTTTGGCAAAGAAACATAAAGTAACACTTTAATACAATTATCGTCGGATAATTGTACGACTACGGTTCCTGGTTGTCTACTTCGACACCGAACCCACTGTCGCTCACCCGTCATTTCCGAACCATCGAAATGACGCGAGTGACTAGCCAACCAGGCTTAACGACTACACAATAGCTCACAAAGCACCGTCGGAATAATTCCGAACCGAATCCGCGTTACGTCGGCGGATTTCGCCGAGAAACGCATCGAAAATGCATTTTCGATCTTCGCAATGGCCTGGGGCCTTGGACAATCACCCATAGGTTATCCCTAACTCACTACGCTCGTCCACAAGAACCTCGAATAACATAATTACACAAAAGCCCTCCGAATTACCCGAAATCGCACTATTTCATGTGATTTCGGGCTTTTGCGATTCGACTACTCTAACCGAGGTCAATCGGACCAACCGAGACACTCATCGATAGGTTTCGGCGTGCGAGACCGTGCTCACCTTCGGAGCAATTTCTGACATCGTAGAGGCGCATGAGCGACACGAAAATCAAAACAACAGCGCACCGCACGAAAACGGGTATATCTCGCTAACCAGGGATCCGCTGACCCTAAATAAGGTGACCACTGTGATCTTCACTGACAGACGATCACCGTGCTCCCCTTCGGAGGCATCGGAATAGCCTCGGGTCTCCGAAACAGCGCACGCAAACCGAAATAGCAGCCAAAAAGGCTCGAAAAAGGACTGACACTGCCGAAACAGCGGATCGGAGTCTCCCTGACCAAATCCAAGGTGAGCACGATGATCAGCGATACGTCTAGATCATCGTGCTCCTTTCCGTTGGGATCGAGGAGGCCCGGGAAGCACAGAACAAGTAGACACCCTAATAGGCCCTAATTCGGGCTTGGCGGAGCAAGCCGGCTCCGGCCGTTTTCCGCGGCACGGCGGCGCGCCGTGGGTCGATTGGCACGGGGGTGGTGAGGGACATGGTGCTCACCTTAGAAGTCGACGGGTACGACGGCGGCGCAGCCGAGCCCGCACGGGCTCGGGCTCGTGCTCCGGTTCTGCGGCCATGGCGGCGGCCGGCGCTCCTGGAACGATGGCCGCGGTTCTGGAGGTCGGAGGGAGGGTGGAGAAGTGAACTAAGGTGGCGCGGCGACGCGTGGTGCGGCCGACCCGAGCTCGGCCCGGGCTCGGGTCGGGCGGTTGTAGGTCGCTGCGGCGGCGGCCGCGCTCGGGGAGGCGGCGGCGACGGCGGCGACCTCGGGCCGGACGCGGAGGTGCGGCGGTCGTGGTGGAGATCTCCGTCGAGGTCCTGTGCGGCGGTGGCTCTCGAGGCGAGTTCGCCCAATCTCGGCCCGTTCGGGTCCGCGGCGCGCGCGCGGCGGGCGCTCCGGGCGACGGCGGTCGACGGCGGCGGCTGCGGCGATCCGGCAGACGCGGAGGTCGCCGGGGCTCGAGGACGGCGGCTCGGCCGTCCCTAGCGCGGTGGCGGCGCGCGTCAGGGCCAAGGCCTCCTTGGCCGATTCGGGCCGCAGGCACTGGAGCGGCGCAGCCGCCTCGGGACCGACGGGCGGCACGGCGGCGCCTGCAGAGGTCGGGGCCACCTCATGTGGAGCCTAAGGGTGGTGATCCACCTCGGATGGTCCACGGCAGAGATGGAGAGGTGGATAGGTGGAGTTGATGGTGGAGGAGGTGGGTGATTGGCCCACTCCGGCGGCCGGCGGCGAGCTCAGGTGGCCGGGCGCGCAAGCAGGGAGAAGAGGAAAAGGCGGCTGGGGCTTCTGGGGTAAGGGTGAGGGCTAGGGTTAGGTTTAGGGAGGTGGGAGGCCAAACAACTAGGGCATCCTCAAGAAACCCTAATGCAAACTCTATATAAGTATATGCACATCTTGCGACTTAACCCACGAAACATAGATATTTTTAGCTAAGTCCCTCACAAAGCACGTGGGTAAAATGCACAAACGCCTCCACGTGCGATTTCACGCAATTAGGCACATAAAATATAGGGGTTTTTGCATAATTACCGATTCTCCAATATCGGCCCCTCCTCGATCGACTCGTAATTCCCGCCGATCCGTCCGTCCGATTTGCGAACGGATCGCACCAGTGTGATCAGCACGTCGAAGACATCAAACCCACGATTTTAGTTCGTCTCGATCGGTCATGGATTCGCGAAGAAATCCATCCCCTCTCAACAATCCGATTATTACACATCGACCCCTTTGCGATCATCTTGTAATATCCGACGATCCGTCCGGCGGATTTCCGATCGGACTGCGCCAGCGCGTTCAGCACGACGGAGACATCGAATCTAGCATTTTATTTCATTCGATTTGGTCTCCGATCTGCGACGAACCCATCTCTCCATCAATTCCCGTAATAAACCAACTTATTAACATATATACTTTATATATGTAAAATCGTTCGGGACCCTTTTTCTCGACAACCGTGCATCGGAATTCGATTCCGTCAGTGCCAACGGTTCCAAAGATATCCGAGCCGTTCGAAACGAGCTATTGGAAGCCTATATTTGGAATCCAACACGTACCCGAACCTAACTCCTATTTCAGGCTTATCCGGAAACATGAATTTACTATTCACTTTAAGTCAAACTTCATAATCGCATATCTTCTCCGTTTTAGCTCATTTTCTCCTGAAACTTGACGAGTGCTTATGTAATTAAATTACACACATAAACATCGTCAACAGAGAGTCAAATGACACAGTCAAAATTTCGGTCTTCACAAATTATATATATAATTATAAAATAAAATTTAAAAAAATTATATTAATTTTTTTGCATATAGTTTACAATAATGCAACAAATAAAATTCTAAAGTTAAAAAATCATTAACATTTAACAAATATTTGAAATATATAAATTAAATAAAAGATATATTGAACTTAAATTATATATTATATAGGACAAGTGTTTAAAAAAGTGAAAAAAAAGTAACAAAACAAACGAGACCTAATATGTTTGTCTAACATCAATTGAAAATAGAGACCCCTGAAAACATGAATAGAAGTGACACCAAACATACAACAAGAATAACAACATTGCTGCCAGATACCACACCAAATAATACACAACGAACCAAATTTCATCATATTTTAGAAATGCAATCTAAATAAAAAAAATTAATCACTTCCACAATTAAACATATTTAGGTGAAATAAAGCTAGCATAACTCAAGATAATCACAACCAAAATAACAAAATATATTATGCATACCAATATCACAACCAAAATAACAATATCACAGCCAAAATGTATGGTTACATCCATACCAACTAACATCACAAGCACTATCATAGTTGAAAGGTTGAATCCAAAAGATAATAGATATATGTTTTAATACATAACCATACTAATATAATAACAGAACTTGAATTAGTTATGGCATGACATATCAAAGAAATCCACCAAGATCACTAACATGTGTAGTTACGTAGCGTTCAAACCAACTACGCCGCATATCAAGATCTTTCGTCATGAACACTCTTGCTTGCATCTCACTTTGACAAAGGTATTCAAAAACGGCCTCATAAATCTCGCTTTTATATCCTGAAATCTCCTTAATCTTTGTGAATAGCTCTTCCATCCAATGGGTCGACACTTTTTCCGTTACAGCTGCACTTCGCTTTAAGACATTTGCCACTTCTCCAACACATGAGATGAGGTCAACAAGATAAGGATCTTCTCGAGCTCTTTTAGCACTTGAACGAGCTCTACCAGATGATGATGATGCCCTATTGTTTGGTGCTTGTCGAGCACCTTCAGCTTGAGCAAAACGTCCATCTATTTCTTCCACTTCGTCTTCCTCTTCATTATCATTCTTTTGATACTCAAGAGAAAAAGTTTCATTATTATTTTCACCGAATTCATCAAATAGAGATGACTTAAAATAGCTAGTAGCTTGATCATCGCCAAATATGATCCTTAACTCTTCATAATATTTAATGGGGCTATTTAAAATATCTGTTGCCTTTGGATGTGCCTACATAATAAAAAAATAATTAGTAAACTAGATGCAAGTTTGGGTAATATATGAAAGTAATTACTTACCTTGATGTAAGTTTGATAGGTTTCACCTTCAGGAATTATCATCTTTTGTTGTTCATCCCAACCTGCCCCGCTAATATCTCGGTATTTTTTAATTTCAACATACTTTGATCTTAGCGTTCTCATATGATTATCAACGTTTTCAGTGTTAAAATTAGTGCCAAAGCGCTTATTGACAGCTTTAGCCGCTGCCATATAAGTTGGTTTTTTAAATCCTTTATCTACTTTATACCCCTCTTTTGCTTGCTCTACAAGAAAAAGGAATAAGAAAGTTGTCGATAGCCATTCCATCACTTATTTGTAGTTCCTTTTTTATTAATAGCTTCTCCTTTTTTCTTCAAACGTTCTTGAGTAATTGGGAGTTGAATCTCATATTGAGATTTGGAATTTGATTGTTGTTGAGACTCACATACATCGGATCTTTCCAATTACATGTAATCCTTATGGAGGAGGTAAGGAAAGAACGTCTTTAAGTACTGCATAATCATTTGCAGATCCTTCCCATCCCATTAAAACATAAGTATATTTAAGTTTGGGTGACGGCCGCTAACACATTTTGTGTCAACCCCTTTCGACCACTAAATCGAAGCCGGAACTTTTGCTTGGATATGGGTACCATCCAATAAATCGATACAATCCTAAGATAGTATTAGAAGTCAATAATAATTTTTAAATAAAGTAATTCATGTTAGTATTTTTCTGTATTATTTTACTTGTTTACTTTAAAATAAAGAAAATAATATGGATTTGTTGCAATTTCTGGATGAGTTGTAGAACTCGCCTGTTGAACAAATTGGTTCTTGATGCCATATATAGCTCGAAGTACTAAATTAAAATAGCAACTCACTATCTCTCCTGAACGAATAAACTGAATTTTTAATACCCTATTCTTAGTATGACCTACAGTATGTAGAAATAGGGCTAACTGCTCTTCAATTGTTACATGTATTGTATCTCTTAATAACCCTCTATCTCTCATTATTGTAGCAAGTGTTAAAAAGGTCTCGGGTCCCATTCGAACATAATCTAAACAGTTTCTTCTTCCCCCGCATAATATTCAACACATGTGAGCCTTTCTATGTAAATCCCTCAGTTTAGATGGCTCTTTATTTAATGTCTGATCCCTTTCACGTAATCATAAAAAAAACATTACGCACACCACCACAATAACAAATCCAACTTGATTAGCACGATGTAAGTTCAAAAGGAGATCTCTATTGTCCATCTGAAACTGAAGAAGATTCAAATGAGGATTATAAAAAAAAAAAAACTAATATTTTTGCTAAATAAATTGAACTAACAGTTTTCTACATTAGAAAGAAATCATATAGTTTTCTTAAAAATTTAATTTAATCATACAGTGGTGATAATCAGAGAATAAAGACAAATCACTATGTGCAAATAATCAAAGAACAAACATGGCATTAGATCTAAAGACAACTTTAATTTCACATTATTAATGCCCTTCCTTTCTCATCCTATTTTTTTTAAAAAAAATAATTTAAAACTACCAATAGAAGACTACTTATGTTGAAATATCCTAATTAGATTAGTGATAAAATTAACGAGGGATGAGTGAGAACTAAACAAATTGCAACAAACAAGTAGTATTATAGATCACACATGTTTATGCAATAAACAAAAAAAAGATGATTACCTACAACACCAAATCTTAAATCTTTTATTAATGGGAGCAAAAAATTACTTCACTGCAGTAAATCAAAAAAATTAAAAAGTGCAGTAAATAAAAAAAATAAAAAACCACTGTAAATCAAAAAAAAAAAAAAACAAGTGAAAAGGTCCATTTGCAAACCTTATCACTGACGATACGAAAGAAGATCGATGGAACGCGAGATCTGCGAGATCTGAGATAGAAGATGATGGGAGGTGAGAGAGATTGGGGAAGGATTAAAGAACCAAAACATGAAAAAGAAGAAGATGATGATGAATAATATAACTTGCACCGCCGATGGAGAATTGGGCTCCTGAATGATCGGGGTCGAAGAAGATAGAGGAACGGCCTCGGGAGAGAAAGGGCCTTTATTTTTAGGTCTGTAGAGAAAAAGAGGGGTGAATGTGGAGGCATGAGGGGAGAGAAGAGGGGGAGAGTAATCCTAACGTTATCAGTGTAATTAAAGTTTCCAAACTAATTCCTTTCACCTCATCGAAATTGACTTCGTCCCCTGGGAGGGCGAAGTCAATTTCGGTATTTTGGATGAAGTGAACTTTCGACCGTAATAATTTTACGGTGAACCAAACAACGGAAGTGGTCACTTTTCACCGAAAACTATTTCCCCTCTCCTCATTTACGGTGAAACAAATATGCCTTTAGTGTTAAAAGCATTCATCTGAAGGAATCGGAGTGAATTGGATATTGAATTATGTTCCTTTATCCCAACTTCAACTATCGCACAGATAGTATAATATTTCTCCATCACGAGTTTGCGCATTAATGGCCGTGCACATGCATTTTGATTATTTCATGAGAATTCTAGAGATAGCCCACATCTCATAACTGCAGACAAGGATTTAAGTGCCGTGGTACGGGGTCGTGCCGGAAGCTTGTCGGCATGGTTCGACACGGTGCATGGCGAGCCGTGCCGATGCGTGCCGGTCAAAAAAATTCTTGTGTGCCGACACATAATAGCATGAAATATTTATTTTCTTTAGCAACAAAATATTCTAACTATTTATTATGTTTTTTTATCACATCTTTTTAATTTTATTGAGAAAATTACTTGCTAATTTAAGGAATAGAGGGTTTTGAGCTGTGCCATCGGCACGGAGTCTGTATCGTGCCGGTATCTTGTTGGCACAATACGGCACGGTGGATACGATCCGTATCGACGGACACTTAAAACCTTGATTGCAGCCATATACGGATATTCTTGTATAAGTAAACCCTCTAGGGATGTGTGTAAAGTCACATCTTGCAGAATATTCCGACTTAGATTTTATTAAGATCTAAAAGCTTATCCTCAACCACTACACAAGAGCACTCATCCTATAGATTGAATTGGAACTGAGGTTCTGAAATATGTAAATATATATTGTGTTCTTTGGCCAATTTAGAAGCTTGTTTTTACCTCATTGAACTTCCTTCAAGGGATTGCCTGTCGCAGAAGTTGGGTTCCCACTATAGAAAAGGCCATCTTAGGTGAAATTCCATGCCTCTCCGATGAATATAAGAACTTAGTCCTTTTCCTTCTTTTTACTATAACATATATTTCTGCCCTACATATAGCTGTAGGTCAGTACTCCGTTTTTTCCCATGATTCTGCAATTATATCAACTAGGACTATATGGTCATATCTCATTAAAAAAAATCAGTATAATATTAACCTTTATATTAAAAAAAAAAAGAAACTTTCTATGTGGACAACAAAATTTGTATTCTCAAGTTCATACGAAATTAGAGACATCACAATAAAAAGAACACGTGACATGCATTTTCTTTTCAGTTAAATGACTAATTGTGTAGTTTTATGGGTAATTAGATGGCTAAATTATAGTCCCCATTTGGCCCCCACATTTCAGGAATTCATACATCTATACAAATCACAAAGCAAAATTAACACACAGGAAGAACATAGGTAACAGGTGGTAAATCGCTCATCTATATACGAGGTACACAGACATGACATTATCCTATTACAACATGGAACATAAACCAGCTCAGACTTGGATTAATAGAATATATCAACGTGAACCAACACGCACTCTTTTTCAACTTAAAAGACTTTTAAAATAGGCACATTTTAACACAAATATATTAGCTTTCAACTTGATCCAGCTCAACTTTTTTAAAAAAATACGTAAAGCAGTTAGAAGAATTACATTTAACATAACATAAAAAAAAGTTATAGTGGATTGCCGAAATTTAAACTGGTATATGCATTTACATTTGCGTGAGCAACTATAAAGAGAGGGCAGAATAAAATCACAAATATTTAAATGAGAATCACAAATAAAATAAAATGGAGTCCAGTGTTAAGCTTTGCTATAAAGAGTGAATGTTCATAGGGAAAAAGGCAGTAAATTCATGAGTGCAAGGTCAAACATGTGCAGTATTAAGCCAATGTCTCGAACTCTGATTAGGAACTTCGATAAGAAAGAAAGGTTTACCGCATCAGTCTTGTACAAATGTTAACATCAAAAGGGGAAAGAAGTACAAATGTTGAGGATGTGAATTAAAGATGAGACAGCTAAAACAAAATTTTGGATTGATATAATGCAACTTTACAAACGAAGAGAAAAGAACTTTTCAAGGACAATTGCTACATATGGTCAATATCAAGTTCGATTGATCTTCATGCAACTCAGAGCGTTGATATTGTACTTAGTGTGCCAGCTGAGAAAATAAAGCTAACAGATTTTAATTTACAGAAAAAGGCAAAACGCATACAGACACTTCATCACGAACAAAAACTATGAGCAAATTCAAGCATTCGTATAGTGTTTATCAGAAGACAATGTGATCATCACAAACAAAATTTTTGCACGGAAAAAAAACTTTTGGTAAAGTTTACATGGTTCAGAGCTTCATTAATTGGATATAACATAATATCGCTAAACAATACAAATGCAATAACACCAATTCTTTTCCGGCCTAAAGAACCTACATATTTGAAGTTCCATAACCAGGAAAAGGCCACTATCATATTTTGGTCCTATTCTGCCAAGCTGGAATCACTAGGGTAGTAAAGGTCATAACTTAACAGTATTTTCGGATGAAATACTGACTTTCAAGGCTCATACCAGCGAACCACATGGTTGCAAGCTTAAAACCTTCACTGCCGAACCAAGCAATGACCATCAAGAAGCAAATTCATAGAGTGACAACCTAAAATTCTAATAGAATAGAACTAATTATAATGTACTGGATCTTATTCAAAACTAGATAGTGACACGCCTTGGGTTGAAGGCCAAACCTAGCCCGACTGCAGGACATAAGAACATTGGTTTCTTCATTTTAGTCCATGCTCTGCTGCAGAACACAACATATATATTATGTAACTTTTTATAATTCATCACAGTTTGTCGGCTCTCTTTATAGAAATTTAAGTGTTATTTTGCTCTTTTTTCACCATGTTTGATTTTATTTACTTTCTCCAGGAAATTATCCTTGTCGAAGCCTTAAAACTGGACAATGTCAAGCCTGGGATATACGACTTACGTTGCTTGCCTCTTAGACTACGTGGAGCTGAGGGCTCGCCGATCAGGTGCATCCTTATCAAATAGCAAGTTTCATATTAAGCTTGCGAAGGAGAAATTCTTCTACACTCGATGCCTTTCACACTACATTCTAGTTATGTGATTAGCTTCATACTATGCCTTTGGTTAAAGTTCCATCTTGTGTGGAAAATAAAATTGCCTGGTCAGATCTACTACATGCTACAAGCCTGCAACTACCTAAATGTAAAGAGAAAAATGTTTATATATGTATCATCTTATGTTAATAACAAAATGTGTAATTAGCCTATCTAATGGCGGGAAAAGTTGTGCTCTGTACCAAAAGTAATTACCATCACAGCAAATGCATGTACATGATATCAGGAATACATAATGTATATATAGAAATCTTTATTTATCAACTCATATTTGTGGTAATATGCTTTCTTAGCCGTCTAAATTTCTTTGTTTTAGTGTGATGGGCTCTCTACTTAAAAGATGGAATGTTTCAGCTTGTGTGATGATTTCTTTTTAATAGTGAATACATTAGCATAGCTATTTTAACTAAAATTATGCCCTTTTTTTTTCCGTATATAGAAAGGTGTTTTAAATGCTATTTTGCTAAAGAGTAAACAGTGGTGACAATTTTGTTTCCCACTGGTAAATTGTACAAGATCACTACATGTGTCTTCTACAAAAATGCATTTCATACTTTTAAAGGTTCTTATCTTTTATTCAGCAATATCTGTTATTAAACTTGCTTGGTTTAGTGTTTCATTAATTCATCAAAAAAAAGGAAAAGGAAATCTAAGACACAAAAGTCTTATGTATTTTTGGGCCAAGATGCAGAAAATGTTGTTGTAAATGTCTGCTTTTATATTTTATCCTCTTATTTTTAAAAAATTTCTATTGTCTTTTTAAAGTTTAAAGTTGTAACATTTAATCTAGTAGTGTTACTATTTTGTGTATAAATTGTATGGTACAACAAGTTACCTTGTATTTTAAAATACTCATTATTCTCTTAAAAATGGTGGAAATGTGTAAGAATATTTTTATTTTTTCTCAAATTAGGTGGCATTATCCAAAACTTTTCATTTTTCCCTTTATTTCTACAGGTCAAATGAGTGCCCCAGTAGTTATCCAATTGTACCATATAATATAGGGAAAACTTCAAAAACCACCTCTGTGGTTTCAATTTTTTTTATTTTAGTACCATGTGGTTTAAAGTGTATCAAGTTAGTACCCTGTGGTTTTGCACTTTATCACTTTGGTACCCTGTGGTTTCTCACTTTATCACTTCAGTACTATGTGGTTAAAAAATCACAAGGTACTAACTTGATAAAAAATAAAATCACAGAATACTAAAGTGATAAAGTGCAAAACTACATGATACTAACTTGATACACTTTAAACCACAGGGTACTAAAGTGATAAAGTGAGAAACCACAGTGTACTAACTTGATACATTTTAAACCACAGGGTACTAAAGTGAAAAAAAGTGAAACCACAGGGGGGAGTTTTGAAGTTTTCCCTATAATATATGTGCGGAATTGTACCATATAATATATGTGCGGAATGGTGACGAAATAGTAACAGTGTGAAGTTAAGTGTCATGGTCTTAATTTTCAAGGAAAAAAATAGAGGGTTTTAAAAGATAGGAAGATAAAGCGCAAAAGCATATATTTGGAAAGAAATTTTTGTATTTTGGCCGTAAAGATTGAGCAATGCTCATGTTACCTTTATAGGGCTTGGAATAAAAATGAGAAATAAAATTGAATTACATCACAATAAAAAATAAAATGACGAATCATCTAAATATATTTGGTTCATTATTAGAATAGGAATCGAAAAAAATAATAGATATGCCTAAATTTTTTTTTTTTAGAGATAGATAACACGCTATCCGCTTCGTTTATTTCATTAAGAAATAAACTTAGCTAGAAATGTGAATCAACTAAGATTCGAACTAGGTCTCGGGTACCAACCACCAAGCCCTTTGCCGCTTACTTTAGGGACGGTCGGTATATGCCTAAAATTTTGACAGGAAGGTTTTTGTTCAAAGAGATGAGAGTCAGTAAGAGCGAGGACGAATAGGGATTTTACTCTAGAATTGACCAATCCAAAAGTCAAAATCAGATTAGATCATAAATAAATTAGATTATTTTTATTTCAAAGTTAAATGAGAATCAAAATTTATTTTTTTGTAAAACAAATAATAACTATCATAATCAATGAATCTTATTTCGATTTGAGAGTTTAAGATAAGTGAACCAAACAAATCCCTTTAATTAGATGTAGGATTTACACTCTGCTCATCCTAAGGCCCATATTCTCATTCTGTCTTATTAACTTTTTTTCCTTTAACTAAAACCAAAAGAGATTTTACGAACCCTAATATTAAAAAAAAATATTATTCCTTTAACTAAAACCAAAAGAGTTTTTACGATCCCTAATATTAAAAAAAATATTAGATTTACATATATATATATATATATATATATATATATATATATATATATATATATATAGAGTAGGGCTACTATACTATTATGAGTAGTAGAGCCCTACTACTCATAAGTTGTTTTCGATGAAAGAGCTTCCGAATCGACGATCCACTCCGTTAAATATGATCTAGAGTATTTAAAACTTCTAGAAAATAACTTTCGTAATTTTTCAAAATCATAATAAAGTCCATCAAATGGGCATAAAATGAACCGAAATCGAACGATGTCCTAAAAATAGATGATCGGATCCTTCAATTTAAGATCGGAGTTATTGATCTTTATCTAGGTAGTGAATAGAATTTTCTATCAAAAATTCAACCTATTTCAATTCTTTTACACCGTTAAACTACCAAGTATCCCATATCTAGTTAAAAATTGTCAATTTTGTGAGCTTTTGATCGTAAGGTAAATGATTTCGAAAAATTACGAAATTTATTTTCTAGAAGTTTTAAATACTCTAGATCATATTTAACGTGAGTGGATCGTCGATTCTAAGCTCTATCATCAAAACAACTTATGAGTAGTAGGGCTCTACTACTCATAATAAGATAAATATATATACTCTATATATATATATATATATATATATATATATATATATGTATATATATATATACATGTATATATATATATATATATATATAGAGTATCGTGCTATTAATAGCATGACCATTGTGTTCTAAGTTTTTAACCATCCATCAATTTTGATGGGTGGTTATGAGAGAGAAGAGAAATTGATGAAATATTCAAAAAGATGAGAAATTGAGAACCTTAATTTCTCATCAATTTCTCTTCTCTCTCTCTCATCTTAACCACCCATCAAAATTGATGGATGGTTAATATATATATATATATGTATATATATATATATATATATATATATATATACATATGTATATATATATATATACTATTATGAGTACGATCGCCTCGTACTCATAAGTTGTTTTCGATGATAGAGCTTCCGAATCGACGATCCACACCGTTAAACATTATCTAGAGCATTTAAAACTTCTAGAAATAAAATTTTATAATTTTTCGATATCATTTACCTTACGATCAAGAGGTCACAAATTTGACAATTTTTAACTACGTATGGGATACTTGCTAGTTTAACGGTGTAAAAGAATCGAAATTTGTTTAATTTTTGATAGAAAATTCTATTCAGTACATAGATAAAGATCAATAACTCTGATCTTGAATTAAAGGATCCGATCATCCTTTTTTAGGACGTCGTTCGATTTTGACCGTTCATTTTATGCCCGCTTGATGGACTTTATAATGATTTCGAAAACTTACGAAATTTATTTTCTAGAAGTTTCAAATACTTTAGATCATGTTTAACGGTGTGGATCGCCGATTCGAAAATCCCAACATTGAAAACAACTTATGAGTAGTAAGGCTCTATACTCATAATAGTATAGTATCTACATATATATATATATATATATATATATATATATATATATATATATATATATATATATATATATATATATATATATATATATATATATATATATATATATATATATATATATATATGTATATATATACATATATACATATGTATATATATATATATACATATATATATATATACATATATATATATATACTAGTGTAGTGACCCGCGCGATGCGACGGGTAGATAATATTCGATATTTAATTTATACAAATTGATTATCTTCTAAATAAGATATCATACTTGCAACATAGAGAGAAAAAAAGAGTTAGAAAATTAAAAGTACAAGAGAATAAAATTTGATGTGTTGTTAAACTGAAGAACGAAATAGTAAATACATAAAAGAACAAAAAAAATTTAAGTAACAAACAAATAAAAGTATAAGCAGTTTAATTCAACAGCAGCAGAAGTAACCATAAATACAATAAAATCGAGAGTTGTAGAAGTCGCGAAAAAAGTGCAAGCGTTGGTGTCTGCCACCACGAATGACGTACCTCGCACGGTGAAATTTATCTTGGATTTCCCGTGAGGTAGTATTCATGATTCAGATTAAGTATATATATATATATGTTTATCAGGGATTGCGGATCCATGGCTTCCAATAAACGCAAGCGTCTATTGTTAATTACCCCTATAAAATGTTAGGGTACCTTCGATTAAGAGACCTTTGAAATGCTAGAATTGAAATAAACTAGAATTGGACAACAGAAATATTGTAATTTATTGCTCAATTACATGGCTTTAACCAAGGGCATACCCTCGTGTACATGAACAAAGCATAAAAGAAAATGTTTAATTTCATCTTAGTTATATGTTCTAAGATGGTCAAATTAATTTTGTTGGACTCTATATGTTTTGGAGCTCAACACTGTTCACCCTAAGATGAAAGATTGATTAAATTCCCTGTATATGTATTTTGGGATTTAATCAGATTTAATTAAACTCTAATTATATGTATTTAGAGTTTAATTTGGTCAATTGAACTTTAAATGTATGTAATAAAGTCCAATGAAGTTTGATTTGGCATTCAATTTAGGCTATTATATATCCTAATGTATGTGTTAGGATTAGCCCAAATATCTTGAATTAGACTCTAATTTTATATTTTTAGAGTCTGATATAATTAGGCTCTAAGTTTATGTACTAGAGCTTAATCACATGAAATATTAACTAAATCCTAATTATATGTATTAGGATTAGTCAAATTTAAATTAAACTCCAAGTATATGTATTGGAATCTAATTTAACTCCGTTTGTTTGAACTCCGAGCAAATGTACTAAAGTCCAACAAGTTTAATTTGATTAAATGGTTTGATCAATTCTAAACATATAATTAAAATTTGATCGAATATGATTGTGATGTGGCTCTAGTTTTATATGCAAGAGGATCAGATGATTTGTGAAAAATGGATTTGGGTTTAGTTTAAAGACATTTCAGTTGAGATTTGATTTTAGTTTAACGACATTTCGAAATTGGGTTTAGTTTAACGACGTTTCGGTCAAAGTTGGATTTGGATTTAGTTTAATGACATTTCGGTCGATATTGGGTTTAGTTTAACGACGTTTCGGTCGAAGTTAGGATTTAGGTTTAGTTTAACGACGTTTCGGTCGATATTGGGTTTAGATTAGTTTAACGACATTTCGGTCAAAGTGGGTTTGGATTTGGGTTTAGTTTAACGACGTCTCGGTCGAAGTTGGAATTGGATTTAGTTTAACGACATTTCGGTCGAGTTTGGGTTTTAAGGTTTATGGTATTGGGTATGTGAGATTTGGCTCATGAACTTGATTTGGTTCATGAATTTGGTTTGGTTTATGATATATGGACTTAGGTTCATAGGTTTATGGTTCATGAACATAGGTTCATGGGTTTATGGATTATGAACATGGGTTCATAGGTTTATGGTTCATGAACTTAGGATCATAGGTTTATGGATTATGAACATGGGTTCATAGGTTTATGGTTCATGAACTTAGGATCATAGGTTGTAGACTCGGTGTATGGATTGATCCATAGTTTGTGGACTCGGTGTATGGATTGGTCCATAGTTTGTGGACTCGGTGTATGGATTGGTCCATAGTTTTGGTTCATAGTTTGTGGACATGGTGTACAGGTTTACGGTTCATGGTTCATGGACCTGGTGTACAGGTTTATGGTTCATGGTTCATGGACCGGGTGTACAGGTTTATGGTTCATGGTTCATGGACCGGGTGTACGGGTTGTGTTTAATGGGTTTAATTTCGAAGTGGGCTTTGGGCTTGGGCCTCTTTGGGTAAATGGATTTTGGATTAAATGGGTATTGGGTTAAATGGGTATTGGATAAATGGGTTATTGGGTTAAATAGTATTGGTTTGGAATGGGTTAATGGTTAATTGGATATATGGGTTATTGGGTTAAATGGATATTGGGTTATTGGGTATTTGGGTTAATGGGTTAATGGGTTAAATAGTATTGGTTTGGAATGGGTTAATGAGTACGGGTTAAGGTTTATGATATGGGTTAGGTCTATATGAATGAACTTAATTTGAGCCAATATGAATTAAGTCCATGTTCTCTTTGAACTCGAATTGAGATTTAAATGAATGTATGGTTTCTCTTATTTGCAAACTCTAATTCATAATAGAATTTGCTCAATATGATTAAGTCTCAATCTAATATAACTTAATTAAACAGATGAATTCAATAGAATTAAAGAGTTCAAAAGCTTCCTCTCTCTCTTTTAATTTGGAAGTAAAATGATCTCTCTCTCTTTTGGTATTTGAGAGGAGCATCGCTCTCTTCACTTTAACTTCGCTGTCTTATGCATTTTGTCGGGTAATTGGTGGGCATGCTTTATTTGACTTCATTTGAGAGGAGAGCATCGCTCTCTCTTTCAATTTCGCCGTCGAGCACTTGGTGGGCGTGCTTCGTTTGAGAGGAGAGCAACGCTCTTTCTCTCGGATCCGCCGTCGGCGTGCTTAATTTGACTTCATTTGAGAGGAGAGCATCGCTCTTTCTCCCGGATCCACCGTCGAGCGCTTGGCGGGCGGTCTTCATTTGAGAGGAGAGCACCGCTCTCTCTCGCATTCGCCGTCGAGCACTTGGCGGCGGTTCGTCTCTATCGGACGGAGCCGAGCGGGTGGCAAAGCACCACGCTCGCCGTCGTCGGAGCGGCTCGGCGTTATCGGACGGAGCCGAGCGGGTGGCGAAGCACCACGCCGGCCGTTGCTGAGCGGCTTCGTCGTCATCGGACGGAGCCGAGCGGTGGCGAAGCACCACGCTCGCCGTCATCTGAGCGGCTCGGTCGTTGTCTGAGTGGCTTTTAGAGAGGAGCACCGCTCCTTCTCTTTAGCTTCATCGTCGACGTCTCTCTTAGGGAATTCATCGAGCGGTGGCGGGCGGATCTTGGTCGCCGGTGCAGAGCGGATGACGGAGGGCTTCAAGGGTGCGGCGAGCTTCGTGCTCGGCCTCGGGGGCACGGGCTCCAAGGGTGCCGAGCTTCAAGGCTCGGCCTCAATGCGACGGCGTGCTCCGAGCTCGGCCAAAAGCGGCGAGCTTCACGGCGACGCTCCGGATCTTGGCCGAGGACTTCAAGAGCGCGGCGAGCTTATAGGCTCGGCCTCAAGGGTGCCGAGCTTCAAGGCTCGGCCTCAATGCGACGAGATCATCAAAGCGCAGGCTTCAGAGCGGTGGAGTGCGCGCGGGCTCCAGAGGCGGCCGGGCGCGGCTTCACGGCGCGGGTGAGTTTCAAGGCGGCCGGGGGCTTCGAGACGGCGCGACGGGTTCCGCAGCGGCGGCGGCGTCAAGTCTTGGCCGAGGGCTTCAAGGCGGTGCGGGCTTTGGCGGCACGGCTCCAAAGCTTGGCTGGCGGCGCGGGCTTCAAGGCGGCGGCGGGCTCTAGAGCTCGACCGAGGCGCGAGGCGCGAGGTGTGGCGCGGTGGGCGCCGAGCTACCGAGGCGGCTCGGTCCTCGGCGGCGCGGGCTCCGTAGCTCGCCGAGGCGCCGCGTGCTTCAAGCGGCGGCGGGCTCCGCAGCTCGCCGGCGCGCGAGGCGCGGTGAGGGCGGCGAGTTCGGGAGCGGATGGTTGAGGCGCGCGCACGCCGCGAGGCCGAGGGCATGCGCGGGCTCGCGCGCCGAGGGGCATGCGCGGGCTCGCGCGGCCGAGAGGCGCGCGCGGCGGCGGGGTCCGCGCGGCGCGGATGATGACGCGGCATCGACGGATCCGGCGCAGCGGTGGAGTCCGGCGCGGCGCGGATGATGACGCGGCATCGACGGGATCCGGCGCGGAGGCGGAGTCGCTCGACACGCGCGGCGCGGCGGAGTCGCTCGGTGGGCGCGGCGACGGGGTCCGCGCGGCGGTGGTGTCGAGCGGAGTGGGTGGCCGAGGCGGAGACGCGGCGACGGCGACGGGTCGCGGCGCGGCGCGGGCGACGGGTCGCTTTGCACGGTGGCCTGGATCACCAAGAGAGAGAGAGAGAGAGAAAAGAGAAAGAGAGAGAGGTTTGTTGCTCTCTCTCTTTTTTTACTCGAGAGAGAGAGAGAGAGAGAGAGAGAGAGTTTTGATGGTTTCGAGAGAGAGAAATAAGCTTTGTTTGCTCTTTTCTTCTCTTTTTTTTTTGTGGACGAGAGAGAAAAAGGGGATCAATTACCTTAGTTTCCTTTCTTTTTGCTCGAACAGGAAATAGGGAATAGGTTAGGGATTAGTTGGGGATTGGTTAATGAAATAGTCCAAAAAATCTTATTCAAGTAGGTTTAAATGGGTCTCTTCCTCCCTTTTTTTTGTTTAGAACGTGTGATGACGGGAAGTTGTGATGAGGGTAGTGGGGATAGTAGGGAGTTGAAGAGGGATCGTGCGATGGGGATATGGGGAGTTGAGATGTGGGTAGTTGTGGAGAAAGTAATGGGAAGTTAGGTTCTATTTTATCCATGCACCTAGTGCATGGATCACCTTATACACCATATTCTCTCTCTATTTATATATATAATATATATATATATATATATATATATATATATATATATATATGTATATATATATATATATATATATATATATATATATGTATGTATATATATATATATGTATATATGTATATATATATATGTATGTATATATATATATATATGTATATATATATATATATATGTATGTATATATATATATATATGTATATATATATATATATATATATATATATATATGTATGTATATATATATATATATGTATATATATATATAAGTATGTATATATGTATATTTTATGCCTCAACAAATGCCCCCACTTTTTTTATCTTGCTACGTCGTACAAGAGAAAAAAAGTATTGTTCGTATCTTATATCACAAGGTTTACCGCGTTCTTTTGCTGAGCTTGGATCGGTAACCGTTTCGCTACTCTCTTTTTTTTTTCTTCTTTTTCCCTTTTTTTTTCTTTTTTTTTTTCTTTTTTTTTTTTTTTTTTTTTTTTTTTTTTTTTTTTTTTTAACACGGTAGATCTAAATCAAGATGCTCGGTTTAACGACATGGCGGTCATATTACATCAAATTGCTCGGTTTAACGATACGGCGGTCGCATTACATTTGATATCTCCCTAATTTCTCGTCTAGGGTTCTCAAAAATTTTTCACCATCGAAATTGTCGCGCAATTTGCCTCGAGAAGCAATCGAAATTGCTGCGCATAACTGACCCTAAGGAAAGTTAGCATTTTATCATAGGCAAAATATATCTGCGGTGATAGGGGACATGGATTAATTTTTGTTTATTTTGCCTCGAGAAGCAATCGAAATTGCTGCGCGTAACCGACCCTAAGGTGAGTTAGCATTCCGTCATAGACAAAATATCTTGGGCAGTATGGCACCCATAAGGAACATGGATTAATTTTTATTTATTTTGCCTCGAGAAGCAATCGAAATTGCCGCGCGCGTATCCGTCCATAAGGTGAGTTAGCATTCCGTCATAGACAAAATATCTTGGGCAGTATGGCGCCCATAAGGAACATGGATTAATTTTTATTTATTTTGCCTCGAGAAGCAATCGAAATTGCCGCGCGTAACCGACCCTAAGGTGAGTTAGCATTCCGTCATAGACAAAATACCTTGGGCGGAATGGCGCCCATAAAGAACTTGGATTAATTTTTATTTATTTTGCCTCGAGAAGCAATCGAAATTGCTGCGAGTAACCGACCCTAAGGTGAGTTAGCATTCCGTCATAGGCAAAATACATCTTGGGTAATATGGAACATGGATTAATTTTTATTTATTTTGCCCAAAGAAGCAATCGAAATTGCCGCGCATAACCGACCCTAAGGTGAGTTAGCATTCCGTCATAGGCAAAATATATTTTCTGCAATATGGGACATGGATTGATTTTGTTTATTTTGCCTCGAGAAGCAATCGAAATTGCCGCATAACCGACCCTAAGGAAAGTTAGCATTCCGTCATAGGCAAAATATCTTGGGTAATCTGGCGCCCATAAGGGTTTTCACCAGATACCTTCCCCTAACTTTTGCCTGTGGACCTCGCAAGGTTTTCTCACAGCGGGGCTCCCAATTTTGCCTGTGGGGTTATACCACAGCCGGGAATTTATACAATTTTACCCTCGAAGTCCGATGTGGACAATCGAGTCCATTGGTGGCTTATATTTTACCCATATTATCTAGAAAATTAGACAATATGTCATCCACTTTTTTTTTTATTTTTTTTTTTTTTTTTTATACATAATATTTTTTAAGAAGCGCCGTTGATAGGTGGCATTGGTCTTTCACCTTTGGCATCAATTAATTGATAAGCGCCTTCATAGACTTTTTCCACCACATACGGGCCTTCCCAATTTGGATCAAATTTCCTTCCAAAGGTGTCTATTGATTATAATTGGTCTACGAAGAACGAGCACCAACTCCCCAACGTTAAAGGTGCGGTATCGAGTGAGCTTATTATATGCTCTTGCCATCTGGGCTTGATAGAGTTCCAAATTTTGTTGGGCAATTAGCCGAGTTTCATCTAATGCATCCAGCTCGTCAAGCCTTAGTAGAGCATTTTCTTCATTTGTTAACTCGTGTTGAACAGCTATCCGCAATGAGGGCAATTCAACCTCCAGTGGTAATACCGCCTCATTGCCAAACACCAAAGAGTAGGGTGTTGCTTGAGTTGGCGTTCGTATGGTCCGATAGGCCCAAAGAGCTTCTATGATTCGCACATGCCATTCCTTTTGATTTTTGCCGATAATTTTCTTTAATAGTTTTATCAAAGTCTTATTAAAGGCTTCAGCCAATCCATTAGCCCTTGCATTATATATCGAAGAGTACCTCCAATCAATTTTATGTTGAGTAGCAAATCTACTGACTTTGAAACTCTTGAAGGCAGTTCCATTATCAGATATGATTCGTCTTGGAACTCCAAATCGATATAGAATATTTTCTCTAAAGAATTTGACGACATCATCTCCTTTACTTCTCTTAGCGGGATTGCCTCAACCCATCTAGAAAAATAGTCTCGTAGCCGAGAATAAACTTGTGCCCCCCGGAAGATGGTGGATTAATCGGTCCTATCACATCTGTTCCCCACATATCGAACGGCCATGAAGCAATTGTAGGGTGCAAGGGATTTGGATGCCGATGAATGAAGTCACCGTGGATTTGACATTGATGGCATTTTCTAGCATACATCATACAATCTTGTATCATGGTTGGCCAATAATACCCCAAATGTTTAATTTTAAGGCGCATTTTTGGTCCTGATTGGTGCGCACCACAAATGCCAGAATGAACTTCGTGTATGACTTGTTTAATCTCATCTGGTGATAAACATTTAAGCCATAATTGATCATAAGATCTGCGATAAAGTTGATCATTAACGAATACATATCGCATTGCTCTTTTCTTAATTTGTGCCTGTCTTGACTTTTCTTCTGGCAGTTTATTATATTTGAGAAAATCGATGAAAGATTCTCTCCAATCATCTTCTGTATCGATGGTTGCAACTTCAGCTTCTTTTGTATCTTCTTCTTGATTTAAGTCAGCTGGGGACAATATTTTTCGATTCCGTATAATTATTTGGACTTCATCCCTGGTAGGATCAGCAAGCTCTTTAGCCAATTTAGCCAAGGCATCAGCTTTTCCATTCATAGCCCTGGACACTTTTTCTATTTTTATCCATGGGATTTTCTTTATAAGACATTTCACCTTCATTTGATATTTGATCAACTCAGGTTTATGTACTTTAAACTCCCCTTCAACTTGGTTGATGATTAATTGGGAGTCTCCATAGATATGCAATTTTTGAATGATCAATCGGATTGCAATTTCTAAACCAAAGAATAAGAGCTTCGTACTCGGCCTCGTTATTTGTGCGAGGCTCGAAAGTGGCTAATGAGTATCTCAAAATGCCTCCTTCGGTGTTACAAAGATTAACCCTATCCCGGCCTTAATCCGAGGGATATTTGGACCGAAAGTTTGGTTGAATTGAGGACGCGCCATCGAAATACATTTTCCAATAGGGTTGGTCTTCCATAGTAAACATGATGTGCTCATCGTGCAAATCGCAGATCAAAGTAGTCATCCGAATTGGATGTGCACGTAAAATCGCAAGTGCTTGACCTTTGATGGCTTTCTGGCACATAAGTGATGTCAAATTCAAGGAGTATAATGTACCCATTTCGCCAATCTTCCAAACCAAACTGGTCTTGTCATTAAGAATTTAAGCGATCCACCTTCGAAATTAAGTGGATTTTATGTTCCAAACATATAATGTCTTAATTTCTTAACGGCAAATATAAGGGCTAGACAATGCTTTTCGATTGGCGAGTAGGAATTTTCTGCCCCCACTAACATCCTGCTGAGATAGTATAAAGCACTTTCCTTTCCTTCTTCATTGTTTTGAGCAAGAAGTGCACCCAGCGATCCTTCAAGTGCAGCCGTATATAAAATTAATGGCCGACCGTGAATAAAAAGGGCAAGCACCGGGGGACTTAATAAATATCTCTTAATGTTCTCAAATGCTGTTTGACAATCATCATCCCATATGAAAGGCGCATCCTTTTTCACCAATTTAGAAAATGGTTTAATTCTGCCAGATAGATTTGATATAAATCTTCGAATATATGCCAATCTTCCTTGAAAGGATCGCAATTGCTTCAAATTCTTTGGAGGCGGCAATTCCATGATGGCCTTAATTTTTGCAGGGCCTATTTCCATTCCTCTATGTCTAACAATAAACCCCAAGAATTGGCCCGAATAAACTCCAAATGCACATTTGAGAGGGTTCATTTTCGATTATATTTTCTTAACTCCGATGAAAACTGTTTCTTAAGTCTTCAAAATGATTTGCTTTGTTTACGCTTTGACAACCAAATCATCAACATAGCACTCAACAGCTTTGTGGAGCAAGTCATCAAAAATTAATGTCATAGCCCTTTGATAAGTGGCTCCTGCATTTTTTAGACCAAAGGGCATAACCTTGTAGCAGTATATGCCAATTGGAGTTCTAAAAGCAGTATGTTTTTCGTCCTCAGGTGCCATCTTTATCTGGTTATATCCAGAGGAACCATCCATGAAAGAAAACATCTCGTAACTTGAAGTGTTATCGATCATTAGTTCAGTAACTGGCAGTGGAAAATCGTCCTTTGGGCATGCTTTATTTACATCTCGAAAGTCGACGCACACGCGAATTTGACCATTTTTCTTCTTTACTGGGACTATGCTTGCTACCCAATCAGCGGATTTATCTTCACTGATGAACCCTGCTGCAATAAGCTTTTTAGTTTCTGCTATGATCTGTTCTTCTAAGTCAACTCTTGTCCTCCTTGGAGCTTGTTTAACTGGAGCCACATCTGGGCTAAGAGCAAGTTTATGAACAGCCACATTCGGATCTAGACCGGGCATTTCTTTATATGTCCAAGCAAAACAGTTTTTATATTCTATCGAATGCTTTCAACATATCTTGATCTTTTTCTCGAAAGGCACCGATATAAGTGGTCTTCGATCTTCTTCGTGCCCAAATTTATTTCTAAAAGCTCATCAATGGTGGCTTGCCCCCCGTCCTCAAGCTCTTGTGGAGCATCTTTTAAATCCAGAAGCTCTGTTTTTATTAGCTCGATGTCCTCATCTTGCTCCATATCCTTTATTGTGATCATAGTGCAGGTATGTTGTATGACAGATGAATCATTATGGGTTATCTCTGTCATCGGAGGTGTGAGATTGAGTTGACTTGTTTCAGAAGCTGTCATTCCAACGCTCTCTTTGTAAGACACCCGAGCAGGTTGATGATATCCTAGCCCTCTTGTGTGTACTGTTCGCCCATTTGGAAGCACAACTCTTTTTTGCGGTGGATTCCACATTTTCTGAAAAAATTTTCGACTAGCCCGTGTCCTTCTCATAGGAAATCCTGAGCTGCTCATCATATTCTTGAGATTTTTCGAAAAATATGCTGGTATGTTGACGTCCTCATATATTTCCTCATCAGAGTTGTCGAGCTTGATAAGATCAGAGGGTTTATAATCATCTGACTTATAAAAGAGAATCCCTTTCTTTATTTTTTCTTTTCCTCTGACTTTCTCAACTCGAGGAGGTACAAAGAAGGTTTTTAGATCATTCACTTTTATTGGCTTACTCGTATAAAGAGACTTTATATGTCCATCTGGAACTCTAGTAATAGTTAGGGAATCCTCAATCAATTCAGGAGTTCTTATGAACATATTTGATTCGGATGTCAAGAAAATCTCTTCATCCTCTGATGAGTCTTCTCCCCAGGGCATGTTTAATTTGGAAGAAAATGTTTCCAACATTTTTCTTAATTGTTCTTCATCATCGGAATCTTCTGAATCACTTCCGAAGTGTGGAATCGTATTTTCTTTATTATCCTCAATTTTTATCTTTCCCTTTGAGGATTTTTTATCACCCTGAACTTTATCCTCTTCAAGTTCGCGAGACAGTTTTATATCTTTTTCAGATTCTGCAAAATATCTTGCATCTTCATATCGTATCTCATGCACTCCAAATGGACGTATATCACCATCAACTCTGAATTCTTCTCCATCCTTGATATATTTCAAACATTGATGAAGAGTAGAGGGGACAATATTATACTCGTGCAACCAAGGCCGTCCCAATAATGCTTTGTACGAAGTATCTGCATTTATCACATAGAACTTTACATCGGTCCGTAATGCTCTAAATTTGATAGGAAGAATGATTGACCCGAGAGCTTTTTGGCTATGTTGATTAAAGCCTTGAATCAAAATTCTTTCTGAGGACAAATGATCGACATTCAGAGCTAGGCTTTTCAGAGTTCTTAGAGTCAAAATGTTGATTGAGGATCCGGGATCGATTAGAATACGATTAATCTTCTCTCCATCGCTTGTCCCAGTCACATATAGTGGCCTATTATGATGTGCAGTTCCCAGCAGCATGTCCTCATCAGTGAAAATGACATTGGCGATATGTCTGGAGTATAACGCCTCTTTCATATTCATCTCGGCAAAGTGAGCATAAAATGACTCGGGATTTTGTAAAGCGTAAATGAGTACGTCCCGAAGTTCTTTAGACATCATTAGGGCATCATATACACTCAACAAGGCAGGCACTTTTCTTAGATGAGAAAGTATGTTATACTCAATCTTCGATAATCTCCCTTGATTTGATGAAGTCGGTGCCTCTTGATTTATCTGAATTTCTTTATCCTTACTATTTTGTGGCTGCCCTTGCCTTTCAGGTAATACTTTTCCAGACTTCAGTGTAATCTGGAGAGAATCCTCAGCTTCTTTATTTTCCTTGGTATTAGAGTCGACACCACAGGTAATAGTTTGGCATGTTTCGACTCTGGTCTTTTCAAGAGTATTCAATTTATTGAGTATCTCTTTTATTGTCATGGCCACACAATCTACGTTTGTTGCGAGAGTGCGTACATCAATTTGCACTCTTCTCAAATCATTGTCGATCTCAAGAAGGCGATATTCCATTCTCCTTGCGCCGCAATCCCTGCTCGGAGTATTGTATGCTACCCAGCCACTATCACCATCTTCAAGTGCATCAGCAGATTGTCTAACCCTATTTCTTTGATTCACAGATTCTCCAGATTGCTCTTCGGAGATTGTTATTACTGGACATGACTCTTTGAGTTGTAACCGAACTTTCACGCATACATCATAAGCATGATCTCTCGCTCCACACCAAACACAGCGTAATTTAATATCATCGAAAGCATCATAACATACTTTTCGAATTCTTCTCGAGTCATGGGTTGTTGTTTTTCGAATCGCGCAGATGTTTCTTCCATCGTTGATTTTTGGATTTGGGATCCGTCGGTTGATTGATCTTTGGCTTCACCTTGTCTATAGGTTGATTCGCACCTTTTCCACTCGGCGGCAATTTTCTAGAGTGTGCCCCCATGTATTATGATAGGAATGTAACTCGTCGAGATAATTTTCTTTTTTCCTTTTTTGATTAGAGCTTCATTATTCTGGTGAACCTCTGACTGCTGGTTTGAGGTTGGATTCTTCTTCTTTTTCAGTGAAGATGGCTCTGCATTTCCTCTCATCGACATTCTTTTAAGCTCTTGAGCAATTATGTGTGCTTCATAGAAACTTGCATCGTACTCGGCTTTTGTCGACTTTGATTGCTCCGGATCAGCTTGCGTAGTTATGACTCGGCATGTCTCGACCCGATATCTTTTTGATACTTCAGTAGCATCCGTTTTAAGCATATCTATTATGGTTCTCATTTGAATATCTATGCCTTTTATATCGCCAGCCATGCTGTTCACATTCATCTTTATAAGGCTAACTTCATTGTGGAGCCTCCTCATTTCTCCCTCCATTCTGATTAAGCGACACTCCATTCTATACAACTTCTTCATTGGATCACGGTGAGTTGAAGTGTCATATAATTCCAAAGGATCAACATAAGTATCATCGTTTGGAGTGGATGTCTGTTGATTTGCCTCCGTGGTGGGCTCGTGGCTTTCGACACGTCATCAGATATTGTAATGGCACGGCATGATTCCCGTGTGTAAGGAATAGTCTTGTGCTTATTTTTCTCCTGGATTGTCAAAGTTGTGCTTCCGACATTTTGCTCGACACTTGCCCTTTGAGAAAACTGATTTCTTAGCCTTCTTGTATATTGAAAAGTGCGCTTTTCTAAGTTATGTCCTTTCATTTGATGAAAAGGGCAATACATGGGTGTATTTTTGCTGTTAGAAGACTGAGAATTAACTCCTTCTGTTGGCGCCATTCTCGGGCATTCCCCTCTGGTTTCTATAAGAGGGGCTTTTCCTTTATCTTTTTGAGAAGTTTCGGGTGAATGCTGATTTGAAGATCGAGTTATAGGCTTTGGTAACAGTTCGACCTTCCGTTCTCTGTCATTTTGCGACTGAGACTGTTGAGGAGGAGGAGTAATCTTCATTAATTGTTCTACTCTAGCCTCAATCCCAATCATCATAGAGAACATCACATTTAGTTGCGTTGTCATGTCCAATATTTTATCATTCACCTTGTGAAAGTTGCAGCGTGTCATTTCTTTTATCTCTGCTAATTGGTCATGAACTTCCCTGAGGTTCCTTTCTTGTTCCCTAAGGTGGCTAGCAGAGAAGATAATTTCTTCATCATCTCGTCGTGCAGTGATGACTCTGCAAGTCTCTCCCCAAAAAGGCTCTCCTTTTTCTTCACACTCCTCGATGAGAATTTCTTTCTTATCAGAGTCCTTCTTTTTCTTAGCTTCTTCTATTGCTTTGGAAATAAAATCATGAATCAGAAGAGGCACTCTTTCAACTTGATTATATTCTTCCATCGAGTCAATGTGTTCCTCGATAGGCCGCTTTTTATGTTGAGGTTCAGCCGGCTCAACAAATTTCTTATTCTTCTTCGCCCGAGTTATTCTGCGCATCGACTTGGTCAAGTATTAATTTTTTGGTTGGAGGCATGGGCTTATCCCGAGATCGCACTTCTCGGGTTTAAAGTGGCCTCGCCACTTTATTCCCGGAACTTCTTTTAAGTATTTCATCATCTTCCTAGTTTTCTTAGATAAGAATATATTCCAAAACTGGGAAGTTCATTCTCGATTCCTTCGTATTTTCGCACTCCACACCAATCAAATTGGTCTTTTCGACTGGTGTCTCTAACAATACTGACTGTGAGAGAGTGATTTCGCCAGTTTTGTATTGTTTTTCAACCCAGTCTTTGAAAACCCAACAGTCTTCGATTGGATGGCTAATTAGCCTATGATATAGGCAATATTTTGGATTATCAGTTTTCCCTACATCATCTCGGCTTTTTGACTCGGGCAAATTGAAGACCATTTTTAATAAAGATCGTAAAAATTTTCTTCACTTTCTCCCGCTTGAAAGGGTATACTTTGTTTCTTCGCTCCTCTAAAGAAAATCCTTTTTGATAATCGCCCCCTAACACAGGTTTTACAGGGGTCTGTTCGACTACAGAGGTAATTGCCTTCTTACCTTTCTCTATCATGTTCGTGCGGGCTGGTCTAGCTTGTGCCGGTCTAGCCTGTACCATTTTCGTCTCGACTCTTTTGTTATCATCCCTTTTTGTCTTTTGTGCATTTACTAAGACTTGGGGATCAGTTCTCTCCAGTCTAGAGACGTTTAATATCAATTCGTGGAAGGTGGAACAACTAGATGTGCACAGGAAAGGAGCCATCCAGTTATCAATATTGCCCATAACAAGACCAACGGCTTGAGCCTGGTCTAAAGGTTGTTCACACCTTATACTTAAGTTCCGCCACCTTATAATATAATCTAGCATTGTTTCATCTCTTCTTCGTTTGGCAGCTACTAGATCAGCGATAGTAATCTTATCGCTAACGGTGAATTTTGCTCGAAAGCTTCTTCCATGTCACCAAGTTTTAATGGAGTCGTCCTCGAGGGAGTAGTAACATTCAAAAGCTATGCCCGATAAGCTTTGTGGAAATTGCCGCAAGAGTAGAGGTCCATTACTCCCGGTATTTCCACACATGGCTTTAAAATATGCTAGATGCTGATCAGGATTACCAACACCATAGAACATTTTAAATTTAGGGACTTGATACCCGTCTGGAAAAGGTATACTGTCATATTCCGATAGATAGGGGTGTCCTTTCCCTTTCGGCTTCGGATTTGCCCCCGCTACCGTCTCTTTAACTTGAGAAGTGATCAGATCATGAATCTCTTCTTTAGTCAAAGAGGTAGTAGTCTCTTTAGGAACAGTTGTTTTAGCCTGTTCATCAATGACTTGGGGTACATGTGCTTCCGTGCGAGCTAGAGTCTTGGTTTGATGCCGTTGATCTTCCATTTGCTTCTGCACAGTCGACATCATATCCATGACCTCTTCCATCTTCTTATAGAGATTTATGATATCTCTATCTTTTTCATCAACTTTCTTCCTCAAGGATGCAATCACAGCATCCTTTGGATCCCTCGGGAAGAACACAACCTCTTCTTCCTCTCGTGGATCAGATAGATCATCAGGTAGATCATCTTTATTCACAATATTTTGCGAAGAGCTTGCTTCTTTAGCTCTTGCTTTCTCTTCTGCTGCTTTTCTTGTAGCAGCTCTTGTAAGAATCTGCTGGATAGTTTCATCTTCATCAACAGCCTCACCTGAGGGCGTATGCCCTATTACTCTCACAGTGTGAATCTCCAAATTTTTAGAATTTTCTTTTTTGATTTGAGCGAGAGTTTTGGGCCTCCACTCTGTCTTTCTTCCTTCCTGTGACAGTGTCGACCTTCTTTGCCACTTCGGCTTCTCTATCTTCTTCTCTATATTCATCCTTCCTTTAGCAGCTTTAAAGGCTTTGTATATTTGCTTGCAGACAGAGTTCTCGCTGTTGTTTCTCGAACGAGAACATGCAGAAGAAGGCTTCAGATGGGCCATTTCTGACTCTGGGCGCAGAATAGCCGTAGGTGAGTTCTTTCTCACAAACCTCAGAGGTGCGTAGCGGTTGTGGACCAAAACGTCAGGCCCAGCGACAAACCTAGCACGTGGGGTTTGTCGAAACTTCATTTCCTTGTTCGTCTCTTGCCGTTTCAAAGTACGGCGGAGATTTCTCTTGAATGCCTTCGTCATGGGCGATAAAGTATCCTTGGGGAACGTCAATCTATTGAAGACTGACGTCTTAGGAGCCATGTCAAGCGACGATGTTCCTTCATTTCTGTTTAGGAACACCAAACTACCCTGCAACTCCATTTTCTTTGAAGTGCTAAGGGAATTTATCATATCCTTCGTGGGGACACGAGGAAAGTTGGGGATCATCCTCTCCTTCACGTGGACGCGAGGAAAGTTGGGGATCATCCTCTCCTTCACGGGGACGCGAGGAGGGTTGGGGATGATGACGTTCGGGCGCCTCCCACGAGAAGGAAGGCGGGGAACCGCAGCATTGCTCTTGCAGGGAGCTAGAGCGTTGTCGTTGTTGGTGCTGGTGATAGCATTGAAGGGGGCCATAGCCGCAGCCCTAGCCTCCTCAGGGATGGTGCCGAACTGGATTGCAGCTCCAGCGGCTCCAATGGTGAGGACGGATGCTGGTAGGTAAACCTGACCAGCATTGATCAGCATCGAACCCTTAGCAGTAGCAGTGTTCTTCGGTGCCATTACTTCTGCAAGGAAATAACGTAGATGGGTTAAATATTTATCGTCCAATTCTATTAGCATATCATCGGTCTCAAAGATGGAAGGAGAAGCCAAGTCCCACTGGGCGTGCCATTTTGTCTGCCACCACGAATGACGTACCTCGCACGGTGAAATTTATCTTGGATTTCCCGTGAGGTAGTATTCATGATTCAGATTAAGTATATATATATATATGTTTATCGTGATTGCGGATCCATGGCTTCCAATAAACGCAAGCGTCTATTGTTAATTACCCCTATAAAATGTTAGGGTACCTTCGATTAAGAGACCTTAGCAATGCTAGAATTGAAATAAACTGGAATTGGACAACAGAAATATTGTAATTTATTGCTCAATTACATGGCTTTAACCAAGGGCATACCCTCAGTGTACATGAACAAAGCATAAAAGAAAATGTTTAATTTCATCTTAGTTATATGTTCTAAGATGGTCAAATTAATTTTGTTGGACTCTATATGTTTTGGAGCTCAACCCTGCTCACCCTAAGAAGAAAGATTGATTAAATTCCCTGTATCTGTATTTTGGGATTTAAGCAGATTTAATTAAACTCTAATTATATGTATTTAGAGTTTAATTTGGTCAATTGAACTTTAAATGTATGTAATAAAGTCCAATGAAGTTTGATTTGGCATTCAATTTAGGCTATTATATATCCTAATGTATGTGTTAGGATTAGCCCAAATATCTTGAATTAGACTCTAATTTTATATTTTTAGAGTCTAATATAATTAGGCTCTAAGTTTATGTACTAGAGCTTAATCACATGAAATATTAACTAAATCCTAATTATATGTATTAGGATTAGTCAAATTTAAATTAAACTCCAAGTATATGTATTGGAATCTAATTTAACTCCGTTTGTTTGAACTCCGAGCAAATGTACTAAAGTCCAACAAGTTTAATTTGATTAAATGGTTTGATCAATTCTAAACATATAATTAAAATTTGATCGAATATGATTGTGATGTGGCTCTAGTTTTATATGCAAGAGGATCAGATGATTTGTGAAAAATGGATTTGGGTTTAGTTTAAAGACATTTCGGATTGAGATTTGATTTTAGTTTAACGACATTTTATAAATTGGGTTTAGTTTAACGACATTTCGGTCAAAGTTGGATTTGGATTTAGTTTAATGACATTTCGGTCGATATTGGGTTTAGTTTAACGACGTTTCGGTCGAGGTTAGGATTTAGGTTTAGTTTAACGACGTTTCGGTCGATATTGGGTTTAGATTAGTTTAACGACATTTCGGTCAAAGTGGGTTTGGATTTGGGTTTAGTTTAACGACGTCTGGCGAAGTTGGAATTGGATTTAGTTTAACGACATTTCACGAGTTTGGGTTTTAAGGTTTATGGTATTGGGTATGTGAGATTTGGCTCATGAACTTGATTTGGTTCATGAATTTGGTTTGGTTTATGATATATGGACTTAGATTCATAGGTTTATGGTTCATGAACATAGGTTCATGGGTTTATGGATTATGAACATGGGTTCATAGGTTTATGGTTCATGAACTTAGGATCATAGGTTTATGGATTATGAACATGGGTTCATAGGTTTATGGTTCATGAACTTAGGATCATAGGTTGTAGACTCGGTGTATGGATTGGTCCATAGTTTGTGGACTCGGTGTATGGATTGGTCCATAGTTTGTGGACTCGGTGTATGGATTGGTCCATAGTTTTGGTTCATAGTTTGTGGACCTGGTGTACAGGTTTACGGTTCATGGTTCATGGACCTGGTGTACAGGTTTATGGTTCATGGTTCATGGACCGGGTGTACAGGTTTATGGTTCATGGTTCATGGACCGGGTGTACGGGTTGTGTTTAATGGGTTTAATTTCGAAGTGGGCTTTGGGCTTGGGCCTCTTTGGGTAAATGGATTTTGGATTAAATGGGTATTGGGTTAAATGGGTATTGGATAAATGGGTTATTGGGTTAAATAGTATTGGTTTGGAATGGGTTAATGGTTAATTGGATATATGGGTTATTGGGTTAAATGGATATTGGGTTATTGGGTATTTGGGTTAATGGGTTAATGGGTTAAATAGTATTGGTTTGGAATGGGTTAATGAGTACGGGTTAAGGTTTATGATATGGGTTAGGTCTATATGAATGAACTTAATTTGAGCCAATATGAATTAAGTCCATGTTCTCTTTGAACTCGAATTGAGATTTAAATGAATGTATGGTTTCTCTTATTTGCAAATTCTAATTCATAATAGAATTCGCTCAATATGATTAAGTCTCAATCTAATATAACTTAATTAAACTGATGAATTCAATAGAATTAAAGAGTTCAAAAGCTTCCTCTCTCTTTTAATTTGGAAGTAAAATGATCTCTCTCTCTTTTGGTATTTGAGAGGAGCATCGCTCTCTTCACTTTAACTTCGCTGTCTTATGCATTTTGTCGGGTAATTGGTGGGCATGCTTTATTTGACTTCATTTGAGAGGAGAGCATCGCTCTCTCTTTCAATTTCGCCGTCGAGCACTTGGTGGGCGTGCTTCGTTTGAGAGGAGAGCAACGCTCTTTCTCTCGGATCCGCCGTCGAGCACTTGGCGGGCGGTCTTCGTTTGAGAGGAGAGCAACGCTCTTTCTCTCGGATCCGCCGTCGAGCACTTGGCGGGCGTGCTTAATTTGACTTCATTTGAGAGGAGAGCATCGCTCTTTCTCCCGGATCCACCGTCGAGCGCTTGGCGGGCGGTCTTCATTTGAGAGGAGAGCACCGCTCTCTCTCTCAGATTCGCCGTCGAGCACTTGGCGGGCGGTCTTCGTCTCTATCGGATCGGAGCCGAGCGGGTGGCAAAGCACCACGCTCGGCCGTCGTCGGAGCGGCTCGGGCGTTATCGGATCGGAGCCGAGCGGGTGGCGAAGCACCACGCTCGGCCGTTGTCGGAGCGGCTTCGTCGTCATCGGATCGGAGCCGAGCGGGTGGCGAAGCACCACGCTCGGCCGTCATCGGAGCGGCTCGGTCGTTGTCGGAGTGGCTTTTAGAGAGGAGCACCGCTCCTTCTCTTTTAGCTTCATCGTCGACGTCTCTCTTAGGGAATTCATCGAGCAGGTGGCGGGCAGATCTTGGTCGCCGGTGCAGAGCCAAGCGGATGACGGAGGGCTTCAAGGGTGCGGCGAGCTTCTGTGCTCAGCCTCAGGGGCACGGGCTCCAAGGGTGCCGAGCTTCAAGGCTCGGCCTCAATGCGACGGCGTGCTCCAGAGCTCGGCCAAAAGCGGCGAGCTTCACAGCGGCGACGCTCCAGATCTTGGCCGAGGACTTCAAGAGCGCGGCGAGCTTATAGGCTCGGCCTCAAGGGTGCCGAGCTTCAAGGCTCGGCCTCAATGCGACGAGATCATCAAAGCGCAGGCTTCAGAGCGGTGGAGTGCGCGCGGGCTCCAGAGGCGGCCGGGGCGCGGGCTTCACAGCGCGGGTGAGTTTCAAGGCGGCCGGGGGCTTCAAGACGGCGACGGGTTCCAGAGCGGCGGCGGCGTCAAGTCTTGGCCGAGGGCTTCAAGGCGGTGCGGGCTTTAAGGCGGCACGGGCTCCAAGGCTTGGCTAAGGCGGCGCGGGCTTCAAGGCGGCGGCGGGCTCGAGAGCTCGACCGAGGGCAGCGAGGCGCGAGGTGTGGCGCGGTGGGGCGCCAGAGCTCGGCTGAGGCGGCTCGGTCCTCAAGGCGGCGCGGGCTCCAGAGCTCGCTGAGGCAGCGCGTGCTTCAAGGCGGCGGCGGGCTCCAGAGCTCGGCCGAAGGCAGCGAGGCGCGGTGAGGGCGGCAGGTTCGGGAGCAGTGATGGTTGAGGCGCGCGCACAGGCTGCGAGGCCGAGGGGCATGCGCGGGCTCGCGCGGCCGAGGGGCATGCGCGGGCTCGCGCGGCCGAGAGGCGCGCGCGGGCGGTGGGGTCCGGCGCGGCGCGGATGATGACGCGGCATCGACGGGATCCGGCGCAGGCGGTGGAGTCCGGCGCGGCGCGGATGATGACGCGGCATCGACGGGATCCGGCGCGGGAGGCGGAGTCGCTCGACACGCGCGGGCGGCGGAGTCGCTCGGTGGGCGCGGGCGACGGGGTCCGCGCGGGCGGTGGTGTCGGAGCGGAGTGGGTGGCCGAGGGCGGAGACCAAGGGCGCAGCGCGGGCGACGGGGTCGCTCGGCGCGGGCGCGGCGCGGGCGACGGGGTCGCTCGGCGCGCAGGCGGTGGCTTCGGGATCACCAACAGAGAGAGAGAGAGAGAGAAAAAGAGAAAGAGAGAGAGGTTTGTTGCTCTCTCTCTTTTTTTTTACCGAGAGAGAGAGAGAGAGAGAGAGAGAGTTTTGATGGTTTCGAGAGAGAGAAATAAGCTTTGTTTGCTCTTTTCTTCTTTTTTTTTTTTTTTTTGTGGACGAGAGAGAAAAAGGGGATCAATTACCTTAGTTTCCTTTCTTTTTTGCTCTGAACAGGAAATAGGGAATAGGTTAGGGATTAGTTGGGGATTGGTTAATGAAATAGTCCAAAAAAAATCTTATTCAAGTAGGTTTAAATGGGTCTCTTCCTCCCTTTTTTTTTTGTTTAGAACGTGTGATGATGGGAAGTTGTGATGAGGGTAGTGGGGATAGTAGGGAGTTGAAGAGGGATCGTGCGATGGGGATATGGGGAGTTGAGATGTGGGTAGTTGTGGAGAAAGTAATGGGAAGTTAGGTTCTATTTTATCCATGCACCTAGTGCATGGATCACCTTATACACCATATTCTCTCTCTATTTATATATATATAATATATATATATATATATATATATATATATATATATATATATGTATATATGTATATATATATATATATATGTATATATATATATATATATGTATGTATATATATATGTATATGTATGTATATATATATATATATATGTATGTATATATATATATATATATATGTATATATATATATAAGTATGTATATATATATATTTTATGCCTCAACAGTTGGCCGAAAGGAAAAGCAGTAGTTAGTAAATAATTAAATAAAGAATGAAATAGGACTAAAAGGAAAAGTTGTTTAAGAAATGTTACTAACCAGCCGTCCCAAAAATATACGATTGCAGTAGTACAAATCATGTTAAATAAACAAAAATGAAAACTAATCAGCGAGCCTACAGATTTCATAGAAAATAAAATAAAAATAAATAAAAGACCAACTTGCTATATGAATTGGACCGCTTCCCAACCTGCAAAAAGTGTACTTCTGTCAGAAACTACACTTTCAAAGGGTAGAGAGGAAGAAATGATTTAGCAGGGTTGTTAACATTTAGGAGACCCTATTGTGAAGTGTTCAAAGAAGCAGAACAAAGGGAAATCTAGTATGCAACTAAATGGGAAATCACTCGTGCATTTTAGGTTTGTGGAAGAGCACTTGCAGGAGAGGTGATTGGGGAAATCGGGGTTTTATGCCGCAAACCGCAACCATACAATTTCCGAACAACCGAACTCTCACAATTCCTAAGGCTCAGCAGGTCTACACTTATGAACATTATGCAAGAAAATAGGGAGGAAGGGAGCATAGTCATGAACAATCTTTTGCAGATATATAAATGCATGACCATTGTAGTATTAACAACTTTTACCGTTAACTGCAAGAAGCAGAAGCTGATGCCTCTAAAATTCTCAAACTTTTCCAGAAGCTGGGGATGGAAAAGAGTTTATAACCTGCGATGCATCATACAGATATGAGCCTGCTGCTGAGTGAATGGCATGAGGGTAATAAAGGATTTCTGGCAGGTAAGAATAATATGATGCAGAGGGACAACAAAAGAGTTACCATTCACATGCTTTCTGATAAGAAAAATACAACAGCAAGAGAGAAGAGGGGTGTAGTGATAAATTTACCTGTTACTATGGAAGAGCTCCTCGGAATCAGTCGTAAGTATCTTTTGTCGATCTGAAAATAAATGAAAACAACAAATACATGTTTGACCTAGGTTCTGAAATAGCTTCTTACTTCAAAAAACATAAGTTTTAGAAACTCTACACTTTAGAGACAATAGCCTCTGTAATAACGAAAAGCTCTAGTTTCAAGCTGCTTCTGCTACACCAGAAAGTTGCTGCTGCTGCTTGACGGAAGATTGCAGAAGCTCCAATCAGACCAAGCAGGCACAAGTATATAATTCCTGATTTAACCTTTTAGTCTTCGATTTCGAGCATATCGAGAACAAATTTTGACTACTAAAAAATATGATCTTTAACACTATATTTTACTCGAATTTAATCATCATATATGTGAACCTCATAATATGCTGGAATATGCAGGTGAGAAGTTTATGAGCCATCATCCTTTGAAGGTGGTCAACCATGAAAATGCAGAAATAGACAACATTGAAGGAAGGACGCAAGAAAAAACTGAGCAGGAGATGCAGGAAGGACGCAAGAAAAATAATATACTTAGGTGAGAGGAAATAATAAGCAGGAGATGCCGACACCTTAAATAAAAAATTTACTGCAAACAATTGAAGGAAGGTGTAACGACCCAGCCCACTAGCAACAATAACTCGTTGGGCCCAACCACCGGCCCAAAATGCTTAAGCCCAGTTATTATTACTAGTGTCTAAGTCTCATATAAATCCAATGACAACTCCATTCCCATCCGATGTGGGACTATTGGGGTGTCACAGACTCCCCCCGTTAAGGCCCTGACGTCCTCGTCAGTCCAATCACACACACAGCCCAAGATCACCAGGCTATGTGAGACTCGTCTCGCTAGCCCGTCATCCAGACCCTGGCTCAGCCGAGACTCGCCACACATGTCCAGCTGGTGAACCGGCTCTGATACCAAATGTAACGACCCAGCCCGCTAGCAACAATAACTCGTTGGGCCCAACCACCGGCCCAAAATGCTTAAGCCCAGTTATTATTACTAGTGTCTAAGTCTCATATAAACCTAATGACAACTTCATTCCCATCCGATGTGGGACTATTGGGGTGTCACAGAAGGGCGCAAGAAAAAACTGAACTGTAGTAGAAGTATGAGAAAGAAATGAGGATAATTTATTCGTCTATGCCTAATGTAATGATGCATCTAAAATTGTTCTATTTTGTTGGGATATTAATTGATGAAAATTTTGTTGCCAAAATGTGAAGCCATCCTATAAGTCAACCAATTCTAAAAGAAATATAAAGCTTCCAATGAGAAGAAAGTTCACAAACCTATAATTCTTTACCTATAGACACTTTCAAAAGAATGACAGAAAATGCTTTCCTGTAGAGGCATGGGCTTATTTTGTAAACTCAAGTGCAAGAGAGACAAACTTATTCTCTACCATCACCAACCATCTTCAGAGATAAATTGTGAGCAGTATAAACTCTATACATTCACTTACGTGGGATGATGGTCTAAACACCTATTAAAACCTACTCCAATCTTACCTCTCATTCTGTCAAGAACATATAATAAGCAAACTATATAAATTCCTTTTAAGATTTTCACATAGGACAACAACAACTCCTAAACATATAGGGCTACAACAAATCCCTATTCATTTAGCAAGTATATAATAATAATCCATATTAATTCAGCAACAATAGAGTGAATAGGGCAAAACTGAGAATAATTGTCACCAGCGCCAACACAAATACATAAATGCTAAATCACTAAGAGTCCATAAAATAACTCGCAGGTAACCATTCATAACTAATAGATCAACATCAAATATTGAAGCAAATATCTTCATGATCAAGTAATGCATAATAAGCTATTAACCTACAGACTGAAAAATCAAGAAAAACGAAATAATTATATAAAGAAAAATGCAGGTTTATACTAAGTAATGCGCAAACAGTGAGAAAAAGTAAGCCGATGCTAAGATTTGTTTTATTGTAAAAGACTATACAGTATGTTTAAGACCAACTTACAAAGACCATATTGAGGATCAAGTTTAGCTAAATTGGCATATCCAATACTCTGCAAAATAGAAAAAAAAATTACCAGATGGTTTTAAGAACATTATTAGAACATGAACTAAGAGAGATTCTAGAAAGACTACATTTAAAATAAAAATATATTACCTGTGGAATACCGAGGCTTGCAAGAGTCAAACCAGTCATGAAGTCACACCGAAAATACTACCATCATAAAGAATAGAAAGATTACTACACAACTACTCTTTCCTTTTTTTTCTTATTAAACTATAGGGGCTAAGCCTAAGTTTCATTCATACAGGACAACTATATAAGCAAGCAGGTTTCTTTCCTTCTTGGCTAAAGTAGATGGATATTCCAAGCAACCATTGGTTGGGAATTAGGCGCAAGCAAACGGAGAAAGAAATCAAAACTTTGAACTCCACCCAAAAAAGAAAATTGTTGTTCCCCTTATAAACAGAGAAATATAATTAGAGCCAACTTATATCGACCTTCCGCTCGTTTCTTCTCCTCTGGGAATCTTTCTGTGTGTAGTGTGTATTTGCATGAAGTGTGTGTGCAAGAAGTGTTTGTGCAGGTTGTGTATGTGTGTCTGTGTGTGTGTTTTGCTCATACTCACTTTGTAACTTAGTTCATCTTCTTAACGAATGAAGCAATAGCAAGCTACCCCTTTCTCAATAATAATAATAATAATAAAAGTAATTAATTCCTACTTCCTAACCGTATTGATCATTTAGGGGACGGTGTGGTGCAGAAAGCAGCGGCGGTGGCTCCGCGGCGTCGCGGCGGCGTCGTCGTCGTCGCCGCCGCCCCGAGGATGCTGATCCCGGGAGTCTTAGCAGTAGTAGCAATAGTAGTAGCAGCAGTAGTAATACCAGTGAAGCCGCGCCACCCTCTTAGAAGCATTACTACAAACACCTGTTGTGCACATCTATCTCCTGCGAACGCTGTCACACGCGCCCTTTTATGAGGGGTGGGCGGCGGCGGCGATGACGCCGAGGGCGTGGCCGCGCGAGGGCGGCGCCGCCGCGGCGAGCTCGTCGGGGCGCCAGAGCCTCACGGTCTCGTCGAGTGAGCCTGTGAGGAGGAGCGCGGGGCGGGAGTCGGTGGCAGGGACCTACGTCGTCGCCCAGATCGACTCGTTGTGGGTGTTTGTAATAACCTGGAATAAAGGAGTAGAGTAGTAGCTAGCAGAGGAAGCTAGAAGTAGTAAAAATGTTAACTTTGCTTTAGTAAGAGAAGAATAAATGGTGGCAGTAGGTTGAGAAGGGTGCGGGTCGGATGATCGAACCTGCGGAGCGGGCGCAAAAAGGCGAGCCCGTTACCCGCAGATGGCGGAGCGGACAGAGGGCGACCCGAGGTCCACTACCCGATCTGTTAGCGGCGATCTAGATCGGCAAAACCCATACGAGGCCCATCATGCCATTGAATGGCAGCCCATGCCTCAATTCATCAGCTTTTGTTGTTTAGCCCTCATAGACTAGATGATGCTTTTCATTTTAGTCCAAATTACTAAGTAGTATAAATACTAAGTATAATGTAAACATGAGAGGTTATGAATGGAAAATGAATTAGCTTGTCTTCTTCCCCAATTATCTTCTTCTTCTCCACTCCTGTCTCTTCTCTTTTCCCTCAAAACCCTCCTTTAATTCTTCTAAAACCCTACTCTATCCCTCCCAATCTCACTCCCTATCACTCTCTGTCTCTCTACCTCTCCTTCTCCTTCACAAACTCATCTCCAAATCACTCCCAAAGCATCTGGTCCATTACAAATTGGTATCAGAGCAGTTTCGATCCCAGGGAAGGGATGAAACTGATACTTGCATCATGGTTGGAAGTCACAAGAATGGAGCAGTAATGGATCTCAAGTAGTACCTGGAGCAAGAACTCAAGGGGTAGCATCAGATCTAAATCGGAAGAATCACAGTAGCGATTGGAGACCTGCCACCACGGTAACAAAGTGGTATCAGATTGCAACAAGTAGTAGAGAGGCGATTTGATTTTATAAAGCTATCACATCAGGTATTGCAGAAATCTTTGAATCCTTTTGAATCATTGATTGTATGTGTGCAAGAATTGGTTAATAGGGGATCAAACCTGATAAACATCACAAGAATCATTATCATTGCTACTTAAATCCCATTGATAGAAGGGCCGTAGAAGCAACAGGTTCTTGGTTCATAGTTAAAGTTGGTCCAGTGAATGAGAATTTCATCAAACCCCTTGTAAGCATCAAGTAATCAAGTTTTGCTCCCAATTTTGATTCCAAGGTTGAGATACAATTGGTTAAATTGCTACAAATGGAAATATATTGAAGGAGTAGGCAGCTGGTTATTGTTCTCTTGATTGGAACAGTCATCAAGCCTCAAATAGCATCATAGACACCTCAATAGTTCATCGGAACCAATAGAAGAAATTCATTGGAAGATCAGTTTAAATACAATAGTGAAGCAAAAAAAAATGGCTAATGGAACAAGGTGGCAGCAACAAACCACTAGCTATAACCAAAGCTTTGAAGGAGCGTTACAAAGTGCTAAGGACGCCAATTGGCAGTTAGATGTCTTGGCACATAGGATTGAAGCCCTTCGGAAGGAAGAGGCAAGGAGGTATGAAATCATGATGGAGGAGGAGGCCCGCAGGCATGAACAACTCCTAGAGTTAATTAGGGGCCGATCTGTACATGCTAAGGAAAAAATGGACAATCATGGTCATGAAGTAAAGATGAGTGATAGTGCCAGCATGCCTGAGGAGGTGCTGAAGTTGTTTGCAACTCAACCATCACATCTCAAGCCCACTTCAACTGCCATTGTGTCCAGCATAGAGAGCAGAATTCCACAGAACACCAAATCTGGAGGTAACACCATCCCACAGATCTTTACAGAAAACAAGGATAAAGGAATTCCGACCACACTCCCGAAGCTGCAGAAAACAGAAGAACTACAACATTCACCCAGGAGTCGACCTGTGCACGATGAAAGAAATGAAATAAAAGTGCAAGGCACTGCAGAAGAAATTGGCCCATTACCTACACTCAAGGCTATAGAAGGAAAATTTAGTATGAAATTTAAAAATACAAACAATAAATATTTTTATTTAAATTGATATTTTGATTAAAATGTTAAAAAATTCCGGTACGGCAGGGCCCGAAACTGTTTCGGGCCGCGTCGTACCGGGCCGTCGGGCTCTAAAGTGGTGGCCTAGCACGGCCCAGAGCCTCGGACCGGCCCGGCCCGGCACAATGCTACAGTACTCGTGAGTACTCGTGCAGTTCTGTGGCCCGGCCCGAGGCCCGGTGTGGCTTTGTGATTTTCTTTTGGCATGGTCAACGGTACAGCCGCTCCACTAATGCCATTCCTCTGTTGGCTCTCACTCGGTCCCTGCTTTAAAACCCTGCTCGAGAGCAAAAGAGAGAATCCACCGTGCGCCATGGCGCGGAGGACCATCGTACCCCCGAGCCTCCTCCTCGCCGTCGTCGTCCCCGTCCTCCTCCTAACTCCCGCTCCATCCCACCCCGCCTGCGCCGACGATCTAGCCCCGATCCGCCGCGAGGAGTACGGCGGTGGGCGGCGCATCGTGGACATCACCCACGCCATCCATCCGGACATGCCCAAGTGCGAGACGGCGCACGGCATCGGCCGCTTCCTCTGGCTCCGTCTCTCCATGGCCAACGGCTCCATGGCCAACTTCTCCGAGCTGAAGCTCTCCACCCACACGGGCACCCACATTGACGCCCCGGGCCACTTCTACCAGGACTACTTCGAGGCCGGGTTCGACATTGACAGCCTCGACCTCGGCGTGCTCAATGGTACCGCACTTATTTCTCTCTCGTCGAATCCAATCGGAACAGTTATTATATTGTCTAAATTGGTCTAAATTTAATTTCACTTTTATTTTAAAATGCTAATCATAGATATCTTTTTCTAGTTATATTAGGATAGCAATCATAATCCGATTCAGCCTACTCTTCTACCCATCTTTTGGGAGCCATTTCATTCAAAGATTTATAATATAATATTCTTGAAATATTGTGTATTTTTTATTCGGAATGATAAGTTTGTAACTAATTTATAAAGCCACTTGACTTAATTGGGAGTTTGTTACGAATGAGAATAACTCCTACCCCATGATAATCTAACATTCCTACCGGCCTAGTAATCTATAATAACTTCACTACCTTACTACTTACTATCTTTTTAACTATCCAATTTGAGTTGAATGGTAATGATTTAAATTGTTTCAATAGAAAAAATAAAGGATTGTCGAAATCTTATGAACCTTGAACCAAAAATGACCCCTTAGGGTGTTGGGAATCCTTATACGTGTAGGGGGCAACTCTTTCATAATTACAATAATAATAAGTTATGCAAGCGACCTTAGAAAATATCCAGAAAATCGTAAATTCGTGAGAAATTCAAGTGTCATCTTGTGAGAAAGAGGACGCACATCCTCTATTAGCAATTTTGCTATCTTTCCTTTTCCTTTTTATACTATTCTTTGCTATCTTCCTTACATAGTGTCAACCGGGCAAGAGTAATAGTTTGTAACATTTATGCTTTGCTATAACATCAACGCACCTAATGGTTGCTAATTTTCAAGCAGGTCCAGCATTGTTAGTTGATGTTCCAAGAGATAAGAACATAACAGGTAAACTTGTAAGCTGCTTAGACTCGATCACAATATAGAGGTATGCATTTCTGCAAGATGGTATGAAATAATTTCCTTTCTTTATCAATTGTGGGCATAAGCCTGCTAAATTAGTTGCCATGTTTAATTAAAACCAATGAATAAAGCAATTCGCGACTATACGTAGTCAAAATAACGTTTTGATGGCCTTAGACTGCATTGCTACACACTAGCTTGTCAAATTTATCTATTGGAGTTCTTGCTTAATTGATCTTGTTTGCTTGTGTGGCTCTTATTTGCATAAAGTTTTTCATATACTTGAGAAATAAAAGTTTTACCTGATGACAGTACTCACACCATGCAGCTGAGGTAATGGAATCTCTGCAAATTCCTAGAGGGGTTCGTCGAGTGCTTTTCAGGACACTAAATACTGACAGGTAACAAATAGTATCACTTTTCTTTTTCTAACCAGTCCATTATTGGCTAGCTTAATCTGGTAGTTTTTGGTTTGTTTAACTAACTAATCAGGTTCATCAAGTTTTCATAAAGTATTAACCTGCTAAAAACGAGAGTTTCTTCTGGGCAGAAGCTCAAGCATGTTAATAAAAGGAAGAGACTTGTTGTATGATAATGACAAGGAATCTATTAACCAATATTCTTGGAAGAACCAATGACTTGCAAATCATCAAGAGTTTAATTAATCTTTCTCTTCCTATTATTTGAATGCGCCATCAGCCAAGTATTCTCTTCTCCAACTAGTTGATGTTATGTCAACCAATCGGAGAATGCGGACACACCGTAAATGCCCTAGTTTTGCCCCGTCTGTGCATTTTTTTAATTTTTTGGTAACGATGTATAGAACTTATCTAATGTTGATCTGACTACCCACCCTTTGAAAATTTTGATTTTACCATCTAATCTTATATTTCATTTGATTTGAGTCATTTAATGGCTCTTAGACTTCAAACTTTGATATTTACGTTTGCGGGCTTGATTAGCATATTTCACATAACTCATGTGACTACAATTTTATAGAAATAAGTAATGAGCCTAAATTTTCTACCAGAAGAATCATCAAATGGCTTAAAAATCAAATAAATCGAATGGTTGGGTACCAAAATTAAAATTTTATAAGGTTGGGTAGTTAAATCAAAATAGACTAAAGTTCAGGTAAGTTTTATACATTTTTTACTTTTTTCTTTGAGATAGCATTCCTCTTCTTACTGTATACTAGTAATCATCCCTCTCTTTTTCTTGGTGTTTCCTGTAGAGAGAGAAGCTTTTGCCCTGGTTCCTAGCACTGTAGCACGGGATTTGTGTTAGATAGATTTAAATTTGTGTTAAGTTCATCATCAGGCTAAGAATAAAACTTTAGTATTTCCATTGTGCGCTCCATCGAATGATTCAAATCTCTATATGAATGCAAGTTGTAGTCAAGTTGCATATTCTGCATACTTTGTGTTGGGGAAAAATATCCGCAACAAAAAAAAATCCGATCGTGACTAAAATCTAACTAATTTTTCTGACAAACAATAAATAATTCAACTTACAGGTAATCGCTGAAATCCAAATAAGTCGGTGAAAAGAAATCCAATATTGTAAGCTCCGGAAGCGTGCGAGGCACTGTCCTAAGACGTATTTCCGTCCTTCGTGCCGGATTAACCAAAAACACCGCCCCAAGATACGACCTAATTCCTCTTCCTACGGACACGAACGCGGAGGAGGTTGACGAAGCTTCTTTCAACACCCAGTGATAAAACGATTAAAAGGAATGGATGAAATTAATTAAAAAAAAAATTAAAATCAACTTTGAGAAGACTATTTTCGTAGTCAAAATATCTTTAGCATTCTCTCTGTTTTTTCGCACCTCCCGAGGCTACAAAAGCACAATATAAATACACATGCTTGAAGCTGTAGAACGTTGGAGGTCCAACGTTCTCTCGAAACGTCCGCGCGATGGACGTGCGAGGAGAGGATTCCGCGGAGAGCCGGTGTGCACGTCGTTCAAAACGTCCGCAAAAATATCGGTTAAATTAAATTAACAAAAATAGATTAAATAAATTAATAATAATAATAACAATAATGATTTTGAGATTTTTCCACAACAATCCCCCACAAAAAATTCAAAATCACAAAATAAGAATTAATCATAAAATCGAATTAATTAACAAATCAATAAATCAATAGATCACTGGGTGTTTATATAGTGCAATAGGTAAGGTGTCTTTAAGAACCTCACTTAGTGTAAATAGTTTCCATCAGAAGGAATCGGAGTGAACCAGGTCTTGAACTACGTTCCTTTGACCCTGACTTCAACTACCACACACACAAGATGTAATTCTCCGTCATGTCCGTGCATTAATGGCCATGCACGATCTTGATTTTTTCCATAAGAGTTTCTATGGATAGCCCATATCACTATATCTAGGATATATGGGTGGGTTTCTAAGGATGTGTGTAGAGTGTCACATTGCGAAAATTATCGCCTCGGATCCCATTAAGAGCTATAAGCTCAGCCTCAACCACTACACAGAGTACTACTCACCATAGGGATGGGATTGGAGCTAAAGCTCCTCTATATAAACTGTAGAAAGTGCTCTTTGGCCAACCTAGCAGCTTGTTTTTACCACATTGAACCTTCTTCAAGGGATCTCCTATCACAAAGGTTGGGTTCCCACTGTAGGAAGGAAGGCCCTTTACGAGCAAAGTCCCATCCCCCTCGATGAATCCAGGACCTTAGTCCTATTCAAGCCTTTCGTCAAGCAATCTGCAAGATTCTGATCAGATCTGATAAAACTCAAAGAAATAATTTCATGAGAGGTTAACTGTGAGACCCCAGATAGTCCTATATATGAGATATAATAGGACTAAACTCTTAACCCGGCTTAAGCATTTTGGGTGGTGGCAAGGCCCAAGAGGTTAAGAGAGTTAAGCGTGCTAGGACGGGAGTAGTCCTAGGATGGGTGACCCCCTGGGAAGTTGGGGCGTCACATTAACCATCTAATAGACTTTTGTCTCAATTTGATATGTCTACTAGCTTTAGAATTTACCAATTTCTTTTTACAAAAATCAATTGCAGCTCGAGAATCACACCGAATAGAAACAGGTGGAATAGGAGAAGAAATCAATGGAATCGATGACAGTAGATTCTTGAGCCACTCGGCTTCAAGACAAGTAGTATCAAGAGCAACTAATTCAACCTCCATAGTACTTCTGGCTATTATAGTCTGTTTGGTGGATTGCCAAGAAACTGCCCATCCACCAAGAATAAAAACATAACCAGAAGTGGACTTGATATCCAAAGAATCAGAGATCCAATTGGCATCGCCGTATCCCTCAATTACAGTAGGATAGCCAACAAAACGAAGAGAATAAGAGATAGTACCTTTAAGGTAACGAAATACTCTTTCCAAAGCAATCCAATGAGACATACTAGGGTTACTAGTATATCTACTCAATCCCGATATGGCATAGGCAATATCAGGTCTAGTCCTATTGGTTAAATACATCAAAGAACCAATAATCTGGGCATATCTCTCCTGATTCACAGGATTACCAGTGTTCTTCACAAGTTGAACACTAGGGTCAAAAGAAGTAGAAACAGGAGAGCAATCGAAATATCCAAATTTATCGAGAACCAATTGGGTATAATGAGATTGGGTCAGAAGAATAGAATCAGATGATCTAAGAATCTTCATTCCTAAAATCACATCTGCTTCACCAAGATCCTTCATATCAAAATGGTCCGATAAGAAGGATTTAACTTGGTTAATCAGATCAAGATCAGGTGCAAGGATCAAAATGTCATCAACATAGAGGCAGAGAAGAACACATTGATCATCAAATCTCTTGAAATAGAGACAGTTGTCAAAATCATTTGATGAAATCCATATGATTCAACTACACTGTCGAATTTCTCGTGCCACTGTTTAGGTGCTTGTTTTAGTCCATACAAAGAGCGGACTAATTTACACACCTTATTTTCTTGACCAGGCACAGAGAAACCTTCAGGTTGAGTCATATAAATTTCTTCTTCAAGATCTCCATGAAGAAAAGCGGTTTTGACATCCATCTGATGAATCAAAAGTTTATGAACAGATGCTAATGCAAGAATGACTCGGATAGTAGCAATGCGAGCAACAGGCGCATATGTGTCAAAGTAATCAACTTCAGCTTTTTGTCGAAAACCTTGAGCAACAAGCCGCGCCTTATACTTTTCTACCGATCCGTCAGTCCTAAGCTTCTTTTTAAAGATCCACTTACATCCTAAGGGTTGGTTTCCAGGAGGTAAATCAGTGAGAATCCAAGTGTTATTGCCAATAATTGACTCGATCTCACTGTTTATGGCCTCCTTCCAAAAAGAAGCTTCAGAAGAACTCGTAGCGTCCTTGTATGATGAAGGTGTACTTTCAACTAGGAAAGTAAAGAAATCTTCACCAAAGTCCTTCTCAAAACGAGCTCTCTTGCTTCTTCTCAGATCAGCTGGTAGGTTAGGTTCTACAGGATCTAAACTATATGATAAATCAGATGCAGGTGGATGATCAGATGTAGATGCATGATCAGATGTAGATGCATGATCAATAGTATGCAGATAATCAGGAGTTGATCTAGAGATATGGGTTTTGAAAGGAAAGATATTTTCAAAAAAGGTTGCATCTCTAGATTCTATCAAGGTATCATTGGAAATCTCAGAAATCTCAGAGTTGGTAACAAGAAATCTATAAGTGCTACTATCTAAAGAATATCCAATGAAAATGGCATCTACTGTTTTATGACCAATCTTCTTTCTTTTTGGTTCAGGAATAGACACCTTAGCTAAGCACCCCCACACTCGGAAGTAACTCAGCCTAGGTGCTCTCCCCTTCCAAAATTCATAAGGCGTCTGGGTTCTATCCTTAGAAGGAATCCTATTGAGAATAAAACAAGCCGATAAAAGAGCCTCCCCCCACAAGTTCTGAGATACACCAGAACTTAAAATCATAGCATTAACCATGTCTAATAGGGTTCGGTTCTTTCTTTCAGCTACACCATTAGACTGAGGTGAGTATGGAGCATCACTTCATGAATTATTCCATGTTCCTCGCAATGTATTTAACTCATTTGAAGTATACTCGCCTCCTCTATCGAGACCTTAGAATTTTAATCCTCTTTTCCAATTGGTTTTCAGCCTCTGCTTTAAAGGCTTTAAACTTATTGAGAACTTCATCTTTGGTCTTCAAGAGATAGGTGTAACAAAATTTAGAGTAGTCGTCTATAAAAGTCACAAAGTAGCGACTTCCTCCACGAGTAGGACCTCTATTGGAATCACAGACATCACTATGAATCAGTTCAAGAATCTGAGTATCCCTATAAGGAACAGATTTAAAAGGTTTCCTAGGCTGCTTAGCTTGGGTGCAAATCTCACATTTGGACATAGGATCAATCTTGAATTTGGGTACAAGATTAAGATTGGATAGTTTCAGAATAGATCTAAGATTCACATGCCCTAATCTGCCATGCCATATATCACAAGATTCAGTATTCAAAACAACAGTAGAAGAAGTAGAAGAAGAAGAACTTTTATTATCAACAAAGGAAAGTACATTCAGTTTGAATAGACCCTCAGATACAAAACCTTTTCCAATGAACATTTCTCCCTTAGAAATTACAACTTTATTGGATTCTAAAACAATCTTATATCCTAATTGCACTAATAAAGATCCACTAATCAGGTTCCGTTGGATCTCAGGAGAATGCTGCACATTGTGAAGGATTAACGTCTTTCCTGAAGTTAACTTCAGCTTGACAGTTCCAATCCCCAACACATTGACAGCTTTTCCATCTCCAACAGTCACACATCCTCCACTTGTGTCCTGATAAGAGGAGAATAGGGACCTATTAGTGCAAATATGGATATTGGCTCCAGAGTCTAACCACCAATCTAAATCATGATAGGTAAGGTTAACATTAGGTACAAAGGAGACTGACCTAAAAGTAGAGGTGGAAGGTTCACCCTCAATCATGTTGACCTGAGGTTTAGGATAGTTGTTCTGATTGTTTTGACCCTTCTTGTAGACAACCTTTTCTTTCTTCCGATAAAAACATTTTGAAGCAAAATGGTTGTCACGGCCACATACATAACAGAAACCATCCTTCTTATTCCCACTAGATTGGTTGGTATAGGGTTTCTGGGTATGGTTTCGATTTCGATTTGGGTTCCTACCCTTAAAGCCTTTACCCTTAGGTTTAAAAATTTTACCTTTGGGTTTAGACTCATGGCTCTGGTTCAGAATCTCGGTCAGGTTTATGTTTGATCGGTTGTTGGACGGTTTAACTTCTCTAAGCCGGTATTGGTCTTCTATTCTAATAGCTTGGATTACCGATCTAAGTTTAAGGGTTTCCTGGGTTCGTCTTAGCTCTTGGGCAAATTTGGTCCAGGAAGGGGGTAATTTATCCAATAGGCAGGTTGCCTGATAGGCTTCATCTAGGGTTGATCCATTCCTATGAATTTCTTGGACAAAATTCTGAAATTGGTGAATTTGATCGTTTATAGGAATGTTGTCTACCATTCTAAAATTGTTAAAATCTGTAATGGTAAATCTGGCGATACCTTCACTATCTCTAATGTAGGCATCTTCTAAGGCCAACCATAAATCTTTGGCAGTTTGATATTTCCTATAGGTTTCATAAAGTTCATCAGATAGACAACTGAGTATTCTAAACCTACAGTGAAATTCAATTTCCTCGGGAGATTTATCAGATTTAGATTCTTTAACTGAGGAGGTAGCAGATTTAGAAGAATCAGATGGAGGAATTACAGTAGGAGGACCAGAAGAATTTTTAGCAGTAGGATAAGGAGGTGTTTTTCCAATTGCAGTTATGAGGCCTAAGGTGATAAGCCAAGCCTCTAACTGTTCTTGCCACCTCAAAAATCCTACCCCTTTAAACTTTTCTGGTTTAAGACTAGAAGTGTCATCAAAAACCATTATACACAATCTAGTTGAGGGAGTAAAGAAATCAAGGATGATTGAAATGAGCTGCAAAAAATGTTCAAAAACCTTTTTAGAAAATACAAACATATTTGTTAAGGTTTCTACCCTAGTCAACCAAAATATTTTAGGGTTTATGTTTTTAAACTTAATCTTTTATGAAAGTTCGTTCAACGGCAAGCAGATGACCCAAGCAATTTAAATATTTTGATTTTAATAATCTTGAACAGAAAATTTATGCAATCAGATACTCTATATACAGCAGACAGATTATATAAAAGCTGAAACTAAAAAGATTACAAAATTGAAATTGGACTTGTTGGTTAAAATCCCCTTTTATAAAGTTGTAGAGAGCCCAATCAATTAAGGGTTCAAATCCCACTTGTAATAGATTTAGAAAAATACTGTTGCAATTTGCCTTTTTTTTTTCCTTTAAAAAACCGTATAGATATAATGTGATGCTACAGATTTAGATAAATAAATTGTTGCCAACATATATATTTAAAATCTATCTATCTATCTATCTATCTATCTATATATATATATATATATATATATATATATATATATATATATATATATATATATATATAGATTCTAAAATATCTATATTAGAACAAGAAAAATCTTCCTCTTTTTTTCAACAAAGCAATTTCGTACTGTAGCAAAATCACAACAAGAAAATATATATATATATATATATATATATATATATATATATATATAGAGTCCGGCTACTATCCTATTAATAGGATAGGAGCACTCGTCCTATCAAATTTTTAGACTTTGGATCAATTCTTTTTATCATTTCTAATCATTAGATTAAATACCATAACCCATGGGGACCACTCAACCCTAGGGGGACCATTCAACTCTAACCGACTAATATCATCCTAACCCTACAATTTCTCATCCAAGGGTTAAAAACTTGATAGGACAAGTGCTCCTATCCTATTAATAGATAGTAGCCCTAGCCTATATATATATATATATATATATATATATATATGAGTAGGGCTACTTATACTATTATGAGTAGTAGAGCGTTACTACTCATAAGTTGTTTTCACGATAGAGCTTCCGAATCGACGATCCACTCCGTTAAATATGATCTAGAGTATTTAAAACTTCTAGAAAATAAATTTCGTAATTTTTCTAAATCATTTACCTTACGATCAAAAGCTCACAAAATTGACAATTTTTAACTACCGATATGGGATACTTGGTAGTTTAACGGTGTAAAAGAATTGAAATAGGTTGAATTTTTGATAGAAAATTCTATATATACATATATATATATATATATATAGAGAGAGAGTTGAGCTAGAATACTCTCAAAAGCACCAACCCCTTGGTGCTTTTGAGTTTCTAGCCCTTGGATCTACTTTTGTTTACTAATACCCCTTGGATCAAACACTATTCCACCTACCACCATTTATTACCACCTACCACCATCATCTCAACCCTACATCTCTCCAACCAATGGCTAAAAACTCAAAAGTACCAAGCCTTTGGTGCTTTTGAAAGTATTCTAGCTCAACTCTATATATATATATATATATATATTTTAATAACAGTAAATAACAAAAATTGTAAATAAACTATATGCAATTAAAATTTTGATAAAGCTAATCCCAACTTAAATTAAGTTTGTATGTCAATCATACAATCAAGTTGTCAAACAAATTATATATAAATTGCACAATTATTATTTTTCGGATTAGCACTCATTAGATTTAATCACAATCTGATACGGAGATACGCCTTAGATTGTTGGGGAAAAATATCCGCAACAAACAAAAATCCGATCGTGACTAAAATCTAACTAATTTTTCTGACAAACAATAAATAATTCAACTTAAGGTGTAATCAAATCCAAATAAGTCGGTGAAAAGAAATCCAATATTGTAAGCTCCGGAAGCGTGCGAGGCACTGTCCTAAGACGTATTTCCGTCCTTCGTGCCGGATTAACCAAAAACACCGCCCCAAGATACGACCGGAATTCCTCTTCCTACGGACACGAACGCGGAGGAGGTTGACGAAGCTTCTTTCAACACCCAGTGATAAAACGATTAAAAGGAGTGGATGAAATTAATTAAAAAAAAAATTAAAATCAACTTTGAGAAGACTATTTTCGTAGTCAAAATATCTTTAGCATTCTCTCTGTTTTTTCGCACCTCCCGAGGCTACAAAAGCACAATATAAATACACATGCTTGAAGCTGTAGAACGTTGGAGGTCCAACGTTCTCTCGAAACGTCCGCGCGATGGACGTGCGAGGAGAGGATTCCGCGGAGAGCCGGTGCGCACGTCGTTCAAAACGTCCGCAAAAATATCAGTTAAATTAAATTAACAAAAATAAATTAAATAAATTAATAATAATAATAACAATAATGATTTTGAGATTTTTCCACAACACTTTGACCTCTAATGTTGATGACAGTTTCTTCAGATAAGTTTGCAGTATTATGGAGAGGGAAAACTAAATCTCTTAAGTGTATCATTCCCATTCACAAACATTTCTAGATATACATATTCTTGAATAAATCATTAACAGTTCTAGATATACATATTCTAGAATAAATCATTATAACAGCAAAGGCTAGATGTAGGTTGATCACTAAAATTAACAACTTCTCTTTCAAAAAACGATGTATTCTCTGTTACACAACTGCATATGCAGCAATGAATCTTTCAATCTGTCCTTCGTTTATGAATGTTGGATCTTTGGTACGTACTACTTCACTATTTGATGGTTTATGCTCATGGACTGAATTGTATGTAAAATAACCCTATTAACTTGCAGTATTAAACCGACCGTCCCTTGAGCAAGTGGCAAAGGGCTTGGTGGTTGGTACCCGAGATCCAAGTTTGAATCCTAGTTGATTCACATTTCTAGCTAAGTTTATTTCTAAATGAAATAAACGAAGCGGGTAGTGTGCTACCTATCTCTCTCAAAAAAAAAAAAAACTTGAAGTATTAATTACAAACAAGAATTTGATATATGTGGGTTGGTGGACAAATGAAGTATATGTTGAGAAATTTCAGGCAGCTTATGTGGAAGAAAGAGTGTGATACAAGCTTTGTTGGTTTCGTGAAGGATGGTGCACGGTGGTTGGTAGATAACACTGACATCAAACTTGTTGGTGAGTTGCAAATAGTTACCTGCATATTCCTTCAATTCCTTGAGCATATATATTGTATATGTAATTCATACATGAAGTTTGCAAGGTCATACTACATATACAAATCATCAGTATCAAAATAATTCTCTTTTTTAATACAAAATAAGGTTGATGACAGGATATATGGTGCCCCACTTGTATGTCCTTTAGATTTTAACAGTAAGGTCCTCCTTTAGAATGATCATAATTGAAGGACCTTCTTCAGTCATATGGCTGGCGATAGACACTAGAGGGTGGAAATGAAAAAGAAATGCCTTGGGCAAAGTGACCAAATCTTGTGAACTGCTAGCGACCAAATGGTAGTGCTGTTCTTTATGATGCTGTTCTTTATGATGCTAACTAATTATGCTAACTAATTTGCTTTACATGGGCGGATCCAGTAAAGATAAGAACCTGCCTTTAGATGTAAGGGCAGCTGGTGGGTGGGAAGATCAATTTTCAAGTCCTTTGGGGGCAAATTGAATCAATGGTCCATGAACTCTCTGTGTGTTTCACTTGAGTTCTCAATCACTAAATTCGAGCATTTTTGTCCCTAAACTTGTTTTCCTTTCCAATTTATCATGAAATTTGACAATGGCCCTATAATACAATTTTTTTGCCAATTTTGATTTTTACCTTTTAACGAGACTCAGATTTGTAAAGGACAGACAATGCTGCTTCTGCATGTTGCTTATCTTCTAAACTCATGTTGCCTGATTTGTTATCGTTTCTCATGCCGATGTAAACAATACTTTCTTCCCAACCTTTATTAAGTGGTTTTGTTTTAACAATCTTTTTATTCTGATTGCATATTCTGTCCATTAATATCAATGCATTGGAACCCTGTAGACGTGAAAGTGCTTGTTTTCTTTTCCTTATGTGCCAGAACAATTCCTTATTTCTTTTGTTCTCGCCAACCATGTCACACTTTGCCTTTAATTGTAGGGACGGACTATTTATCAGTTGCTGCATATGATGACCTTGCCGCCTCCCACTTGGTTTTTCTCAAAAGCCGGGTTCGTGACTTTAATCTCCTTGCCACCTCATTCTCCTTCTAATAGATCTTAAGCTTTTACGGAATTTTCCATGGAGTTGTCTTTTTTTTATTTTATATATGCTAATATCTGCAATCTTAACCTGTTTACCTGGTTATTCCTTATCATCTTAATTTCCAAAATGATACTTTAAGGAGCCGCTTCCTTGAGATCTTAACTTTTTCTCTTTTCCTTTGTTTTTTTTTCGACATTGTTAGTAGGATTTGGAACATTATTGATGCAGCAATTAAAGCCTCATACGCGCACCAATGATTCTAATGTAGATATAGGCCACTATATTGGGCTATTAGCTAATATAGTGCCAATGAGGTCAAATGATGTCGACACGATAATAGGACAAAGGATATAAGTAATATTGTGCTGAGAAATTACACACGTCGTATATTATTGAGCATCGATGCTTTCTCAAATTTCAGTTATAAACTGAATATAGTAGCTAAAGCATTCTATAGAGGCGATCAACAAATTGCAGTTGTCTGCATATATCTTTGAGTAATGTGACCAATGTTAGAGCAAAAAATGCGTCAAACTGTTGTGAATAAAAGATTATTAAATTTAAGTATAGATTAAAATTACAATTAAATACTTACCATTTAATATTGATATAAATAAAATAGATTCGACAAACCCGAAGTGCGTTAGATGCTGTCCTAAGGTATATTTCCGTTCATCGTGCTGGATTAATCGTGAACACCAACACCGCCCCAAGATACGATAGGTATTCTCCTCCACGAGCACAATCATGGTGGAGATTAAAGTCTCTTTCAACACTTAGCAAAATAAAATAGAAAAATATAATAAGAAAAAATATAACCACTAGGAAGGAAAAAAAAATTATCTGGACTATGTTACTCAAGTAATAGATCTCCACTAAAACTATAAACCCTCTTAACTCCTTCCCTACGCATAGGGATGTGGTTGTAACAAACCTGAGGAGTGGTCAAGAAAATAGGAAAAGCCGATTGACCGGTCAATGCCAATTCCATTAAATAAAATCATATTAAGAAAATTTTTAGTTTTTGAAAATTTATTTTCAATAATTCCCCGCAAAACTTAAAATTTTAAAAATAATTCATTGAAAATTGTTGTCGAGTGTTTATACTATGAATGAAATGGATAAGATGTCTTATAATGCTTAACCTCATTTAGTGTTAAAAGAATTCATCTGAAGGAATCGGAGAGAATCAGATATTGAATTATGTTCCTTTATCCCAAACTTCAACTATCACACAGATAGTATAATATTTCTCCATCACGAGTTTGCGCATTAATGGCCGTGCACATGCATCTTGATTATTTCATGAGAATTCTAGAGATAGTCCACATCTCATAGCTGCGGCCATATACGGATATTCTTGTATAAGCAAACTCTCTAGGGATGTGTGTAAAGTCACTTCCCGCAGAATATACTGACTTAGATTTTATTAAGATCTAAAAGATTATCCTCAACCACTACACAAGAGTACTCATCCTAGAGATTGAACTGGAACTGAGGTTCTCAAATATATAAATATATATTGTGCTCTTTGGCCAATTTAGAAACTTGTTTTTATCTCATTGAACCTTTTTCAAGGGATTGCCTGTCACAGAAGTTGGGTTTCCACTATAGAAAGGGCCATTTTTGGCGAAATTCAATAGATTTTGATTTTTTTTATACTGTTAAACTAGTAAGTATTCTATACCGGCTGTTAAAAATTATCAATTTTGAGATCTTTTAATCCTAATGATGTAAAAAAATTATAAAATTTGATTTTTAAAATTTTTCAATAATCTAGATAATGTTTAACGGTATGGATCGTCGATTCGAAAGCTCTATCATAAAAAACGACTTATAAGTATAAAAGCGATCGTACTCATAAGAATATAGCAGCTGGATTCTAGTGTTTGGATTGGGTATAAGAGGGGGGATAAGGGGGTTATCCCCCATCTTGTACCCAAACAGAAATTTGGGAGAGTGGAACTACTTGTTCCACCCAACCTGGTACAAGCCCCTCTTGTACGAGGTTCAGGTGGAACAAGTTGTTCCACCCCTGGCGGTGGAACAACTTGTTCCACCCCTCCCAGGTAGAGAGAGAGAGAGAGAGAGAGAGAGAGATTAATTTTTATTTTATATTTAAATTTCTAAAATTTATAATTTAGTATTTTAAAATTTAAATTTATAATTTTAAATTATAAATTTTGATGTTTGAATTATAAATTTGATATTTTAAAATTTTAAATTTTAAATTTAATTTTTTTAGATTTTAAATTTAAAATTTGATATTTAAAATTTATATTTTGAAAATTAAAAGTTTTAATTTTAATTTTAATTTTAAATTTTAAAAGTTAAAATTTTTAATTTAAAATTATAAGTTTAAAATTTTAAATTAATTATAAGGGTAAAATCATTATTTTCTATCTATAACTACCAACTATTCCACTTATACTTATATTTTCATCCAAACACAATTTTTCTAGTTCCAGCTTATACCTGCATTTTCATCCAAACAAAAAAATACCCTTGTTCCTATGAAAATCCATACTTGTACCTATCCCCGGTATAACTAGTTCTTGCTTATACCCGAACCAAACGAATTATGCTTAAGGCTTGATCATATTCAATAGAAGATTTAAGTCTTTTTAAATTTTACAGACTATACAGCTCAAAGTTATTATATAGAAAAAAAAGTGCAAATGTTGAGGATGTGAATTAGATGAGACAGCTAAAACAAAATTTTGGATTGATATAATGCAACTTTACAAACGAAGAGAAAAAGACAATTGCTACATATGGTCAATATCAAGTTTGATCAATCTTCATGCAACTCAGAGGGTTGATATTGTACTTGGTATGCCAGCTGAGAAAATAAAGCTAACAAATTTTAGTTTACAGAAAAAGGCAAAACGCATACAGACACTTCATCATGAGCAAAAATTATGAGCAAATTCAAGCATTCGCTTAGCGTTTGTCAGAAGACAATGTGATCATCACAAGCAAAACTTTTGCAAGGAAAAAACTTTCGGTAAAGTTTACATGGTTCAGCGCTTCATTAATTGGATATAATATAATATCGCTAAACAATACAAATGCAATAAACACCAATTTTTTTCCAGCCTAAAGAACCTACATATTTGAAGTTCCATAACCAGGAAAAGGCCACTATCATATTTTGGTCCTATTCTGCCAAGCTGACTAGGGTAGTAAAGGTCATAACTTAACAGTATTTTCAGATGAAATACTGACTTTCAAGGCTCATACCAGCAAACCACATGGTTGCAAGCTTAAAACCTTCACCGCCGAACCAAGCAATGACCATCAAGAAGCAAATTCATAGAGTGACAACCTAAAATTCTAATAGAATAGAACTAATTATAATGTACTGGTTCTTATTCAAAACTAGATAGTGACAAGCCTTGGGTTGAAGGCCAAACCTAGCCCGACTGCAGGACATAAGAACATTGGTTTCTTCATTTTAGTCCATGCTCTGCTGCAGAACACAACATATATATTATGTAACTTTTTATAATTCATCACAGTTTGTCGGCTCTCTTTATGGAAATTTAAGTGTTATTTTGCTCTTTTTTCACCATGTTTGATTTTATTTACTTTCTCCAGGAAATTATCCTTGTCGAAGCCTTAAAACTGGACAATGTCAAGCCTGGGATATACGACTTACGTTGCTTGCCTCTTAGACTACGTGGAGCTGAGGGCTCGCCGATCAGGTGCATCCTTATCAAATAGCAAGTTTCATATTAAGCTTGCGAAGGAGAAATTCTTCTGCACTCGATGCCTTTCACACTACATTCTAGTTATGTGATTAGCTTCATACTATGCCTTTGGTTAAAGTTCCATCTTGTGTGGAAAATAAAATTGCCTGGTCAGATCTACTACATGCTACAAGCCTGCAACTACCTAAATGTAAAGAGAAAAATGTTTATATATGTAGCATCTTAATGGAGGGAAAAGTTGTGCTCTGTACCAAAAGTAATTACCATCACAGCAAATGTATGTACATGATATCAGGAATACATAATGTTTATATAGAAATCTTTATTTGTCAACTCATATTTGTGGTAATATGCTTTCTTAGCCGTCTAAATTTCTTTGTTTTAGTGTGATGGGCTCTCTACGTAAAAGATGGAATGTTTCAGCTTGTGTGATGATTTCTTTTTAATAGTGAATACATTAGCATAGCTATTTTAACTAAAATTATGCCCTTTTTTCCTGTATATAGAAAGGTGTTTTAAATGCTATTTTGCTAAAGAGTAAACAGTGGTGACAATTTTTGTTTCCCACTGGTAAATTGTACAAGATCACTACATGTGTCTTATACAAAAATGCATTTCATACTTTTAAAGGTTCTTATCTTTTATTCAGCAATATCTGTTATTAAACTTGGTTGGTTTAGTGTTTCATTAATTCATCAAAAAAAGGAAAAGGAAATCTAAGACACAAAAGTCTTATGTATTTTTGGGCCAAGATGCAGAAAATGTTGTTGTAAATGTCTGCTCTTATATTTTATCCTCTTATTTTTAAAAAAGTTCTATGTTGTCTTTCTAAAGTTTAAAGTTGTAACATTTAATCTAGTAGTGTTACTATTTCGTGTATAAATTGTATGGTACAACAAGTTACCTTGTATTTTAAAATACTCATTATTCTCTTAAAAATGGTGGAAATGTGTAAGAATATTTTTATTTTTTCTCAAATTAGGTGGCATTATCCAAAACTTTTCATTTTCCCCTTTATTTCTACAGGTCAAATGAGTGCCCCAGTAGTTATCCAATTGTACCATATAATATAGGGAAAACTTTAAAAACCACCCCTGTGGTTTCAATTTTTTTTATTTTAGTACCCTGTGGTTTAAAATGTATCAAGTTAGTACCCTGTGGTTTTTCACTTTATCACTTTAGTACCCTGTGGTTTAAAGTGTATCAAGTTAGTATCCTGTGGTTTTGCACTTTATCACTTTGGTACCCTGTGGTTTCTCACTTTATCACTTCAGTACTATGTGGTTTAAAAATTACAAAGTACTAACTTGATAAAAAATAAAATCACAGAATACTAAAGTGATAAAGTGCAAAACTACATGATACTAACTTGATACACTTTAAACCACAGGATACTAAAGTGATAAAGTGAGAAACCACGGGGTACTAACTTGATACATTTTAAATCATAGGGTACTAAAGTGAAAAAAAGTGAAACCACAGGGGGAGTTTTGAACTTTTCCCTATAATATATGTGCGGAATGGTGACGAAATAGTAACAGTGTGAAGTTAAGTGTCATGGTCTTAATTTTCAAGGAAAAAAATAGAGGGTTTTAAAAGATAGGAAGATAAAGCGCAAAAGCATATATTTGGAAAGAAATTTTTGTATTTTGGCCGTAAAATTGAGCAATGCTCATGTTACCTTTATAGGGCATATTTGGTTCATAATTGGAATAAAAATGAGAAATAAAATTGAATTACATTACAATAAAAAATAAAATGACGAATCATCTAAATATATTTGGTTCATTATTAGAATAGGAATCGAAAAAAATAATAGATATGCCTAATTTTTTTTTTTTTAGAGATAGATAGCACGCTATCCGTTCGATTATTTCATTAAGAAATAAACTTAGCTAGAAGTGTGAATCAACTAGGATTCGAACTAGGTCTCGGGTACCAACTACCAAGCCCTTTGCCACTTACTTTAGGGACGGTCGGTATATACCTAAAATTTTGACAGGAAGGTTTTTATTAGAATAGATGAGAGTTAGTAAGAGCGAGAAGGAATAGAGATTTTACTCTAGAATTGACCAATTCAAAAGTCCAAATCAGATTAGATCATAAATAAATTAGATTATTTTTATTTCAAAGTTAAATGAGAATCAAAATTCATTTTTTTGTAAAACAAATAATAACTATCATAATCAATGAATCTTATTTCGTTTTGAGAGTTTAGGATAAGTGAACCAAACAAATCCCTTTAATTAGATGTAGGATTTACACTCTGCTCATCCTAAGGCCCATATTCTCATTCTGTCTTGTTAGCTTTTTTTCCTTTAGGCCATGTTTGGTTCCATGTAAAAACAAGCTGAAAATAATTTTTCAGTTGAAAAATAGTTTTCAAGTGTTTGGATGAGTGTAAAATTTTTTTCAGGAAAAAATAGTTTTACATATGTGGAGAAATCTGTGACGCTCCAACTTCCCAAGGGGTCACCCATCCTAGCACTACTCCCGTCCTAGCACGCTTAACTCTCTTAACCTCTTGGGCCTTGCCACCACCCAAAATGCTGCGAGTTAAGAGTTTAGCCCTATTATATCTCATATATAGGATTATCTCGGGGTCTCACAATCTCCCCACCTTTAAGCCCCGACGTCTCGTCGTGCTCGTACACACAAGTACTGTGCGATGTGAGACTCCGTCCGCCAGCCCGTCATCCCGTACTCCCTGGGCCACCGAGACTCATCTCACACTTCCGCCGCAGAATCTATCATCTCTGCCTCCCAGGAAACAGCTTCCATCTCAAGATTCATTTCGCTCCTAAGACGTGATAATCTCCTTTCAAGACGGGCAAGGTGCGCTTTCAAGAGTACAGAAGGAACACATACATAGCTGTTGCTACAGATTTTATTGCTAGATGGGGCGCATCTCTGGAAGTTAGCGTCACAAAACCCTCCATTTTGTTTTCCGCCGGCAAGCTATGGAAAACGAAAAACGCCAAGAAAAAATCGCGGCTTATGACCACGCTTTGCGCGGTCCACGAGGTCCGTTCCACCTCGTGGACCGCGTGAGGCGAGGTCCACCTCGCGCCGTGTTGCGCGCGAGAAAATTGGCACAGTCCACGAGGTCGGCTCCACCTCGTGGACCGCGTGAGGAGAGGTCCATTCCATTATGGACCTCTCTCTCTGCCCCACTTATATATATATATATATATATATATATATATATATATATATATATATATATATATATATATATATATATAGTCCGACTACTATGCTATCGAAAGACAAAGACTTAATGCTACCAAGTTTTCCACCGTTAGATCCACCCCTTTGATCATTTTCACCCGTTAGATCATACTATTCAACCAACCACTTACCCAGCCCTAGAAGGCCCACATCATCCTAACCGCACATCTCTCAATCCAATGGTTGAAAACTTGGTAGCACCAATGACTCGGTGCTATTAATAGTATAATAGCCTAGTTATATATATATATATATATATATATATATATATATATATATATATATATATATATATATATAGAGTCCGCCTACTATCCTATTAATAGGATAGGAGCACTTGTCCTATCAATTTTTTAGCCTTTGGATCAACTCTTTTCAACATTTCTAGCCATTGGATTAAATATTATAACCAAGTGGGGACCACTCAACCCTAGGGGGACCATTCAACTCTAACCGACTAATATCATCCTCACCCTACAATTTCTCTTCCAAAGGTTAAAAATTTGATAGGACAAGTGCTTCTATCCTATTAATAGGATAGTAGCCTTAGCCTATATATATATAATATAATAATTATTATATATTAATATATGTAATATAATAATTATTATATATTAATAATATATAATATATAAAATAATATATAATAATAATAATAATAATAATAATAATAATAATAATAATAATAATAATTTTTTTTATAACTAATCTTTTTTTCTTTTCAACCAAACAAGTAATGGAAAACTACTTTTCTTTTTCTTCAAACCAAACACAAACAATGTAAAATATTTTTCCAAAAATTTTTTTTCCACTTTGAAAATTTCTTTTCCACGCTTTTACGTGGAACCAAACACACCCTAACTAAAACCAAAAGAGATTTTACGAACCCTAATATTAAAAAAATATATTATTCCTTTAACTAAAACCAAAAGAGTTTTTACGAACCCTAATATTAAAAAATATTAGATTTACATATATATATATATATATATATATAGAATTGAGCTAGAATACTTTTACAAGTATCACCCCATTGGTGCTTTTAGGTTTTTATCCCTTGGATCTACTTTTTGATTACTAATAGCCATTAGATCATACACTATTCCACCTACCACCACCTACCCCCACTTACCACAATCATCTCAACCCTACAAAATTCTATCCAAAGGCTAAAATCACTAAAGCACCAACCATCTAATACTTTTAGATATATATAGTCCCATTATGGTGCTTGTAAAAGCACCAAGCACTTGGTGCTTGTGAATTTTTTACCGTTAGATCCACCCCTTTGATGATTTTCACCCATTAGATCATACTATTCAACCAACCACCCACTTAATCCAAGCCCCACATCATCCTAACCGCACATCTATTAATCCAAGGGTTAAAAACTTACAAGCACCAATGACTTGGTACTTTTAAAAGCATAGGAGCTCAATTATATATATATATATATATATATATATATATATATATATATATATATATATATATATATATAGAGTAGGCTACTATTCGATTATGAGTAGTAGAGCTCTACTACTCATAAGTTGTTTTCGATGATGGAGCTTCCGAATCGACGATCCACTCCGTTAAATATGATCTAGAATATTTAGAACTTCTAGAAAATAAATTTCGTAATTTTTCAAAATCATAATAAAGTCCATCAAACGGGCATAAAATGAACTAGAAATCGAACGATGTCCTAAAAATAGATGATCGGATCATTCAATTTAAGATCGGAGTTATTGATCTTTATCTAGGTAGTGAATAGAATTTTCTCTCAAAAATTCAACCTATTTCAATTCTTTTATACCGTTAAACTACCAAGTATCCCATATCTACTGCTAAAAATTGTCAATTTTGTGAGCTTTTGATCGTAAGGTAAATGATTTCAAAAATTACGAAATTTATTTTCTAGAAGTTTTAAATACTCTATATCATATTTAATCTGAGTGATCGTCGATCTAAGCTCTATCATCGAAAACAACTTATGAGTAGTAGAGCTCTACTACTCATAATAAGATAGTAGCCCTACTCTATATATATATATATATATATACATATATATATATATATATACATATATGAGTGGAGCTAGAATACTTTTACAAGTATCACCAAATTGGTGCCTTTAGGTTTTTATCCCTTGGATCTACTTTTTATTACTAATAGCCATTGGATCAAACACTATTCCACCTACCACCACCTACCACCACCTACCACAATCATCTCAACCCTACCAAACTCCATCCAAAGGCTAAAAACACTAAAGCACCAACCATCTAATACTTTTAGATGTAATGTAGCTCAACTATATATATATATATATATATATATATATATATATATATATATATATATATATATATATATATATATATATATATAGTAGTATATCGTGCTATTAATACAATGCTTCTTGTGCTCCTAAGTTTTTAACCCTCCATCAATTTTGATGGGTGGTTAAGGTGAGAGAGAGAAGAAAAATTGAAGAGAAATTAAGATTCTCAATTTCTCATCTTTTTTAATATTTTCTCAATTTCACTTTTCTTCACTTAACCATCCATCAAAATTGATGGATGGTTAGCTTGTACACTATTAATAGCACAAGAGCACTACTATATATATATATATATATAGATTCTCGTCGTTATGCTATCAATAGCACTGAGATCTTCGTGCTACCAAGTTTTTCACCGTTAGATCCAACCCTTTGATGATTTTCACCGTTAGATCATACTATTCAACCAACCACCCACTTAATCCTAAGGGCCCACATCATCCTAACCGCACATCTCTCAATCCAACTACGAAAAACTTGGTAGCACCAATGACTTGGTGCTATTAATAGCATAGTAGCCTAGTTCTATATATATATAGATATAGAGTTGAGCTAGAATACTCTTAAGAGTACCGAGCCCATTTTACTCTCGAGTTGTTTTCGATGATAGAGCTTCCAAATTGATGATCCCGTTGAACATGATCTATACCACTTAAAGTGTTCAAATCAAATTTCAAATATTTTCGACATCATTTGCCTAATGATCAAAGGGTTTCAAAATTTGTAATTTTAATGGTGGATAAGAGACGTTTTCTTGTTTAACGGTGTAAAGATATCCAAATCAATTGAATTTTTGTTAGAAAATTCTTTAAACTATTTAAAACAAGATCTATACTCTTGATCTTGATTACAAGACTCCTATCATCATTTTTTAAAGAATATTCATTATTAACCATTCATTTTCTGCTTCACTAGACGATACAAGAACAATATCGAAAGTGCGTGAAATTTGATTTCTAGATAGTTTAAATGGTTTAGATCATATTTAACTGAGCCGATCGTCAATTTGAAAGCTCTATCATCGAAAACACCTCGAGAGTAAATGGGCTACTTAAGAGTATTCTAGCTCAACTCTCTCTCTCTCTCTCTCTCTCTCTCTCTCTCTCTCTCTCTCTCTCTTTCTCTATATATATATATATATATATATATATATATATATATATATATATATATATAATTGAGCTCCTAAGCTTTTGAAAGTATAGAGTCATTTGTGCTTGTAAGTTTTTCGCCCTTGGATTAATATATGTACGGTTAGGATAATGTGGCCCCCTTGGGTTAAGTGGGTGATTGGATGAATAGTATAATCTAACAGAAAAAAATAATCAAAGACGTAAATCTAACGGTAAAAAAAGTATCAGTACCAATTGCTTGGTGCTTTTACACGCACCATAGCCACACACACACACTCTCTCTCTCTCTCTCTCTCTCTCTCTCTCTCTCTCTCTCTCTCTCTCTCTATATATATATATATATATATATATATATATATATATATATATATATATATATATATATATAGAGTGCAGCTAGGATGCTTATGGAAGCACGGAGGGCTCCGTGCTTCCACTTTGTTTTGAATGTTCGGACATTCGAATCGACGATCGGCTCCGTTAGACTTGATTTAGAGTATTTGAAGTATCTAGAAAATAAATTTTGCGATTTTCTAGTGTTCGAAGTGTCTCAAAATCAACGGCTGAAAATAAAAATCTTACAAAATATGATGATATGACATTAAAATTTTAGATCAAAGTTATTGATCTTGTTTAATATGGTATAAAAAATTTTCTATCAAAATTTCACGTGATTTGGATATTTCTATATCGTTAAACTTGCAACCGGCTCACCACGGCCGTTAAAATTATTAATTTTGAGCCGCTTCGATCACTAGGCAAATGAAATCGAAAAATCGCAAAATTTATTTTCTAGGTACTTCAAATACTCTAGATCAACTCTAACGGAGCCGATCGTCGATTCGAAAGTCCGAACATCGAAAACAACTTGGAAGCACGGAAGCCTCCGTGCTTCCATAAGCATACCATCACAACTCTCTCTCTCTCTCTCTCTCTCTCTCTCTCTCTCTACATATATATAGAATTGATCTTCTATGCTTTTAAAAGTACCAAGTCATTAGTGCTTGTAAGTTTTTAGTCATTGGATTAATAGATGTGCGGTTAGGATGATGTGGCCCCCTTGGGTTAAGTGTGAAGACCGAAATTTTGACTGTGTCATTTGACTCTCTGTTGACGATGTTTATATGTGTAATTTAATTACATAAGCACTCGTCAAGTTTCAGGAGAAAATGAGCTAAAAAGGAGAAGATACGCGATTATGAAGTTTGACTTAAAGTGGACCGTAGCTTGTTCCGGGATGACTAGGAATAAGTTAGGTTCGGGTACGTGTTGGCTTCCAAATATAGGCTTCCAATAGCTCGTTTCGAACGGCTCAGATATACTGGAACCGTTGGCACTGACGGAATCGAATTTCGATGCACGGTTGTCGAGAAAAAGGGTCCCGAACGATTTTACATATATAAAGTATATATGTTAATAAGTTGGTTTATTACGCGAATTGATGGAGAGCTAGGCTCACGCAAATCGGAGACCAAATCGAATGAAATAAAATGCTAGATTCGATGTCTCCGTCATGCTGAACGCGCTGGCGCAGTCCGATCGGAGATCCGCCAGACGGATCGTCGGATATTACAAGATGATCGCAAAGGGGTCGATGTGTAATAATCGGATTGTTGAGAGGGGATGGATTTCTTCGTGAATCCGTGACCGATCGAGACGAACTAAAATCGTGGGTTTGATGTCTTCGACGTTCGATCACACGGTGCGATCCGTTCGCAAATCGGACGGACGGATCGCAAGAATTACGAGTTGATCGATGAGGCCGATATTGGAGAATCGGTATTTTTGCAAGAGCCCCTATATTTTATGTACCGTTTCGTGTGAAATCGGAAGTGGAGGTGCGTTTGTGCATTTTACCCATGCTGTGAGGGACTTAGATAAAAATATTAAGTGTGGGGGGACTAATCTGCAATTGTATATATGTATATATATGTAGTGAATTAGGGTTTCCTCATGAAACCCTAGCTTTTAGCCCCCATCTTTCGTAACCGACTCCCTAGCCGCCTCCTCCTCTTCCCCGGACTCTCGCGCGCTCCCGCCACTGTGAGCGTCACGGCCGCCGGAGCCGCCGTCTCCTCCCTCCTCTCCATCCCTCCATCTCTTTCCCTCTACCTCTCTCTCTTCTCGGGTTGAAGGAGACAGTGGTTGCACCACCTCCGCATTTGCGCCGCCGCTTCCGACCCCGCCGGAAGCTTCCCGGCCGGCCCCGCCGGCTCGCGCGCCGCCGGAGCCGCTAGACTAGCTCGCGCCACCTGCACCCGAGTCCGGCCGAGATCCGGGGTGCAACCCCTTTCTCGCGCCGCCGCCACCGGTGGCCATCTCCGACGTCTTCCGGAGCCTTGGCCACCTCCTCCGCCGCCGCCGCTGCTGGCGGGCGCCGCCGTCGCATTCGCACGTCGCCGCACTCGTCGCCGCACCCGCTGCCTCCGCCCCGAGCCTGTGGCGAGCCCGGTCACCGTTGCCCCGCTCGTCGCCACCACCCCGGACGCGGTCGCACCGCCTCCCCCGAACACCGGCGACCCCCGCGTGCCGTCGCCACCGCCCGCACGTCGCCGTCGCCGTCGGGATCCTTCGCGCCGCCTAGCGCGCGTCAAGGCCGAGCTTGAGTCGCGCCTCCCCGCGAGCGCCGCCACCTTGGACCTCCTCGCGGCCTCCTCGTGGACCTCCGCAACTCTCCGTGTTCACGCGGCGCCGTCCCGGTCCCCGTGGCCGCCGACCGCCGCGCCATCTTCCCCGCGCCGCACAGAGCCGTGCGGGCCGAGCCGCACCTGCCGCCGCCGCGCCGCCTACCGCCGACGGCCGACCCGCGCGCCGCCTCCCCACTTGTCGGCCGCATTCGATCGATCGCCGCGGTGCCCCGCCGCCGGAGCTCCCCAGCAGGACGGACCCGAGCCCGAGCTCTCCTCTAGTGGTGCAGTTGGGGCATCACTCCACTGTCGCCGTCGCCGCACCCCATCGCTAACCGAGGTGAGCATCACACTCCCTACCTCCTCCTCACCCATCCTGGGCCGCCGTGCGCACCGCCGTGCCGCCGGAGCCTGGCCGGAGCTAGCTTGCTCCGGCCAAGGCTTGAAATAGGGCTTTAAATGGGTGTTTTACTGTTTCGGGCAATCCAGAGCTCCCCGATCCCAACGGAAGGGAGCACGATGATCAGGACACATCGCTGATCATCGTGCTCACCTTATTTTCTGTCGGAGAAGCCCCGTTTCGCTGTTTTGGCGATGTCGGCCATGTTCGAGCCTATTTGGCTGCTGTTACGTCTTGCGCTCGCTGTTCCGGAGACCCGAGGCTGTTCCGATGCCTCTGGAGGGGAGCACGGTGATCGTCTGTCAGTGCCGATCACAGTGGTCACCTTCTTTAGGGTCACGGATCCCCGGTTAGCGAGATATACCCATTTATTTGCGCTGTTGAGATTTTCGTGTCGCTCCCGCGCCTCTACAGTTGTCCGAAATTGCTCCGAAAGGTGAGCACGGTCTCCGGCACGCCGAAACCTATCAGTGAGTGTCTCGGTTGGTCTGATTGACCTCCGGTTAGAGTAGTCGAACCGTAAAAGCCCCGAAATCACATGAAATAATGCGATTTCGGGTAATTCGGAGGGCTTTTATGCGATTGTGCTTATCGTGGTTGCTATGGACAGTATGTGTGAGTTAGGGATAACCTATGGACTGATTGTCCAAGGCCCCAGGCCATTGCGAAGATCGAAAATGCATTTTCGATGCGTTTCTCGGCGAAATCCGCCGACGGAACGCGGATTCGGTTCGGAATTATTCCGACGGTGCTTTGTGAGCTATTGTGTAGTCGTTAAGCCTGGTTGGCTAGTCACTCGCGTCATTTCGATGGTTCGGAAATGACGGGTGAGCGACGGTGGGTTCCGGTGTCGAAATAGACACTTTCGGGAACCCGTAGTCGTACAATTATCCGACGATAATTGTATTATAGTGTTACTTTATGTTTGCTACCAAAACATCCAAATAAGAGTGTTTGGGGCAGCGGGTTACTCTTGGTATGAGTCGTTGCGTTCCGGGACGCCATGGAGTCCCGACGAGTCCCGTGAGGTTTACGGATCGGCTCGCACGGCAATTGGTTTTGGGAAACCGATTCCCGTGGGTTTAATTATGGAGTTATGTGTTCGGTGTTTTGTGTTAGTGGATTAGACACTAACCTGGTGGATCTCCTTAGGTCCGATCGATACTTCTTCCTCAGACGAGAGTCAGACGCCGTGTTTGTACAGGTGGGTACTTCGATCCGACGTCCGTACAGTGGTACACGCTGGTGACGTTCCTTCCACCCTTACTGTTTATATCGTTTATCCTAGATATATCTTGCACCTGTTTGTTACAGTATTACTCTACTCAGTGTTTCCATGCTTAGTACCATGTGTAGGAGTAGAGTAGTTTGCTTCTTGTCAGCCTATGACATCAGTGACCTGTTCGGTCAGTCTACTTCAGTATACTCAATGACCTGGTTGTTCAGTTGGTCAGTTCTCGTGTTTCCTTCAGTAGTACTTGCATACAGTTGAGAGGATGTTGAGTTGTTCCATCCTAGTTGACCTGAGTGGTCAGTTCTTGTGTTTTCTTCAGTCGTACTTGCATACAGTTGAGAGGGTGTTGAGTTGTTCCATCCTAGTTGACCTGGTTGGTCAGTTCTTTCTCTACTCAGACCTGGTTGGTCGGTTACTTTGCATACTTTGGGACCTCGGTTGGTCACCACTTTCGTACTTGGGACCTATTTGGTCACCACACTCGCACTTGGTACCTGGTTGGTTCTTCTGGTTACTTGACGACCTACGTGGTCGATGGGCCCTGGGGGGCAGGATTGTCGGCTAGTTGCCGATGGTTAATAATTGAGCATAATTGCATTAATCGCCCGATACTCGTCGCACGTCACGAACACCAGCGGTCTGATCCACCGCACGTGGGGTGTTCTTTCCTAAATGTGGTCGCAGAGGTTCGACCCGTGAGTCCTGGAGCTTTATGCTGGGGTTGGATGCATGGTAGAGTAGTGGGGGCATTGGCTTGAGGTCTGCGGTACTACTGACCAAGAGGGCTTCTGCATGAGGTCTGTGGTACAGACCAAGAGAGCATTGGTTCAGATTGGGTACTTTTGAGCTTCTATACCTGTTGACGCATACTTACAGTAGCTGTTGTTTCATATCTATATATCTCTCTCCATTTACTTGTTTATCATAGCTACTGTACTACTATTATCTCCTCTTGTGTCTATCTCTGCGAGGTATCCACTGGGAGGGGGAGACATGTTTACATGTTCTCACCCCTCGCCTTCTTTTTCAGGTGACATTGCAGGAGTTAGTGGGACAGCTGGTGAGGAGCGAGTCTAGTTCGCGACATAGCTCCGTCCCTTTGTCGGTTATTCCTTTACCCTTCCTGTTTACTTTGTTTATGACTTAGACTTATAACTGGTTCATGTTCTCTACTTATAAATATCGTTTGGTTTTGGAATATAATATTGGTTTTAGAATTTCAATATAAAATGGTTTTCTACCCCTCGTGGTAGCGTTTTAAAAAGAAAGGGTTTCCTCGTGGGAAACAGTTTTAAAAGGTTTTATCGTGGATTGTGGTAACTTAGTATTTCAAAACCAGTTTCCGAGTAGGAAACCTTTCAACTGATAGATGTGGAATTATGAATGAAGAATTGTGGATAACCTGTGGTGAATGGTGTTTGGATGTGTATGTTGATTGTATTTACTATCTATACACGTGGTTGTGGTTGTGTGAATGTAAAAATACTCTTTGTACTTGTGCGATGCCGTGCAAATACAGGGGAGACTCTGTCCGTGTGAACAGTGGTCTATCCGTATTTGTGGTGTCCGACATGCCTTTGGAGGTCAAGGTTTTAAAAAAAAAAAATTCTCATTGCTTTTTATACTCTAAAATGACCGGGCGTGATGATTAAAGTGGTATCGAGCCAAGTTACAACCACAACACCATTCACAAAGTTGTTTTTGAAAAGAATTTGAACCGAACAAAAGAGAACTGAACCATTGGTTAGGTTGACCCTAGGAAGACCTACGGTTTATAGGCACGTGAGAGTGCGGGGTTTGGACTTCTGTCCTGGGTTGCGTTCGAGTTTGGTAAACTCAGATTGCACGGGTATTTTCCTATGTGCTTCAGTTTTCGCAGAAGCTCGTGTCGCAGTGGGGAACAGTGGTGGTGTTACTTTTGGACAGTGAGTGGTGGGGCGGTGTTCCCCAGGTGTAACCACTCCTGTCAGATGGGGCCTGGAAGGGCCAGTACTTGCGAGCAGAGGCGAGTGTCCTTACTACCGACGCCTATACCACTGTTCTGCTTAGACACGGGAGCTGTTGCGAGTGTCTCTATTGAGACGGCGCTTAGACCAATCATGGTCGTGACTTTTGTGGGACTACATGGGGGTAGTCCAGGGTTTGGGTAGCAGCTAGCAGCTGTCGTGGCGATTGCAACATTGGTGTTGCCTCGCAGGTATTCTGGGTAGGGTTGCGACGCCTATTCCTTCTCGTTTGCTGATGGAATCAGCAGTTCTGGTCTTTCGACCTTGGATTAGAGATACGTCAAATTGACGTGTACTAGAATTGGTTAGACACGCCGGGTGTCGGGCTTTGCCTACGGATACGTCCTATACAGTTATCCTAACACCTAAACTTGGTGTGTTGTGGGTTCGTCTGTAGTTGGCAGTAGGAGTTGAGTTGACACGGATTACTCCTGAGTATTGATGGAGTTCCCGAAGCTTCCAGTATAGCTCGGTTGTGGTACGGAAATGGGTTTGAGAAACCATTTCCTAAAGCCTCAGTTGCGGTTCGTGACTTAGTGTCGTTAGTAGCTTTCGGATGTTGAAAGCTATGGACTCCCAGTGAGTCGATAAGAGTCGTTTTGAGTTCGATTGTCGACTTGTAAAGTCGATGTTTCGATGAGAATGGTTGTGAACTCTTCGTTCAGTTATGAGGTATCAAGTGGTTTGATACTTCGATGTGTCACACTTCCAACCTGTTGTTGGTAGTGGATCTTCGGATATTTCGCCTTTCTTTTGCTAAGTATATTGGCTGCAGACAATATACTGTCGAAAGTCGGATGAAATACCTTTTCCCTGTTGGGACTTATGGATTGGGTCGATGTGTTCGATAGAGTGTCTTGAGGGAAAGTTAGAGTGTTGGTCATCTCTGACCACGTAGCGAGCCCTTGGGTTATTCCATGGCTAATTTGCGCAGTTGACTTATCGTCACTGCTGGTGATTTTGACTCTAGTCGGGTTTAGGTACTCGTTGGTTGTGCCTCACACGGCAAAACGGGTTGATTGGTTAGTAGTCTCGGTCTGGTTGCCGAGCGGTTCGAAATTACAGTCGTTGAGCGACTTGAGCCTAGTTGTTGGCTTCGTTTGTTACCGTATGTGATAGCACATAAGGTTTGCGACTTGGCTTAATGTGCAAACCTTGGAATGGTATGCTTGTCCAGTCAAAATGGTGACAGGTGTGCCTGGGTCTCAATGAGACAGATATTGGTGTTGCTGGGAACATCGATCGCTAGGGTTCTGGTAGGGACGGCAGCGACAGGGTCTCGTGGAGACGGATGTTGAGCATCACCGGTGGTTGATATCGGTTAGTGCGATTGGCAATCCTGTGCATCAAGTGATGGACTTGCATGGACCATGTGTCAGTGTGATTACAATAGTGAGCGAGCAAATGGTTTAGCTCAACGGGTATTATCAGCCTTGGACCTTATGGTCAAGTGGAAAGGTGAGGTCTAGGACCTAGAACTGTTGGATGCCATAGATGTCTTTCTGTTGATGAGGCTTTGACTTCGACAGTGTGTCTGGTGACTAGTGTGAGACTGAGGTCTCCAAGGTGGGTGTTTCGACCCAGGATTTGGACAGCTATACATTTAGCTGTGGTGAGCTAGTGGATGTTGTGGACGAGTCGGAGTATGTCGTTTCGGCCTACGAAAACATACTCTAGACTTGGGGTGTTGTCCCGTGAACTTTCGACGTAGCCGAGTCGGCTTCGGCTATGTGGACCAAGGTTGAGTGGACCTAGTAATTCTGAAGGATGAAATGTTATCCCCTAATTGGCAAGTTGGGATCGGATATCCTGGTCGCGGGACTGTCTTTGTCCGCAAGTTATAAGATGGTGTTGATTCCAGTGAGTCTTGGTTAGTAGTTTTGGAGTTAGTACATTCTTCCCCTCGTCCCGTTCAGGTGTAGCGATAGTTGAGCTGTCGTGAATTATGGAAATGTAATTGACCAAGATCGTGTGATACAAGATTAGTGGAGCAATATTTTATTGCAATTTTGGTGGGTACGTGGTCAAGTTTCGGGGACGAAACTTCTTATAAGGAGGGGATAATGTGAAGACCGAAATTTTGACTGTGTCATTTGACTCTCTGTTGACGATGTTTATGTGTGTAATTTAATTACATAAGCACTGGTCAAGTTTCAGGAGAAAATGAGCTAAAACGGAGAAGATACGCGATTATGAAGTTTGACTTAAGTGAATAGTAACTTCGGTTTTCGGATGATGAGCCGAATAGAAGTTGGGTTCGCACTGTTGGATTCCAAATATAGGCTTCCAATAGCTCGTTTCGAACGGCTCAGATATACTGGAACCGTTGGCACTGACGGAATCGAATTTCGATGCACGGTTGTCGAGAAAAAGGGTCCCGAACGATTTTACATATATAAAGTATATATGTTAATAAGTTGGTTTATTACGAGAATTGATGGAGAGATAGGCTTCGTCGCAAATCGGAGACCAAATCGAATGAAATAAAATGCTAGATTCGATGTCTCCGTCATGCTGAACGCGCTGGCGCAGTCCGATCGGAGATCCGCCAGACGGATCGTCGGATATTACAAGATGATCGCAAAGGGGTCGATGTGTAATAATCGGATTGTTGAGAGGGGATGGATTTCTTCGCGAATCCATGACCGATCGAGACGAACTAAAATCGTGGGTTTGATGTCTTCGACGTGTCGATCACATCGGTGCGATCCGTTCGCAAATCGGACGGACGGATCGAAGAATTACGAGTTGATCGATGAGGGCCGATATTGGAGAATCGGTATTTTTGCAAGAGCCCCTATATTTTATGTACCGTTTCGTGTGAAATCGGAAGTGGAGGTGCGTTTGTGCATTTTACCCATGCTGTGAGGGACTTAGATAAAAATATTAAGTGTGGGGGGACTAATCTGCAATTGTATATATGTATATATATGTAGTGAATTAGGGTTTCCTCATGAAACCCTAGCTTTTAGCCCCCATCTTTCGTAACCGACTCCCTAGCCGCCTCCTCCTCTTCCCCCGGACTCCTCGCGCTCCCGGCCACTGTGGAGCGCCGGCCGCCGGAGCGTCGCTCCTCCCTCCTCTCCATCCCTCCATCTCTCTTTCCTCTCCTCTCTCTCTCTCTCTTCTCGGGTTGAAGGAGACGGTGGTTGCACCACCTCCGCATTTGCGCCGCCGTCGCCCCGACCTGCCGGAGCTTCCGGCCGGCCCCGCCTCGCGCCGGAGCAGCCTAGACCACTGCGGCCACCGGACCCGAGTCCGGCCGAGATCCGGGTGCAACCCCTTTCGCGCCGCCGCCACCGGTGGCCATCTCCGACGTCTTCCCCGAGCCTTGGCCACCTCCTCCGCCGCTCGCCGCGCGGTCGGCGGCGCCGCCGTCGCATCTCGCACGTCGCGCGCACCCGCCGCCGCACCCGCTGCGGCTCCGCCTCGAGCCCGTGGCGAGCCCGGGTCACCGTTGCCCCTGCTCGTCGCCACCACCTGGACGCGGTCGCACCGCCTCCCCCGGAACACCGGCGACCCCCGCGTGCCGTCGCCACCGTCGCACGCCGCCGTCGCCGTCGGGATCCTTCGCGGCCGCCCAGCGCGCGTCAAGGCCGAGCTTGAGTCGCGGCCTCCCGCGAGCCCGCCACCTTGGACCTCCCCTGCGGCCTCCCTCGTGGACCTCCGCAACTCTCCGGTGTTCACGCGGCGCCGTCCCGGGGTCCCCGTGGCCGCCGACCGCCGCGCCATCTTCCCGCGCCGCACAGAGCCGTGCGGGCCGAGCCGCACCCGCCGCCGCCGCCGCCTACCGCCGACGGCCGACCCGCGCGCCGCCCCACGGTCGGCCGCATTCGATCGCTGCCGGTGCCCGCCGCCGAGCTCTCAACAGACGACCCGAGCCCGAGCTCTCCTCTAGTGGTGCAGTTTGGGCATCACTCCACTGTCGCCGTCGCCGCACCCCATCGCTAACCGAGGTCAGCATCACACTCCCTACCTCCTCCTCACCCATCCTGGGCCGCCGTGCGCACCGCCGTGCCGCCGGAGACTGGCCGGAGCTAGCTTGCTCCGGCCAAGGCTTGAAATAGGGCTTTAAATGGGTGTTTTACTGTTTCGGGCAATCCAGAGCTCCCCGATCCCAACGGAAGGGAGCACGATGATCAGGACACATCGCTGATCATCGTGCTCACCTTATTTTCTGTCGGAGAAGCCCCGTTTCGCTGTTTTGGCGATGTCGGCCATGTTCGAGCCTATTTGGCTGCTGTTACGTCTTGCGCTCGCTGTTCCGGAGACCCGAGGTCGTTCGATGCCTCGAGGGGAGCACGGTGATCGTCGTCGCTGACGATCACGGTGGTCACCTTATTTAGGGTCGGCGGATCCCCGGTTAGCGAGATATACCCATTTTTCGTGCAAAGGCGCGCTGTTTAGATTTTCGTGTCGCTCCCGCGCCTCTACGGTGTCCGAAATTGCTCCGAAAGGTGAGCACGGTCTCGCACGCCGAAACCTATCGATGAGTGTCTCGGTTGGTCCGATTGACCTCCGGTTAGAGTAGTCGAATCAGAAAGCCCCGAAATCACATGAAATAATGCGATTTCGGGTAATTCGAGGGCTTTTATGCGATTGTGCTTATCGTGGTTGCTATGGACGTATGTGTGAGTTAGGGATAACCTATGGATGATTGTCCAAGGCCCCGTGCCATTGCGAAGATCGAAAATGCATTTTCGATGCGTTTCTCGGCGAAATCCGCCGACAGAACGCGGATTCGGTTCGGAATTATTCCGACGGTGCTTTGTGAGCTATTGTGTAGTCGTTAAGCCTGGTTGGCTGGTCACTCGCGTCATTTCGATGGTTCGGAAATGACGGGTGAGCGAGTGGGTTCCGTGTCGAAATAGACACTTTCGGAACTCGTAGTCGTACAATTATCCGACGATAATTGTATTATAGTGTTACTTTATGTTTGCCGCCAAAACATCCGAATAAGAGTGTTTGGGGCAGCGGGTGACTCTTGGTATGAGTCGTTCGGACGCTTCGTGGTCCCGACGAGTCCCGTGAGGTTTACGGATCGTCGGCCAAGACGGCAATTGGTTTTGGGAAACCGATTCCCGTGGGTTTAATTATGGAGTTATGTGTTCGGTGTTTTGTGTTAGTGGATTAGACACTAACCCGGTGGATCTCCTTAGGTCCGATCGATACTTCTTCCTCGTACGAGAGTCGACGCCGTGTTTGTACGTGGTGGTACTTCGATCCGACGTCCGTACATGGTACACGCCGGTGACGTTCCTTCCACCTCATCGTTTATATCGTTTATCCTAGATATATCTTGCACCTGTTTGTTACAGTTTTACTCTACTCAGTGTTTCCATGCTTAGTACCATGTGTAGGAGTAGCGTAGTTTGCTTCTTGTCCGCCTCTGACATCGCTGACTGTTCGGTCGGTCACTTGATACTCAGTGACCTTGTTGTTCGGTTGGTCAGTTCTCGTGTTTCCTTCAGTAGTACTTGCATACAGTTGAGAGGATGTTGAGTTGTTCCATCCTAGTTGACCTGAGTGGTCAGTTCTTGTGTTTCCTTCAGTAGTACTTGCATACAGTTGAGAGGATGTTGAGTTGTTCCATCCTAGTTGACCTGGTTGGTCAGTTTCTTTCTCTACTCAGACCCGGTTGGTCGGGCCATTACTTTGCATACTTTGGGACCCGGTTGGTCACTACTTTCGTACTTGGGACCTATTTGGTCACCACACTCGCACTTGGTACCGGTTGGTTCTTCTCGGTTACTTGACGACCTACGTGGTCGATGGGCCCCGGGGGCGGGATTGTCGGCTAGTTGCCGATGGTTAATAATTGAGCATAATTGCATTAATCGCCCGATACTGCCGCACGTCACGAACACCACGGTCCGATCCACCGCAAGTGGGGTGTTCTTTTCCTGAAAAAGTGGTCGCAGAGGTTCGACCCGTGAGTCCCGGAGCTTTATCGGGGTTGGATGCACGGTAGAGTAGTGGGGGCATTGGCTTGAGGTCTGCGTACACCGACCAAGAGGCTGCACGAGGTCTCGTGGTGCACCAAGAGAGCATTGGTTCGATTGGGTACTTTTGAGCTTCCATACCTGTTGACGTATACTTACAGTAGCTGTTGTTTCATATCTATATATCTCTCTCATTTACTTGTTTATCATAGCTACTGTACTACTATTACCTCCTCTTGTGTCTATCTCTGCGAGGTATGCACCGGGAGGGAGACATGTTTACATGTTCTCACCCCTCGCCTTCTTTTTCAGGTGACATTGCAGGAGTTAGTGGGACAGCTGGTGAGGAGCGAGTCTAGTTCGCGACATAGCTCCGTCCCTTTGTCGGTTATTCCTTTACCCTTCCTGTTTACTTTGTTTATGACTTAGACTTATAACTGGTTCATGTTCTCTACTTATAAATATCGTTTGGTTTTGGAATATAATATTGGTTTTAGAATTTCAATATAAAATGGTTTTCTACCCCTCGTGGTAGCGTTTTAAAAAGAAAGGGTTTCCTTGTGGGAAACAGTTTTAAAAGGTTTTATCGTGGATTGTGGTAACTTAGTATTTCAAAACCAGTTTCCGAGTAGGAAACCTTTCAACTGATAGATGTGGAATTATGAATGAAGAATTGTGGATAACCTGTGGTGAATGGTGTTTGGATGTGTATGTTGATTGTATTTACTATCTATACACGTGGTTGTGGTTGTGTGAATGTAAAAATACTCTTTGTACTTGTGCGATGCCGTGCAAATACAGGGGAGACTCTGTCCGTGTGAACAGTGGTCTATCTGTATTTGTGGCAGGTCTGACATGCCTTTGGAGGTCAAGGTTTAAAAAAAAAAAAATTCTGCTGTTTTTATACTCTAAAATGACCCGGGGCGTGACATTAAGTGGGTGGTTAGTTGAATAGTATAATCTAACGGATGAACAAAGTCGTAGATCTAACGGTAAAAAATTCACAAGCATGAAATGCTTGGTGCTTTTACAAGCACTATAGCCGGAGACTCTCTCTCTCTCTCTCTCTCTCTCTCTCTCTCTTTATATATATATATATATATATATATATATATATATATATATATATATATATATATATATATAAAGAGAGATATATATAGAGAGAGAGAGAGAGAGAGAGAGAGAGAGTTGGGTTAGAATACTATCGATAGCAAAACGCTATTTTTGCTATCAAGTTTTTAGTCCTTGGATCAACTCTTTTCATCATTTCTAATCATTGGATACGAACCAAATGGGGACCACTCAACCCTAGGGGGACCCCCCAACTCTAACCGACTAATATCATTCTAACCCTACAATTTTTCATCTAAGGGTTAAAAACTTGATAGCAAAAAAAACGCTTTACTATCAATAGTATTCCTATATATATATATATATATATTTGGTATATATATATATTAGGCTACTATGCTATTAATAGCACCAAGTCATTGGTGCTACCAAGTTTTTGGCCCTCGGATTGAGCGATATGCGGTAAATGATTTTGAAAAATTACGAAATTTATTTTCTAGAAGTTTTAAATACTCTAGATCATATTTAACGAGTGGATCGTCGATTCTAAGCTCTATAATCGAAAACAACTTATGAGTAGTAGGGCTCTACTACTCAAAATAGTATAGTACTCTCTCTCTCTCTCTCTCTCTCTCTCTCTCTCTCTCTCTCTCTCTCTATATATATATATATATATATATATATATATATATATATATATATATATAGTCCTATTAGATACTATCTATAGCACCATGCATTTGGTGCTACCAAGTTTTACCCGTTAGATCATACTATTCAACCAACCACCTACTTAACCTTAGGGGGCCCACATCATCCTAATCACACATCTCTCAATCCAATGGCCAAAAACTTGGTAGCACCAATGACTTGGTGCTATTAATAGCATAGTAGCCTAGTTCTATATATATATGTATGTATAAAGTCCGGCTGGGAGCACCAAATATTTGGTGCTATCGAGTTTTCCACCGTTAGATATAATTCTTTGATTATTTTTACATGTTAGATTATACTATTCAACCAACCACTCACTCAATCCTAGGGGGCCCATATTATCCTAACCGCATCTTTTAATCCAAGGGCAGAAAACTTAATAGCACCAAATCATTGGTGCTATTAATAGTATTCCATCCTACTACTCATAAGTTGTTTTCGATGATGGAGCTTCCGAATAGACGATCCACTCCGCTAAATATGATCTAGAGTATTTGAAACTTCTAGAAAATAAATATCGTAAATTTTCAAAATCATAATAAAGTCCATCAAGCGCGTATAAAATGAACGGTCAAAATCGAACGACATCCTAAAAATGGATGATCGGACCCTTCAATTCAAGATCGGAGTTATTGATCTTTATCTAGATAGTGAATAGAATTTTCTATCAAAAATTCAACAAATTCTGATTCTTTTACAGCATTAAACTAGCAAGTATCCCATACCGGCCGTTAAAAATTCTCAATTTTGTGACATATATCAGTAAGGTAAATGTAACGACCCAGCCCACTAGCAATAATAACTCGTTGGGCCCAACCACCGGCCCAAAATGCTTAAGTCTAGTTATTATTACTAGTGTCTAAGTCTATTATAAACCCAATAACAAACCCATTCCTGGGACTATCATCGGTGTGCGCACTTCGTTAAGGCGACGTCTTCACCCAATCACACACACAGCCCAAGATCACCAGGCGATGTGAGACTCGTCTCGCTATCCCGTCATCCAAACCTTGGCTCAGCCGAGATTCGCCACACATGTCCAGCTAGTGAACCGGCTCTGTTACCAAATGTAACGACCCAGCCCACTAGCAACAATAACTCGTTGGGCCTAACACCGGCCCAAAATGCTTAAGCCCAGTTATTATTACTAGTGTCTAAGTCTATTATAAACCTAATAACAAACTCATTCCCATCCGATGTGAGACTATTGGGGTGTCATAGTAAATGAAGTAAAAAAATTATAAAATTTGATTTCTAGACGTTTTAAATGCTCTAGATAACGTTTAACGGTGTGGATCATCGATTCGCAAGCTCTATCATCGAAAACAACTTATGAGCATAGGCCATCGTACTCATAATAATATAAGAAATTAACCCTATATATATATATATATATATATATATATATATATATATATATATATATATCAATGATTTGATCTTTATTAAGTTTTCTACCTCAGAGTTGAGTGAGTGGTTGGTTGAATAGTTTAATCGAATGGATGAAAATAATAAAAAAAATAAATTTAATGGTAGAAAACTTATCGGTAGTATTCAGTCCGGACACTTTCTCTCTCTCTCTCTCTCTCTATATATATATATATATATATATATATATATATATATATATATATATATATATATATATATATATATATATATATATAAGAGTGTACAGATAGTATAGTAAATTTTTTGATTTGGTTATCAGCTTAACAGAATAACAGGTGACAGAAGGCAAAAGAAGAAACAAAAAAAAAACGTGACACGCTGCAACGGAAGCACTTTCCTCACCAGCGATTTTCGTCTCCGTCTGACCTGGTGGGACCCACCTCGCATTTTTTTTTTTGACCCTCGATCTGGGTTTTGTAATGCGCTACAAACACAAAAAACCGTAACAGGTGTGTTTTTTTTTACCCGTTCTCTGGGCTAAAGAGTTTGAGCCTCGTGAACTGCTTTGAGCTGGACTTGTTTCTTTCTACTTGGACTCTTTGGATGCGTCAAACGATAAGAGTATTTTTTTCTTTTTTTTTCTAAAAAAATTTTAAGTCTATTTCTTTCTAGATTAATTGTAGCATTGGTTCTTAACCTTTACCAATTTTTTTTGACTTTGGCTTCAGGTTTCTAACTTTTGTTATAGTTAAAAGCCTTGATCATTTAATTTTTTAGGTTAACTCCAATATAGTCTTGCATGTTCATATGGGCTATGGTTTTATGATTCAATAATGTGTATAAACTCGGGCAATATCAGCACAGCCCTCTTCAAATTTTTGGTACGACACAATCGGTTTGACACCAATACGTTTAATGGTCTGCAACAAGCAGTTGGCGTCATCTACGAGGTCGAGATGGTTGTAGGTGTCGAGAGTGATGCTGAGTGCCCTATTTGTTTCACTTAAGGTAAAATTCAGATTAAAGTAGATTTTCGGATAAATTAACTAGGGTTTTTATAAAAGTTGCTTCTCTTCTTCCGTTATTTGTTTGTATAGCTGCGGAATTAAAGTTTTCTCCAATTTTATTATTTATTTGGCAGAAAATGAGTGATGTAAAAGCCTGAGGAATAAGAGATGAATTAATATTTTTTTATAAACTTTTCTTCATAATTGGTTTTGGTCTTGCGTGGGCGAAGCTAATTACGGTATTTTGAAAAGTTTGCGTTTCAACCAGAGCTAACTGGAGCGAAAGTTATGGTAAACCAAACAGCGGAAGTAGATATTTACGGTCATTACCCATCTCCACTTTAGATGAAACAAATATGCTCTGAGGGCGGTGAAAGTTGGGCTTGAGGTGCTGGGCGCGTGTATCAGAAGAGATTAGAAATCGAAATTAAAAAGAGCAAAGATTAATTAAGGAGTACGAATGTCACAATTAATTTACAAGTTATGGATGTGATTGTGAAAACCAAAAAGAACACAAAAAAGAGAACCAAAACAAAAAATGGGGTAAAGATTGGAGAGCAATTGTACGTAGAATTACCCCTTTTTTTTCTTGTGGGGTTCGGAGGATATATTTTAATGTAAGCAGTGAAGCTGAAATAAACATTACGTACAAGTTCACAGGTTGAAGCCACAAAAGATTAAAATTATTGAGTTTTTTTAACTAGTTATCCAAACGGGTCTGATTCGAAATTATTAAATATAAAAATATAAAAGTATTATTATTATCCATCAACTTAAATTATAAGTGAACGCCGCTTATATAGTTTATATTCAACACTCTGTCTCACATCTGAAAAATAAACAACGTTAATAATTTGATGAGACTCGAATACATGATCTTCTGTTTTGATATCATGCTAAATAATACAAAATAATTATTATTCTCCAAACATTTAAGCTCCATTGCAACATTTTTATTGTGATTTCTCTACTCAAAAACATACAGCATGAGTGCTCATATCCATCAATATATTTTCATTAGGGATATATGGACCTCACCTTATTATTTTTTTTTTCTTTTTTCCCCATTGTTTTCCTATTTTACCAGTAATGCTGATAAAAATGTTTTGGAAACCTTGTCAATTATAGGTCAGTTTAAATTAAGATCTCCACTTAACCTTTTTTTGTTTTTTTTTTTTTTTTTACCCTTTTTTTTTTAAAATTTTTTTTACTTCTGTTTACTTTATCATTCAAGTTAAATATTAACTAAAAAATTCGGTAATTTTATTCAATTTCACAGCTCTGCCAACAATTAGCCATAACTATTTTTTTTTTTTTAAATGTTTCTGTTAATGAGAGTAATTAAAAAATATTAGAAATTATATCTAATAGCACCAACGATCGGACAATATGTTCCTCCATTACAGATCGCTAGAGGAGTAAGTACCAAACATCAAGAAGATCCTACGTATAGCGATCCTCATATATAGCAATATTTTTAAAAAATGTCAGTCATTTAGTCAGCAGTATTTTTTTTTTAATCTGTACCGATATTTAAAAATAACGCTATACATCATTTTTATTGTAATATTTTTTTAATTAAATATGAGCTGTTGTTACAGGCAGAGTCACTTCCTGCTTCAGATTCTTTTGAAGCCTATAAATAGTGTTAAGCCTTAAGCCATTCTCTCAAGCCCCAAACTCCAAAAATATTATACTCTATTTTCTCTAAAAGTGATATAATTTTTTATTTTTCCAAAAATATCTCTCTATTTTGCACTTAGTCGTCGATGGCATGCAAATCCAGGTAATTAGCAGGATTGAGGCAGACTAGCTTGTCCATCATTGCAAAAATAGTATATCTTGACAGGTCGCTAAATGTTCATCTCTCTATGGTAGATCGCTAAACAGATAAAAAATTTGCAATTTTTATTATGACAGAGAGACGAAGTGAATTTTACTGCAAAAAGATTGTTACATCTATTTAAAAGGTTTTTATTCTTATCGCAATAAAAAGCTGATAGATAAATCTTATGAAGAAATTAATTACCAGCCCTTTTATTTTTATTTTTATTTATTTATTTATTTATTTTTTGAGAGATATAGGTAGCACGCTACTCGCTTCGTTTATTTCATTTAGAAATAAATTTAGCTAAAAATGTGAATCAACTAGTATTCGAACTTGAATCTTGAATACCAACCGCCGAGCCTTTTGCCACTTGCTCTAGGGACGGTTGGTATTACTAGCCTTTTTACCGTTTGGTTCGGGTATAAGCAAGAACTAGCTATTACAGGGATAGGTACAAGTATGGGGATAAAAAAAAATAGCGTTTGGATGAAAATTGGGTTGTTTCTGGGGATAAGAAAAATATTAGAAAGTTTTATATAAAAAATAGAGGTATTGGTGGGGATAACTGAAAATTACTATTCTCGAATAAAAAATTAACTTTTGGATATAAAGAGAAGGATAAAAGCCTATTTCTTTCCGTATCCCCTAACCAAACAAAGCCAATGAACAGAAGGGAACAACACTTCCGTGTAAGTTCCAACCAATACAACATTTCTTTATAATTGGTGGGTCCATAAACAGTGCACTTAATCAATAATAACAGTAGGAGGCATTTGGCGTATTATGATGATGGAAAATCTTAGAAAAGACTTGAGAGAGACCCTATGTTTGAATCTAGGGTTCTAGACCGTTTTCTTGATGGAGATAATCTAATATTAATTAATACGCTAAAGAAAAATAACTAAAGCAAAATTATGTTGAGTAATACTTTTTCATCTTTTAGATAGAACTATAAACATTACAGTTGTGCTCAAAACTAGGGATGTCAACGGTTACGAATATTCAAAATTTTATTCGAATTATAATTTGAATGGAGCGAATTTATTTGATGCTAAGTGGATATGGTTTTAGATATGAATATTAAAAATAAAAAATCTGACGGATATGAATACGAATATGGATTTTGATTGTACCTGATCCGAACCCGAATCTGACCCAAATTAAACCCGAATTAAAAAAAAACTTTTAATTGAGTTCATAAAATTATGCATTAATTATAGGGATTTTAGAAATAGTTTTATTTCTAAGAATTGAGGTCCTAAAATTATGCATTAATTATAGAAATTTTAGAAACAATTTTATTTCTAGGTACGATGAATTTAAATTTTAAATATTAAATACTTAAAATTTAAAAGTAAAATTTAAGTTAGAGGCAGTTTTGATACAGACGTGGATCTCAACTTATAATTTTTTAAGATGATAAGATTACGATCGTATTTTTTAAGACGAGATCGTATTAGAGACGCTTTTGATACATTAAATTTTAAATATTAAATATTTAAAAAATAATTTAAAAAACTTTTAAATTTTTATAGTTTAGACATTAATTTTGTATCACTTGTTTAAAAAATTATGAATGTAGGTTAAAATATTTATAATTTAAATGTATTAAAGAGGGGTGGAAACTGTCACTGTGGGAGCTTCACATTTTGTGAAGTTTTTTGCATGATTTTGAGTTCCTTGTTTTTTTTTTCTAAATTATTAAAACTCAACTTTGTGTATGAAAAATTTAGGGTAAATTGCACTGTTGCCCCCTGAACTTTTGGCGGAGTTTTACTTTACCCCCAAACTCTTAAAACGGTCATTTACCCCCCTATACTTTAATATTGCATCTTGTTGCCCCTTCCGTCAGTTAAAGTTAACGGAGCTGAACGGTAGTTGACGGAAGGGTTAGGTTTTGACAGTTTTGGAATGCAAAAACTATGAGAAGAAGAGTTGGAGGGCATAGAAATGGAGAAAAAAGAGTTTTTAAGGATTAAAAGTGAGTTGGTTGGAACAAGGGACAGTTTAGGCGGTAGATTTTTCGTCAAAACCTAATCCTTCCGTTAACTCCCGTTCAGCTCCGTTAACTTTAACTGACGGAAGGGGCAACAAAATGCAATATTAAAGTATAGAGGGGTAAATGACCGTTTTAAGAGTTTGGAGGGTAAAGTAAAACTCCGCCAAAAGTTTATGGGGCAACAGTGCAATTTACCCAAAAATTTACATTGGTGTGAGTATTGTTTGGTTTGTTTACATTTGTACACTGAGGTAACTCTTTCTTTTGTTTGATTGCGCATGTGTGGTTTGTGTATAAAAAATTTACATTTGTACACTGAGTTAACTCTTTCCTTTTGTTTCGTTTGTTATGTTGGTGAATATATTGTCTACATTGGTGTGAGTATTGTTTGGTTTTTCCTTTTTGTCCTCTACTGCAATATGACGTGTATTTAACCCTTTCCTAAAATTTTTTATATATATAAAATTAAAAGCCTTTAAAAGGCTTTAAAAAAATAATTAATGGGGGTATGAGATGTAAGATTTTTAGAAGCACAAAAGAGTACTTATAATTTTACAATGTAGCTGTGACGCCCCAACTTTCCAGCTCTTAAGTTCTTGGGTCTTGCCACCACCTAAAATGTTTAAAACGGGTTAAAAGTTTAGCCCTATTATATCTCATATATAGGACTATCTGGGGTCTCACAATCTTCCCACCTTTAAGTCTTGACGTCCTCGTCGCTCAGACTCACAAGTCTGTGCGATGTGAGACTCGTCTCGCTAGCCCGTCATCCAGACCCTGGCTCAGCCGAGACTCATCTCACACTTCCGGCTGGTAATTGGCTCTGATACCATCTGTGACGCCCCACCTTCCAAGGGGGTCACCCTTCCTAGGACTACTCCCGTCCTAGCACGCTTAACTCTCTTAACCTCTTGAGTCTTGCTACCACCCAAAATGCTTAAGCCGGGTTAAGAATTTAGCCCTATTATATCTCATATATAGGACTATCTGGGGTCTCACAGTAGCAGTGAAATTGCAGGTTACAGTTATTAAACATGATAATGATATTTGAACTTTATATATATAGACTTAAATTCGTAATTACGGTATCATTAATCAGATAATCAATTAATAGCCTCTAAATTGGTAATTTCAATGTTCAAAGTGTTTTCTTGTCTAAGAGTGTACGTAGAATATTATAAATCGGTTCTGCATCTAAATTTGATTGGTGCTTCTTCGAGCAACTTACTCCTCCTTCGATTTCGATTTTTCTAGTTTTACCAACTTAAAATAACGCAACAAATTTTTTATTTTCTAAATAAAAGAGGAAAGGATCATAATTCTAATTATATATGATATCTTTAGTTACAATCAAGGAAAAAAAAAAAAATCCATACTATGTTTTATCCTGGCGAAGACATTAAGGATTACACAGTTGGTCACACGACCAATTAATTGTCACAAAAATGCATCTAAATCAATCAGAAAAAACGAAATCGATTCAAGCAACACTTACAATTGTCGAAAGAAAATGTTATTTGTACATCTCATATAAAAGTATATGTATATTACAACCCACAAATTCTAGAATTTAAAACATCCAACAGATTTTTAGTGTTAAAAAAGAAATTTATAAGATTAGTGAATAGATCGATCCAAATCATCCAATTAAAGTTTAGGACACATATCTTCCGTTGGTGCACGTGAAAAATAAAAACTTGGAGTGGATAGCTTTTCATAGTTGCTTTGTTTGGGAAGCCTAATTTTTCGCTACGTGTCATTCTTATTTCTATACAAGAATTATAATTCTTTTCTCTAAAACTTAAATTTTTTTTAAAATTCTAGGATTAAAAAATATCTAACGAAAGCAAAATTAATACGTTGCAGTGAATCAGATGCCTCCTAATGAGGCATGGTTGGAGGCTACCCACTGAAATTTTATCCGTGTGCAAAACTACATCACTGTCACTCGGATTCATATTGAGGTGATAGATTATTCACTATATCAAAATGTTGTTTAGATTTTTGAAATGATAGTCAGATCTACAAAACATGTCATTAAACAAACTTTTCAATTAAAAAAAAAAAAGCGAGGATTTTCGGGAGCAAAATATACGACGTTGGTCCCATGCCCTAATTTTAATGTGTATTATTATTATGATTGTTTTTTTTTTATGAAAAAGTAATAAAACACGGTGAAGGAGGTGCACCGTGCTGGACCTAGGAACGCTGAAGAGGAAGCGCGCAGTACACTCGTTAATGGCCCGAGATGATTGTCGAGCGGAGAAGATCACGGGAAAGATGAAGAAAATGCCGAACGGCCGGCAACGGGGGAGATGAAGAGAGGCAGCGCAAAATAGAACGCCTTATCGGAGAAAGCGGGCAAAATACAAAAAGACAACGCGCGCTAGCTTCACCAAGGTGCAGAGAGCGCACGCACTGTATTTTTATTAGATTTGCGATTCATGTATTGTATAAGACTCTTACATGCCATCACAGTTGCATGACTAAAAAAATATATAACACATTTAATTAAATTGTCAAAGAATAATATCTTTTATGTTTATACTAAAAAATTCTGATCATATTTAGATTTAAAATTATTTGATAGGTCCAAGATGTACTCATATACAACACAATACAATCACATTAATAAATTAATTCTGCAGGGACATATAGAGTCGGAGTTGTCTCACCAATTACAATTTACAAATAGGCGACACAAAATTTAATTCATTTATTAAGAAGAGTGGACCACTGTACCAAGTAAGAGCCACATACATACATACAGTACACAATCCTAGTCTAAAGTAGAAATGTCCATTAAGAAGCACCACGTGTGACATACTCCACCACATTGTACGAATGTTGGAATCAATAATTAACCTGTGGTTGGCCTCTTGATTTCTTTTCTTTTCTTTTCTTTTTTTTTTTTACTAATTAAAATAAAAAAGTAAACTTTTACTTTGTACACTTATATGTACCGCGGCCTTAAGCCGGAGAACATTCTGATCCGATCCGATGGCTGCATCATGCTCTCCGACGAAGACAGCGGCAGAAAAAGGGAAGGAGGAAGGAGGATAAAAAATAATAAAAAATAGTATAAATTTTATACAAATAGTATAATTTTTGTCTAAAAAGTATAACTCTAATTCTAAAAAGAGGGTAAATGTATTACATATATTTTTGAATAAATCACACATAGTATAATATAATATTTTATCATCTTTTTAATCTCTACTTTATCGACTTGAAAAAACTATATTACTCTACTGTTTCGTTGACAATATATATATATATATATATATATATATATATATATATATATATATATAGTTATTAAAATTTCTTATGTTATTAATAGCGATCATTAGTCTTTATCGAGTTTTAATTGGATTGAGAGATGTGCGGTTAGGATGATGTGGGCCCCCTAGGGTTAAGTGGGTGGTTGGTTAAATAGTATGATCTAACGGTGAAAATCATCAAAAGGGTGGATCTAATGGTGGAAAACTCGATAAAGATCTTCGTCTTATTGATAAGATACCAATGGACTCTATATATATATATATATATATATAAGTCCTGACGGTATAAATAAATAAATAAATAAATAAATAAGACTATAGGGTGACAAAATGAAGTATTAAAATATATGGAGGCAAATTACAGTTTACTCAAAATAAATTTGCATAATTTATCCTCTCAAAATTCTGTTTAAAAATTACTAAGCACACCAATTTGGTCCCAATTCTTGTTTTTGTTTTTCCTTGCCTCCCTGTATTACATTAAAATATTTAGAAACTTACTTGAACTATGAACAATTTTGAGTTGGTTATTAACTTTTCAAAATTTTGATTTTAATTACTATCTAACATTCTGATTTGTTTGATTTGGTTAGCCAAAATATTTTGCTTTTAAAATTTAAGCTAATTACTAAGTTTAATAAATTTATATATTGCCTGAAGTAATGAAGTATTAATTACCTTAAATTTTAAAGCCAAAATATTTTGACACACTTAAATCAAATAAATAGAAAGTTGGATAAAAAATAAAAAATTTTAAATTTGAATAGCTAGGCAAATAAAAATAGTCCACAATTCAGATACGTTCCTAATGTTTTTACCTAAAATAAAACAAGTATTGAAACTAGTGGGCAGCTAGCACCAATACAAGAAAATGGGCAAATTTGATAGCTAGTCCTTCCACTTTTGCTCAAGTTTTATTTTCGACCTTAAAACTTTTTTAGTTTGCCGTTCAATATCCCCCTATCTTTTACAGGTGTTTCACATGACTTCTTCCTGTCTTAGAGTCATTGTCGGTGTCGGGTATATTAGGAGTGTCAACAAGCCAAACACAAGCGAACCGAGACTGACTCTTGTTCGGCTGGTTTCATAAACGACCCGAACACGAGCGAACTGAGGCAAGCTCTTGTTCGACTCGTTTCATAAACGAGCCAAACACGAGTTAACTCGTTAAAGTATCAAGTCGAAAAATTCAATTTGTGTTCAGCTGCCGAACATCAGAATTATGAAGAATATGTATGCAAAATAAATTTATGAGATCTTATCCATTTGATTTTGATCTAATAGTTAAAACTTTGTATATAAATGATTTTTTTATAATTGTGCTAGGTTATGTATTTAGATTAAGCTAAAAATAAATTATATATATATATATATATATATATATATATATATATATATATATATAGAGTAGGGCTACTATACTATTATGAGTAGTAGAGCCCTACTACTCATAAGTTGTTTTCGATGATAGAGCTTCCGAATCGACGATCCACTCCGTTAAATATGATCTAGAGTATTTAAAACTTCTAGAAAATAAATTTCGTAATTTTTCGAAATCATTTACCTTACGATCAAAAGCTCACAAAATTGACAATTTTTAACTAGATATGGGATACTTGGTAGTTTAACGGTGTAAAAGAATTGAAATAGGTTGAATTTCTGATAGAAAATTCTATTCACTACCTAGATAAAGATCAATAACTCCGATCTTAAATTGAAGGATCCGATCATCTATTTTTAGGACATCGTTCGATTTCTGCCGTTCATTTTATGCCCATTTGATGGACTTTATTATGATTTTGAAAAATTACGAAATTTATTTTCTAGAAGTTTTAAATACTCTAGATCATATTTAACGGAGTGGATCGTCGATTCGGAAGCTCTATCATCGAAACAACTTATGAATAGAGGACTCTACTACTCATAATAAGATAAGTAGCCCTTCTACTCTCTCTCTCTCTCTCTCTCTCTCTCTCTATATATATATATATATATATATATATATATATATAAAATATATGCATTCGAACTGTTATCAAGCCAAATACGAGCGAACTAACCATAACTCGTGTTCGGCTCGTTTATTAAACGAGCCGAAAAATTCAGCTCGTTTATTAAACGAGTGACCGATTTCCAGCTCATTTCGAGCCGAGTACGAGTTGGCTCGCGAACGACGAGTTGGATTGCCACCCCTACTGTATATTGGTGCACCATGAATATTCTAAAGTTATACTCTCGGTTGATCAATTGGACAGGAATATAAAATAATATCAATAGAAAATAGTTGCGCTTTGCATGGATGTACAGATGAGATTAATAATAAATAAATGAAATAAACGACCGACCGTCCATAACGTAACGACCGACCGTCCATAACGTAAGTGGCAAAATGGCTCGATGGTTGGTATCCGAGGCTCAAGTTCGAATCCTAGTTGATTCACATTTCCAGCTAAGTTTATTTCTAAATAAAATAAACGAATCGGGTAACACGTTACCTTTCTCTTAAAAAAAAAAAAGAAGAAGATATAATCGAATTATAAAACGAGACAAATACTGGTAATGCATTATAAATTTTTGCCTATCTGTGATAAGAATATGGACCGAAATGAAATACTGTTAAGATTTAGTATACCAAATTTTAATCTAAAAAAAAAATTAGACAAATTAAGATGCGTGTGAGGCTACACAGCTCAGGTGCAGGTGTAAGGAATTATTCAGATGTTGTTAGTATTTTACACTACGAGAAACATCCTACAGTCGTAATAGAAAAGCACTTCTAAAAATGCATAAAATCTAGGTAAAAATTTATATAACTTATCTGAACTATATTGGATCATTTTAAATCGACTACCCCATCTTTCAAAATTTTGATCTTACTCTCTAATCTTTCAGTTTATTTGATTAATTTAAGTCAGTTAACGATATTTTGACTTCAAAATTTGAATATACAGTTCATGTTTATATGTTTAGTTAATATAGTTCATGCAATTCATGCAACTAAAAACTTATTAATCCAAGAAATTAGCTTAAAAATTAAAGTTAAAATGTTGCTGATTGACGAAAAATTAAATAAATTGAAAGGTTGAATAATAAAATTAAATTTTTGATAGGTTGAATGGTAAATTCAAAATGAGTCGTAGTTCAGATAAATTATATATATTTTGATGTTATATTTGGTTTAGATTTGTAATTATCTAAATTGGAGTTAAGTTCTAATCTAATTGGAATTATTTAATTTGGTATATATGGATTATAATTAATTAGGAGTGTAATTCTAGTTGAATTCGAATTATACTCTAGTTAGGAGACATGTATTATAAATACATGCTACGGTCAAATTAATGAAGTTGCGATCAAATTTGAAGCCATGCAAATTAATTAAAAGGTTGGTGCTGAGAGGACTCTTCTTGGTGCCTTAATTAATTAAGGCCTTTTGGAGCCGCAACCCTCATGCATGGAGTTCCGTACGATCAAGGAGCCACAATTCTATTACCATGCTAATTAATTAAGGAGGGGCGATCTTGTACGTGTTCATGGCATATTACCTTCTCCGTACGGGTTGAGAGAGCCGAGTTGCTTATTTGGAGTCCCATGTACGAATACGAATTTCGGCGTTTCGGATCTAATTAAATTTTTGTCTTTTGAGAGATCTTCTTTGTACTCCGCCTTTTCGACATTAATAAATTATTTACTCCGTCTTCGCCCGTGAACATAGGTCGTTGGCCGAATCACGTAAATATTGGTGTGTTTTTTTCGCTTATCTTTTTTTTTCTTGCATTAAGTTATTTTCTGAATCTATTTTTCGCCGTTTCGATTTTAACAAACTAGTATCAGAGCCGTTCTATTCCTTTTGAGGATTAAGATGACGATGAAGTTCGAGATTCAGAAATTTGACAGGGCCAACAGTTTCGCATTATGGCAAGTCAAAATGCGTGATGTATTGACGCAGCAATGATTGCAGAAAGCACTGTTGGCCTGGAAAAAAAAAGATGACCGATTCGTTGACGACGGAGCAAAAGGAAGAGATTGATGACAAAGCTCTTACGACAATACAATTATATTTATCCGATGAGGTATTGCGCGAGGTCTTGGATGAAAAGACCGTTGCAGGACTTTGGCTTAAATTGGAATCTCTCTATATGACGAAATCTCTCACCAACAAATTATATTTGAAGTAACGTCTCTTCATGTTGCGCATGGCGGAAGGTACCTCTATTAAGTTGCATTTAGATGAATTTAATTCTATTATTATGAATCTCCGTTCGATAGATATTAAAATCGATGAGTAAGATGAAACCCTTTTATTATTATATATGTTCTCTACCGTCCTCTTACAAGAATTTTCGTGAGACATTCTTGTTTGGACGAGATACTCTATGTCTCGATGATGTTAAATTCTCTTTACTTTCAAAAGAGAGAATTGACATGCAAATAAGCAACGAGACATGTGAAATTTCAGGACAAGATTTGGTCGCTAGAGGGAGGTCTCGGGAGAAGGGTTCCAGTAATAGAGGTACATCAATATCAAAGTCAAAGCATAGGAATCTGATTTGTGGTTATTGTAAGAAGAAGGATTACATAAAAGCTGATTGTTTCATGTTGAAAAATAAAGAGCAGCGGAAGAATAACGATGATAAGAAATAAGATAAAAAAAGCACCAATACTGAAGCAGAAGCAAGTGTTGTAGTATGAGAATCAGATAAAAATGATATCGTCTTCACAGTTATGGATAAGACACGCAGACAGGATGAGTGGCTTATGGATTCCGCATGTTCCTTCTATATCTGCACGCATAGGCAATGGTTCTCGACGTACAAGCCTATTGAAGGTGGAGATGTATTGATGGGAAATCACTCTAAGTGTACAGTTATTGGAATTGGCATTGTTCGGGTACGAATGTTCGATGGAGTAATGAGGACTATATCTGAGGTTCGGCATGTTCCGGATATGAGAAAAAATTTGATCTCATTGGGTACACTTAATACTAAAGGCTTTAAGTGTTCTTAAGCTAACGGATTAATGAAAGTCACTAAAGGGTATCTTGTAGTGATGAAGGCCAAGTTGTCCGATATGTTATATGTTCTACAGGGTTCCATTGTGACAGGTTCTGCAGCGGTGGTTTCTTCCTCTATGTAAGATTCGGATAGCACCAAATTATGACATATGCGACTGGGCCATATGAGTGCATATGGTATGATGAAGTTAGGCGAGAGAGGTCTACTTGATAGTCAGAGTTTAGAAAAGTTGGATTTCTGCGAGCATTGTTTTCTTGGCAAACAAAAGAGAGTCAGCTTTAAGACCGCAGTTCACCGAACAAAAGGTACTCTAGACTACATTCATTCTGATCTTTGGGGATCTTCTCGTACTCCTACTCATGGTAGCGCTAAATATACGTTGACTTTTATTGACGATTATTTTCGTAAAGTGTGGGTGTTCTTTCTACAAAGTAAGGATGAGGTGTTCAATTATTTCAAGCAATGGAAGGTCATGATTGAGAAACAAACTGAAAAGAAGATCAAGAGATTAATGACCGACAATGGCTTGAAATTTTGTTCGTCGGAGTTTGAAGAATTCTGCAAGAAGGAAGGGATCGTTCGATATAAAATCGTTAGGCATACTCCACAGCAGAATGGGGTAGCCGAACGGATAAATAGAACTCTTTTGGAGAGAGCCCGCTGCATGCTCTCTAATGCTTGCTATTTGGTGAATCGTTCTCCACATTCAGCATTTGATTGTAAGACTCCGGAGGAGGTATGGTCTGGCAGCCCTTCTGATTATTCTAATTTACGAATATTTGGTTGTCCTACTTATGTTCATGTAAATGAAGGCAAGTTAGAACCTAGGGCTAAAAAGCACATTTTTATTGATTATGCATCGGGGGTTAAGGGATATAGATTGTGGTGTCCTGAATCGTCTAAATTAATTATTAGTAGGGATGTCACATTTGATGAATCTGTTGTGTTATATCCTAAATGTAATTCTTCTGATGAGATCCCGAGTGCTAGTAAGCAGGTGGAGGTTAAGACCGATGGTATAGTTCAGTCACAGAATTCTTCTCAGTCAGAATAAGTTCAGCTGGCAGACACCTCAGTAACTGTAACCCCACAAGTTGAGAGGCAGAGCATTGCTACAGGCAGAGCGAGGAGACAGATTAAACCACTGCAGAGATACGGTTATGAAGATATATGGTTGCTTACGCTCTTTCAGTGGCACAAGACACAGAAGAAGAATGTGAACCTTCCACATATAATTAAGCTATTTCAGATGTCAGTTCTGCAGAGTGGTTGGTGGCGATGAATGAGGAGATGGAGTCTCTCCATAAGAATCGCACATGGGAGTTGGTAAAACCGCCTACAGGCAAGAGAATTGTTGGCTGTAAATGGGTCTTCAAGAAAAAGGACGGAATCCCCGGCGTGGAAAATACAAGGTATAAAGCTCGTTTAGTTGCTAAGGGCTATAGTCAGGTAGAAGGTGTTGACTTTAATGATATTTTCTCACCCGTCGTGAAGCATACTTCTATTCGTATTCTTTTATCGTTAATAGCCATGAATGACCTGTATCTTGAGCAGCTTGATGTTAAGACAGTTTTTCTGCATGGAGAACTTGATGAGTAAATTTATATGAAACAGCCGGAGGGATTCATTGTTGAAGGGAAGAAAGACCATGTTTGCCTATTAAATAAATCACTTTATGGCTTAAAACAGTCTCCTCGACAATGGTACAAGCGGTTTGACTCCTTTATGACAGGTCACAGATACTCCAGAAATAAGCGTGACAGTTGCGTGTATTTTAGAAAGCTTGATAAGGGATCTTTCATATATTTGTTGCTCTATGTTGATGATATGTTAATTGCTTCCAGCAATATAGTTGATATAAATAAATTGAAGACTTTACTAAAGATTGAGTTTGAGATGAAAGATCTAGGTGCTGCTAAGAAAATTCTTGGTATGGAAATTAAGAGGGACAACAAGTCAGGACTACTGCATTTGACACAGGAGAAATATATAGAGAAGATTTTAAAGCGTTTCGGGATGATAGACGCAAAATCGGTTAGCACTCCTTTTGCGGTGCATTTCAGACTTTCTGCCGAAGCATCACCGCAGTCCGATGATGAGCGGGAGTACATGTCACATGTTTCCTATTCTAGTGCAGTCGGGAGCATCATATACGCCATGGTTTGCACACGACCGGACATCTCCTACGCAGTGAGCATGGTTAGCAGATATATGACCAATCCCGGTAAGGCTCATTGCAAGCTGTTAAGTGAATTTTGAGATACTTATGAGGTATCACTAGCACTTGTTTGCAGTTTGAGAGGTGTAAGGATGGTGTGGTCGGATATGTTGATTCGGATTTTGCAGGTGATTTGGATAGGAGAAGATCACTTTCAGATTATGTATTCTCTATTGGCGGATGTGCAGTTAGTTGGAAAGCTTCACTACAACCTATTGTCGCATTGTCTACGAGGGAGGCGGAATATATTGCTATGACAGAGGGTGTGAAGGAAGCTATATGGTTAAGAGACTTATTTGGAGAGCTTACTTCTTGTTGGGATCCGACGATTGTTTATTCAGACAGTCAAAGTGCTATTCATTTGTCAAAAGATCAGATGTTCCATAAGAGGATAAAGCACATCGATGTAAAGTTTCACTTTGTTCGAGATGTGATTGGGAAGCGCACAGTAACGGTTAAGAAAATTGGTACCGATGACAATCCGGCGAATATGCTTACTAAGTCTCTTACAATTGTCAAGTTCAAACATTGTTTGGACTTGGTGGCAGTTGGCAGCACTTAAGGTCTTATGGGGCGTTTGGAGAAGACGGAGCACGGAGCGTTAAGGATCATTGAGGTGAATCAAATTCAAGGTGGAATTTTCTGGTGATCTCGACATAGCGGTGGCTAAACTATAAATTAAACCAATGTGGAGATTGTTATATTTGATTTAGATTTTTAGTTACCTAAATTAGAGTTAAATCCTAATCTAATTGGGATTATTTAATTTGGCATATTTGGATTATAATTAGGAGTGTAATTCTAGTTGAATTCGAATTATACTCCAGTTTGAAGACATGTATTATAAATACATGCTACGGCCAAATTAATGAAGTTGCAACCAAATTTGAAGCCATGCAAATTGATTAAAAGGTTAGTGCTGAGAGGACTCTTCTTGGTGCCTTAATTAATTAAGGCCTTTTGGAGCCGCAACCCTCATGCATGGAGTTCCGTACGATCAAGGAGCCACAATTCTATTACCATGCTAATTAATTAAGGAGGGGCGATCTTGTGTTCATGGCATATTACCTTCTCCGTACGGGTTGAGAGAGCCGAGTTGCTTATTTGGAGTCGCATGTACGAATACGGATTTCGGCGTTTCGGATCTAATTAAGTTTTGATCTTTTGAGAGATCTTCTTTGTACTCCGTCTTTTCGACATTAATAAATTATTTGCTTCGTCTTTGTCCATGGACGTAGGCCGTTGGCCGAACCACGTAAATATCGGTGTGTTCTTTCCGCTTATCTTTTTTTTTCTTGCATTAAGTTATTTTCTGAATTTATTTTTCGCCATTCTGATTTTAACATTTGATCTGAAATTTATGATCCTAGATAGGGCTGGCAATCTATCTCGCTATTCGTGAGCTAACTCGTTTTCAACTCGAAACGAGCGCGAAAACGATCGCTCGTTTAAATAAACAAGCAGACTACAAGCTGAATTTAGCCCAAAATCTTAATGAGTGAAACAATACGCGGGGTCAGCTTTCTAGTGTTCGACTTGGTATAGCTCGAATATTTTTATATATTACAAGTTTTTACTATTTAGATTTTAATTATAAAAAGACATATATTTTATAAATTTTAATTTTTTAATTTTCTTTCAACTTCTCAGCCAGTAGTAAGCCTGGAAATTTAATTTGTTGTTCACGAGCATGAGCTCGCCAATAAACCAAGCCGAATACCAGTCAAATTTTTTAGATTGATATTTTTAACGAGCCAGCTCATATCCTGCTCGTTTAACAAACGAACGAACACGAGCCGACCAAAGCTCGCTCGTGTTTGGCTGGTCAACAACCCTAATCCTATCTAAATATGAAATGCATGCATAGATGTGTCCTTATCAGGCAGAAGAATGGAGAAGATTGATTAGGCTTTTAGTTGCAGCATTGATTCTCCTGCTACCCCCATTAATTACTTGGTCAACAAACTTAAGCAAACATGGGACCTGTACAGGTACAACTACATACACTTTTATGGTGTTGGTTGAGAAATAAAGTGGAATCATATAGAAATATAAACCTCTATACGGAATTCTTTTTCCCAGAGCCCTTCTCTCAGAAGTGGAGGGGGGAGTTATCGTACAATTTTCTTCGTTTAGTGCCTTGCAGTACATATCTAATTTTACTTTGCTCTGGAGCAGTTTTAATAAATTATGTATATTTTTTTTCCTTTTTTTTTTTTATTTTTTCCGTAAATTTTAAATGTCATCCGTGTGGTTTAGTGTGGTTTCGCTCTTTCTTATTTTAGTATCGCTCGTTTTTATTTTAGTACCATATAATTTTATTTTTCTATTTTCGTCTGCATCTTTGTTAAATTTTCGTTAAATAATATACAAAAATATTCAGATACCCATCAATGAATATCGAATATTCACTTTATTACCCTGCGGTTTACCGAATTTTCACTTTAGTATTTTTTTTTTTTTTGAGAAAAGGTAGCATGCTACCGCTTCATTCATAAAGAGGATAAACTAAGCTACAGATTGAGGCAACAGGGCCTCGCAAAGAAAAAGGAAACCAGAATACAAAATACAGTGCTGGCCAAAGAGAAAACAAACAAATAAAAGGAAAGGGCAAAAAGGTGCAGGAGCAGAAGAGAAAGTCACGCCGGAGCACAGTGCAGCTTCCACTCACAACTGAGTTGACGGGCAGCGGCGAGGATGAAGGACGGGTTACGCTTCGTCTGTTCAAAAATTCTCTTGTTTCTCTCCAACCAGACCGACCACCAAAGGGAGGCGATGGATAGGAGTTCCCAGTTCCTAACTGCTCCAGCTTTGGCCCCACTTAACCCCCATAACAGATTCACAGACGGGCAGCTCGCAATCGCCCTCTTGTTAGGTAGCAGACTACCTAGGAGGGATCTAGTCACCTCGCACCGTACAAACAGGTGGTCAATCGACTCCAGCTCCGCCGTACACAAAACGCAGAGGTGGTCACCCTGCCACCCCCTTTTAATCAGATTATCCTTCGTCCGAACCTTGTGTTTCAGCACCAACCAAACGAAAATTTTCACCTTTAGCGGGCTCGAAATTTCCCACAGCGGCGAGAACGTATTATCAATGACCCCTCCGTTCTGTAGGAATTTGTAAAGCGAGTTTACCGTGAAGGTGCCAGACTGGGTCCAACGCCACAAGGGAACATCCGGTGTATCCGAAAGCATCATAGGTGAAAGCAAGTCCTTCAGCTTGACCCCCGCCTCCCTCTCTGACTCGGAGTGGGGATCTAGCCCTGCCAGTATCTTGCGCCACCTCCACCCCCTTCGTCCAAAGCAGTCACTGACCCTACAATTAAGACTGTGAACCACGTCTGTCAAACCTGGGAAGCAAGTCCGTAGGGAAGATTGGGCGACCCAAATGTCCGTCCAAAAGTTAACACTGCGGCCATCCCTAACCAAGTAGGACACGCTGCATAAGAAGACCCTCCTAGTCGATAACACATCCCTCCACCATTGAGACTGGGGTTTGAAGGCAGCTCCTTCTCTCAGGGGTCTTCGCCGACGATAATAAAAACCATCAAGGAGGGAACTCCACTGTTGTTTAATATCTGTGAAGTATCGCCACCACCATTTCGCGAGGAGGGCTGTATTAATGGATTCTAGATCCAGCACTCCGAGGCCTCCGTTCGACCTACTTCTACAGACAGACTTCCAGCTGGCCAAACAGCGGGCGCCAGATACCTGAGACCCCCCACTCCAAAAGAATGCCCGTCGGAGGCCGTCGATGCGTCGCAGCACCCATTTCGGAGCCCTGAAGACCGAGAAGAAGTAAAGTGGCAGATTCGTGAGAACAGAGTTGACCACACCCGATCGCCTTGGGATAGTAGTTTTGACTGCCAGCCCCCCACTCGTCTCTCTACTCGCTCAATTATCGGCCACCAGTCTTCTTTACGCAGCGGTCTGTTTGAGAGAGGCAGTCCGAGATATCTGATCGGGAGGGACCCAAGCTTACACCCGACGATACTTGCTAACCTCTCTCCTAGTCCATCACACCTACCCAGGTAGAGGAGTTTGGACTTCAGTTTGTTAACCTTAAGACCAGAGGCCCACTCGAACAGATGCCAGATAAAGAGCAAGTTGGTTACTTGTCTGACATTAGCTTCACAAAAGAATATGGTGTCGTCAGCATACTGAATAATGGCAACCTGAGCGCCCTCCGTAGGTCCAGCCCCCCTAAGGAGGTTATTAGACACCGCTCTGCTCGTCATTCTTGCAAGACCTTCGGCTACCAATAGGAAGAGATAGGGGGAGAGTGGGTCCCCTTGGCGCAGCCCTCTCTTGGCTCTGATCCACTTAGACGGAGCTCCGTTAACTAGAATCGCAACCTTCGCATTGGAAGTGCATTGCTGTATCCAGTAACACCATTTGGCAGATGCCCCCGACCACAACAGTACTTTTGTAAGAAAATGCCAACTTATTTTGTCATAGGCCTTCTCGAAGTCAGCTTTGATCCCTACAACCTCCTCTCCCGCTTTCGAGCACCCACAAACGATCTCACTCGCGGTAACAAAGGAGTCCAAGATTAGCCGCCCTTTGAGAAAAGCCGCCTGGGACGGTGAGATAAAGTCATGCAAGACCCTCTCTAGGCGATTAGCGAGAACCTTAGATACTATTTTGTGGAGCACGTTGATAAGGTTAATAGGACGGAAGTCACTCGCCGCTTTAGCACCCTCCTTCTTGGGGACTAGACAGATGTAAGAGTAGTCCATAGGGCCCGAGTTTAAAGTTTCATCATAAAGCTCGCTAAAAATGTCTGCTAAATCCCCCTTAATCACCTCCCAGAATTGCTGATAGAACCGCAAGTTGAAACCATCGGGTCCTGGGGCTTTGTCACTCCCGAGCTGGAATGTCGCCTTCTTTATTTCGCTTAGTGTAAACGGAGAGGTAAGTTGCTCGGCATCGAGGAACGGTCTGTCTGCGAAGAGGCCGCCCCAGTCTCCGGTCGTCGAACGGTAGGTATCGTCAGGAGCGAAAGTTTCCTTGAAACTCTTGTAAAAGTACTCCAGTTTATCGTCCTCTCTGGTAAGCACTATCCCCTCATCCTCTATCACCGGAATGGAGTTCGTTCGACGTCGCCCGTTTGCAACCGCGTGGAAGAATTTCGTATTACCGTCCCCTTCCTTTAGCCAATGCTGTCTCGCTCTAGCCTTCCACAATACCTCTTCATCCGCTAATACGGTATTCAACTTAGCTTTAAGTTGCTTGCGGTCCTCAAGCTGCTCGGGGGTCAGATTCCCGTTTTCTTCTAAGATATCCAGCTTATGTATTTCGTCAGCTAGGTCCATCTTAGCTTTGGATATATTATAAAAATTGGTAGAACTCCATTATTTCATCCTCTTTCGACAGTGTCTGAGCTTGGCAACAAAAGTAAGGACACTGGTTCTCTTGGGTGGAATCTCAGCCCACCAAACTGGCACCAGAGCGCAAAACTCCTCACGTGTTAGCCAAACTTCTTCGACTCTGAACAGGCGGCAGGCCTTCTTGTCATTGGTTGAAAGCAAAATCGGGGAGTGGTCCGAGGTGATACGCGGCAGCGCCATAACCTTAGACAGAGGAAAGAGTCGGTCCCGGTCATTGAAATAAGAAATCGGTCAAGTTTGGCCAAGGTGGGGTTAGCCTGCATATTGGACCAGGTGAAATTCTGATTTCCCATCGGCAGGTCAATCAGTTCGAGGTCATTGATTAGGTTCGAGAATAGGCTCTGAATTTTTCTGCTCCAACTCCTACCTCTCTTTTCTTGTTGACTTCTGGTTAGGTTAAAATCCCCACATATCACCCACAAGCCAGGGCAAATACTTTTTAAAGACCCCAATTCAGAGCAAAATTCCTCTTTTCCGTCCCAAGTCGGAGGCCCGTACACGTTCGTAATATAGAACTGGGCGCCACTGGCACCGTGCTTCATCCGGGTAGTAAGAGAGTACTTGCGCACAATAACCTCAGTGCAGGCAAAATCCTTAGCACCCCAACAGGTAATAATACCCCCCGACGCCCCTACAGTGGGGATGAATTGACACTTATCAACGAAGGGGCCAACAAAAGAGCGCAGGAAGGACCGTGACACATCCATCAGTTTACTTTCTTGGAAGCAAAGAACAGACGCCTTAAGCTTAGACACGACCGCTCTCACAAGACATCTTTTACAAGGGTCATTCAGACCCCGGACATTCCAACTGCAGATTTGAAACATAGGAACTAATAAAACAACAGCAACACCAGACTACCGCAGGAGCCGAAGCGGGAAGGGCGTCCCTACGATGAGGCCCGCAGAAACTCCATGAATTTGATGGCGTCCGCATCTTCCAGCAGTACCCCACAAAGCCCGCCTTTGGCCTGGACCGCCTTGATAGCCGACGTGATGGCGGTGGGGGCGACTCCCTCTCTGATGAGCGCTGCGGCAATAGCCTCCAAAGTGGGAGTTGTCTCCTTACGAGCAAGTCGCGTGCTCCTCCTCCTAGTAGGAGCAGTACCCGACGGAGGAGGGGAGACACCAAAAGCCCGGCCTACCGGCTCTACCGCTCCCCAAGAGATCCCTAACAGCTCCGGCGATTTAGGGGGGTCACCCGGCCGGCCACGATCGGAGAAAAAGCGGCCCGTCCACCCTCCGCAGCGCCGACCAAAACCGGGCCCCCGCCGAGAGCCGAGCAGACCCACTCCTCGTCACCCCCTCGGGCGGCGGTCGCGCAGAACATCACCAGCGAGCTCCCGGCCAACCTCGTGGGGAGGGTCGAGGGGCGTGCCGTAACCATTCGCCGGGTTGGGACAGCCGGCGGTCTAGGGGCCCACGGGGCAGCAGGGCTGAGCTACTGTGGGCGGGGCAGCAGCAGCAAAAGGTCCAAGAGATGAGGTCCAAGGCCCACCAGGGGGAATGGGCAGGGCACGGTGCAGTACCGGAGTGCCATCCCCGTGAGGCTGCGGGTTCTAGGCCCTCCCAAATACCTCGAGGCCGTGCCACTTGACAGCCCACCGCTCTCGAGAAAAAAGAGGCCGGGCCCAAACCCGCCGGGCGGTGGCCGCTAGGGCCATGGCCCGACCTCAGTCCGGCAAAGGGAGAACCGGGGGTGGGTAAATTCGGGGAGAAGTCCAAATAAGGCCCAATCCCGACAGATCCCGAGCCCACACCGAAGTGGACCAGGGCTTTTCCCAAGCCTCTGAGCGCCTTGGGAGCCCCGGCGTTCGCTGGGAGGTCCACCTGGGAGGCCTGGGGACCGCAGACCAAGCCACGAAGTGACAAGGTCCGCGAGTCAACCGAGGAGAGCTCCAGATGCGAGTCCTCAGCGAGACACCTCGGGCAAAGGGAGGAAGGCAGAAAGGGGGGGGCCGGACCACGAAGTGGGGGGAACCCAAGGGGGGCGGCGCTGCAGGTGGGCGCAGGGGCACGCCTTACCTCATCAACGCACGGCTCAAAGCCCGACGCCACCAGCCCTTTTGAAAAAAAACCCCAACCGGGAGGTGGGCGACTCCCGGGGCAAGGCCGGAGCAGAGCTCGGACTTCCAAGCAGGGGGAGCTAGTAGCCACTGGGTAAACGTCCGTCGCCGCCCGCTCGAGCCCCTTCTCGGCACCGAGCCTTGGGAAGACGAAGGGAGGAGGCGGCGGTGACCGTGATCCTCAACCGGACCCGGACCCAGACATATTCTGACCCGGTTCACAGAGGAGGCTCCGGCGTCGTCCTGTCCGTGCCCTCCGCCATCCCTCGAGTCGCTGTCGCCCAGGGGGACCCCGCGATTATTGACCCGTCGGGCCAACCGTCGCCCGAGCGGATCAGTCTGACCTCCGCCTTCGTTGGGATCCCCGCCTGCAATCGGGGTTCCACGGTCGTCCCCCCTGAAAGGGGCAGTAGAGCTCTCCAAAACAACAGTGACGACGACCGTGATATCGCCCATAGTAACGGCGATACTCTCCGGTACATCCGCCGGGTCCTCTACTGCGATTTGGCACCTATAGCTGGTGAGGTCGAAGACGTTAACACTATTCTCATCAGCAATGAGGAAGCGACCAAACCCGTTGACGATCGATGCCACCCGGGATTCGGACCAGCACTCGCAGGGCAAGTTCACCAGTTTGATCCAGACCTTGAGCGTGAGCAGGGACCGCGCAGCATTTCTATGAGGGTTCCAGAGAAAGCACCGAATCTTGCAGTGAGATAGGAAGAGGAGGCTTCGGCGGACAAGATCACCGGCCTGCACCCACTGCGGCAGGAATATAACATAGTCCCTCTCGCGGTGCCGTGCAACAAGAAAATCGTTGCAGAATCCTCCGAATTGGTTCGCGAGGTCGGTCGCAATCATATTCTGCGGGAAGTGGCCCAGGGATGATGGGCCGATGACTTCAGCGAGCTCGCTCTGCTGCTTCCGGGAGAGGAAGCCATCAGACAATGGTACAAAGACCTTCAGGGACGGTGGGTGGAATTGCAGAGCCCTCCGCATAGTAGTGGCACAAAGGCTTCCCCGCTCACGGCAGCGACGAGCTAGATGACCAGATTTGAGGCACCTCGAGCACCTGACCGGATCCCTACACTCACGAACGAGATGATCAGATGCCAAGCATCTGAAGCATCTACGCTTGCGATTGGGGTACCGGGGGCGGAGAGGGAACGGAGGGTGGTGGGGGAGGGATGGCCGGCTCTTAGGCTTGCAGGAGGAGGAAGAACGCACATTGAGGGGTGGAGGGGTGAGCAAGACGTCCTTATAAGAGCGGTTCAGGGAGGACGTCCCAATCTGATCAGTCCCCTTGGAAGTCCAATGGGCGCTGGGGCTCTCCTTTCTACCCAGAGGGGAGGGAGTGGGGAGGTTGCTGGGACCGGAGGATGAAGAGAAGGCACCGTCGGCGTCGAGGGGACAACACGAGGAAAGGGAGCCACCCTTGTGATCAGCCCAGGTGATTTTATGTTTCAGCTTTTTGCCTAGGTAGTCTAATCTCGCAGCATCCGATTCCCTGGTAGATTCCTCGTATCTCCTCAAGGATGACTGGCCATCCGAGGTTGTCTTCTTGCTGGTGGACGTAGATGCCTCAGCTGCGCCTACAGAATCGGGTCTTGTCCTCAAGCGTGTGGCAGCCAGCGCCCCACCGGTTTCCCCTACCGCGTGTCCCGGTACGGAAGTTGAACTCGAGAGCGAGGGGAACACGACATCATACCGCAGTCTCTGTCTGGTGGAATGGCTCCGCTCCTTGGACCGGGGCGCCTTGCCATAGCTCCTCCCCTCTCCTCGCTTCCCTCGGTCTCGCTCACACGACTTCTCCCCCGCCCGAGGCTTCACCCTCAGCTTCTCAGTAAGGAGCTCTCTATCCTTCCAGCTCGGCTTCTCTCTCAGCAGCACCCATTCCCTTGGCTTCTCCCTTGGCTTCTCCCTCGTCCTCGTTAGAGAGCTCCTCATTCCGAAAAAACCTCACCCGTATGTGAGTTACTGATTTAATAAAAAAAATTAATAGAGAGAATAATAAAAAGAGAAAAATATAACTACAAGATACAAAAATAATACATTTTAAATTATAAAATACTAAAGTGAGAAAGCACAAAACCACATAAGTGGTATTAGAAGTTCTTTAGTTTGAGTTAGGATAGAGTGAGTTGACCATTGACCTCACAGTTAGTACTGTGTAGGAGGTTATGTTAAAATTCTATACTTTTTCATCCCATTCATAAAGTAGGTTGTTGTGTGTCGTTTGCAAATTTAATGGTGTAAAAGTACTCAAATTTGATAAAATTTTAATAAAATTTTTTTTATACTATGTACTGCAAAATTAATACTCTGATCGAAAATTTTAATGCTATATTATAACTTTTTGTGAGATTTTTATTTTTAACTGTTGATTTTAAGTCCATTCGATTACTAGATAAATGATATTAAAAAATTACAAAATTTATTTTCTAAATACTTTAAATATGTTAGATCAAATTTAATAAAGTCGATCCTCGGTTTGAAAGTTTTATTATCGAAAACGACTTAATAGCATTTAAAGTCTCCGTACTCCAAATAACACACAAGTTATATTCTCTCTTTCTATATATATATATATATATATATATATATATATATATATATATATATATATGAGTTGAGCTAGAATACTTTCAAAAGCACCATTGAAGTGGTGCTTTTGAGTTTTTAACCATTGGATAGGGGGAGATGTAAGGTTGAGATGATCGTAGTAGGTGATGGTTGATGGGATAGGTGGTGGTAGGTAGAATAGTGTTAGATCCAAAGGCTATTAGTAGTCCAAAAAGTAGATCCAATAGTTAGAAACTTAGAAGTACCAAAAGTTGGTGCTTCCAAAAGTATTCTAGCTCAATTATATATATATATATATATATATATATATATATATATATATATATATATATATATATATATATATATATGTGAGGCTACTATCTTTATCGGAAGACGAGCCTTCCGTGCTTTCACGTCGTTTTCGATGTTTCGACTTTCGAATCGTCGATCGGATCCGTTAAACTTGATCTAGAGTATTTAAAGTATTTAGAAAATAAATTTTATAATTTTTCGATATCATTTGCCTAGTGATCGAAGGAGCTTAAAATCAAATAATTTTATCGTCGTAGTGAGCGTTTGAAAGTTTAACGGTGTAGAAATATCCAAATTACGTGAAATTTTGATAGAAAATTCTTTATACTATATAAAACAAGATCAATATCTTTGATCTAAATTTTTAATGCCATATTATCGCGTTTTGTAAGATTTTTATTTTTATTTGTTGATTTTTAGCCCTTCGTTCACTAGGCAAATAATATCGAAAAATCGCAAAATGTTTTATTATCGAAAATACTCTAGATCGAGTATGAATGTCTCCTACTCCAAATAACACACAAAGTTCTATTCTCTCTTTCTATATATATATATATATATATATATATATATATATATATATATATATATATATATATATATATATATATATATATAGAGTTGTCGGTATGCTTATGGAAGCACGGAGGCTCTTCCACTTTGTTTCGATGTTGACTTTCGAAAGGACGATCGGCTCGTTAGACTTGATCTAGAGTATTTGAAGTACCTAGAAAATAAATTTTGTAATTTTTCGATATCATTTGCCTAGTGATCGAGGCTCAAAATCACTAATTTTAATGGCCGTGGTGAGCGGTTGTAAGTTTAACGGTGTAGAAATATCTAAATCACATGAAATTTTCATAGAAAATTCTTTATACCATATAAAACAAGATCAATAACTTTGATCTAAAATTTTAATATCATATCATCATATTTTGTAAGATTTTTATTTTAGTTGATTTTGAGCCACTTCGATCACTAGGCAAATGATATCGAAAAATCACGAAATTTATTTTCTAGATACTTCAAATACTCTAGATCAAGTCTAACGAGCCGATCGTCGATTCGAAAGTCCGAACATCGAAAACAAAAACGGGAGGCCTCCGTGCTTCCATACAGTCACCGCACTATATATATATATATATATATATATATATATAAAGAGAGAGAGAGAGAGAGAGAGAGAGAGAGAGAGAGAGAATTGAGCTCCTATGCTTTTAAAAGTACCAAGTCATTGGTGCTTGTAAGTTTTTAGCCCTTGGATCAATAGATGTGTGGTTAGGATGATGTGGGCCCCCTTTGGTTAAATGGGTGGTTGGTTGAATAGTGTAATCTAACGGATGAAAATGATCAAAATCGCATCTAACTAAAAATTCACAAAGCACGAAACGCTGCACATGCTTTTACGCTAATTACACCCGACTTCTATATATATATTTTAGTACACAATGAGTAATATTGAAGTCCCCATCTAAATCTAGATAGCTAAAAGGACCTAGGTAATCCTAAACAGGCCTGAGAAATAAAATTAAGCCAAGAAAGATTCTCTTAAACTCAAGATTTGCCACTGGATGGAGATTGATGCATGCCTCAAACAAAATGTTGCCTAAAATGGTGATGCCAATGTACTTAGAAGAACTAAGATAATAAGATTCTCTGCAAAGTTCTAAGATTTGCCACAATCCTTGTGATAGAATCATAGAAATGCCTGAAACAAATATGGCCTCACATGTTGATGCAGATCTTATCATAGGATTCCATGATTATTACCAGACACAACCCACACAGATCCATATATGCCTCACATTCACCCCCCACATCATGGGTGATATATAATGTCCTGACTCCTGAGGTGGTCCTCAAAACAAAACCCACCCTACCTATATAACTCCCTGCAGTAAAATAGCTAATGACAAAAGAAACAAAGAGGCCCAGAGCCCTGGGCAAAACTTGATGAGATGCATGTTCCCACCCATTCACACACACACACACAACCCCCCCTCAAAATCACATCCCATGTGAGTGAGAATTTTATTTTATTTTATTTTATTTTTTTTATTATTATAAGAGAAAGATAAGATGCTATCAGTTTTGTTTATTTCATTTAGAAATAAACTTAGCTGAAAATATTAAGCAATTAGGATTCGAACTTAGGTCTCTGGTACCAACCACCAAGCATTTTGTCATTTGCGCTAGGGACGGTCGGTGAGTGAGAAAAATATTACATGGACTTGGTCCACTATGTTATCCGTTTTCGAATTATGTGAAGGTTTCGTTATCAGACAAAAACTTAAAGCTAACAGAGTCATTAACATTTTAATGTACTCAAAATGTGGAATAGTTAAACAAAAGAAAAATAAAATGAAGAAGCGTGACATGACTTGAACTCATATCTCTCTAGCTAGTTTGATTCTATATGAAAAACTCTATCTTATCTCTACTTCAAATTTATAATGTTATCCAAATTCAAAATTTACTTTCTTCGTGAGGGGCAATAGTAAAAAAGAGTAAAAAAAAACAAAAGAAAGAAAAATAATTCTCTACTCATGTTTGGACATAGTATTAAAACAAAAGGAAAAGCTTTTCGTATTGAAATTGTATTTTCTCTCTTTCTAATTTTGAAAAAAGCAAAGTCGCCCGTTACATGAGTTTTATCCTTCTTATTTTTTTATTATTTTTCTTATTTTCTCTCCTCAACATACATACAGATCAGATAAAAAATAATAAAATTCTTTTCTAATTTGCTTTTTATGTTTATTTCTTGTCTTGACAGAAACCAAAGTAGAGATGAGTTGGAAGACCGATTATTGAGCGGTGCACAGCTGATGTGGGGTGGTCCGAGTCCACGGAATAATTTCTCCATGTGAAGAGATCAGGAGAAGCACACAAACATTACATTCTCCTTCTTATGCTTTTACTACTTCCTATCAGGGTTCATCATTCTCATTTATTAGACCAGTAGTTCTCCTCCCTAACCCTCCCTTCCCCCAAGGTCAAATCCCCCCCTGTGGGGCCCAAGTCCTCATCTTGGTGTCCACTTTCCAACAAGTAGATTCTCTCTCTCTTATTTCCCTCCCTTTTTTTAACACCCCAGCCCGGGAAGATTCAGAAATTCGTGCCTGCACAAGGTGCATTTGTTCTTTCTAACTACAATACCGAAGAATCATCCTCTTAAGATTCAAATCTAATTCGATAGATGTGATCTACGATACGAATAATTTTTTAGAATACAATATTACATAAGCGTGAAGAGCATTTGCATTATAGTTATAGGAATAAGAAGCCAAAATTTATGCACCAGGTGCTCGCAAGAGTTTCTCCAGAGAAAGGGATCAGATACAAGGTGGGAAGACTATTTTAGTGGGGTATTTTAATCATTCCCCTGTTTATAAGTTATAACTTGGCCCTAGGGTTAAAATATTCACAGCTTTTGCTCAGACCCAGACGCAGTGAAGTCCCTTTGATGAGCTGTGCTTCTTTTCTCACCCCCATCTCCCCTCCCTCTCTCTCTCTCTCTCTCACATGCTGTGCTTCTAGCTGGTAGTGGCATCATCATCTCTCCCCTTCCCTATAATATCTGAGCATTTCCACCCCGCTTCAACTCCTCTCCTTGTCCTACCCTTTCTTAATTTGTTTGTGTTTTTTGTTTTTTTTTTAAAAAAAAACAAGAAAAAGAAGAAAAAAGAAATGCAAAACCCATCACAACTCCTGACTGATTTGGTGACCTGCTCCCTTCTCTGAACAAGGAGGAAATTAACATCATTCCCAGTCTCCCCCGCCTTTCCCATTTCTTCTGAGACATGCTCTTCCCGGCAGCGCTAACATGAGCAGCTCTCTGCGTGCGTTCTTCTACCTCCTTCGTCTTCTTCTCGTCCTGCTGCTGCTGCTACCGTCTCGGCTAGTGGGTCTCAACTCCGACGGAGTTCTGCTCCTGTCCTTCAAGTACTCCGTCCTCAGCGACCCGCTGTCGGCGCTCGCCGACTGGGACTACGCCGACGACACCCCCTGCTCCTGGAATGGGGTCGTCTGCATGGGCTTCCCGCTGCCCGACAGCAACCGCAGCAGCAGAAGCAGCAGCGGGCTGTCGCCGACGGTGTCGCGGGTGATCAGCCTGGTGCTGCCGAACGCGCAGCTGCTGGGGGCCGTCGCGCCGGAGCTCGGGCAGATCGAGCACCTGCGCCACCTCGACCTCTCCGGCAACGCCCTGAACGGCTCCCTCCCGGCCGCCTTCTTCAACGCCTCCTCCTCCGAGCTCCGCGTGCTCTCGCTCGCCGACAACGAGATCTCCGGCCAGCTCCCGGAGGCCCTCGCCCGCCTGCAGCAGCTCCAAATCCTCAACCTCTCCGACAACGCGCTCGTCGGAGTGCTGCCGGCCAACCTCACCCTCCTCCGCAACCTCACCGTCGCCTCTCTCGCCGGCAACTACTTCTCCGGCGGAATCCCCGGCGTCGCCCTCGATGCCCTCCAGGTGCTCGACCTGAGCTCGAACCTCGTTAACGGCACCATTCCCCCGGATCTCGGCGGTCGGAGTCTTAGGTACCTGAACCTGTCGTATAACCGGCTCGCCGGGCCGATCCCTCCGGAGCTGGGAGCTAAGATTCCGGCGAATTCCACTATTGATCTCTCGTTCAATAATCTCACCGGGCCGATCCCGGAGGCCGGAGGTTTCGTTGCGCAGAGCCCCGCGGCCTTCGCCGGGAATCCGGATCTCTGCGGCCGGCCGCTGAAGCAGATGTGCACAATTCCTTCCACCCTCTCGAATCCGCCTCCGAATGTGACGGATTCCAAGTCCCCCCCGGCCTTCGCGGCGATGCCGAAGAACACCGATGGGAATTCGGGGGGATCGGGGGAGGGTGGCAGCGGCGGTGGGGGCTCGGGGAGGGGTGGAGGAGCAGGAGGAGGCCTACGTCCCTCGACCATCATTGCCATTGCGGGAGGTGATTTAGCCGGGGTTGGGATTCTCTTCGCCGTGTTCTTGTATGTGTACAATGTGAAGAGGAAGAGAAGGCGTCAGCTGCAGCAGCAGCAGCAGCAGCAGGAGCAAAATCCCAAGGAGATGAGAGGACTTGGGTTGAAGAGTGTGGATAGAGCCGGAAAAGAGAAAATGGCGATACCGTCGTCGTCGTCGCCGCCGGAGCGCTGCAGTCTGTCGTGCTGCTTACGAAACAAGAGCGGAGGCGACGACGACAACGATACCGAAGAGACATCGGCCAGCTCGGATTCGTCAGAAACAGAAGAGGGAGAAGAAGAAGAAGAGATACAACGCAGAGGGAGAGAGGCGGTGGACCGCAGCAAGTCGCAGGCTCAGCAGCAGCAGCAGCAGGGCGCGACGCTTGTGACCGTCGACGGAGAGAGCCAACTCGAGCTAGAGACCCTGCTCAAGGCGTCGGCGTACATACTCGGAGCCACGGGCTCCAGCATCGTGTACAAGGCCGTGCTCGCCGACGGCACGGCGCTGGCCGTGCGGCGGATCGGAGAGAGCGGCTGCATCGACAAGTTCAAGGACTTCGATGCCCAGGTCCGGGCCATCGCCAAATTCCGCCACCCGAACCTCCTCCGGCTCCGCGGGTTCTACTGGGGGGCTGATGAGAAGTTGCTTATTCATGACTATGCCCCTAATGGGAGCCTCGCCAACATCTCTTTCAGCAGTAAATTACTCTCTCCACCTCTCCCTCTACCCATAATTTATGCTTTATGGAACTACATTGGATTCTAGACAGATCATCAGATCTTGATCTATTATCTATTATTTATATGATTGATCGCGATCCCAATGATTCTTACAGTAGCGTTCAGTTACAAACAAACTTCCTGATTTGATGAATGAGAGTTCAACTAAATTCCATCCGGTACTATTGCTGTTTGGTGAGTTGAGTGACCAAGTTTCATTTTCAGTGTGCTTGTTGTTCTCTCAAGCAAGAAAGCTATAGCAAATTTGACTGCTTTTGTATTATGAGGAGTTCTTCTAGATCGTTCCAAATCAATCAAAATCTTATCCAGAAAAAAGGTTCCAAACTGCAGGAATAGTAGGAACGTGATTTTTCTGAAACAGGGTATAAAAGTGATTCATTGTCTCTCTGCTTTCAGGAAAGCTGGGCTCGTCGGCGTTCCACTTGAACTGGGAGGCACGGGTGAGGATCGCGAGGGGCGTGGCGAGGGGGCTCGCGTACCTCCACGAGAAGAAGTGCGTTCACGGCAACGTGAAACCGAGCAACATCCTATTGAGTGCCGAGCTAGAGCCGCTGATCGGAGACTTGGGGCTGGAGCGGCTGGTCTCCGGTGACGGCGGCCCTGGCAGTGCCAGCTACAAACCAGGCGCCTCTGCGCGGTTATTCGGAAGCAAACGGTCGATGCATTCGACCAACAGTCTGCCAGACCTTTCTCCCTTGGCCGGTGTCAGTCCTTGCGGTTCGTCCTCCGCTGCAGCCGCTCCGCCACCGTACCAGGCCCCGGAGTCGCTGAAAAACCTGAAGCCCAATGCGAAGTGGGACGTATACGCCTTCGGGATGGTACTGCTAGAGCTGATCGCCGGTCGGGTGTTCTCGGAGGTCGAATTGTGCCAGTGGAACGCGGGGTTCGTGGTGGAGGAGCGGAACAGGATACTTAGAATGGCCGATCCGGCGATACGGGGCGAGGTCGAAGGGAAGGAGGATGCAGTGCTGAGCTGCTTTAAGCTCGGGTTCGCGTGTTGCTGCTCGGCGCCGCAGAAGCGGCCGGCGATGAAGGATGCAGTACAAGTGCTTGAGAGAATTCCTTGTGCCTCACCATCTTCATAAATCTTTTACTGACCAAAAATGGATGGTAATAATGCACGGTTTCAAAATCTTTCATGTATTGTTTTCTTCTTCTTCTTTTTTTTTTATTTATTTTTTTATATTTGCAATTTCATGTAGAATTCTACTAATTTGAGTGTTGCCATTATTAACTCATTGTAGTAACACATAATGATTTGTTGGTGTTTGTGTTGTGAGTTTTTATTAAAGTTTAGTTTCTTTATTAAAGTGTTCTTTTTGTGCAAGAGTGGGGTTGTTTAACCTAAAAGAGGAGGCCGCTGTACTGGGTCAGCATCAATTAGTCAAGTTAAAAGTTATGCTTTTTAATGTAACAAAAAGCAACCTAACCACTATGCATCTCTCCTAAAAAAAATAAAAATAAATAAAAGATAAAAAAAAGAAAAAAGAATTGAAGTACTGGAGCTTGAATTTTTGTACATTATGCAAGTCCAATTGCATTTAGGACCAGATTGAATAGGTTAAAAATAGAAAACAGTGATGTTGAAAGAACATTGAATTTTAGTAACTCCAAGTAGGGGTGTAAACCAGCCGAACACGAGCGAATGACGGCTGCTTAATAAACGAGAATACCTAACTCCATTAAAATATCGAGCCAAAAAATTCGGCCCGTGAGCACGAGCTGACTTGCGAACTGGCCAATAAACAATAAGTTAAAAAGATTAGATTGATTTAATATAAAAAAATAAATTTATAAAATTTTATCTATTAGTCTTTGATCTAATAGTTGAAACTTTACATATAAATAAATTTTTATAATTAAGTTTGTCTTTATATTTTTATTTTGTTAAAAATTAAATAATAAATATATATATATATATTATATATAATTATTTATTTATATATATAAATATAAATTAAATAAACTATATAAATATAAAATATTATATGTATTCGAGCTATTATCGAGCCGAACACGAGCGAAACACCTCCCGCTGGTGTCCATGTTCGGTCAAGTAATAAGCGAGCCGAAAAATTCTAGCTGTTCTACTCTGCTACTAAACGAGCGATTCCGATCTCTACCTTTATTTCTTTAGCTCTAACACGAGTTGTTTCACGAACAACGAGCTGGATTGCCATCCTTAACTACAAGGGATCTTATTCCCAAAATCCCTTTAGTATCACTTTATTTTGACAGATCTGAGAGATTGGGTTTCGATTTTCATTTCGAAAGGAATCGAATTTTTTTTAAATATATCTTACTATTGATTTCGAAAGGAATCGAATTTTTTTTTAAATAATTCTTACTATGGTGGTCGGAATCATCTTTGATTTCAGAAATGATTGAAAAAAAAAATACTCAATTTTTTCATCTAACAGTTATTTAAATTCAAATATTAGTCTATATTTAATTTTAGAATAAATTATAAAATTATAAATTTAATTTGAATTATGGATTTAAATTTTTTTTTAATGTCCTAAGCTCAATTTTAAATTCTAATGTAACTTTGATATTTGAATTTTGTTCGAAATATGCTTTTTGACTTTAACATAGATTTGGACTGAAAATTTAAATTTTTAAGTTTAACTTTAGATCCAAATTTTGATTCCAAATTGGAGAGTAGATTTAAATTTTTTTAATTTTAATGTGAACATGATTCTAATCTCTGATTCCTGTAATGAACCAAAATGAATAAAGAGCTGTTATCATTCTGTTTTCGATTCCGATTTATTTTCATTACTATTTCGATTTTGATTCCTATTTGTTTGGAATTAGAGTCTATTTGTTTGGAATGCAGATGTTTGTGTAATCAATTGAGGATCCCCTTAATAACCAAAAAGTTTAGAAAAAAAAAAAGGAGTGGAAAAATGCAGATGCACTCTAATTTGAGGGTAAGTAACATAAGACAGTTTATATAACTACACAAATCAGGTTTTCTTCTAGAAATGCTCATTTAATATAATTATTACAGCCAAACACTAGATTGTATCATTATCACTCACTCATCCTTATATAATTGCCCTTATTATTAAATCACCACTATAAAATCCTGAATCACTAGTTCCTGATGTGGGATGAGGCTTGTTGGTCCCTGAAATCTCCCGACCCTTGACCCGGTCAAAGATCTTCCTCGGAAAGCGCGTCGGGATGCGGAACGGCTGCGGATAGTGACCCCCGAAGATTGCGCCATTTGACTGGATCAAGCGATTCGGCTGATGAGGGATCGAATCAGCCGGGTCCGAAAACCTTCACTCTACAACTGGTTCGGCTGGAAGAGCCGAATGTACGAACTGTGCAGAGATCAATGTCGGCAGAAGAGCGGAATGGAGGAAGTACACAGTAACTGGTCGGCTGAATGAACCGAATAGATGAAAAACACAGTGATTGATCGGCCGGAAGAGCCGAATGTCTTTATATATATTAATAAAACAGAGCAGGGGAGTGATGCCCGTGGGGCAGACAGACTCCAAGTATATTCTATAAGGGAGTGATGCCCGTAGGGCAGACAGACTCCAAATATATTCTACAACGGAGTGATGCCCATGGGGCAGACAGACTCCAAAGATCTAAGTTACAAGCTACTCCTAGGAAAGCGATAAAATGCAGAGGAAATAAGGATGGTCTTCTCGTTCACAGGGTGGAGAAAGACCTCTATTGCAGGCTTCAAAGTTACTATTTATAGCCCATATTATTGGTTGGTTGAAAGTAGTTGGGGGGAGTGATTGTAACCATGTGGAAGTTACACTAACTCCTCATGGAAGTTACACTAACTCCTCATCGCCAACTCCTCATGGAAGTTACGCACCCCAATCTTCAACCGTTCCTGCCTTCTTGTCCTTCAGGCGCTTTATTGCCGACTCTTGGTGTACCACGTGTTTTTATTGGCTCATACGTGGGTTAGGTCGGCTCAATTTTGGTATCAACAAGGCTTTTCTTATCTAAATCATGTTTCATAAAAGGGAGGAACAAAGAAGAAAAGAAAAGAAAAGAAAAGAACAACATTAGCTTAAGGTCTATAGAATATGTGTCGCATGTGCCACAAAGCATCTTATCTTTTTAGGAGAGATGCATAGTGGTTAGGTTGCTTTTTGTTACAATTTTTTTTTTTTTTCTTCTTTTGAGAGAGATAGGTAGCATGCTATCTGCTTTGTTTATTTCGTTAAGAAATAAACTTAGCTAGAAATGTGAATCAACTAGGATTCGAACTCGGGTATCAGGTACTAACCACCAAGCCCTTTGCCAATTGCTCTAGGGACGGTCGGTTGGCTTTGCGCGGTTTGGCACGCTCCAAAACTGAAGCATTGCTACAACGAGCCAATCTGACACTCTTTCTGGATGAGCTGGAGACACTTTTGATGTTCACTCTCCAATCCGAATCCGAATCCGATAAAAAGCCAAAAGCCATTTTTAGGGTTTGTGTGTACAGCTGTTTGGTTGCTCAACACATCCTAAACCCAAAAAAAAGAAAAATCTCAATGTACACCAACTGGATGGGAATCTAATAAGAGGACAAATGCTCCAGGTGGAATATTTTGGTGCTAAGTCACAAATTTAATTTAATTTAGTGTCCTAAACCATCATGATCAAATCTCTGTAGGCTAGGAAAAATCTGTTTTTGTGATCAGTCTAGAAGGATTCTTCAGTTGGGGTCGATAGGCTTGCTTAAAAATAATTATAAAAAAAAAAATTATGAGAGCATTGTTTGCCCACAATCCCATGCATATAAATTTTTTGCACACAAGGTTTTTTTTGCTGCTTATTGGCTGTGGAATTGTTCCCGCGTGCGTACATTCTTTATTAGAGCGCGCACTGGGTCATCGGATATGTACCGAACTAATTCTACTGCACAACACACGATAGTAAAACTCTAATTAAGACTAAAACAATAGTTTAACACTGATATGATATATATATAGAGAGAGAGAGAGAGAGTCCGGCTGTTATGTTATCAATAGCACAAAGCACTTAGTGCTACCAAATTTTAAGCCGTTAGATCTACCCTTTTGATCATTTTCACCCATTAGATCATACTATTCAACCAACCACTCACTCAACCCTAGATAACACATCATCCTAACCAAGACATCTACAATCAAACTTGATGGGTGGTTAGAAGTTAGGAGCACAAGAGCTCTATTAAGTGCTCCTAGATAGCACGGTAAACCTCCCCTCTCTCTCTCTCTCTCTCTCTCTCTCTCTCTCTCTCTCTATATATATATATATATATATATATATATATATATATATAAAGAGAGAGAGAGAGAGAGAGAGAGTCCTATGATGTCAGAAAGCACCAAGCACTTGGTGCTTGTGAATTTTTTACCGTTAGATCTATACCTTTGATCATTTTCATCCGTTAAATTATACTATTCAACCAACCATCCACTATATATATATATATATATATATAGCAGGGTTGTTAGAATGATAGATGGATGAGATATTGAGGAGAAATTGGGTGTCTCAATTTCTCATCCCCTTGAATTTCTCTTCAATATCTCATTCCTCTCTCTTTTAACCACCCATTACTTGATATTAAAAGTTAATATACAAGATATTACTATATATATATATATATATATATATATATATATATATATATATATATATATATATATATATATATATATATAGTAGGGCTACTATACTCATATGAGTATTGGACCCTTACTACTCATAAGTTGTTTTTGGTCATGGGGGTTCCGAATCGACGATCCATTCCGTTAAATATGATCTAGAGCATTTAAAACTTCTAGAAAATAAATTTCATAATTTTTCGACATCATTTACCTTACGATCAAAAGCTTTAAAAATTGACAATTTTTAACTACGGTATGGGATACTTACTAGTTTAACGATGTAAAAAAATTGAAATATGTTGAATTTTTGATAGAAAATTCTATTCACTACCTAGATAAAGATCAATAACTCCGATCTTAAATTGAAGGATCCGATCATCTATTTTTAGGACGTCGTTCGATTTCGGCCGTTCATTTTATACCCTTTTGATGGACTTTATTATGATTTCGAAAAATTACGAAATTTATTTTCTAGAACTTTTAAATACTTTAGATCATATTTAACGGAGGATCGCCGATTCGGAAGCCCCATGATCAAAAACAACTTATGAGTAGTAAAGGTCCAATACTCATATGAGTGTAGTAGCCCTACTCTATATATATATATATATATAGTAGCGCTACTACACTATTATGAGTATAGAGTCCTTACTACTCATAAGTTGTTTTCGATGTTGGGGTTTTAGAATCGGCGATCCACACCGTTAAGCATGATCTAGAATATTTGAAACTTCTAGAAAATAAATTTCGTAATTTTTCGAAATCATTATAAAGTCCATCAAGGTATAAAATGAACGGTCAAAATCGAACGACATCCTAAAAATGGAAGATCGAAACTTTCAATGTAAGATCGGAGTTATTGATCTTTATTTAGGTAGTGAATATAATTTTCTATCAAAAATTCAACATATTTCGATTCTTTTACACCGTTAAACTAGCAAATATTCTATATCGGCTATTAAAAATTGTCAATTTTGTGAGCTTTTGATCGTAGGGTAAATGATATCGAAAAATTATAAAATTTTATTTCTAGAAGTTTTAAATGCTCTAGATAACGTTTAACGGTGTGGATCGTCGATTCGGAAGCTCTATCATCGAAAACAACTTATGAGTACGAGTGCGATCGTACTCATAATAGTATAGTAGCCGGACTCTCTCTCTCTCTCTCTCTCTCTCTCTCTCTCTCTATATATATATATATTTTCAAAAGCTATTCTTCTAATTTTGTGCAGTGTGCACTTGCGCGCGCGTGTATATATATAGAGAGAGAGAGTCCGGCTACTATATTTTTAGAAGTATTGGCTCTTTTATACTCATAAATTTTTGGCCCTTAGATTTATTCCATTAATCATTTCCATCCGTTAGATCATACTATTCAACTAACTACCCACTCAATCCTTGGGACCGCCATCATCCTAACCACACATTCCATCAAAAATTTATAAGTATAAGAAAGTTTATACTCATAAAAGTATAGTAGCTCCAGTCTCTCTCTCTCTCTCTCTATAGAGAGAGAGAGAGAAAGAGAGAGAGAGAGAGTGTGTAGAGCTACTATGCTATCAGAAACATAGAGAATTTGATGTTTCCGATTTTTTTGCCCTTGGATAAAAAATTATACGATAGGGATGATTGCGGTTTTCCCAGGGTTGAGTAGTACCCGTAGGTTTGAATGGTCCCCACAAGGTAATAATATTAATTCAAAGATTAGAAATGTTCAAAGTGGTTGATATAAGGGTCAAAAACTCGGAAGCACCAGATCATCTATACTTCTAATAGCATAGTAGCTCTACTCTCTCTCTCTCTCTCTCTCTCTACACACACATACACACACACTGCACGCCCCGGGTCAGTTTTAGAGTATAAACACAGCGGAATTTTACTAGAAATTTTTTTTTGAAAACCTGACCCCCAAGCTATGCTAGATCCGCCACAAATATAGAGAGACCACTGTACAAACGGATAGAGTCTCCCCTGTATTTACACGGTGTCGCACAAGTACACGAAGTGAATAACAAACATACAACCACAACCAAGTGTAAATGTAAAGATATTAACTTACATTCATACACAATCACACCATTCACCACAGGTTCATTCACAAGTATTTATTCATAGTTCTTAAACTATCTTTTGAAATGTTTCCTATTCGGAAACTGGTTTTGAAATACTAAGTTACAAAATCCACGAGAAATCCTTTTAAAAACTGTTTCCCACCAGGAAACCTTTTCTTTCTTTAAAACGCTACCACGAGAGGTAGAAAACCACTTTATATTATAAATTTCAAAAACCATTATTATATCCAATTCCAAAATATAAGTAGAGAACATGCCAAATTAAGTTAGAGAACATGAACCATATATATGTCTAAGTCATAAAGCAAACTAAAAAGAAACTGAGTAATAGGCAAACCACGGGTAGATGCTAGAACGTATGCTAGGTACGCTCCTCTCCAGCTGTCCCTCTAGGACCAACAGTCTCACCTGCAACAGAAGGCGGGGGGTGAGAATATGTAAACATGTCTCCCCTCCAAGTGGGTACCCCAAACTGACGTGGACGAGGGGTACTTACTAGTCACAGAGCTAAACAAGTAAAGCTGATAGTAGTAGTACAGTAGCGACTAAAGCAGAGTATAGAGATATGTAGAAATGTAAACCAACTGCTACTGTAAGTATGCGTCAACAGGTATAGAAGCTCAAGAATATCCAATCTGAACCAATGCTCTCTTGGTCCGCGCCGCAGACCTCAAGCCAATGCCCCCACTACTCTACCATGCATATACCCACTCTAGGGCTCACGGGTCGAACCTCTGCGACCACTTTTCCGGAAAAGAACACCCGCTTGCGGTGGATCAGACCGCCTGTGTTCGTAAAATGCGACGAGTATCGGGCGATCAATGTAAATATGCTCAAAGATCATCCATCGGCAACCAGCCGACAATCTTGCCCCCGAGGGCCCATCGACCGTATAGGTCATCCAGTACGCTATCCGACCAACCAGGTCCCAGGTAGAAAGTAGGAAACTCAACCAACCAAGTCACACGTATAGGATGTGCAAATCGACCAACCAAGTCACAAGTATAGGATATGCAACTCGACCAACCAGGTCACAAGTATAGGATATGCAACTCGACCAACCAGGTCACCAAGTATAGATATGTACTGATAAATCTACTATACTCCTGCACATGATACTGGTATGGAAACAACTGAGTAGAGTAAAGAGTAAATACGGGTGCAAGGCTCAATATGTAAATGGTAAGCAATATAAACAGTAAGGGTGGAAGAAACGTCACCAAGCTTGCACCACTGTACCGACGGCAACCTGTGATACCCACCTGTACAATTGTCGCGTCTGTCTCCTGACTGCAAAAGAGTGTCAACCGGACCTAAGGAAGGTCCACTGGGTTAGTGTCTAGTCCACCACTAATAAACACTGACTCCATATCCCACAAACTAATCCCACGGAGATTGGTTTTCCGAAACCAATCTCCGTAACTCGCCGGAAGTCCCGTAAACCGCACTGGGACTCCGCCGGGACCCACAAACTGTTCCGAAGTGCACCGACTCGTGTCACGAGTCACCCGCTGCCATAAAACACTCCTATTTGGATGTTTTGGCAGCAAACACAAGATAACACTACAATACCGCTATCGTCGGATAATTGTACGGATACGGGTTCTCGGAAGTGTCTATTTCGACACCGGAACCCACCGTCGCTCACCCGTCATTTCTAAACCCTCGAAATGACGCGGGTGATCAGCCAACAAGGCTCAGCGACACTGCAATGACTCGCGAGGCACCGTCGGAAGAATTCCGGACCAAACTCGCGTTCCGTCGGCGGATTTCGCCGAGAAACGTGCCGAAAATTATTTTCTGATCTCCACGAGGGCTTGGGACCTTAGAAAATCAGTCCAGAGGTTACCCACAACTCACCTATGCTGCCCGCAGCAGCCACGACAAGCACAAATGCATAAAAGCCCTCCCAACTATCCGAAATCGCATTATTTTACGTGATTTCGTGGCTTTTATGGCCCGACTATGCAAACCGAAAGTCAATCAGCCAAACCGAGACACCCGCTGATAGGTCTCGGCGTGCCGAAGACCGTGCTCACCTTTCGGAGCAATTCCGGACACTGTGGGGAGCGCGGGAGCAACCCGAAATTCAGCAAACTGCGCGCACTGTATGAAAAGCATGCTTTTCTCGCAAACCAGGGGCTCGCTGACCCTAAATGAGGTGACCACTGTGATCGTCACTGACAGACAATCACCGTGCTCCTCTCCAAAGGCATCGAAACAGCCTCGGGTCTCCGGAACAGTGCGCGCAAGCCGAGACAGTGACCAAAAAGGCCCGAAAAGGACCGACACTGCAGAAACAGCAAATCGGGGTCTCTCCGACAGAAAATAAGGTGAGCACGATGATCAGCAATGTGTCCTGATCATCGTGCTCCGTTCTGTTGGGATCGGGGAGGCCCGGGTGGCTCGAAACAGTGAAACACCCAAATAAAGCCCTATTGTGGGCTTGGCCGGAGCAAGGTTGCTCCGGCCGATTCCCGGCGGCACGGCGGTGCGACCGGGGGCCAAGGATGGTTGCGGGGGAGGCGAGGGACACGGTGCTCACCTCTGGTGGCGGCGGAGAGCGGCGGCGGCGTCGGCGGAGCAACCCAAGTCCGCACGAAGGGAGCTCGGGCTCGGCGAGCTTCTCCGGCCACGCGAGGGCCGGGGTGGCCGGAGGAGCAAAGCGGTCCATCCGTGACCGAGAGGGACCCGAGTGGTGGCCGGCGGCCGAGGGTGCGGCGATGTAAACCTTGGCCGCACCAGCCGGGTTGGCCGCGGTTTAGCAACCACGGCGCGGCGGTGCATTAGGCATACGACGGCGGCTTCGACTTCCCCGACCGGTGGCGAGGTGCCAAAGAGTCTCGAGGGTCGTCGCCGGAGCGATACTAGGCGACGGCGGTGTGGAGTGGAGGCGGTGGCTCAGCCTAGCCCTCCCGCCTCCGCCGGACGGGGCCCCGCAGCGCGGCGCGGCGGCGCTCGGGGAGGTTGAGGCCGGCGGAGGTCACCCGGGGTACGAGGAAGGCGGCGGGCCGAGCCAAGGGGCGATCGCACGCGGCTAGGGAGGGTGCACCCAGATCTCGGCCGGACTCGGTCCAGGGGCGGCCGCGGGTTGGCCGAGGCGGCGGCGGCCTACGGGGGCGACGGCGGCGGCGACCGGCAGGGGAAGATTCCGACGCGTCAGGGCGCTGCCGGCAGAGTGTTGGGAGGCTTAGCAGCCTCGGCCCAGGCTCCAACCCGAGGAGAAGAGAGAAAGAGAGAGAGAAAGATGGAGAGGGAGGAGGAGCGACCCGACTCCGGCGGCCGGCGGCGCTCCCTGGTGGCCGGGGCGCGCGCGAGAAGTTCGGGGGAAGAGGAGGAGGCGGCTAGGGATTCGATTACGGAAGATGGGGGCTAAAAGCTAGGGTTTCCTCATGAAACCCTAGTTCACTACATATATATACATATATACATTTGCAAAATAGTCCTCCCTCACATGATATTTTCATTCCAGTCCCCACAGCACGTGTAATACGCACGTATACAGCCACATGTCCGATCTCACGCGATTCGGTACATAAAATATTGGGACTTTTGCGAAAATACCGTCTTGCCATTTTCGACCTCTCCTCGAACAACTCGCAATTTCCGCAGATCCGTTCGTCGGATTTGCGAACGGATCGCACCAGTACGATCAGCACGTCGAAGACATCAAATCCACGATTTTGGTTTTGCCTCGATTGGTCACGGATTCGCGATGAAACCTGTCCGCTCTCCAACTTGCCGATTTGCCAACATCGACCCCTTTGCGATCATCTTGCAATATCCCGCGATCCGTTCGTCGGATTTGCAAACGGTTCACGCCATCGCGTTCAGCACGTCGAGGGTATTGAAACTACCATTTTGTTTCACCATGTTTGGTCGCCGATTTGCGACGAAACCTATCTGCTCTCCAAATTCTCAATTATTACACATAGACCGAAGTGTAAACCCGTGAAACCTTAATTTTGCATCTGCATTAGGCTTCCCTACCACTAGTAGGGACCCCAAACATCCCTTACCTTACTCTAGGTCACATGTACGGAGTCCGAGGAGTTTCACAATGCAAGAAATAGCAAAGTGCGAAAACCCTCATTTCGATAAAACTCCCTTTTCTCGAAAACCGTGCATCGGATTAGGAATTCGTCAGTGTCATTGGTTCCAGAATAGCTGAACCGGTCGAAACGAGCTATTAGACTGCTATGACACTCCACCCGCGGAAATCACATGCCCCATAAATGCAACCTCTCGGAGCCAGAAGTCACACTTCTTTAGCTTAGCATACAGCTTCTCCTCCCGAAGGACTTGAAGCACGATTCTCAAATGCTCGGCATATTCCTCGTCACTGCGGGAATAGATCAATATGTCGTCTATGAAGACCACGACAAATCGATCTAAGTACTCCCTGAAGACACGGTTCATCAAATCCATGAACGCCGCCGGGGCATTCGTAAGCCCGAAAGGTATGGCCGTGAATTCATAATGCCCGTACCGCGTGCGAAACACGGTCTTCTTGACATCCTCCGATTTAATCTTCAATTGGTGGTAGCTGGACTGTAGATCTATCTTTGAGTACACACACGACCCTTGTAACTGATCGAATAAGTCGTCGATTCGGGGAAGTGGGTACTTGTTCTTGATCGTGACTCTGTTTAATTCCCGATAATCCACACAGAGTCGGAACGATCCGTCTTTCTTCCGCACGAATAGCACCGGAGCTCCTCACGGTGATACACTCAGCTAGATAAACCGTTTGTCAAGGAGATCTTGCAGTTGATCCCTCAACTCCTTTAATTCGGCCGGCGCCATCCGATACGGAGCCTTCGAGATTGGCGCGGTACCGGGAATCAAGTCTATGACGAACTCGATCTCCCGATCCGGCGGTATCCCAGGCAATTCCGCCGAAAATACATTCGGGAACTCCCGAACTACCGACAACTCCTCCAAGGTCAGAGCTACTCGGTCTACCTCCCCAACGGTCGCCAAGTAGGCTGCGCAACCGCTGTTGACCAACTTTCTCGCTCTCGTCGCTGACACTGTCGCGGCGAAGCATGAACTCCTCATGTCCTTGCTCTCGGAATGTGAGTACTTTGTTTGTACAATCCACCGTCACATAATACTTCGAGAGCTAGTCCATTCCTAAGATGACGTAGAATTCCTTCAACCTTTCTAACACTAATATCCGAATAAGCATGATCCTGTCACCTATTTGGACGGGACACACCGGACACTCTTTTCGGATAATAAAGTCCCGCTCAGGGCCCTTTACACGCCACGTCCCATCACACAACTGTATATCTATGTCATGCATGCGTGCAAATGCTCTACTGATGAATAAGTGCGTAGATCCGGTATCAAACATGGCCCTAGAGAGAACTCCCTTTATTAAAATCTTACCTGCCACGAGGCGAAGCTCCTCCTGGTCGGCAGGCTCCTCTGCTTGGGCCTGAGCGGTGAACACCCGTCCGCTCGGTGCCGATCGCGCCGTCTCGGGTTGGCGCGGCGTCATAGCTCGTCCCGCCGACGCAGCTGTCGGTGGAACTCTTCTATAATTCGCTGGCGTCGATGCAGTAGAAAGGGCAGGCGAGGCTCCTCCTCCTGGGTAGTTGTGAATGAAGTGCCCCGGTTGCCCGCATTTGTAGCACCTGCCCTCGCGCTACTCGCAGCGTGACACTAAGTGGTCTCCGCCGCAGATGACGCACTGGCGTGCTCCACGGCCCTTGGGCTGAGTCCGCGGATACTTCGGGGGTTTCTTGGAGATCGACTATCCCCCCGAGTCGCCACCTTGGCGCTTCTTTCCCTTGTCTTTCGCCTCGGCCAACAGTTCTCGCTCCTCGCGCACGCGGGCCTCTCCGTACTCGGCCCAGAGTGCGCGGTCAAAGACGTCCGCAAAGGTCGTGAGCTTGAAGATCTGCACGGCCTTATAGATCCCCTGTCGTAGTCCTCGTAAGAACCAATCGGCCCTGTCCCGGTCGTCCTTCACCACTTCGGGGACGCAGTCAATGATGTGGGAGAACTCTTGTTCATAATCCGCCATTGTGCGGTCCCCCTGTCGAAGCTTGCGGAACTTTTCTTGTAGCTTCTGCTTCACAGTGTCGGGAAAATAATTGGCGAGCATCGCCTTCTTGAACTCCTCCCAAAGCATCGGTGGGAGGTCAGAAGGGCGATCTCTCTTCTTCCTCTTCCACCAAACCTTCGCCAACTTATCCAAGCAGTGGGTGGCGAGGTACACTTTATCCCTCTCCAAGGTACTTAGTCGTCGAAGAGGGTCTCCATCGAGTCGATCCATGACTCTACCACTTCGGGTTCCACCTTTCCGCCCTCGAAGATTGGCGGATTGAACTTGTTCAGCTTGATAAGAGCCGCCAACGCGCGCTCCTTCTCCACCTCCTCGGTCGTCGTATCGGGTGTTGCTGAACCCGATGTTGCTTAAGGAACCAGTTTCAGCGGAGGACGTGCCGCCACCGGGACTGCCGGGATACCCGCACCCTCGGCCGCTTCGGGTACGTGAGCCGGGGGCACGGGTACATCTCGGCCCTCAGTTGCCGCTGCCGCCGTCGCGGCCAACTACCGCTCTATCAACTCCTTGAGCTGTCTGAACTATCCGGCTAGGGCGGTCACTTATGCCCGCGGCTGTTGCACTTCACTTGGCCCCGCTTGCTCGGGGGGCCGCCACCTGCTCCGTCACCTCGGGAGGCGGTGCCGGAACGGGGTTCTTTCGGGGGCGTCCTCTAGGTGCCATAGCTCCTGAAAATGCAACAATTCGGTTAATCACTTTAACCAATACCCCGTCGTAATTTCGATACGTAACGGATAAACATTATAATCGGGCGGAAGCTCGCAAGTGTACTCGTTCCCGGCTCTCGGCGTCATGTTGTCTGCCGCCAACACAACCACCTCAAGTCAAGAATTCGCACCACTTGAATCTATCTCTAGCAACTACTAGAGACATATCAACCCTTCGACCCAATCGAATTAACTTCCGCCACTGGGCATAGGTTCACATTCCACTCACGCACCTATTAGCCTTAGGGTTTCCATCCTAGGATTTCCTAGGTCATCCTAGACTCTCTCTTTAATTGCTCTTAACTCTCTGATACCACAATAGCTGTCACGCCCCGTGACCGCTACCAATTTGGTCCGGTTCGGGCGCGTCGAACAGCCGCCGAACGGGCAGCACCTCCCCTGCCCGCCCAAGGCTCAACAATAAGAATGTGTACAAGAATTTACACAGAAAATTAAATTCTAAATTTACACATTCAACGGGGCACAAACAGTGCCAACAACTGAGAGCAAATAATCCACGAGTAAATGCAAGTGAAATAAAGAGAGAATTACTATCTATTACATCACATTTGCTTCGAGTTTACAAATTACATCGTTTTTTCTCCAAAAGTGAATACATGAATAACTCTCCCAAAATAGTAAGCATCTAGATACAAATTGGTACTCTAATGCAAAATAGGAAAGCTACTATACTAATGCTCACTGCTCGGGCGCGATGCCTTTGCCGCGGTCCTCACCTGATGCACCCGCACTCGACCCTGTAAGAACCTAAATCAAATCCAGTCCAAAATACAAACCCAATCCAAACCAAGTCCACATAAGAACCCAAATCAAATCCTGTGACACCCAAATAGTCCGACATCGGATGGGAATGGGTTTGTCATTGGGTTTATATGAGACTTGGACACTAGTAATAATAACTGGGCTTAAGTATTTTGGGCCGGTGGTTGGGCCCAACGAGTTATTATTGCTAGTGGGCTGGGTCATTACAAATCCGGTATACCCAACCCCATAAACCATATCCAAGGTTCATAAACCACCTCATGAACCATATCCAAGTTCATGAACCAAATCTTATCACTAGTAGAAAATTAGTCATTAGCGGCATTTATTTATGCTGCTAAATGATCAACAAATGCTGCTAATAGTTTTAGCAGCATACGACATCAAATGCTGCTTATGTCAATGTTGCTAAAAGTATTAGCAACATTTATTATAAATGCCGCTAAAATAAATCAATTAGTGTCATTTAGAATATGACGCTAAAAAAGATTAAATGCTAATTTTAAATTGTTTATTAGTGGCATATAAATATAATGCTGCTAATACAAATATCTAATTTTAGAAATTAAAATTTTAAAATTTTAATTTTATATTTATTTTTTTTGAAATGTTACTCGCCTCATTTATCTTTTTTTTGTCTTAAACTTTACTAGAAATATGAATTAACTAAGATTCGAACTTGAGACCTCGAGCATCAACAACTAAGCCATTTACCACTTATGCTACCAACTATTAGTTATGTATATTTTAATTTTTTATATTTTAAGTCTTCTATTTTAAAATTTTAAAATTTTAAATTTTAAAATTTTAAATTTAGATACTAAATTTAAATTTTTAATTTTGAAATATGAACTTTTAAGTTGCAAAATTAATAGTTTTAAATTTTAAATTTGAAATTTAAAATAAATTAAAAATTTTAAAATTTTAAAATTAGTAATTTTAGAATTTAAAATTTAAAATATAAATTTTAGAATTTCAAATTTTAAATTATATGTTTAATTTTTAAAATTATTTGTTTCGAATTTTAAACTTTAATTTTTAAATTTTTCATTCTAAATAAAAAAAAATATTAATAATTATATATTAATTAGTAATGATATTTAGTAACAAGTGCTGCTAGTTTATTATATTTAGCGGCATTCACTAATTTATGTTGCTAATTTATCCTATTTTGCAACATTAATAGTAAATTGCTGCTAAATAATTAAATCTAGTGACAATTATTAAGTAATGCTGCTAAATATATAAATTGACATGATTTAAATAAATATTTTGGAGCAAATATTGCAGCATTTAGCAATAGTGCTGCTACTTTATTACATTTAGTGTCATTTTTTATAAAATCTTTGAAACTTCAAGGCATTCACTAATTTATGCTGCTAATTTATTCTATTTTGCAGCATTAATAGTAAATTGCTGCTAAATTATTAAATTTAGCGGCACTTAACAAGTAATGCTGTTAAACATATTAATTAGCGTTATTTAAATAAATACTGCTGAGTAAATGCCACTAAATTTATATATTTAGCAGCATTACTGTTGCTAAATGTATAAATGGACCATATACCAAACCTCATAAACCATATCCAAGTTCATGAACCAAATCTCATGGACCAAATCCCATGAATCATATACCAAACCTCATGAACCATATCCAAGTTATAAATCAAATCCCATGAATCAAATCCCATGTATCATATACCAAACCTCATGATCCATATCCAAGCTCATGAATCAAATCCCATGGACCATATACCAAACCTTATGAACAAATCCATATCCAAATCCTATGAGTCATACACCAATCCATATCCAAATCTAATGAACCAAATTCATACACCAAACCCTAATGAACCATAAAGCAAATTTATGAACCATATCCAAATTCATGAACCAAATCCCATATACCCAACCTCATGAATCATGAACCAAGTCCATGAACCAAATTCCATACTCCGAACCTCATAAATCATATCAAAGTTCATGAACCAAATTTCATACACCAAACCTCATAAACCATACCTAAGTCCATGAACCAAATTCATGAACCATACCCAAATCCCATGAACCATGAATCAAGTTCATGAACCATATCATAACCAAACCTCATAAACCGTAAACCAAGTTCACGAACCAAATGAATCAAGTTCATGAACCATGAGCCAAACCTCATGAAGCATGAACCATACACCATACTCATAAACCAAATCTCATGGACCAAATCTCATGGACCATATACCAAACCCCACGAACTATATCCAAGTTAATGAACCAAATCACATATACCCAACCTCATGAATCATAAACCATGAAGCAAGTTTATGAACCATATCTAAGTTCATGAACCATATCTAAGCTCATGAAACAAATACAATACCCAAATCTCACGAACCAAGTCCATGAACCATGAACCATATCATAACCAAAGCTCATGAACCATAAACCAAATCATGAGCCAAGTTCATGAACTATGAACCATACCATAATCTCATGAACCATATCATAACCAAACCTCATAAACCATAAACCAAAACCATAAACCATACCCAAATCTCATGAACCAAACCTCATGAACTAAATGCCATGCACCAAATTCTATAAACCACACCCAAGTTCATGAGCCAAGCCTCATGAACCATACACCATACTCATGAACCAAATCCCATGAGTCATATACCAAACTCATGAACTATGAACCAAGTCCATGAACCATATCAAAGTTCATGAACCAAATTTCATACACCAAACCTTATAAACCATACCTAAGTCCATGAACCAAATTCATGAACCATACCCAAATCCCATGAACCATGAACCAAGTTCATGAACCATATCATAACCAAACCTCATAAACCGTAAACCAAGTTCACGAACCAAATAAATCAAGTTCATGAACTATGAGCCAAACCTCATGAACCATACACCATACTCATAAAACCAAATCCTATAAACCATACCAAAGTTCATAAACCACAAACCAAATCTATGAATCATATCCAAGTTCATGAACCCTGAACCATGAACCAAATCCTATATATCGAACCTCATGAAACATGAACCAAGCTCATGGTCTAAAACCCATGAACCAAATCTCAAATCCCATGAACCATTAAACAAATCTCATGGACCAAATTTCATAAATCATATACCCAACCTCATGAATCATGAACCATACACCAAATCTCATAAATCATATCCAAGTTTATAAACCAAATCCATGAACCATACCCAAGTTTATGAACCAAAATCCATGAGTCATATACTAAGCTCATGAACCATGAACTATATCTATGAATCATATACTAAGTTCATGAACCATGAACCATATCCCATGAACCATACACCATACTCATGAACCAAATCCCATGAATCATACACTAAATTCATGAACGATAAACCAAGTCCATATACCATACCCATGAGTTATATACCAAGCTCGTGAACCATGAACCATACCTATGAGTCATATACCAAGCTCATGAACCAAATCATACCCAAATACACCAAATCTCATGAACCAATACCGAAACCTCATGAACCATACAACATGAACTTTTTCTTTACTCTAGCTTATATATCTAGAGTAAAAAATCAAATGCAACATCGACTACCATATAATTGGGATATAGTTAGCCTTTTACTCTAGCCTACCTACCTAGAGTGAAACCCATACCCGATCAAGCTCTAATACATATACTTAGAGCTTATACCAATCGAATCCGACGAACCCTAATGCAATACCTTAGGGCTTAGTCAGACCCTCACTCTAGCACATATAACTAGAGTGCAAAATATGATAAACTCGGTTAATCCTGATACATACACTCAGGAGTTAACCACTTTCTACTTTCGAGTAATATCAAATCCGACCTACCTCAATACATATATTTGGGGTTTGATCACATCTTTACATTAGATCATACAACTAAGGTGAAACCAAATATAATTGGACTCTAAATCATATACTTAGAGCCAATTAGACTCTAATACATATACTTAGAGTTTAATATCGACTAGGTCTTAATGTATATACTTAGGACCTAGTCAACCTCAAATCCAATTGAATCCTAATACATATACTTAGGATTCAATAAACCAAGATACACGATCCTCCCTATAAAGGTCTCTTAATCGAAGGTACCCCAATGTCACGGGGGTAATTAACAATAGATGCTAGCATCTATTGGAAGCCATGGACCCGCAATACCTGATACCCATAAACATATGAATACTACCCCACAATGGTAGAGAGAAAATTTCATCGACCGTGCGAGGTGCGTCATTCGTGGTGGCAAATACCTAACAATTAGATTTATACACTATCAATTGAGATCAAACCTCAATATTTGACAAAGCCTCAAATTGGAGCCCTAGGTTTGCACACTAGCAAAACCCACTTGATCAAAACCCTAGAACATGGGATTGATCTATTTAGAATCATGCTAATGTTCTATTTGACCTATTTCTAAAGCCTAAAATTCAAAGCCCTAAGTTCTATCAACTAGGGTTTTAGTAGCTTACCTTTTGAGCTACTCAAATGGTGAGGAGACGAAGAGGAAGATGCTCCAAACCTTCTCTAACTTGATCTCCTTCTTCTTCTTCTTCTTCTTCTTCTTCTTCTCCTTCTCCTTCTCATGCTCTTTTCTTTCTAGAGAGAGAAAGGAGAAGAAATGAGAGAGCTTGGGAGGGAATGAGAGAAAAAGAGAGCTCTCTTCCCTCAATACCCTCTAACTAATGCAACAAATGAATAAAAACCCCTCCACTTTACTCTGTCAACAGCCCCAGACTGGGCTGTATTCGCACAGAGGGACCGATCCCTCCATGGGAAGACCGGTCCCCGAGAGCACTCCCCCGCGGTTGAGTCCTCTGTCAGCCCAATTTTCGGGCACGGGAACCGGTCTCCGCCACCGAGACCGGTCTCTCTATCTGAGACCGGTCCCCGAGAGCTTGCTTTCGTGGGACGCATACGGGAACCGGTCTCCAATTTAGAGTCCGGTCCCCACAGGGACCCCATTGCTTGAGGAGACTGGTCCCCGAGAGCTATATTGGTGCGCAGGGGATTTCCCTCGCGCACCACACTTACGGGAATCGGTCCCTCTTACCAAGGACCTGTCCCCGAGAGCAGAAACTGCATAAGTGCAGATTTTCACTCTTTGCTCTCGTGGACGCCTGTTCCAATGCACTTTTTGGGTATTAGACATCTTCGGCTTTTCCGAAGCATACCCACTCGACAATTAGTCGATTATGAACGAAGTACAACTCTCGAATTTCGAGAATTCACTTTCTTACAGATTTGGCCAAACGAGTTATTGTTGCCAGTGAGCCGGGTCGTTACAGGCTAGTAGTGGTCCACGAAATCAAAGATGTGACCGATTATGGGAATAACTGAATAACAACAGACGAAATTATAAATAGATAAAAGACGCCTGACAAAAGGATCTTTTTCCCCTGTGAACAAGAAAACCAAATTTTTTTTCATTGCATTTTACTACTTTCTAGGAGTAGTATATCTTAATTTTTTTATTTTTTTTCGCATTTACTGTCTTTTCTAGAAATAGTTTGTAGAGTAGATTTTTTTTCGAGATCGTACGCCATAGTGGCGCACATCCTTTTCGTAAACATTTTCAAAGTCTGATACAATATATAAGCTTTTCGGCTCTTCAGCAAAAAAAAAATACTGTGCTATTTCTTGACTCGGCTGATCCAGTTGAACCGAACTGGCTGTGTGGTGTTGAACTCAGCTGATTCTATCCCTCAGCAGCTGAATCGCTTGATTTGAGAACATGCGCAAATTCGACGGTCATCATTCATAGCCGCTATGCCTTCTTATGGGCTTCCCGAAGAAAGGAGTCAGTGGTCAAAAAAATCGGCTCGCAGCATATTGTAATCTTATAATCCCTCTAATTCCTGGGAGAACATGCTCCCTATGCATGCATTAGAGTACCCGTGTACACCTTGGGAGATTTATGTATTTTAGATGTTCATGATGTATATATTCATTTTGAAGTTACAAAATGTAAACTTGATGTAAATGAATGGCTAAATGATGTAATAAATAGACTTATCTCTCTTTATTTACTTGTATGATTTACTTGTATCTTGCTCTTACTTGTTGGCACCTTTAGGTGCATCGTTTCTTGTCATGTATGTAATTGAATTATTTCCTGGATAATTCTTGTACATGACTTGGTTGGTGAGCCTTGGGCGGACAGAGAAGATGTTGTCCGTTCGGCGCCTGATTGGCGTGCCCGAACCGGACCAAATTGATAGTGGTCTCGGGGCGTGACAGATATTCTCTCATATGTAGAAACCTAGTTGGAGCTGTAGAATACAAGAAACTTTAGTTTCTTCGAAGTGCTCTAATGGTGGATTTCTAGGGTTTGCTTTACATACCCTAGAAATGATTTGGATGGTTCTAAATGAACTCCTAGAGGTTAGACAAGCTCTCTTTTGCTTGTAAAAGAGATCAAAATCTAAGATTTAGCAAATGACTACATTATGGCACCAAATTTGGGGCTTTCACCCTAAGTTGTTTTCAAGTAAATTAGCATTAGCCTTGTACCCACGTGAGAACCGACCGTCAGATTTGAGAACATGCGCTTCGACGGCGTTACGAAAAGCCTAAGTATGGGCTTCCCGAAGAAAGGAGTCAGTGGTCAAAAAAATCGGCTCGCAGCATATTGTAATCTTATAATCCCTCTAATTCCTGGGCCTTTGTTTTTTTTTTTTTTTACTTGTCTTACCTTTTGTTTTTCTTTTTACATTAACAAAAACTCAAAAGGGCGTTAGTAAATCCTACAACTATTTAATTTACGGGTTGTAGATATTATAATTTCTTTTGGATGGTAGACATTATTAGCAGTTCTCAGTGAAAGGCCAAATTATATTTTTGGTCGTCAAACTATAAAATGGAGGACACTTTAGTTCTCAAAATTTTAATTTATTATAATATTGGACTTAAACTTTTTAATTTATTACAATCAAATTAAAATATATAGTTGACTAATTATTTTTGTGTGGCTAATATAAAAGTAATTTAATAATAATGCACTTGATGATAGAATACTGATTAAAATAAAATGTCATACTAGTTTATATCGGTGAGATGTTAATATTTAGTATACTAAAATTATAATAATATATAAAATTTTAATAATATAAATAATAAACTTCAAATACCATCATCTGATTTTTTTTTTATTTTCTCACTTTAGCACTATAGTTTAAAGTATATCACTTTAATACCCTGTGGTTTCATTTTTCTCTTTTAGCAAGCACCTCCGTTAACTCTATGTTAAATCATATACAAGAAACTTTAGATACCCCATTTATAGTTTTTTGAATATTCATTTTAGTATCAGATAGTTTATCAAAATTTTACGTTTAGTACCCTATGGTTTTGATTTTATCACTGATTTAATAAAAAAAATTAACGAAGAGGATAACGGAAAGAGAAAAACGAAATCATAGAGTAATAAAAGTGATACATTTTAAACTACATGATATTAAAATAAAAAAATGCAAAATTGTTGGGGCGGTATTTAAAGTTTTTCCTAATATAAATTATAATAAATTAAATTTTGAAAAAGTAAAGTGTGAGTGGCCTAATAGTTTGAGAATTTAAATAGTTTTAAGGATGAAAATGAAAATAGTCAGTTCCACTGTTTTTGTTGTTCTCGTCCCTTCACTCTCCGCTCGATCGCTCTTTTTGCTCGGCCATCAATGGCGGGAGGGAAACCCACCCCCTCTTCCACCTCCTCCTTCTCCGTCCCCCGCTCCATCCTCGCCCTCGCCGCCGTAACCCTAATCTCGCTCACGTTCCTCACCCTCCGCTCCCTCCGCTCCCCTCCCCAGGTACCTCTCTCCCCCTTCACTCTCTCTCTCCCTCTCCCTCTCATTTCTCTTCGATCCCTCACCGTCTAGGGTTTCCTCGCAGGCCGCCGTCGTCGTGGACGCTGCGTATCCGATCTCTTCGTCTTCGCCATCTCCGTCCTCATCTTCGGTCTACCACTCCCCGGAGGTGTTTCGCATGAATTATGCGGAGATGGAGCGGAGATTTAGGGTTTATGTGTATCCGGACGGGGATCCGGGGACGTACTACCAGACGCCGCGGAAGCTGACTGGAAAGTACGCGAGCGAGGGGTACTTCTTCCAGAACATTCGGGAGGGCCGGTTCCGGACGGAGGATCCCGACGAGGCGGATCTCTTCTTCGTCCCCATTTCGTGCCACAAGATGCGGGGGAAGGTAGGGTTTTGAAATCCTTTGCCCTTTTTTTGCTGGATTAGTTGTTCAATTGGTGTGAGCTCATTGTTATTACAAAAATGTTAATCTAGTAGTTTACTTCAGTTAGTAGTAAGTTGTGATTTGTAGAAGATCGAATCTTGAACAGCTTGAGATTATCTTGATAATGCTGATGGGTTGACTCCCTCCCCTAGTTTTGAAGTTGCAAGCTTTAGCAACTTTGGTGTTATTAGGTATTACAAGAGCAGATAGTGATGATGATTGATTACATTTTTTGGGGCTTGCTGCCCATTCTTCATTATTAGGTAGTTGGAACTCCAAAAGGAACAGCATGTGATTGCTTCTGAACTGCATTTCAATTTTCAATGCTAAAATTCTGTTATTCCCTTTGTTACCAGACTTAACTCTGCTTATCACGAATGCAAATAATGAAGCCGAATATTTACATGCTGAGTTACATTGGCTATTGAACGTGGTTGCCTACATGTATGCAACTGAAATATATTTGTTTAGATTGTAGAGGGAATTTTGGATTGATCATTGCCAACTTATTATTTTTCTTGTTTGCTGGAAACTGCTACATTTTGAAAGATTAAATGGTCCGAATTCCTAAAGATAGTTAGTAAGATGAGAATCTTATACATCGCATCTCATTCATAAAATGGACTCATATATCAATCGGCGAGAACTTATGATTCTTGTACAAGGTTAGCTTTAAAAAAAAAAAAAAAAAAACGAAAGAAAGATGGTGCCTTCCAAATAGGACAAGACTGCTTTTTCTTTGTCCCTTGCTACTCAAACTGCAGTTTTCTGTAGGTAAGTTTGTAAAAGAAATAGTTGAAGAGAGAGGAATAAGCTTGTGTCTATTTTGTTTTGTGATACAATTCGATATTTCTTTAGTTTATATTGAATCTATTTTAGGGGTCATGCTTTTGTTTATTTTATATTTTGGACTAAACTCAAGTCAACATCCATTGTCCTAGATCAATTGGTCCATAGTCCATGGCACCACTTACTAGTAAGTTTATTGAGGATGAGCCTTTCCAAATTAGATCCATACAAGCATAAACTGCATCTTCATTACCATGTCCAGAGAAAAGGAACTCATGTAGAGTTTCTTTCTTATTTTTGAATGCCATATAGAGCAGAAAATCCTTGTACCAAAAAAATATACCGATGGAAAGTGTCCCACTGGAATACAGCAAAATTTACTAGTGTTTCATATAATTGGTGTAGCAAATGTGCAATATGTGCACAAATTGGTTTCGCTTATAATTATTGTTTTGTAAAATTACATTCAGTATCCACATGATGCATTTCAAATTTGCAGGGCATTTCTTATGAGAATATGACGATAATAGTGAAGAACTATGTTGAAGGCTTGATAAATAAGTATCCTTACTGGAATAGGACACTGGGAGCAGATCACTTTTTTGTCACCTGCCATGATGTCGGTGTGAGGGCGTTTGAAGGACTTCCACTGCTTGTGAAAAACTCCATTCGAGTTGTCTGCTCACCAAGCTATGATGTTGGGTATATCCCACACAAGGATGTTGCTCTTCCTCAAGTGCTGCAACCATTTGCACTTCCAAGGGGAGGAAACAACATTGAAAACAGGTTAAGTCTTAATTCTTTTCTAATATCTGAAGCCATCTGTCCTACTATAATTCTTGCAGGTGAATATAAGCCCTGCTTTTTTTTTATCAAAAATTTGTCAATGTATAACTTCTAAATATCCTGATAGAAGAAATGCAATTGTCAAACTATGTTCACATCTCAACAGAAGAACAATAATTTGGTTAGGAAGCTGCATTAAAGCACCAATTGTATTTTGTTAAGTTCTTTTTTGAAGCTAGTCCTTCATCAGGTCTGATGTTTTGACATGTTTGTATAGGGTAAATTGCACTGTTGCCCCCTGAACTTTTGGCAGAGTTTCACTTTACCCCCCAAACTCTTAAAACGGTCATTTACCCCCCTATACTTTAATATTGCATCTTGTTGCCCCTTCCGTCAGTTAAAGTTAACGGAGCTAAACGGGAGTTGACGGAAGGGTTAGGTTTTGGCGGTTTTTGGGATGTAAAAACTATGAGAAGAAAAGTTGGAGGGCATAGAAATGGAGAAAAAAGAGTTTTTAAGGAATTGTCTGCCACCACGAATGACGTACCTCGCACGGTGAAATTTATCTTGAATTTCCCGTGGGGTAGTATTCATAATTCAGATTAACATTTAAATATATATAGTTATCAGGTATTGCGGATCCATGGCTTCCAATAAACGCAAGCGTCTATTGTTAATTACCCCCATAAATTGTTAGGGTACCCTCGATTAAGAGACCAAATATAAGTGCTGATATTAAAAGAGACAAAACGGACAAATAAAATTTTATTAATATAATTTGCCGTTTACATGGCTTAAGCAGGGGCATACCCCCACTGTACATTTATAAAAGTAGGATAGTCAGTTTAACGACTTGATGGTCGATAGGGATCAAATTACTCAGTTTAACGACATGGCGGTCAAAAGGAGTTTGGATTGCTCAGTTTAATGACATGGCGGTCGGGGTTTGATTTTGATGCTCAGTTTAGTGACATGGCGGTCGGGTTTGAATTTGATGCTCAGTTTAATGACATGGCGGTCGGGTTTGATTTTGATGCTCAGTTTAGTGACATGGCGGTCGGGTTTGATTTTGTTGCTCAGTTTAGTGACATGGCGGTCGGGTTTGAATTTGGTTTTGAGTTTAGTTTAACGACGTTTCGGTCGTTAGTGAAATTTGGGTTTAGTTTAACGACGTTTCAGTCGGAAGTGGAATTTGGATTTAGTTTAAAGACGTTTCGGTCATTTGAATTTGGGTTTAGTTTAACGACGTTTCGGTCGTTTGAATTTGGGTTTAGTTTAACGACGTTTCGGTCGGAAGTGGGATTTGGGTTTAGTTTAACGACGTTTCGGTCGGAAGTGGAATTTGGGTTTAGTTTAAAGACGTTTCGGTCATTTGAATTTGGGTTTAGTTTAACGACGTTTCGGGTGGACTTGGGTTTAGGTTTAGTTTAACGACGTTACGATTAGGTGGATTTAAGTTTAGTTTAACGACGTTACGGTCGAGTTGGATTTGGGTTTAGTTTAGCGACGTTTCGGTCAATATTGGGATTTGGTTTAGTTTAACAACGTTTCGGTCGGAGTTTTGGTTTAGGTTTAGTTTAACGACGTTTCGGTCGATTGGGGGTTTTGGTTTAACGACATTTCAGTCGGGGTTGAACTTGGGTTTAGTTTAACGACGTTTCGGTCGAGGTTTTAGACTTAGAATTAGTTTAACGACGTTTCGGTTAGTATTGGGTTTTGGGTTTAGTTTAGCGACGTTTCGGTCGACAGTGGGATTTGGGTTTAGTTTAGCGACGTTTCGGTCGGACTTGGATTTTGGTTTAGTTTAACGACGTTTCGGTCGAGGTTTTAGACTTAGGATTAGTTTAACGACGTTTCGGTCGATATTGGGTTTTGGGTTTAGTTTAGCGACGTTTCGGTCGACAGTGGGATTTGGGTTTAGTTTAGCGACGTTTCGGTCGGAATTGGGTTTGGATTTGGATTTAGTTTAACGACGTTTCGGTCGATTGAGTTTTTGGTTTAGTTTAGCGACGTTTCGGTCGATATCGAGTTTAGGTTTTTAGTTTAACGACATTACAGTCGAAATTGGGTTTAGTTTAACGACGTTTCGGTCGGGATTGGGTTTGGATTTAGTTTAACGACATTTCGGTCGAAATTGTAGACTTAGGATTAGTTTAATTTGGATTTAGTTTAACGATTCTTAGGATTAGTTTAACTTATTTGGGTTTAGGATTAGTTTAACGACGTTTCCGTGGGTTTGGATTAGTTTAACGACATTTCGGTCAAAGTGGGTTTGGATTAGTTTAACGACATTTCGGTCGAAGTGGGTTTGGATTAGTTTAACGACATTTCGGTCGAAGTTGGGTTTGGCTTTAGTTTAGCGACGTTTCGGTCGAAGTTTGGTACATAAGGTTTATGATATTGGGTATGTGAGATTTGGCTCATGAACTTGATTTGGTTCATGAATTTGGTTTCATTCATGGACTTAAGTTCATAGGTTTATGGTTCATGAACATAGGTTCATGGGTTTATGGTTTATGAACATAGGTTCATGGGTTTATGGTTTATGAACATAGGTTCATGGGTTTATGGTTTATGAACATAGGTTCATGGGTTGTGGACTCGGTGTATGGGTTGGTCCATGGTTTTGGTTCATGATTCATGGACTTGGTGTATGGGTTTATGGTTCATGATTCATGGACTTGGTGTATGGATTTATGGTCCATGGCTTTGGTTCATGAACTTGGTTCATAAGTTTATGGTTCATGATTCATGGACCTGGTGTATGGATTTATGGTTCATGGTTCATGGGCCGGGTGTACAGGTTTATGGTTCATGGTTCATGGACCGGGTGTACAGGTTCATGGTTCATGGTTCATGGACCGGGTGTACAGATTTATGGTTCATGGGTTCATGGACCTGGTGTACAGATTTATGGTTCATAGTTTCATGGACCTGGTGTACAGATTTATGGTTCATGGGTTTAATTTCGAGGTGGGCTTTGATATTGGGCCTCTTTGGGTAAATGAATTTTGGGTTAAATGGGTTAATGGGTATAATGGATCTGGTATGGGTTTAGGTTTATGAATTTTGGTATGTGGGTTTAGGTATATGGGTTAAATGGGTTAAATGAGTATGGTTTATGGGTTTAAATCAAGTTTGATTTTCAAAAGTGAATGAAATTCCAAACGTCTAATTTTAGTCCCATAATTTAAATTTAAAATGTAGGGCACTTAATTTGATTTAATTTGATAAATCAAAGAGTTCAACGTTCTATTTTGAACGGCATTCCGTCGAGCAGTTTGATCGACATTCCGTCGAGCGGTTCGGTCGGCATCCCGTCAAGCGGATTTATTAAAATTCCGTCAAGCGGTTTGATCGGCATTCCGTCAAGCGGATTTATTAGAATTCCGTCGAGCGGTTTTGTTGACATTCCGTCGAGCGGATTTATTAAAATTCCGTCGAGCGGTTTGATTAATAATCCGTCGATCCGTCGAGCGGTTTGATCGAGATTCCGTCGAGCAGTTTTGTCGACATTAAATCGGCCCAGTAAAATTCGTCGAAACGTCGCGTTCGTCACATTCCGTCCGTAGCCGGTTTGTTGACATTCCGTCGAGCGATTTATTAAAATTCACGAGCGATTTGTTGACATTCCGTTTGAGCACACGATGACTTAAAGCATTCCGCATTCACGAGGCACAATGGGTTAAGCATTCCGTCGAGCACACGGCGTGCACATCGACGAGCACTGATACGGGTAATACGACGATATGATTTTTATGAGCACCGCTCCCCTCTCTTTCAATCTCGCCGTCGACGTTTCTTGGCTTTCCGTCGTGGCGTGCACATCGACGCGCATGATTTTTGCAGAGTGAGCACCGCTCCCTCTCTTTCAATCTCGCCGTCGACGTTTCTCTTGGGCATTCCGTCGAGCAGGTGGCGTACGTCTCGCCTCCGATACAGCAACAAAGAACTTTGAGGCAACGTTTCTCCGCGGAGCTTCATGACAACGGGTTAGAAGAGACTCAAGAACGACGCAGCGCAGCCCTCGGGTGGTTCGGACCGAGGCGGCCGAGATCCGTACGGAGCTCTCGGCGCGGCAGTCGAGGGCGGCCGACGGCACGAGGCGCGCCGAAGACTCGAGGCGCGCCGAGGGACGCGCGCCGAGGCTCGAGGCGCGCCGAGGGACGCGCCGAGGGCTCGAGGCGCGGCCGAGGGATGTGCGCCGAGGGTTCGAGGCGCGCCGAGGCTTCGGTGCGCGGTCGACTCGCACGAGGCGGGTCGATATGCGCCGAGGACTTAAGGCGCACCGGAGGGTGTGAGCGCGGCGAGGATGGAGTCTGCACGCGCGGGCGGTAGGCTCGGCGCGGCGGTCGAGCCGGCGGCGGGTTCAAGGCGCGATGGGTGCGGCTTTGAATGGCTTGGTGCTGCTCCGCAGCGGCGGGTCTCGCGCGGCGTGGGCGACGAGAGGGGTTCGGTGACGACGGAGGCTGCGGGAAGAGCTTCGCGACGGAGAGCTTGGCGACGACGGCGTTGTAAGAGGAACGCCGCGATGTGAGCGAACCGCGGGGAGGTGCGCGGCTCGGAGCGAGCAGAGCCGCAAGAGGGCTCGGCGACGATATGGATAGCTCGGCGACGACGGCGCTGCAGGAGGAGGCGCACAGCTCGAGAAGGTTGCGCGCGGCTCGGATGCGACATGAGCGGTTTCAGGCGACGGAGCTCGGCCGTGGGCATCGGCTTCAGGCGACGGCGGTTCGAGCGATGGAGCTCGGCGTGAGCATCGGCCGGGCGATAAGCGGCCGAGCGACGGAGCTCGGCGTGGGCATCGGCCTCGGGCGACGGCGACTCGAGCGATGGAGCTCGGCGTGAGCATCGACCTCGGGAGATGATGATGACGAGCGCGGCGCGGCGGAGGCATGGGGCACGGCCCGGCACGAGCGCGGCGCGGCGCGGCGGCGGATCGCGGCCAAGGGCTTGTGGCGCGGCCGAGGGTGGCGAGTCTGTGCGACGAGCGACGGCACGTCGCTCGAGGATAGGCTGCGGGTGGCTCGATCCGCCGTGGCTCGGTCCGTACGGTGTCCCGCGAGGATGGGCTGCGGCCGAGGTCGAGTACGGCCAAGGCGGCGAGGCATGGGCCCCGAGGAATCCGGCGCGGCGGCACTCCGGCGCGGCGAGCTCGATGGAGCGCGGTATGGGCGAGGCGCGGGCTCGACGGGTCGCGGCGTCAACGGCGGCGCACCAAGCTTCAAGGCGGCGAGGGCACGGGCTCGACGGAGCGCGGCATCGTCTGGCGCGGTTGAGGGCGCGCGGGGAGGGGCATGCGGCGGGCTGCGAGGCCGATGGGCGCGCGAGCGGTGTGTGAGGCCTAGGGGCGCGCGGCGGCTGCGAGGCAAGGCGCGTGGGTGGTTCGACAAAGGTGCTCGAATCCGGCGGCGGCACTCAGAGCGGTTCGAGCGCGGCACGGGCTCCAAGGCGGTTCGGTAAAGGTACTCGAATCCGGCGCGGCGGCACTCGAGGCCGTTCGAGCGCGGCGCGAACTCAGGAGTGGTTCGACAAAGGTGCTCGAATCCGGCGCGGCGGCACTCCGAGGCGGCTCAGAAGGAGTCTCGGGAAGCTTCACCGAGAGAGAAGAGAAAAAGAGAGAGAAAAGGCTTTTGCTCTCTCTTTCTTTTCTTTCTTTTTTTTTTTTGAGAGAGCGAGCGAGCAAAAGAGAAAGAGGGCTTTTGATATATTTTTTTTATTTTCTTTTCTTTTCTTTGTACGGATAGCGAGAGAGAAGGGAATGGGAAATTTATTTCTCCCTTCCTTTTTTTTTATCACACGAGAGAGGGGGAATGTGGGAAGTTGGCGGCGCCTATCGTGGGATGTCGAGATGCGGATGTGGGGAGTTGGAGGAGTTGAAAAAAATTGTGGGAGCGTGGGAGTTGGGGCGATCGTGCGAAGGAAGTTGGGACGATGGGATGGTGGTTATTTGGTCGTGGGGATCGGGATTTTGGGATTTGAAATTGAGATATTTGTGAATCTCAATCTCAACCAACTCCCATTCATAATAATATCTTATTATTATTATTATCAATATTATTATTACATACATATATATATATATATATATAGAGTTGAGCTAGAATACTCTCAAAAGTACCAACCCTTTGGTACTTTTGAGTTTCTAGCCCTTGGATCTACTTTTTGTTTACTAATACCCCTTGGATCAAACACTATTCCACCTACCACCATCTACCACCATTTATTACCACCTACCACCATCATCTCAACCCTACATCTCTCCAACCAATGGCTAAAAACTCAAAAGCACCAAGCCTTTGGTGCTTTTGAGAGTATTCTAGCTCAACTCTATATATATATATATATATGTATATATATATATATATATATATATATATATATATGTATATATATATATATTTTTTTTTTACTCCAACAGGAATAAAAGTGAGTTAGTTGGAACAAGGGACAGTTTAGGCGGTAGATTTCCCGCCAAAACCTAACCCTTCCGTTAACTCCCGTTCAGCTCCGTTAACTTTAACTGACGGAAGGAGCAACAAGATGCAATATTAAAGTATAGGGGGGTAAATGACCGTTTTAAGAGTTTGGGGGGTAAAGTGAAACTCCGCCAAAAGTTCAGGGGGCAACAGTGCAATTTACCCTGTTTGTATATTTGTGGACTGTGACCAGTGAGTCACACAGTGCACACACTGTAGGTTAGCTTCTTTGCCAGTGCCTGCAGCTTAATTCTAAGAATTTCTCCATGTTCATGTTGAGCTCCAATCAAACTTGGTACACCATCATAAGTACAATAACAAAAATATGAGATACCAGATTTGTTGTCTGGGATTTGGTTATCTGCACATGCTTGTGCAGATGTTAGTCCTTGTGAAGTTTTTATTTTATATTCAACCTTACGCCAGTGTAATAACATATTGATACATGTTGCGTATTCTAAGGAATAATGTGGTTTCTGGCCATGTACTTATAATTTCGAAAATTTTATTCTTTTTATTTTGGACTTTCTCATAAGTTGTTTTTTTTAATCAATGTCAGGACAATACTTGGATTTTGGGCTGGCCATCGTAATTCGAAAATACGAGTTATTCTAGCCCGTGTCTGGGAGAATGATACAGAGCTTGCCATCAGCAATAATCGGATAAGCAGAGCTATTGGAGAGTTAGTTTACCAGAAGCAATTCTATAGGACTAAATTTTGCATTTGTCCAGGTGGATCCCAAGTTAACAGTGCCCGTATAGCTGACTCTATTCACTATGGCTGCATTCCGGGTTAGAGCCAATCTTCCGATCTTTTGCCAATGTTTCTACTCTACTTCTCTTTTTGGCAGAATTAGATTGTGTTGTAGTGTTCTTTTCTCTTGGAACAGAATGCTACTTTTCCAATATCGTCCTTCTGTTTATACTCATACATTGTTTCTTCCTTTTTTCAGTAATTTTGTCAAATTACTATGATTTGCCATTTAATGACATTCTTGATTGGCGGAAGTTTTCTATTATACTCAAGGAGAGTGATGTCTACCAGCTAAAGTCTGTTTTGAAGTCTATTTCTAATGAAGAGTTTATTGCACTGCACAACTCCTTAGTCGAGGTACGTCGTATTGCCAAATTTCATGATGATTCAGACTTTTACTTCTTGGTTGTGTAATGAATACTGGTCATTGTCAAATAGTTTGTTGTCTTGCAAGTTTATTCAACGGCTATACATCTATTATAAGCTGTGAAATAGTGATTACCTTATTTATTAACATCCTATTTTTGCATATTGCTGCTGGGAAGATGTATATTATTTAAAAAAACAAACATATTTACAAAAACATCTCTACCAAATATTGATGCTTACAACAATATTGATGATCAGTATATACACAACACACGCAAATTGCAGAACTGAAGATCTTATTTTGTTTAGTCTTTGTTATCAGTGACCATGACAGCTCCATTTGCTTGTCATGTCAATCTTCTATATCTCAGGAGGAACTGAATCTGAAGAAACACAATTTTAAATTGAGATATTTGGTAAACCATAGCTAGACTGGAAATGAGATCATATTCAAAGACTACAGTTAGGAATCTTATTTTCGGATATGACGGAGCAGAATTATCGGCCTTCTCGGTAGCTAGTTTGAGATTTTGTCTCTTTTCTTTTCATCCAGAGCGCTTTCCTCATCAATTCCTTTCTCCTAACTACGCAGCCCTTTAATTTTGTGTCAAGTCTTCCTTTCCGATCATTAAATACATGCCTCACTGCTAACTTTGCCCTCTATACTGTAAGATATAGGCTTTTGACTTCTTTGCTCTAGTATCTAGACTGTTGGTTGGGAAGTGTATTTCTTGGTGTTGCAATTTCAATTTTATTGATTCGCCAGGTTACTAGCAGCAATGTTTCATAATGGTCTGTGAGCTATTTTTGATCTTCTTGGAGCAGTGATCTATTTGTATTAGGGAAGATCCACTACCCTTTGTTTGCCTCGGGTGAGTGCTGATCGAAAAATTGCGGTGGAAACCAATCCGAATGTAGACACTTCAGTTTTGTTTATAATGTGAGCTGAAAGAAGGCTTAAACACTTCAGTTTCAATTATAATGAGTTGAAAGAAGTCTTGGCTTTAGAATCCAAGTTAACCCAAATTAGCTTATGGAATCTAATGTCACTGCCTTGCGAATCTTTTTTTTATCTTTTTTTATTTTTTTTGGTAGTTTCATATCTTTAGTAGATGAAAATGATAGAAAATCAACTTTATTCTTTATAGAGATAGGACATCACTTTGATTCCTCAAAATGTTGGGAAAATATGTTTTACTATGACTACTGTTCTGTTTCTTTATGTTTAATCCGATTGACTTGAAAAGTTCTAAGACCTTTTAACAAACAACCGAATCCAAATGGACAACAGAAACTGCAACCAACCCGAAATGGAGATTTTCCGAACCATTCTGCAAGCTATCCTGTGAGTAGAAATAGCAGCTGTCAGTTGGTGCGATTGCTACATTAATCGGCAATCACAGTTTAAGAAAATTGCTATGTTCGTGAATTTTCAGTTTGTTACGTAGAACTTGTTTGAAGCATGAACAGTTTTTTGAGTGTCTTCAGGATTTAACGAAAATGGTTGCTTCATCTTCGTTTCTTCTGACAGACTATATTGTTTATCAGGCCCAGAAGCACTTTGAGTGGCATTCACCTCCACAGCCTTACGATGCATTCCACATGGTAATGTATGAGCTTTGGTTACGGCACCATGTCATCAAGTACTAAGCCTGAGGTCATATTCCACATCTTTTATGTTGTGGCTATTCTACACCAAGATTGGGGACTGATAAAGATACATTTTGGAAAGCTCATGCCGGCCCAGTCGGCTGATTATGTTCACTGTTTGATGCATTTTGTCGCGTCTCAAGAATCGGGCGGTTTACCCTAAGCAACAAAATCCAAAATTCTCCAACAACTACTCTCCGATGTCGATCTTAGCTTCCTGAAGATACGTCTTGGTTCATGTAATGGATCCATTAGTGTGAGGAGGATGAGAAAACTGTTGCTTTTATGCTGAGCACTACTCTTTTCTTTTTCTCTTTTCACCTGGGAGTGCTTTTTTCTCCTTCCACAGCTTGAAACTATTTATTTTGTTCAATGTAATTATTGGTTATCACTTTCTTTAAGCTGATAATTTCTGCAGTTGATGCTTAGAAAGATTGATGCAAATGCACAGAGATTCAATTGCTATTACTTGTAAAAACAGTTGATTAGGAGATCAATGAAGGGGTGAGTTCTATTTTGGTTCTCTCAGAAGCAAAGTAACAATACTCTTCTTTTTTTTTCCTTAGAATAATCCATGAATGTTTGCAAAATTCGCAAGAAAATGTGTTAGCTCCGGTATGTATTCAAATATTACAATAGTTATCAATTATAGCTTTTTAACTTTCTTATCCTAAAAATGCTATTTAAGCAGAAGAATGCATAACATGTTTTAATTCTATAGTAATTATACACAGCATATTCAATGCTTTAATCTTTATTTGTTGTAGTTTTCCCACGTTTACCAAATTTCAGAATACCAAAAATTTTATTTGTCCAAAACTTAAAATTTATCTAATATATCAGAAAAAAAGCGTAACATTTCCTTCATAGGTAGATAAATATTTTAAATTATATTAACAGTGTCTGCCACTGATTTGAATGCTCCATGACTAAAATCAGAGTAGGTTGCAGTAAGTCTAAATAATTTTTAAAATATATTTGTTTTGTATGTACTGTCAGTTGTGATTCAATTTATAGTACAGGATACTGCATTTCTTATTTCTCTATGTGTATCCCTGTAATCTTCATTGGATTATATACGATCTATTAACTTATATTAAACCCCATAAATTTTAGTCCATGTGGGAGGATCATCAATCATCAATAACAATATATAATTTGACGGTTTCTTTTTTACATGTGGCGCCTTTTCCTTCCCCTTCTCCATGTGGCCGCTTCTCCTCTCTCCTCTCTCCTCTCTCCTCTCTATCCTAGACAACTCTCTCTTTCCTTTTTTTCTCTATTCTCTTTCTCTTTCTTTCTCTCTTCCTCTCTTTCTACTGAGCCTCTCTCTCTTCCCTCCTACTGTCTATCTCTCTCTCCCCTTCTTTTTCTTCTCTCTTTTCTCGCCCCGAATGCCTCTCTCTCTTTTCCTGGTCTCTTGCTCCTACTCTCTCTAAGTTGGTTGGTCGTTTTTCTCTCTCTGATTGCTCTACTTGTGGATTGGTACAGTTTCTTCTTTACACGTGGCTCATTTTCTTCCCCTTCTCCACGTGGCCGCTTCTCCCCTCTCCTTTCCATCTTAGACCTCTCTATCTTTCATTTCCCCTATACTCTCTCTCTCTCTTCTTCTCTTCCTACTGAGCCTTTTTCTCTCTTTCTTTCCACTACTGTTTGTCTCTCTTCTTCCCTCTTCTTTTTCTTCTCTCTCTTCTCGCCTCGGATGCCTCTCTCTCTCTCTCTTCCCCCAGTCTCTTGCTCCCACTCCTCTAGGTTGGTTGGCCACTTTTCTCCCTCCAATTGCTCTACTTGCGGATTGGACGGTCGTGACGGAATTGATCGCCATGATTATGTCTATTTGCTGTTTTGTCTGAAACTTCTATAGCCCTACCTAGCACGATAAGGTGGGTTGCAAGTGGCCTACAGCCTCTCTCTCTCTCTCTCTCTCTCTCTCTCTCTCTCTCTCTCTCTTTATATATATATATATATATATATATATATATATATAGTCTCCTTCGATGCTTTTCTTTCTGCTCACTCTGCCCGCATTGTCCGCCCCCGCATCGGCGGCCAATGCGAAGTCACAATGGGATGGGCCTCCCTTTATGCCCCTTGGTGGTTCCTTTGCTTCTAAACCTACTTTAGCCCAAAACAATTTTTCAAGATTTGTGAAAACTATTTATAGATTTTAGAAGATATCTAGGAAGATTGCTAGAGATTTAGATCGAATGGGATAGTTTGCTCAGAGCAAAATCATATCTATCTTAGCCCTATTCTAAAACAAAGGCACAATGAAGAAGATATCCTCGGTAGTCGAGTGGCCTGAGCCTACGACCGTGACTGAAGTCAGGAGCTTTCTGGGTTTGGCGGGGTATTATCGGCGATTTGTCGAGGGCTTCTCCAAGATCGCCGCGCCGCTGACCAAGCTCACCAGAAAGGGGGAACGGTTTCAGTGGACCGAGCAGTGCCAGCATAGCTTCGATGAGCTGAAGGATCGACTGACCCGCGCACCCGTTCTGACCTTGCCGCAGCCTGGTGAGGACTTCGTGGTCTATTGTGACGCCTCACATATCGGCTTAGGGTGCGTACTTATGCAGCAGGATCGGGTCATTGCTTACGCCTCTCGTCAGCTGAAGCCGTATGAGAAGAATTACCCGACTCACGATCTGGAGCTCGCGGCAGTGGTTTTCGCCCTTAAGCTATGGAGGCACTATCTCTACGGGGCACACTGCGAGGTATTCACAGATCATCAGAGCCTGAAGTATCTCTTCACCCAGAAAGAGTTGAACCTCAGGCAGAGGCGTTGGCTCAAGCTCCTGAACGCCTACACTATTACCATACAGTATCATCCGGGAAAGCCGAATGCAGTCGCGACGCCTTGAGCGGAGCGACCTCCTCCGAGTTGACCTTCATGATTACGAGCCGGGATCGTCGATAAAGGAGTTCCGTCGTCCGGAGATCGAGGTTGTTTCCAGCGGGACTACGGCACGATTGATGTCTCTAGTGGTACGACCTACACGGCCAAGCGGATCATTCTTGGACAGCAGAGTGACCCGTACATACAGAAAGTCCGGGCGGAGATCGAGCAGGGCAAGGACGGGAACTTCACTATCCACACCGATGGGTCTTTGCGCTTTAAGGGCAGATGGTGCGTGCCGAGTGACTCGGGGCTGAGGAGCGACATTCTATCCGAGGCGCACCGATCCCCTTACACGGTTCACACAGGCGGAACCAAGATGTACCGCGACCTGAAGCAGAATTTCTGGTGGCCTGGGATGAAGCTAGATGTGGCTCAGCATATGGCTCGATGCTTGACATGTCAGCAGGTGAAAGCCGAGCATCGGCGGCCGTGGGGAAGGCTGCAACCACTCCGATACCGTGTGGAAGTGGGAGCGGATTTCTATGGATTTCGTCAACTGGATTGCCTCGATCACGGCGAGGCCATGATGCGATACGGGTGGTAGTGGATCGGCGACGAAATCGGCTCACTTCTGCCGATGCACACGACGTGGTCCCGTGATCGGCGCACGATTATATATCGACGAGATCGTCCGCTTCATGGTGTGCCGTGTCGATCGTATCCGATCGGGACACCCGCTTCGTTTCCCATTTTTGGAGGAGCTTGCGGCGAGCTATGGGATCGAAGGCGAACTTCAGTACAGCGTTCCATCCACGACGGACAGTCAGAGCGAGTCATCCAGACTCTTGAGGACATGCTCCGCGCTTGTGTCCTGGATTACGGTGATGGATGGTTTCGCTATTTACCGCTGGTGGAGTTCGCCTATAACAACAGTTACCAGGCGAGCATCGGGATGGCTCCGTACGAGGCTTTATATGGGCGTCGATGTCGGTCCCCTATCTGTTGGGACGATGTCGGAGAACGCCGGTTGATCGGGCCTGACTTGTTGGAGGATGCGGAGGCGAAGGTTCGCATTGCGAGAGAGCGACTTCAGACTGCACAGAGTAGACAGAGGAGCTACGCGGACCAGCGGAGGCGTGACCTAGAGTTTTTGGTCGGTGAGCACGTGCTGCTCAAGGTGTCGCCATCCAGGGGGATCAAGCGGTTCGGTCTGCTGAACAAGCTTAGCCCGCGATTCGTGGGCCCGTTTGAGATCCTGGAGCGTGTTGGTCGTGGCGTACGGAGTTGGCTCTACCTCCGAGTCTCGCCCGGGTGCACAATGTTTTTCACGTGTCCATGCTTCGGAAGTATATTCCGGATCCGTCCCACGTCATCAGCTCGACGTCTATACAGTTGCGGGAGGATCTGAGCTACGATGAGGCTCCGTTGCGGGTTTTGGCTCGTGAAGTGAAGCAGTTGCGGAACAGGAGCATTCCGTACGTGAAGGTTCAGTGGGAGAACCACGAGGAACGCGAGGCTACGTGGGAGCTTGAGTCTACTATGCGGGAGCGTTATCCGCATTTGTTTATGGGGGATCCTTGATTTAAGTTTCGGGAACGAAACTTCTTGTAAGGAGGGAATGATGTAATAACCGACATTTTTATCTTAATAAAGAAACCCTTTTGTTGACAATGTTATTGTGTGTAATTAAATTACAAGAGCACTCGTCAAATTTCAGGTCAAAACGAGCTAAAACGAAAAAGTTACGCGACCCGGAAAAATGACTTAAGTGAATAGTAACTCTAGTTTTCCGGATGAGCCGGGATTAGAGGATGGGTTCGGGTGTGTACAGAACTCCGAATATAGGACTTCAATAGCTCGTTTCGAACGGCTCGACTATTCTGGAACCAATGGCACTGACAGAATTGGATTCTGATACACGGTTGTCGAGAAAAGGGGATTTGAACGGTTATACATATATAAAGTTATAATTGGAAATAATGGAGAAAGAATAGGAGAATGGGTACTTCGCGAATCCGAAACCAAATCGATCGAAGTAAGATGTTAAATTCGATGTTCGCGACGTGCTGAACACGCTGGCGCGATCCGATCGGAAATCCGACAGACGGATCTTCGGGAAATGCAAGATGATCACAGAGGGGTTAAAATGGCAAAACGGCGAAAAGCGAAAGGACCCTATATTTTATCCGCCGAATTGCATGATTTTGAATGTGGAGGGTCCTTGGTGCATGATTCACCTACTGGCAGGGATTTGGAATTAAATAAAAGCATTTGATGGGCTAAAATGCAAAAGTGCATTTGTGTATATATTGTGGTGTTAGGGTTTCATGAGAGAAACCCTAACCCTAGCCCCACCTCTCCACCTTCTAGCCACCCTAACCGATCCAGCAAGTCCCTGCATCCTCTCGCGCGCCCGCCATCCCCGCGCCGGCAGCCGCCGCCTTCGTCGGAATACCATCTCCTCCACCTTCTTCTTCCTTCCCCTTGGCCGTACCACCTTAAACCGAGGCCAGAGCTCTCGGGAAGGCAAGCCAGGTTGGGAGAAGGGTTCCCCGGACCGATCTAGTCCGGGGCTCGCATCTCCGCTATCTCCACCGTCGTCGTGAGCCGCCGGAGCCAAGGAAACCCCTCTCCGCCATTGTTGGTCCACCGAGGCCGAGCTCGGGGAAGAAGGCCGATCCGAGCGCCTTCTTCGGCTAAGGAGGCTTGCATCCTCCTTTCCACGCCACGAGACGTCCCGGCGCGCCTTCCCCGCTTCCCCGTACATCGCCGGCCGCCGCGGAGCAACCCGGCCCGCCGCCGGACTTGCCGCATACCGAGGCGAGTCCCTCGGTTTCCGAGCACGGCCGCCGCCCAACGGAGGAGCACGGCATCCTCCTCAACCTCCGGCGCCGATCGCGCCGCCCCGACGCCCTCCGGCCGTCGCGTCGCCGCCGAAAGCTCTAACCCGAGAGGAAGAAGGAAGGGCCGATCTCCTCCGTTGCGCCTCCGGCCGCCTCCCGCCGCCAGACCTTCCCGGACTTCTCCGACCCGGCGCTCCGTCCCCGGCCGACCGACCGCCGCCAAGTCGCCGGCGGCCAACCCTAGCTCTCCCTGTCAAGGTGAGCAGTAGTTTTGTAGACAGCATGCTAGTCTAGGGTTTGTGCGCGATTCCCGAGGCTACAGTAGGTCTTTTTGACCTCGTGAGGTGAGCACAGTCATCGCCTTTTCGTGCTGAACGCGATGCTCACCTCCGTTTAGATTTACGATGCCCCGTTTAGCGGGAAAAGTGTACTTTACGCGCTGTGCGCAGTGTTTACAGAACTTCGCGTCGCTCGTGCGAGTTCTACAGTGACCGAATGTGCTCCGAAAGGTGAGCACGGTCTCCGGCACGCTGAAACCTTCCAGTGATTACGATGGCTCGATTTATTGAGCATTGGTTTGCGTGCACGGCCCATAATAACCCTAATTTTACATGAAATAATGCGATTTTATGATTGTACAGGGGCTTTTATGAAATTGTGGATTTTATGGTCGCTGTAGACAGCGTGTACGTGCTGTGGGTAACCTTTGGACTGACTGTCCAAGGCCCCAGGACTTTACAGAAAATCAGAAGTGATTTTCGGTGCGTTTCGCGGCGAAATTCGTCGACGGAACGTAGTTTCGACTCGGATTTCTTCCGACAACTGTTGTAGGGTATTTGCGATGTCGCCGAGCCTTGTTGGCTGGTCACCCGCGTCGTTTCGAGAGTTCGGAAACGACGGGTGAGCGACGGTGGAGTTCCGGTACAGTTTTCGGAACTTCCGGGTACTTCGGCAATCGGTTTTGGGAAACCGATTTCCGTGGGTTCTTTAGTGGAGCTTTGTAAATAGTAGTGTTTGTGTTGGGGGGTTAGATGCTAACCCGGTGGACCCTCTCGTAGGTCTAGTTGCTTCGCTTCCACAGTCGACAGATCTTCTACAGTGTACGTGTGGGTACTTCGACTCGACGTCCGTTCAGTGGTGCACGTTTGGTGACGTTCCTTCCACCCTTACTATTTATATCGTTATCCTAGATATATCTTGCACCTGTTTCTTACAGTATTACTCTACTCAGTGTTTCCATGTTTAGTATCATGTGTAGGAGTAGAGTAGATTACTTCTTGTCAGCCTATGACATCTGTGACCTGTTCGGTCAGTTACTTGATAGTACTTGTATACGATTGAGAGGATGTTGAGTTGTTCCATCCTAGTTGACCTGATTGGTCGGTTCTGGTACTTCCTTACAGTTTGACGACCTATACGGTCAGTACGCCTGAGAGGCAGGATTGTCGGCTGGTTGCCGACGTTTGGCTATTGAGCATATCAGCATCGATCGCCCGAGACACACGCATTTCACGAACACCAGCGGTCTGGCCACCGCAAGAGGGTGTTCTTTTCCGAAAAAGTGGTTTGGGACTGGTCATTGGACTTGCCAACCCGTGAGCCCAGCGGTCAGTACTGGGTTATATGCACCCTGTGGGCCCAGCGGTCAGTACTGGGTTGTACACAGGTAGAGTAACAGTGGGCATAGGCCTGAGGTTTGCGGACCAATAGGGCAGTTTACAGATTGGGTACTTTTGTGTTTTCATACCGTTGATGCATATTACAGTAGCTGTTGTTTCATATCTATTTATATCTCTCCTTTACTTGTTTATCATAGCTACTGTACTACTATCTTCTCCACTTGTGTTTATCTCCGCGAGGTATCCACTGGGAGGGGGAGACATGTTTACATGTTCTCACCCCTCGCCTTCTTTCCGGGTGACGTTGCGGAGTCGGTGGGACGGTAGTGAGGAGCGGGTCTAGTTCGCGATTTAGCTCCGTCCCTTCATTGGTTATTTCTTACCTTATCCTTTGCATGACTTAGACTTTTATTATGGTTCAGTTTAGTTCAGTACCTTTTTTTGGATTTGAGATGCTTAGTTGCTTTATGTTGTAATAAAAGAATATGGTTTTATGTGATCAAAATGATTTTCTACCCCTCGTGGTAGCGTGGCTTTTAAAAGAATAGGTTTCCTTGTGGGAAACAGATTTCAAGGGTTTTCTTACATATCAGCTTATACATCTCTTCGTTGTGTACCTGTGTGAATGGTGGAATGAATGATATCATCTGTGTTATATTCATATAGTTGTGGTTGTTTTCTGGTAGTTTACTACACTCTGTACATGTGCGACGCCGTGCAAATACAGGGGAGACTCTGTCCGTTTGTACAGTGGACTCCCTGTATTTGTGGCGGATCTGGCATACCTTGGGGTTAGGTTTTCAAAAAAAAAAAATCGCTGTATTTTCATTTACTTATTAACCCCGCGGCGTGACAAAAATGTTTATAAATATAGAATTCATTTTTTTTTATATTATGAAGATTGTTTATAGATTTTGCTGAACATTTAGATGGAATGGCCTCAATTATTCAGGCCTACTATAACGACCCAGCCCACTAGCAATAATAACTCGTTGGGCCAACCACCGGCCCAAAATACTTAAGTCCAGTTATTATTACTAGTGTCTAAGTCTCTTATAAACCTAATGACAATCCCATTTCCATCCGATGTGGGACTATTGGGGTGTCACAAACTCCCCACGTTAAGACCCTGACATCCTCGTCAGTCCAATCACACAGCCCAAGATCACCAGGCAATGTAAGACTCGTCTCGCTAGCCCGTCATCCAGACCCTGGCTCAGCCGAGACTCGCCACACATGTCCAGCTGGTGAACCGACTCTGATACCAAATATAACGACCCAGCCCACTAGCAATAATAACTCGTTGGGCCCAACCACCGATCCAAAATGCTTAAGTCCAGTTATTATTACCAGTGTCTAAGTCTCCTATAAACCTAATGACAACCCAATTTCCATCCGATGTGGGACTATTGGGGTGTCACACCTACTGTTAGGTCTGTTCCCTTCTCTACTTCCTTTCTACTCTATATATTTTTACGATTAAATACAATAGATCTTTGCTCAAGATTTAGATAGGATGGTCTCAATCATTCGGGCCTACTATTAGGCCTATTCCTTTCTCTATTTTCCCTATCCTCTAATTTTTTTTAATGGCGGTATATAGTAGATCTTATAAATAATGACAGCATCTCATGCTCCACAGTATTGTTCTTGATTCAAAATTAGAAGGTATATTTAATGGTATTTCATCTTTTCATTTGTTGCACCAGCTTAGTTTATTAACTTTCTAAATGTACCACAATATTTACTAACTGTTAACCTGTTATCTATACTGCATCAACAATAAGATACAATCTCTCATTATCTTTTTTTTCTTTAGTTTTAGGATGTTATACCATATTACTACATTTTAGGCACACAACATTTACTACCTCTTCTCCTGTTTCTTAGGAATCTATATCGCTCTATCTTTGTTGCTTTCTAACAAGGTAATCTCTCATTATTTTTTCATGTATTTTTTTTTTCAAAATTTAAACATAAATGTGCACTGAAAAGAAATTGTAACATAAAGGTCGATTGAATTGATCTATCCGTGCTATTTTTGTAGGTTCATATATTGTTCCCTTTTCATCCCATCATATTTCGTCCTTGCAATTTGCAATATGATTTCTCCCCAGCCTTACGACCGTCTTACTTTCTATGCAATTTGCAATATGTTTGTTTGGTCCTGTCTACTAATTAGGGGACATATTTTGATTTTTTTTCCTTCTGTTTGACGTGTTCTACCTTGTTTTATTCTTATTTTAACTATTTGTTTTTTCTTTTCATGCTTTTTGTGTTTTTAAACAGTTCTATCTTCTTGCCTTCTATCTTTGGTTTTCTCACTTTCTTTTGGAGCAATGATGTTGGTCAGTAAAAAAAAAAGGAAATTGGTAAAAGCATAGATTGGATGGTCTTTTCACAGGCAATCACCTGTTGATGGTTGCTATTTTCCTGCCAATACAATTATGCCTTGATTTGCCCCTTCAAATAATGCAGGAAATTACCTTGTCATGGAATTACCGAAAATTAATTCAAACCCGAGCCTGCGTAATTCTGCATATTTTTTATTTACTTTCTTCCTCCTTACGTTACATGTTTACATCTATGTACTTCGTGGCCTTTTTCCCTTAGTTGTTGCCTCCTCTTATAGTAAATGCCGCTCTGTGAACTGAGCTTTCTTTACGTCTTATTTGCCTTCTCTTATAGTGAATGTCACTCTGTGAACTGAGCTTCCTTTAAATCTTATTTATCTTCTCTTATAGTGAATGTCATTCTATAAACTGAGCTTTCTTTACATCTTAGTTGCTTTTTATCCTCTTCCGCTTCTCCTTATTTTCAGCTGTTGTATTTTTCACATCCTTCTTGGGGTCAATGACAATGGACAATAAACAAAAAAAATAAATAAAAATGACAAGAGCAAATGTTGGATGGCCTATTCAAAGGCAACCATGAGCTGATGTTTGTTACGTTGGTTGAGGCAGTATTCCGTGGGTTCTTTTCCAAGCAGTACTATAGTTATTTTAGGACTTGTCTCTTTAGATAATGATAGAAATTGCTAGAAATTACTTGCCTTGCTGAGACAAACCCGAACCTTGCTAATTTTGTGTACTTTTTCTTTACTCTTACATCATCTGTTTATATTTTTCTTCATTTCTTTCTCCCTCCCAGATGTAGCCTCCTCTTACAATGAATGATTTGAAGTTTCCGTATTTTTTAGTTCTTTAGTCCTGACATTATCTATTTACGTTTTCCTACTTCATGGTTTTTTTCCTTCATGAATGATTTGAGCTTTTACTTCCACTTAGTTGTGGCTTGCAACCCTCTTTATCTATTACTTAATTTGACACTCAATTTAAACGCCCTTTTTTTTTAGAGAGAGAGATAGGTAGCATGCTACCCGCTTCGCTTATTTCATTTAGAAAATAAACTTAGCTAGAAATGTGAATCAACTAGGATTCGAACTTGGGTCTCGGATACCAACAAACAAATCCTTTGCCACTTGCTCTAGGGACGATCGGTTAAAAGGCCACTTTTTGTTCATGCCTTCTTTATGTTGATGCCTTTTTTATAATCATGCCAAGATATTATTCGTTTTCCAATTTATGATCATGCCTTCTTTATATGTATTCATAAAATTAATATTATTATAATGGCTTGATAATTAGGGTTATTCGTTGCAAGGAACAACAATACATAAAAAAGATGCTGATGAGTTTAAATGTCATCTTATGGAAGGCATCGTATATCTAATAAAAAAGTTCAAAGTCATTCTGAGAAAGAAAAAATTTGCTATTGTCGAATGTCTCTGCATGATTCAGATAAATAAATGGACCTCTCTAACACTAAGGGCTTGTTTGGTTCAATGGTGGAATTGGAATGGATAATGGAATGGGAATGAATTGGAATGGTAATTGGAATGACCCACTCCTCCAAAACGTTTGGTTCATTTGTGGATTGGGAATTGGAATGAGTTATTCCCATTTCATTGTTTGGTTTATATAAACTAAAAAATTATAGGATATCATAATACTAATTTAACACTCAAATATAATTTTATATTATTTAAAATTTACGAAAAATATAATACTATTCTCTAATGAGTTCTCCAAAAAAAAATCAAATTTATTTTTAAAAACTATTATGCAAGAAAAAAATTATAAAAAATTAATGGGATTTGAGAGAGGAATAGGGTTTTTTTTTTTCTCTCTTTTTTTTTTTTTACGAGAGAGGGATAGATGGAGGGAGAGGGGAGGTGACCCAATGGGCTTCGGGAGAGGAGGGTGAGAGGTCACGTGGGCTCGGGAATCCAACGGGCCTCGGGAATGAAATTTCATTCCGGCCGAGACGGAATCGGTTTGAAGGTTAATGGGCCAGTCCCATTCCAGTCCGGAATAGGAATCCCAAACCGATTCATGTGAACCAAATAAAATTAATCGGATTGGATCAAACCGATTCTCATTCCATATCCAAAATAAATGAACCAAACAAGCCCTAATTGAGAATGATATGGTCAAAATACCTTTATATAGCTTTAATTTCTCAAGTTTTGGTCAAGTTGAAAAGCAGAGGTAACAAAAGATGCTATTTTTACTGGTAATTTTATTTAAAGCATTACACATTCATATTACTTATCGAAGTTGAATTGATAATATTTTTCATATTTGGTAGATATATATTTTTGGACAAATTACAGTTATTGGCGAAATTACATATAAATATATTGGCCAAACTCTTACTCCAATTAGAAATTTAGAAAACCAAAGTTTAGAGTAAGTACTGTCTAATTTTTATTATTTTCTTAAAATTAAATTAAGTATTTTTTTTCTTTAACTAAATGTGTTGTATTTTTATAGGAAGAATATTTTGTCCATTACATTATGAGGTAAATTTGCTTTGGATTTTGATGATAACTATATTTCAAAAGAAGAAGGGAATGCCTCAATTATAGTAATTCTTGCCATAACGATAGTTTGCTCTTTTAAAGGTTTACACCTTAATTTACTATATGAAAAGTTTAGTTTTCTAACAAATTCTATCCATAACTATTAATTATTATATTCTATTGTGCACATTTGTCAACGTGCTCAGCCTCGAAGATATATTTTAATTTAGAAATTCCAGAGGATTCAGATTTTCTAACTAGGTATATATGGTTGCTACATATTTAATTTTAAACGAATTCGTATAATTTTACACTTTTATTTACATTAATGAATTAAGAATGTGTGGGTTAGAACAGTCAATTAATTCAATCCAAATAATTACCACTGGCAAGCAGCATATTATTAACCATTGATCAGCATGTTGAATCTTGACCTATCTAGCATACAGGTAAGTTTGATTTATTTAAGAATATTTACCAAAACTATGTTCTATCTTGCCCTATTTTTTTAATGTAAATATGTTTGTCTTTTTTTAATTGTTAGAATAGTTTACATGCGAAGCTACAATCACTTAAATTGACACATCGTTTAGTTGGTGGTACAAAATTTGCTATAATTACAAAGCAGTCGTCAAAACATCTAACTATAGTACTTTTTGGCGTTCCAACTGTGAAAAAAATGATCAGTCCACCTATGCAACGGTAATTTGTAAAAATAACCATTTAAATTTAATTATTCTATTTAGCATTAATAACTTAAATTATTCTACCTGTTTTAAAAAGAGACAACTAATTAAATACTATCATTGGAGATGAAACTGATACCGCTAACTTTACTATTTTCAGAAGGTTGGCACAAGATTTTATTCGTATTCTAACGATCAAAACATGGCCACTTTACTTGATTCAAATAAATTTACTCTCCCTCTTGTGATTAAAATAATTATTGATCAAACTCATATCTTTCAAGTTATACCGGGCAAACAGAGATTTAGAACAAGTGTTTTTTCTCCTAAAGTTGTCAAAATTTTTAATGTCAATTTTGATACAAAGAGAAAGTTTCATAGTACAAAAACTTTATTTATTAAATTAATATGAAGAAGAACTTTATTCTCCTGCTACCGAGAAACTAAATCGCAAAGATTTGTTTGAGGATTCATCCTCAAATACAAGCATTTCATCAAGGTAATACAACTATAGGTTTTATATTATATTTTTGTTTCTTTACGTTTATATATACTTATATAGAGAGAGAGAGAGGGGGGGGGGGGAGAAAGAGTTGGGTTGAAATACTATTGATTATTCTATCAAGTTTTTAACCCTTGAATGAAAAATTATAGGGTTATGATGACATTAGTCCCTTAAGGGTTGAGTGGTCCCCACTAAGGGCATGTTTGTTTAGTATATTTTGGATCCGGAATGGGAATCGGTTTGATCAAATCCGGCTAATCTTGTTTGGTTCAAAGGAATCGGTTTGGAACTCCCATTCCAAATCGGGAATGGTCCATTACCTTATAAATCGATTTCGCCCGGATTGAAATTTCAATCCAAAGCCCACACTTATCTCTTCCTAGGCCCAACCCAATATTTATTTACTTTATCCATCATTTTTCTTCTATTTTCTCTTTTCTTAGCATTAAAAAAAAAAACGTGATATATTATTTTTATTATAGTTTTATTCAAAAAAAATTATGCATTTTTTTTTGTATTTTTTTTTATAAAATTTTTTAAAATAAATTAAAAATTTTTTTTTCATAGCTCTAACTTGAGAGTTGTATTAATTTTTGTTTATATAAATTTTAGATAGTTTTATAAAATTATATTTGAAAGTAAAATTTGTATATGTTATTCTATTAATTTTTACTTTGTATCAACCAAAGAGTGAAATAGAAATAATTTATTTCGATTTCCAATTCAAAAATGAACCAAACGTCTTGGGGGAGTGAAGCAATCCGATTACCATTTCAATCCATTCCCATTCCATTATCGATTCCAATTCCACTCTTGAACCAAACAAGCCCTAAGTTATAATATTTAATCAAATAGTTAGAAATGATCAAAGAAAATTATCCAAAGGCTAAAAACTTGATAGCAAAAGAAGACAGATGCTATTAATAGTATTCTAAACTCAACTATATATATATATATATATATATATATATATATATATATATATATATATATATATATATATATATATATAGAGAGAGAGAGAGAGAGAGAGAGAGAGAGAGAGAGAGAGAGAGAGAGTTTAGCTGGGATACTTTTAGAAGTATCAGCTAGTTGATATTTCCACGTTTTCTACCGCACGATTGCATCAAGATTAGTGCGACAAGAAGCGGGACTTAACGGGGCATTTATTCGAACGGACGTCAAACTCCTCTGTTTTCTACCCCATCCAAAAAGAAAAGAGAATTCGCGCCCCTCTTTTCTTTTTCACTCTGCCTGAGTAAAATAGGAGCTTCTGCCCCAACCTTCCTTCTTGCTTCCGCTCGAACCAGCTATCATGCAAGGGAAACGAAACTAGGTGCAATCGAAGAGCGAGTTTAATTTGCATGGTTCGTTCACTCTCCCATTCTTCTCCTTAATTACTTTCCATCTTTCTCTATCCTTCTTTTTTTTTTCCCTCTCTCTAAGCAATCTTTTTCATCTCTCTAGATTTCTTTCTTATCCTCTAAGGTATATTTTTTTGCCAGCATATATAGATGAATCCTTCTCTATGCCCCCTAGTAGTTTCTAGGGTTTCGATTCTTTTCTAATTATTTTTGGGGCCGGGAAAGATCAGGGGTTGCATGTGTCCCTTTATTTATATTAATAATATGTATAATTTACTTGAATATTTAAATGATACAAGCTGTAAGTGCAAGTACATTGAGTTTTTTTGATTTGGCTTACATACTTGTTATTTTAATTGGACTCATTATTTAAAGATAGTTTATTCAATATTTTAATTAGTATATTTGTCACGCCCCGGGGTCATTCTGTAGGTAAAAACACAGCGGAATTTTTTTTTTTTTTTTAAAACCTGAGACTTGAATCTCGACCCCAAGGTGTGCCAGATCCGCCCCAAATACAGGAAGTCCACTGTACACACGGACAGAGTCTCCCCTGTATTTGCACGGCGTCGCACAAGTACAGAGTATTATAATACATTCAGAAAACAACCACAACGACTGAATATAATAACAATCAACAGTTATACATTCACATACACCATTCACCACAGGTTCATTCACATATGTATTTAACATAAATCCACCGAAAAACCATTTAAAACTGTTTTCTTTTAAAAACACTACCACGGGGGATAGAAAACCTTTTATCTTTTACAAGGATCCTGAAATCTTAATTTCATTTAAAACCATATAAATTCCAATAAAGTAAACAACTGAACCATAACCAACTAAACTATAACAACAGGAAAAGAAAGGGAAATACTAAATCGTACAAACTGGGTCGGAGGCTCTATCGCGAACTAGACGCGATCCTCACCAGCTATCCCACTACAACCTGCAACGTCACCTGAAAAAGAAGGCGAGGGGTGAGAACATGTAAACATGTCTCCCCCTCCCAGTGGATACCTCACGGAGATAAACACAAGTGGAGAAGATAGTAAAGAAAGCTGATAAGTAGATACAGTAGCTAAGATAAACAGGAAGGAGAGATGTGTAATATAAACAAATACCGCTACTGTATGTATGCATCGAAAGGATAGTAAAGCAAAAGTACCCAATCCGTAACCGCCGTATTGGTCCGTAGACCTCAGGCAATGCCCACTGTCTCTAAGCCTGCATATAACCCAAGATAGCCTATGGGCTCACGGGTTGGCATGTCCAACCACTTTTCCGGAAAAGAACACCCTGCCACGGTGGATCAGACCGTTGGTGTTCGTGAAATGCGAACGAGTCTCGGGCGATCGATGCTGATATGCTCAATGGCCAACCGTCAGCAACCAGCTGACAATCCCGTCCCTAAAGGGACACCGACCGTCTAGGTCATCAGGTAACTCACCGACCACGTAGGACACAGAAGAACTGAAACGAACCGACCGAATAGGTCAAGAGTGTGCTGTAAGAATCGACCAAATAGGTCGCTGGTATCAATGCAAACCCAAACCACTCTACTCCTATCAAGTATACTATGCATAGATATAACCGAGTAGAAAAATAAAACAACAGTAAGGTGCAAGGCTCAACAGGTATGAAAAGCAAAGTAAAGGGGTAGAAATGTGTCACCAAACGTGCACCACTGAATGGACGTCGAGTCGAAGTACCCACCTGTACAACTGTCGCGTCTGTCTCCTGACTGCAAAAGAGTGTCAACCGGACCTAAGGAAGGTCCACTGGGTTAGTGTCTAACCCACCACTAATAAACACTGACTCCACATCCCACAAACTAATCCCACGGAGATTGGTTTTCCGAAACCAATTACCGTAACTCGCCGGAAGTCCCGTAAACCGCACCGGGACTTCGTCGGGACCCACGAACTGTCCCGAAATGCACCGACTCGTGACACGAGTCACCCGCTGCCATAAAACACTCCTATTCGAATGTTTTGGCAGCAAACACAAGATAACACTATAATACAATTATCGTCAGATAATTATACGGATACGGGTTCCCGGAAGAGTCTATTTCGACACCGGAACCTACCGTCGCTCACCCGTCATTTCTAAACCCTCGAAATGACGCGGGTGATCAGCCAACAAGGCTCAGCGACACTACAGCGACTCGCGAGGCACCATCGGAAGAATTCCGAACCAAACCCGCGTTCCGTCGGCGGATTTCGCCGAGAAACGCGCCGGAAATCACTTTCCGGACTCCACGAGGGCTTGGGACCTTGGACAATCAGTCCAAAGGTTACCCACAACTCACACTTGCTGTCCAGAGCAGCCCCGATAAACACAATTGCATAAAAGCCCTCTCGACTATCCGAAATCGCATTATTTCACATGATTTCGGGGTTTTTATGGCCCGACTACTCAAATCGGAGGTCAATCAGACCAACCGAGACACTTGCTGATAGGTTTCGACGTGCCGGAGACCGTGCTCACCCTTCGGAGTACTGCCGACCACTGTGGAGAGCGCGGGAGCAACCCGAAGTTCAGCGAACTGCGCGCACTGCACGAAAAACATGCATATCTCGCTAACCAGGAACTCGTTGACCCCAAATGAGGTGACCACTGTGATCGTCACTGACAGGCGATCACCGTGCTCCCCTCCGGAGGCACCGGAACAGCCTCGGGTCACCGGAATAGAGCGCGCAACCCGCAACAGTGACCAAAAAGGCCCAGAAAAGGACCGACAGCACCGAATCAGCGAATCGGGGTCTTCCCGATCAAAACTAAGGTGAGCACGATGATCAGCAATGTGTCTAGATCATCGTGCTCCCTTCTGTTGGGATCGGGGAGGCCCGGGTGACCTAGAACACCAAAAATGCCCAAAACAGCCCTATACTAAAGCATACCGGAGCTTGGTGGGGCGGGGAAGTGGCCGGCGGCGGTCGGGCGGCGGCGGCGGCCGAGAAGGGAGTTGGTGGCGGAGGAAGGCGGGGCTCCGTCGCATGGCGGCGGGAGGTGGCGACGGCGGCTCACGATGCCCTGGCATCCAAACCGAGAAGAGCTTGGGTTAAACTCCGGCCAACAGGGTCGCCGGCGGCGGGGGTGCCGATGGTCGATGGGTGCGGCCGGCCCGGGAGGTCCGACGCTCGCACCGGCCAGCCGAAGGGCGGCGGTGGCGGCGGAGGAGTATCCCGAGCCCCTACGGCTCGGTTCGGGCACGCGAGCGGCGGTGGCGGCGCTCTACGCGCATAGCGGCGGCGGCGATGCTCGTGGGCGGCTCCGATCGGCGGCGGTGACCTCCCGGATGTCGTCGCACGGTCGGAGGTCGCGGGGTGGCGCTCGGGCGGCGTGGCGCAACCCGAGCCCGAACCGGATTGGGCGGGCTGCGCGCGGCGGCAACTAGCGGCGGCGGCGGCCCGCAGGTGCGGCGGCGCACGAGGTGGTGGCTGTGGCTCCGGGGACGGCATCGGGAGCGACCTCGGGCGGCGTCGGCGCAGAAGAAACCGCACGCCACCCTTCGCCAAAGCTCGGCCGAGCGAGCGGGCGGCGGCCGCGGTGGCGCCGGTGGGCGACGGCGGTTCGGCCGCCGAGCTCGGTCGGTCGACGGCGGCCGGCGCGCGCACGGTGGGGGCACGGGAGAGGGATGAGATGGCAGGGAGCGGCTGGGTAGTTAGGGCTAGCTAGGGTTAGGGTTAGGTGAAAGAAACCCTAAAGGACGCGTTTGGTTCGAGTTATGTAATATTATAGAGTATCTCGATATATCCAGGTATCTTGGATTTCGACGTGGGATTACTACTGATGCTACATTAGCGCGTTTGGTTTAATACAGTAATATAATACTGGATTGCAGTGTTTATAACGTTATTACGTTTATAAAATTTAGTAATCCTGACATAAAAGTGTTGTTTTTCCAAAATTATCCTTGTTGTGGTCATTTAAATATTATTTTTTATAAAAATATAATTTGCACTAGTAAATTAGTTATATTAATAAATAATAAACTAAAAACACCTAACATGAAAAAAACAATAACTTCAAATCAGATCTAACTTCAGTTCGAAAATAATGTGTCGGTAGCGAGAGGAAAAAATGATTAAATATATATGCGGAAATGACGAATAGAGGGAAGGAGATCGTGATGATTATCTGGGAGGACGATACAATAGAAGATGATAGGTGTTCATGCGAGAGAGAAAGAGATAGAAAAAGAGAGAGGCGTGCAAAAGAGAGAGCAAGAGAAAGAGGCGTGCGAGAAAGAAGGGAGAAGGAGAAAGAGATATGAAAATAATTAATTGGGTTTCGGGTTGTTGAAGGGTAAAATTGTCATTTTACATTATAAGTAGTATTACCGGATTTAAGTAATACAAGATACACAACCCCCCTCCCGTTAATATTTTTGATGTAATCCTGCTCGATTTGTAATGTTACATTAACGAGTATATTACATAGCGGATAAACCAAACACAGCAATCCTGGCAAGATTAGCTGTAATCCTGCCAGGATAACTTGAACCAAACGCGCCCAAAGAGTTATATAAACATATCTTCAATTTGCGCAAAAGCCCCTCTTAACTCAATATTTATTATTGAGTCCCTCACAGCATGTGAAAAATGCACGAATGCACCTCTACAAGTGATCTCAGGCGAAACGGCACATAAAATGTCGCGCCTTTCGCGAAAATACTGTTTGGCCAAAACCGACCCCTTCTCGTTCAACGCGCAACATCCGGAGATCCGTTCGTCGGATTTGCGAACGGATCGCGCCAACGCGATCAGCACATCGAAGGCAACAAACCTACGATTTTACTCCGTCTCGATCGGTCACGGATTTGCGATGAATCCATCCTCTCTCCACAATCCAATTTGCCAACGTCGACCCCTTTGCGATCATCTTGCAATATCCGGCGATCCGTTCATCGGATTTGCAAACGGATCGCGCCATCGCGTTCAGCACGTCGAGGACATCGAAACTAGCATTGTTTCGCTCGATTTGATCTCCGTTTTGCGACGAACCCATCTCTCCATTTTCTCCACAAATAAACCAACTTATTACATATATATGTATAATATATATATGATTTTGTTCGGGACCCTTTTCCTCGACAACCGTGCATCGGAATCTGATTCCGTTAGTGGCATTGGTTCCAGTATATCTGAGCCATTCGAAACGAGCTATTGGAAGCCTATATTTGGAATCCGACACGTACCCGAACCTAACCTCTATTCCCGTCTCATCCGGAAAACTGAAGTTACTATTCACTTTAAGTCGAACTTCCGGGTCGCGTAACTTTTCCGTTTTAGCTCGGTTTCTTCTGAAACTTGACGAGTGCTTATGTAATTAAATTACACACATAAACATCGTCAACAGAGAGTTTAGTTGCACTGTAAAAATCTCAGTCATTACAATATTGCTTATTCTATTACAGTCAATATTAGTAGATTATATCTCATAGAGTCTGTTTGTTGCTTTCTTCAAAATTTGGATTCTTGGTATAGTATCTCAAGGTTACAAAATATTACTGTTTTGTTATATTTTATTTGCAATACTAAAATGAGATCGCTTGTCTCTATTTTGGTCAGCTTTCCCTCATTTTTAATTTATCTTGAAATATTTTCATGTAGAAAAATGGATAATGCAGATGATTCTGATTCATACAGTTCAGTTGATTTAGATGATCAAAGTGCTAAGGAACAAGATACAATGGTGGTAGACTGCTTAGAAGTTGGAGTTGAACATGTACAAGTTAAAACATCAATAGCAAACTTAGAAGACGTAGGTTGCTCACTATTTGAAAATTGCCAACATGACCAAGAGGGTTCAGTGCAGGACAGTAGAGGCCATGGATCATCCAATGAGGAGCCACATGTAGGTAAAGAGTTCAAAGATGTAGAAGAAGCATATAGGTTTTATAATGTATATGCATACAAAAATGGTTTCAGTATAAGAAAAGCAAGCCACTACAAAGCAAGAAAGAAAGAAAATTTGGTCACAGCATTACAACTAACTTGCTCTAGAGCGGGTTATTTTAAACCGCGAGGTGGAGGTCAAGCAGGAAGTAAGGGTACACCGCAAAAAGAGATGCAATATACAAGGACGGGTTGCAAGGCGCAAATGTGAGTTAAAATGATAGAAGATGGCAGGTGGACAATAACGACCTTTCAAAAAGAGCATAATCACACTTTGATTGTTAGTCCTTCGAAGTCCCGGTTCTTTCGATCGCATCGTTTTATAACACATGACCAAAAAGAGATGATTAGCTTGCTTAGTGAATGTGACACCCCAATAGTCCCACATCGGATGGAAATGAGGTTGTCGTTGGGTTTATATGAGACTTAGACACTAGTAATAATAACTGGGCTTAAGCATTTTGGGCCGGTGGTTGGGCCCAACGAGTTATTATTGCCAGTGGGCTGGGTCGTTACAGTGAACAAAATATTTCGACTACTCAAATCATGTCATTTATGGTTGCGAGGGAAGGTGGAGCACATAATATTCATTTCATAAGGAAAGACCTAAGCAATCAAGTTTCTGAGAGCAATAGGAGGTTGATTGGTGTTGATGTGTCAACTACTATTAACTACTTCCGTGAGTTGCAAGCGAGAGATTCATTATTTTTCTATGCTCTTGAGGTAGACGAGCAAAGTATGGCACGAAACTTGTTTTGGATTGATGGCAGATCAAGGATTGCATATCAAAATTTTGGCGATGTCGTTACTTTCGACACTACATATATGACCAATAAATATAGTATGCCCTTCGCGCCTTTTATTGGAGTGAATCATCACAGACAATCAATTTTCTTTGGTTGTGCTCTTATTAGAGATGAAATCGCCAACACATTTTGTTGGCTATTTCAAACATGGCTAGAAGCAATGTTCGGTCAACATCCTAAAGCTATTATCACCGATCAGGACCCAGCTATGAGAAAAGCAATTCAACAGGTTTTTCCAAATACTGTGCATAGATGTTGCCTATGGCATGTTATGCGAAAGGCAAAGGAATATTTTAGTTTACTCTATAGCACAAGAGAAGGCTTTAAAGATGATTTATTTTCATGTGTTAACAATAGTATAACAGCTGAAGAATTCGAAATAGGATGGACTACAATGGTTGAAAAATATGGATAACAACCACATTCAAGTAATGTGGAATAATCGATATCAGTGGGCACCTGCATATTTTAGAGACACATTTTTTGCCAATATGGGTACGACACAACGTAGTGAAAGTATCAATGCAGTTTCAAAGATTTGGGTAGACTGCCATACCTCTATATACAAGTTTGTTACTCAGTTCCAAAAAATGCTTGAAAGCCGATATGACAAGGAAGATGAGGCAGATTTTAGAACAAGCGGCGGTGAAGCAAGTTTATGGTCATATGCTCCTATCGAAATCCAAGCTCGTGATGCATATACGAAAGCTAATTTTCTAGAATTCAAGAAACAATTGAGACTAAGTACAAGACATCCAAGTACATGACATCCATATTCCTACAAGTACATGTTGCCCTTCCTCATCAAATACTCTAGCTGAATCATAATTTACATACACACCTTTGCATATAATATAGCCAACAATACACACAACACAAACAAATATACCCTAATTTCCCATAAGCCATTTTTTATTTCGACTCTCATCTCTTTTATCTCATCCCCTGGCAATTGGATATTTGTATTGTTCAAAGAAGCATCTAGTGGTTGGACATTTGTATAGTTCGAAAAAACATCTGTTTGCGTCCCAACGGATGAACTTCCATAAGATATGGCATCAGAATATTCCAAATTCTTTGGTTCTGCTTGACACCACTTGAAGAATTGGCAATAGTTGCTTCTAAAGTTCACATCTGCTCTCTTTCCATAATTAGCACAACCATAGAAGAGTCTGCCGGGATTTGCGGATGTGTGAGATGCCTTAAGCACTGCTTGTTTGCCACAGTAGCATAAAACTATATGTGATTGTTCATTTTCTGTACTCATTTTTCTTGACAAAAAAGATGACCTGCAATTAAAGATAAGTAATTTATTATTTTTCTACTTTGATGGCAGCAGCTAATGTGAACATTATCATATATATAAAATAATTTTCTATACTAGAATTAGCTTGACAATTTCTATTAGTGTAATTAATTAATAAGCTTTAATATATGTAATAGTTTGGATAATATTATAAAATTTCTAACCAAATAAGCTTTTACCCTAAAGAAATATAAAATGCCTACCCAAAGAAATATAAAATGTGCAAATATTTAATTTCTACCCAAATAAGCTTTTACCCTAAGAAATATAAAATGCATACCCAAAGAAATGCAAAATATGCAAATACATGTTTAAGAGATAATTTCAATCAAACCACAAAATCTTATTGCAATGAAACCCTAGACATAAATAGGGCACTGATGGAAACCCTAAGGTCTCATGTGCATGCTACAGAGTAAGAGAGCAAGGCATTGTTGGAAATCATAAAGTGGCATACACATTCCAGAGAGTGAGCAAGCGAGAAAAAGAAAGTGAGCGAGAGAAAGAGAGTGAGTGTCACGCCCCGGGGTCTTTTTAATAAGTAAAAACACAGCGGAAATTTTTTTTTTTTTTTATAAACCTTGATCCCCCCAAGGACATGAAGGACCTGAAACAAATACAGAGAAACCACTGTACACACGGACGAGTCTCCCATGTATTTGCACGGCATCGCACAAGTACAAGGAGTCTTTTACAATCATACACTCACAACAAAGTTTACAGATATTAATTCCAATCAACATACACATATTCACACCATTCATCACAGGTTCATTCACATTTACCTTTGTATATAAACAACATCTATCTTTTGAAATGTTCCCTACTCGGGAACGAGTTTTGAAACTCTAAGTTATAAAATCCCTTTTGAAATCCTTTTACAAACTGTTTCCCACACGGAAACCTTTTTCCTTTGAAAACACTACCACGAGGGGTAGAAAACCTTTTTACCACATGAAACCCAAAGCCTTTTATTACATTTCAAAACCAACTAAAATATCTCATTTCCAAAAGCATTAACAGAACTGAACCATAAACAAGTCTAAACCATGCAAGGTAAGGATAAAGAAATAACCGACGAAGGGACGGAGCTATGTCGCGTACTAGACTCGCTCCTCACCAGCTGTCCCACTATGAACTGTAACGTCACCTGCAAAAGAAGGCGAGGGGTGAGAACATGTAAACATGTCTCCCCCTCCCAGTGGGTACCTCGCGGAGATAGACACAAGAGGAGATAATAGTGGTAGTACAGTAGCTATGATAAACAAGTAAATGGAGAGAGATATATAGATATGAAACAACAGCTACTGTAAGTATGCATCGAAAAGCTGATAAAGTAAAATACCCAATCTGGAATCTGCTGCTCTGTTGGTCCTCAGACCTCAAGCCTATGCCCCCCGTATCTCAAAACCTGCATTCTACCCATATCAACCAATGGTCGCCTATGGGTTCACGGGTTGGCTCGTCCAACCACCTTTCCGGAAAAGAACACATCATGGTACGGTGGATCAGACCGCCCGTGTTCGTGAACTGCGCTCAAATCCTGGGCAATCGATGCTGTTATGCTCAAAAACCATACGTCAGCAACTGGCTGACAATCCCGTCCCTAAAGGGACATCGACCCCTTTGGGTCATTAAGTAAACTCGCCGACCACGGAGGTCACAGAAGCACTGAAACAAACCGACCGAACAGGTCACTGTAAAACAGAAACAAGCCGACCAAATAGGTCACTGAAAACTGTAAGAAAGTACCAGAATCGACCAATCAGGTCAACTAGGATGGAACAACTCAACATCCTCTCAACTGTATGCGAGTACTACTCAAGGAAACACAAGAACTAACCACTCAGGTCAACTAGGATGGAACAACTCAACATCCTCTCAACTGTATGCAAGTACTACTGAAGGAAACACGAGAACTGACCAACCGAACAACAAGGTCACTGAGTATACTGAAGTAGACTGACCGAACAGGTCACTGATGTCATAGGCTGACAAGAAGCAAACTACTCTACTCCTACACATGGTACTAAGCATGGAAACACTGAGTAGAGTAAAACTGTAACACAAAGGTGCAAGATATATCAACGATAAAAGATATGAATAGTAAGGTGGAAGGAACGTCACCAGCGTGTACCACTGTACGGACGTCGGATCGAAGTACCCACCTGTACGACTGTAGAAGAATCTGTCGACTGTGGAAGTAAAGCGACTGGACCTACGAGAGGGTCCACCGGGTTAGTATCTAACCCACTAACACAAAACACTAATAGCACAACTCACAACTAATCCCACAGAGATTGGTTTTCCGAACCAATTACCGTAACTCACCGGAAGTCTCGTAAACCACACCGGAACTCCGCCGGGACCCACGAACCGTCCCGAAAAGCACCAACTCGTGACACGAGTCACCCGCTGCCATAAAACACTCCTAATTGGATGTTTTGGCAGCAAACACAAGATAACACTACAATACAATTATCGTCGGATAATTGTACGAATACGGGTTCCCGAAAGTATCTATTTCGACACCGGAACCAACCGTCGCTCACCCGTCATTTCCAAACCCTCGAAATGACGCGGGTGACCAGCCAACAAGGCTTAGCGACACCGTAAATAACCACTAGAGGTTGTCGGAAGAAATCCGAAACGTAAACACGTTTCCGTCGGCGAATTTTGCCGAAAAACGCTCCGAAAATCACTTCTGATTTTCCGTAAATATTTAGGACCTTGGACGATAAGTCCAGGAGGTACACACAGCACGTACGCACCGTCTACAGCAACCCCATAAATTATAATTGCATAAAAACCCCCGAACAATCAAGAAATTGCATCATTTCATGTAAAATTAGGGTTTTTATGGGCCGTGCACGCAAAACGATGCTCAATAAATTGAGCCATCGCAATCGCTGGAAGGTTTCAGCGTGCCGGAAACCGTGCTCACCTTACGGAGCACATTCAGTCACTGTAGAACTCGCACGAGCGACACGAAGTTCTGTAAACACTGCGCACAGCGCGTAAAGTTTACTTTTCCCGCTAACCGAGGCATCAAATGCCTAAGCGGAGGTGAGCATCGCGTTCAGCACGAAAAGGCGATGACCGTGCTCACCTCACAAGGTCAAAAAGACCTACTGTAGCCTCGGGAATCGTGCACAAACCCTAGACTAGCATGCTGTTTACAAAATACACAGCTTACCTGACCAGGGAGCTAGGGTTGGCCGCCGGCGGTGAGGCGGCGGTCGGTCCGGCCGGGGAAGAGAGCACCACGTCGGAGAGGTCCACGGCACACGGTGGCCGGCGGCAGAGGATGGCGGAGGCGCGGCGGAGGAGATCAACTTCTTCTTCTTCCTCTCGGGTTAGGTGGCGCCGGCGGCACGACGGCGGCCGGGGGACGCCGGGACGACGATAGATCGGCACCGGAGGTCAAGAGGAGGGCTGTACTCCCTCTCGCGATCTCTTCGCGCCGAGGAAGCCGAGGGTGCAACCCTCGGTGCCGCACCAGATCCGAGCGGCGGCGGGGAAACCTAGCGGGCCGGCGGTGTACGGGAAGGTCGGGGTCGCGCGCGGAGGTGGCCCGAGGCCGAGAGAAGGGTGATGCAACCCTCCAAACCCGACGGCGACGCGCGGTTCCACCTCTTCCCCAAGCTCGGTCGGTTGCACCAAAGATGGCCGCAGCCTTCCTCCCTGCGGTTCCGCCGACGGCAGCAGGCACGGGGAACGCCGGACGGCGATGGCCCCAAGAACGGAGGCCGAGGGGAAGCCTATGCTCCCGCCGTTGGGCGGCGGCGACGCCCGGAAGCCGAGGGGCTTAGGTCTCGGTGCACCAAACCAGCGGCGGCGAGGACTTCAACGGCGGCGGCGACGTACGGGAAGCCGGGGAAGGCGCGCCGGAGGTGACTCGTGGCCGGGGAAGGAGGATCCAAGCCTCCTCAGCCGAAGAAGGCGCTCGGATCAGCTTCTTCCCCGAGCTCGGCCTGGGTGGAGCAACTATAGCCGCAGGCGGCTCTTGCGGCTCCGACGACCCTCGGCGACGACAGGGATGGCCGGAGGGGCGCGCCTCGGGGTGGATCTTGCCGAGGAAAGGTCAGATCCAGACCTAGAAGTCTCCCCTTGCCTTCTGTGGTTTTCTCGGCCAACAAGTGGAGAGGAGGAGGATGTAGAGGGGAAATCCGGACTCGGGGATGCTCTTCGTGGCCGGAGCTCTCGCCGGCCGGCCGCAAGCACGAAGTGGGCAGGGGTTTGCTGGAGGTTGTTAGCGCGGCTGGGGGAGGTGAAAAGGCCTTTTAGGGTTAGGGTTTCACAATGAAACCCTAACACACACACTTATACACATTGCACAATTGCACTTTAGCCCACAACTTGCAATTATTTTATCCCTAATCCCTGTTAGTGGCTGAATTATGCGCGTAAGTCCCTCTATATTCGAAATCGCGTATTTTGGCGCATAAAATACTAGGACTTTTCGCATTTTGCCGTTTTCCGATTTCAACCCCTTTGCGTTCTTTTCGTAATTCCCGGAGATCCGTCCGTCAGATTTACGATCGGATCGCGCCGCTGGCGCGTCGAGAACATCGAATCTAGCCTTTTACTTCGTTTGATTTGGTCTCAGATTCGCGAAGTATCAAATCTCCTTTTTTTCTCCATAAACCTCCAATTGCTTAAGTCTTTAAGTAAAACCGTTCAAACCCCTTTTTCTCGATAACCGTGAATCAGAATCCAATTCCGTCAGTGGCATTGGTTCCAGAATAGTTGAGCCGTTCGAAACGAGCTATTGAAGTCATATTATCGGAGTTCTGTACACACCTGAACCCATCCTCTATTCCCGGCTCATTCGGAAAACTAGAGTTACTATTCACTTAAGTCGTTTTTCCGGGTCACGTAACTTTTTCGTTTTAGCTCGGTTTCGCCTGAAATTTGACATGTGCTCTTATAATACAATTACGCACATATTCACCGTCTCCAAATATTTTATTTTTTGTTCTGAAAAAATGCCAGTTATTACATCATTCCTCCTTATAGGAAGTTTCGTCCCGAAACTAAGTCAAGGATCCCCCATAAACAAATGTGGATAACGCTCCCTCATGTAGGACTCAAGCTCCCAAGTCGCCTCACGCTCTTCGTGGTTTTCCCACTGAACTTTCACATACGGAATGGTCCTGTTCTGTAAACGATTTTCCTCACGTGCCAAAATCCGCAACGGAGCCTCATCATAGCTCAGATCCTCCCGCAACTGTATAGACGTCAGTCTGATGACTTGGGACGGACCTGGAATATACTTCCGAAGCATGGACACGTGAAAGACATTGTGCACCCGGGCGAGACTTGGAGGTAGAGCCAACCTGTACGCCACCGGACCAACACGCTCCAGGATCTCAAACGGTCCCACGAATCGGGAACTAAGCTTGTTCCGCAGACCGATCCGCTTGATCCTCCTTTATGGTGACACCTTGAGCAGCACGTGCTCACCGACCAGAAACTCTAGGTCACGCCTCCGCTGGTCCGCGTAGCTCCTCTGTCTACTCGTGCGCTTTGAAGTCGCTCTCGCAATGCGAACCTTCGCCTCCGCATCCTCCACTAAGTCAGGCCCGATCAACCGGCATTCTCCGACATCGTCCCAACAGATAGGGGACCGACATCGACGCCCATATAAAGCCTCATATGGCGCCATCCCGATGCTCGCCTAGTAGCTGTTGTTATGGGCGAACTCCACCAATGGAAGATAGCGAAACCATCCATCACCGTAGTCCAGGACACATGCGTGGAGCATGTCCTCTAGAGTCCGGATGACTCGCTCCGACCGTCCGTCGCTCCGTGGATGGAAAGCCGTATCGAAGTTCAACTTCGTTCCCATGGCCCGCCGCAAGCTCCTCCGAAGTGGAAAAGAAGTGGGTGTCCCGATCAGATACGATCGACACTGGCACGCCATGCAGTCGGACGATCTCATCGATATACAGCTGCGCCAGTCGATCGCGGGACCAAGTCGTATGAATCGGCAGGAAATGGGCCGATTTTGTCAGCCGGTCCACTATGACCCAGATGGCATGATGGCCTCGCTGTGATCTAGGCAATCCGGTGATGAAATCCATGGTGATCTGCTCCCACTTCCATACGGGAATCGGAAGTGGTTGCAGCTTTCCCGCTGGTCGCTGATGTTCGGCTTTCACCTGCTGACAAGTCAAGCATCGAGCCACACGAGCCACATCTAGCTTCATCCTGTGCCACCGTAAATTCTCGCTTCAAGTCGCGATACATCTTGGTTCCGCCTGGGTGAACCGTGTAAGGGGATTGGTGCACCTCGGATAGGATATCGCTCCTCAACTCCGAGTCACTGGGTACGCACCATCTGCCTCTGAAACGCAAGGACCCATCAGTGTGTATGGTAAAGTCCCCGAAACTTGACCAGGTACTCACCATAATTAAATTTGAATACTGCTCCGCCAAGGCGGTATCACCTGAGTACTGGTCAATTACAGTTCCATAAATCACGACAACTCATCTATCGTTTCACCTGGACGGGATGAGGGTAAACATACCATCCCAAATCTACGGATCAAGATTCACTGGAATCATATCCATCTTATAACCTGCGGACAAAGACAGTCCCGCGTCCAGAATTATCCGATCCCAACTTACAAATTCTGAGATAATAATTCATCCCTCATAATTACTAGGTCTACTCAACTTTGGTCCGCATAGTCGTAACTGATTCGACTACATCGATAGTTCACGTAAAAAGTCACAAAACAGCTCCACAAGTCCGGAGTAAAATCTCAAAGGCCGAAAGGCACACTCCGACTAGCCAACAACGTCAACCTGCTTACTACGAGCACATACGAAACGTCGTTCAAAAACTTGAGTCAAAACACTCACCTCGGAGACCACAGTCTCACTCTAGTTACTACACAAACTGTCAAAATCAATACCTCGTCAACTGAAAGCCACTTTTGGCATTCGACAGTCCTAGGTCCACGACCTCACTTTCCAACTGACCCAAAAGGTCCAACTGACAATACCAATTGAGCCCGATAATTTATTCGCTCAATAACCTCGGTTAACCAACGCAGGTTCCATGCAAGTCCATCACTTGATGAACAGGATTGCCAATCGCACTATGCGATACTAACCATCAGTGATGCTCAACGTTCGTCTCCACGAGACCCTGTCGCTGCTGTCCTACAAGGGACCCTAGCGATCAATATTCCGAGCAACACCAAATACTTGTCTCATTGAGACCCAGGCGACCTGTCACCAGTTGATCGGACAAGCCTACCACTCCTAGATTTGCACAATTAATTTGAGAAGCAAATCCCAACATTATCACATACAGTGACTATCAAAGCCGGACGCCAGGCTTAAGTCACTCAATAACTGTGATTTCGAACCTCTTGCCAAATGGACTCGAACTAGGTCAAAACCATCTGCAGTGATGATGAATCAACTGCACAAATTTGCCAGGGAATAACCCAAGGCTCGCTACGTGGTCAGAGATCACTAACACTCAAGAGTTCCCAAGACAACCTAGGGAAAACATCGACCCAATCTATAAGTCCCAAACAGGGAAAGGGACATTTCGTCTCACTTTCGACAGTATATTGTCTGCAGCCAATATACTTATCAAAAGAAAGTGAAATATCCAAGATCCACTACCAACAACGAGTTGGAAGCGCGACACTACGAAGTATCAAACCATTTGATACCTCAACACTGAACCGAATCCGTTGAACATCGGTTTGCAAGCCGATATATGAGGACAGATCGACTCTGGACCGACTCACTGGGAGTCACATAGCTTTCAACCTTTGAAAGCTACTCGCGACACTAAACCGCAAACCGTACCAACTAGGCTTAGGAAATGATTTCCGTAACCGATTTTTGCACCACAACGAGCTATACACAAAGCTCCGAGGACTCAGACGATACCTTAGAGTAACTCGAGTCAAGACGGGTCCTGACAAACCATACACTATCCTATGACACACCAATTTAGGTGTTAAAATACCCGTACACGATGTAGGCCTCAACGGAAACCTGACGCCACAACTGTGTCAGTCCGACTCTAGTACGCGTCAATTTGACGTATGAACTCGTTAAAGGTCAAAAGACTTGAACTGCTGATTCCACCAGCAAACAAAGAGTAGGCGTCACAACCCTACCCAAAGAACTGCGAAAGCAACACCAATGTTGCAGTCGTCTAAACCCTGGACTACACCCAAGTAGCCCCACAGAAGTCGCGACCGTAACAGGTCTAAGTACCGTCTCCGTAGAGACACTCGCAGTAGCTCCCGTGTCTAAAGTAGGAAAAGTGGCCCGGGCGTCGGCAGTCAGGATACTCACCTAGGCCCGAAAATCACTGGCCCTTCAAGGCCCTAGCTGACATCAGGGGAACCTCGCCCCACCAATCAATGTCCAGAAAGAAGCACCGCCACTACTTCCAATTTAGACACCAGCCTGTGCGAATACTGTAACACATACGGAAATAACCGTGCACTTCGAGTTTAACCTACTCGAATGCAACATAGGACACAAGTCCAACCCCGCACTCTCACGTGCCTATATACCGTAAGTCTTCCTAGGGTCAACCTAACCAATGGTTCAGTTCTTTTCATTTTCAGTTCAATTACTTTTCAAAACAACCTGTGAATGGTGTTGTGGTTGTAACTTTTGCTCTGATACCATTTTAATCTGTCACGCCCCGGGGTCTTTTTAATAAGTAAAAACACAGCGGAAAATTTTTTTTTTTTTTTTATAAACCTTGATCCCCACAAGGACATGACAGACCTGCCACAAATACAGAGAGACCACTGTACACACGGACAGAGTCTCCCCTGTATTTGCACGGCATCGCACAAGTACAAGGAGTCTTTTACAATCATACAACCACAACAAAGTGTACAGATATTAATGCCAATCACCATCCACATATCCACACCATTCATCGCAGTTCATTCACATTTACCTTTGTATATAAACAACATCTATCTTTTGAAATGTTCTACTCGAACGGGTTTTGAAACTCTAAGTTATAAAATCCCTTTTGAAATCCTTTTACAAACTGTTTCCCACACGGAAACCTTTTTCCTTTGAAAACACTACCACGAGGGGTAGAAAACCTTTTTACCACATGAAACCCAAAGCCTTTTATTACATTTCAAAACCAACTAAAATATCTCATTTCCAAAAGCATTAACAGAACTGAACCATAAACAAGTCTAAACCATGCAAGGTAAGGATAAAGAAATAACCGACGAAGGGACGGAGCTATGTCGCGTACTAGACTCGCTCCTCACCAGCTGTCCCACTATGAACTGTAACGTCACCTGCAAAAGAAGGCGAAGGGTGAGAACATGTAAACATGTCTCCCCCTCGATGGGTACCTCGCGGAGATAGACACAAGAGGAGATAATAGTGGTAGTACAGTAGCTATGATAAACAAGTAAATGGAGAGAGATATATAGGTATGAAACAACAGCTACTGTAAGTATGCATCGAAAAGCTGATAAAGTAAAATACCCAACTGAATCTGTGCTCGTTGGTCCTCGGACCTCAAGCCTATGCCCCCGTATCTCAAAACTGCATTCTGCCCATATCAACCAATGGTCGCCTATGGGTTCACGGGTTGGCTCGTCCAACCACCTTTCCGGAAAAGAACACATCATGGTACGGTGGATCAGACCGCCCGTGTTCGTGAACTGCGCTCAAATCCTGGGCAATCGATGCTGTTATGCTCAAAAACCATACGTCAGCAACTGGCTGACAATCCCGTCCCTAAAGGGACATCGACCCCTTTGGGTCATTAAGTAAACTCGCCGACCACGTAGGTCACGTAAGCACCGAAACAAACCGACCGAACAGTCCGTGAAATCGAAACAAGCCGACCAAATAGGTCACTGAAAACTGTAAGAAAGTACCAGAATCGACCAATCAGGTCAACTAGGATGGAACAACTCAACATCCTCTCAACTGTATGCGAGTACTACTCAAGGAAACACAAAACTGACCACTCGTGTCAACTAGGATGGAACAACTCAACATCCTCTCAACTGTATGCAAGTACTACTGAAGGAAATACGAGAACTGACCAACTGAACAACAAGGTCACTGAGTATACTGAAGTAGACTGACCGAACAGGTCACTGATGTCATAGGCTGACAAGAAGCAAACTACTCTACTCCTACACATGGTACTAAGCATGGAAACACTGAGTAGAGTAAAGCGTAACACAAAGGTGCAAGATATATCAACGATAAAAGATATGAATAGTAAGGTGGAAGGAACGTCACCAGCGTGTACCACTGTACGGACGTCGGATCGAAGTACCCACCTGTACGACTGTAGAAGAATCTGTCGATTGTGGAAGTAAAGCGACTGGACCTACGAGAGGGTCCACCGGTTTAGTATCTAACCCACTAACACAAAACACTAATAGCACAACTCACAACTAATCCCACAGAGATTGGTTTTCCGAACCACTTACCATAACTCATCGGAAGTCCCGTAAACCACACCGGACTCCGCCGGACCCACGAACCGTCCCGAAAGCACCAACTCGTGACACGAGTCACCCGCCGCCATAAAACACTCATAATTGGATGTTTTGGCAAAGAAACACAAGATAACACTACAATACAATTATCGTCGGATAATTGTACGAATACGGGTTTCCGAAAGTATCTATTTCGACACCGGAACCAACCGTCGCTCACCCGTCATTTCCAAACCCTCGAAATGACGCGGGTGACCAGCCAACAAGGCTTAGCGACACCGTAAATAACCACTAAGAATTGTCGGAAGAAATCCGAACCGTAAACACGTTTCCGTCGGCGAATTTTGCCGAAAAACGCTCCGAAAATCACTTCTGATTTTCCGTAAATATTTAGGACCTTGGACGATCAGTCCAGGAGGTACCCACAGCACGTACGCACTGTGTACAGTAACCCCATAAATTATAATTGCATAAAAACCCCGAACAATCAAGAAATTGCATCATTTCATGTAAAATTAGGGTTTTTATGGGCCGTGACGCAAAACGATGCTCAATAAATTGAGCCATCGCAATCGCCGTTGGAAGGTTTCGCGTGTTTAAACCGTGCTCACCTTACTGAGCACATTCAACATCGTAGAACTCGCACGAGCGACACGAAGTTCTATAAACACTGCGCACAGCGCGTAAAGTTTACTTTTCCCGCTAACCGAGGCATCAAATGCCTAAGCGGAGGTGAGCATCGCGTTCAGCACGAAAAGGCGATGACCGTGCTCACCTCACAAGGTCAAAAAGACCTACTGTAGCCTCGGGAATCGTGCACAAACCCTAGACTAGCATGCTGTTTACAAAATACACAGCTTACCTGACCAGGGAGCTAGGGTTGGCCGCCGGCGGTGAGGCGGCGATCGGTCCGGCCGGGGAAGAGAGCACCACGTCGGAGAGGTCCACGGCACACGGTGGCCGGCGGCAGAGGATGGCCGGAGGCGCGGCGGAGGAGATCAACTTCTTCTTCTTCCTCTCGGGTTAGGTGGCGCCGGCGGCACGACGGCGGCCGGGGGACGCCGGGACGACGATAGATCGGCACCGGAGGTCAAGAGGAGGGCCGTGCTCCTCTCGCAGTCCGCCGCGCCGAAGCCGAGGGTGCAACCCTCGGCCCGCACCGGATCCGAGCGGCGGCGGCGGGGAAACCTAGCGGCGGCCGGCGGTGTACGGGAAGGTCGGGGGGTCGCGCGCGGAGGTGGCCCGAGGCCGAGAGAAGGGTGATGCAACCCTCCAAACCCGACGGCGACGCGCGGTTCCACCTCTTCCCCAAGCTCGGTCGTTGCACCAAAGATGGCCGCAGCCTTCCTCCTCGCGGTTCCAGCCGACGGCAGCAGGCACGGAACGCCGGACGGCGATGGCCGGCTCCCAAGAACGGAGGCCGAGGGAAGCCTATGCTCCCGCCGTTGGGCGGCGGCGACCCGGAAGCCGAGGGGCTTAGGTCTCGGTCGCACCAAACCGAGCGGCGGCGAGGACTTCAACGGCGGCCGGCGACGTACGGGGAAGCCGGGGAAGGCGCGCCGGAGGTGACTCGTGGCCGGGGAAGGAGGATCCAAGCCTCCTCAGCCGAAGAAGGCGCTCGGATCAGCTTCTTCCCCGAGCTCGGCCCTGGTGGAGCAACTATAGCCGCAGGCGGCTCTTGCGGCTCCGGCGACCCTCGGCGACGACAGGGATGGCCGGAGGGGCGCGCCGCGGGGTGCATCTTGCCGAGGAAAGGTCAGATCCAGACCTAGAAGTCTCCCCTTGCCTTCTGTGGTTTTCTCGGCCAACAAGTGGAGAGGAGGAGGATGTAGAGGGGAAATCCGGACTCGGGGATGCTCTTCCGGCGGCCGGAGCTCCTCGCCGGCGGCCGGGCCGCAAGCACGAAGTGGGCAGGGGTTTGCTGGAGGTTGTTAGCGCGGCTGGGGGAGGTGAAAAGGCCTTTTAGGGTTAGGGTTTCACAATGAAACCCTAACACACACACTTATACACATTGCACAATTGCACTTTAGCCCACAACTTGCAATTATTTAATCCCTAATCCCTGTTAGTGGATGAATCATGCGCGTAAGTCCCTCTATATTCGAAATCGCGTATTTTGGCGCATAAAATACTAGGACTTTTCGCATTTTGCCGTTTTCCGATTTCTACCCCTTTGCGTTCTTTTCGTAATTTCCCTAGATCCGTCCGTCAGATGTACGATCGGACGCGCGCCAATTTCAGCGCGTCGAGAACATCGAATCTAGCATTTTACTTCGTTTGATTTGGTCTCAGATTCGCGAAGTATCAAATCTCCTCTTTTTCTCCATAAACCTCCAATTGCTTAAGTCTTTAAGTAAAACCGTTCAAACCCCTTTTTCTCGATAACCGTGAATCAGAATCCAATTCCGTCAGTGGCATTGGTTCCAGAATAGTTGAGCCGTTCGAAACGAGCTATTGAAGTCATATTATCGGAGTTCTGTACACACCTGAACCCATCCTCTATTCCCGGCTCATTCGGAAAACTAGAGTTACTATTCACTTAAGTCGTTTTTCCGGGTCACGTAACTTTTTCGTTTTAGCTCGGTTTCGCCTGAAATTTGACATGTGCTCTTATAATACAATTACGCACATATTCACCGTCTCCAAATATTTTATTTTTTGTTCTGGAAAAATGCCAGTTATTACAGTGAGCAAGAGAAAGAAAGCGAGTGAGCGAATGAGACAATGAGAGTGGGCGAGAGAAAGACAATGAGTGAGCGAATGATACAAAGAGAGCGAGGGAGAGAAAGGACTTACCTGAGAAGAGGTTTTCTCCTGTTCATGAAGAGGGAAAGACTCTGTTGCTTTCTTCTTTTCTTTTTGGATAGGGTAGAAAACGGAGAAGTTGACATTCGTTCGAATAAATGCCTTGTTAACTCCCGCTTCTTGTCGCACCAATCTTGATGCGATCGTGCAGTAGAAAAAGTGGGAGTATTAACTGGCTGATACTTTTAAAAGTATCCCAGCTAAACTCTCTCTCTCTCTCTATATATATATATATATATAGAGAGAGAGAGAGAGAGAGAGAGAGAGAGAGAGAGAGAGAGAGAGCGCGCTAGGCTAGTATACTATCGGGTACGGAGGCCTCCGTGCTACTAAGTTGTTTTCAATGATGTGACTTTCAAATCGATGATAAGTTCTATTAGACTTGATTTACACTATTGAAAGTATTTGCAAACTAAGTGTTATAATTTTTCGACATCATTTATCTATCAAACGAGTAGTCTAAAAATAAACAGCTGAAAATAAAAATCTCATAAAAAATAATGATAAAGACTTGAATTTAAAATTAGAGGTACTAATCTTACTCTAAATAGTGAAAAAAAAAAATTTCTGTAAAAATTTCATCAGATTTGGATTATTTTATATCGTTAAATTCACAAACGTATCATATCTACTATTAAAATTATCAATTTTGAGACATTTTAATCACTAGCAAAATGATATCGAAAAATTATGAAATTTACTTTCCAAATATTTTTAATAGTGTAGATCAAGTTTAATAGAGCCGATCATCGATTTGGAAACCGCATTATTGAAAACAAATTGGTAGCACCGAGGCCTATATAGAAAAATTGAGCTTCTATATTTTTTAAAAGTAAAAGTCATTGGTGCTTGTATGTTTTCGGCCATTGGATTAAAGAATGTGTGGTTAGAATATATATATATATATATATATATATATATATATATATATATATATATATATATATATATATATATATATATATATATATATATATATATATATATATATATATATATATATATATATATATATATGACTTTAAATACTTCGTGTTATCGATAGTATTCCAAAGAAACTCGGCCATGGCTACTATACTATTATGAGTATTGGAGCCCTACTACTCATAAGTTATTTTCGATGATGGAGCTTCCGAATTGACGATCCACTCCGTTAAATATGATCTAGAGTATTTGAAACATCTAGAAAATAAATTTCGTAAATTTTTGAAATCATAATAAAGTCCATCAAGTTGGCATAAAATGAACGGTCAAAATCGAACGACGTCCTAAAAAAGGATGATCGGATACGAGGGTGATCGTACTCATAATAGTATAGTAGCCGGACTCTATATATATATATATATATATATATATATATATATAGAGAGAGAGAGAGAGAGAGAGAGAGAGTCCCGCTACTATCCTTTTAATAGGATAGAGCACTTGTCCTATCGTGTTTTTAGCCTTTGGATCAATTCTTTTCATCATTTCTAACCATTGGATTAAATAAGATAACCCAAAGGGGACCACTCAACCCTAGGGGGACCATTTAACTCTAACCGACTAATATCATCCTAACCCTACAATTTCTCATCCAAGGGTTAAAAACTTGATAGGACAAGTGCTCCTATCCTATTAATATGATAGTAGCCCTAGCCTATATATATATATATATATAAGGAGTATGACTTGTGTGCTATTAGGTGCACGGAGACCTCTATACTCCTAAGCCGTTTTTTATGATAGAACTTTCGAATCAATGATAGGCTCCGTTAGATTTGATTTAGTGTGTTTGATCAAAGTATTTAAATAAATTTTGTGACTTTTCGATATCATTTACCTAGCAATTGAAAGGGTTCAAAATCAATAATTTTTAATGGTGGATGTTAATTGATATCTCTACTTAAACAAATGCTATTTATATTTAAGCTTAGAATATTAAATTGTTTAATGCGATTTTGCAGTTCCGAGGAAATGAGGACAATATGGGAAGAATTCCAGTTCATGCCAACACGAATTTAAATTTACAATGTGTGTTTCATGTAAAACTTTGTTGTTAACTTTTATACTTATTCCTGTTAAAGTTTAACGATAAAATTGTAAGAAATTAATTGCAAACTTCTTATTAGCCGTAGCAATTAATTACATTTACAATATGTGTTTTGTGTAATATTAATTTTGTTGTTAACTTTTATATATTTTGTGCTTAAATTTTAATGATAAAATTGTAAGAACTAATTGTGAAATTGATTTACCTAACCGCAGCAAATTATGCTAGTTTGCTTAATTATTGGACTCTGGGGCCTACCTGTCAACTTAAAATATACTTAAATTAAGGGACTGTGGGCCCCTTAAAGATTGCTTAAATTATAAGGCCTAAATTACACTTTTTGTCCTTAAAATATGAGACGCCTAACGTTTCAGTATTCAAATCAATTTATTGTAATTTCTATCTCAAATTTTCTAAGGCTCCATTGATATTAATAAGTGTCATCTAATTAACAATATTGAACCAAACATAGTTGGGATAAAAATATATAGAAATATGTTTTTTTATTTTTAGGTAGGACTAGAAAATGTATTGTAACTAATTCATTATGCTTTATGTAACATTATATTATATTATATATAGAAACAAATATGATATTTTTCTTTTGTACATTTTATGGCACACAAATGTAATCTCTCCAAAATTTTAAATCGAAACTATATTGTTGCAATCAAAAGACATTATTATTTAATCAAATGATGACATGTCATGTCGTAGTGTAATATTGATATGACATTATTGTACTTGTTGATGTTCCAATAATTAAAATATCACGTCATTTTTTATATTGGCGACACTATTATCTAATTAACTAAATTAGAATGTAGAATTTAATTGCAACAATCTAAAGATTCTGAATCTGAATTTATAAGAGATTAAAGATTGAGGACCAAATTATCACTCACTTTACATGAGGACCAAAAATTGTAACTTAGCCAATTATGAATTTATGCCATCTTACTAAGAGTTGAAGAACAAATAAACACCAAACATTCCCATCTTTAACCTTCCACAAACATACTTCTCCCTCTATCCCCTCAATTACTCAAACAATTTGGTGATCAGAAACTGCTAGGGACACCTCTACCAACCATCTTTCTCTTTTCTTCAGATTTTCCATCATTCATCAATTTATCGCGCGCGATAAAAGTAAATGTGCTTCGCAACCATATTTATAAAATTTAATATTTGCTACTCCAGTTAATGCAGCAGCATGTATTACAGTAAAAAGTCTGCCTAGCACACCAAAAAACAAAAGAAAAGAAAAATTGCAGAGGAAAAAGAATTATACATGATAATGTATGGCTAAGCAAAAGTTTTCAGAGTGGTCCTTCAATGGGACAAGGAAAAGGCCTACACTCCTTATGATCCTTTTAATGATTAAAAATGTATCTCAATCTACATTGATAGACTCAGAACTTTGTGGGAAATGAAGAGGTCACTAAAGGATGTCTCTAAATTTCAATACTCCCTGCCTGGAGATCTTAGGACTTGCAAAGGGCAAAGAAGATCTTCGTGAGGCGCATATCAGTTGGAGCTGGAACGGTGTTGGCGAAGGAAAAGGAACAGTGCTGTTGACGCAGCGATCAAGTATGGAATTATGGTCCAGATGCCCTAGATGGAGTTCAAATTTTGACAGTTTGGTATTAGGAGCAAACAATAAAGGACAGACAGAGAGAGAGAGAGAGAGCAGTACCACAGCTGCTGCAACACTTGCAAGTGCCACCACTGGCCGTTCTCTTAGCAAGAATCCGGCAGCCAACTGACATTTTAAGACAAAATAAAACTCTCGTATCACAATATTTATGAATTTCGGTGTTGAGTTAAAAACAGCAGTAAAGATTAAATCCTGTGTCTGTACTCAAAAAATGATGCATGTTACAAAACGCAAATAGGGAAGTAAATGAGCCCAGGAGGGCCAAAACCAACAGGGTTGGGTCTATGATTCAAACAAGCTTTTTCTCAAAAATGGTTAAGTCGAGGATGCCCTTTTTATCTAACTTAATCCCTTTATCCAACAAAGCAGCGCCATCTCCGAGAGCACACCAACCCCTTAAGAAGAATTCGCATGAAGAAGGTTACGAATTTGTGCCTAAAAAACTAGGCATAATGAATGGGCAAGAAGTATAACGAATCCATCTTTTCCATCGAGATGCACGTAGTGAAAAAATCAAGACGAGTTTTTCACCTGAAGAGGAAGAGTAATTAGACCGCCACAGCAAACTCCGGCAAAAAAACAGTCCGCTGATATGCCCTGCATGAATTTTCAATTCTGCTGGTAACAGATTGAAGGACTAATAGCTATCTAGTAGTACAAAAGAAGGATCAAAAGATTATTCCTCAATATTTAGCCCCGGTTTAAGAAGGTTTACAAGTACATGATATTGTATATCTGGAAGTGAAACTCCTTAGTTCTGGCTTGTAATCTCATATATAATGTATCTGTATAAAAGAGAATGTTTAAAATTTCTTAAACAGCATATATTAACTGCATGCAGACAAAAGAATGATGGTTTGAGTTTTTTAAAACAGGTAAGTACAACAAAATACAGTTTTTTATCCTCAGCCCTATTATGTAAGCTTTCTGTGATAAGTCTGCTCTTTTCTTTTCTTAAAGACAGTATGTACTGGCAGTCTCTAGGTATCTAATGATATTCAACTGAAAGAGAAAAGGCCAACAACTAGTATCGTTATGCTAATTGATATCAACAATCCAGATTCTTGATTGTGGTGGAGAGACAAGTGTAGTGAACTATGTAATACTCACAGTATATCCAATAGAAAGTCATTTAAGTTTTGCTTATTAGTTATGAAGGAATGACTTACCAATGCACCAGCTAGAAATGCTGTAGGATTACGTACACCAAGTGAAAATCGCTCAACTGCAGAACAGAAGTATTACTAATCAGAAGTCTGCTAAAATCTACTAGCTACTGTCAGTTGTCTCACAATCTTATGCTTCAGTTCTTTCACAATCTATCTATTAACTACTATGAAATCCCATGTCCTTTTGTCCACGTGGCGATATTAGCTTAATTTGAATCTTTGTGGAACCTACCTGTCAGGCTAATATATTTTGCTCACATATTTTTCATTTAATTGGTTAAGAGACTTTTCAAATTAACTTATTTGCCCATGTGTCCCACCCGTCAGTTTATTTTCCTCATTCTCTTCCTATTTAATTCCTTCAGAAACTCTTCATTCCACCTTCGTCTCTATCATCGCTTTGATTCCCGAGTTGCCCTCCCCAGACGGAAAATTGGGGTGAGTTCATCGGCCGTCCTTCTTCCCTTCTCGCCGTTTTTGTTAGCGACGCTTCGTTCCAACGTATTAATCCCTCTTCAGTCGCAATAATAGTTTGGATTCATCTCATCGGATATATCTATTTGTCGAATCTGAAGGGTCATCTTTGTTGGTGCGCAAGCGGAAACGTGTTATTGTCGTCCTCACGAATGCAGAGTCGAAGAGAACTGCTCCAGCGTCCGGTCCTGCTCCACCTAATGGGAAGCAGATGCAAAGCCACACCGCAAACCCTAGCCCAAGGATGGATAGGCACGTACCGTAGATCGCCAAGAGAGAAGGAGAATATTTATTTCATATATATTATTGTATGTCATTATGGGAGATTTAGTCTCATATATTTATAGGAATATGCAATAATCCTTTTAGGATTATTATTCAATATGGGACTAAATAATTCTAATTAGATTAGGATAAATATTAGGATATCTCATAAGGGGAGAATCCTAATCTAATACCAACATCTCCCACTTCTCCCCTGAGGGATATCATAATTATCACATCTCTCTAGGCGATCTTAACCGGTGCATATAAGAAGGGACGCAGCGTGGGACCTCTGGAGTGCCTCTCTCGATTCTTGAGAGAAACCATGTCAAATCTCCACCTGACCAATCATCGTACATCTCGCTCTGCCAGCCTGACCTGGACCCATCAAGTAAATACTAAAACCAAAGCTCTCAACCCGAGACCACAATGGTTCATTACATGCACAATCTCTCTGACCTTTTAAGAAAACATGTTGTAATTATATTTACATACATATATATAGATTTATTTAAAATATGTCCTTTTGTTTTACAACAATAGTTATAAGCCTGGGCTAGTCAGAGGTTAAAGTGAATGTAAATCAAGTATAAACTGATGGATTCTTCTCATTCTGTCCATGTTAGAGAAACATATGGCTGATCGCTTTCCCAAAATACGCCCATCCGGCCGAATAAACATAACCATAGGTACGTAAATCAAAGAAGCAAGTATCAGCCAACTGCTTTCTGTGATGGAACAACGAGTCTTCAGGACATGAAGGTCACCTACGAGACCGGCTGTAATATCTCATAACGACGATTCTAGGGTGATCACGTCGTTGTAGGTAATGAGGTCCTGGGGAACGTGCAACACGTCAGGTGTGTATAAAAGGTGCTTCGTAAGCCCTTTAAACAATTACAGACAGTCGGGCAAAACACACCACACGGTTAAGGTGCAACACCTACCGGCCCCTGCGAGCCACATGAGTGATATATGTATTAAGGTGCAATACTATCTCTCATGTCGATTCTCAATTTACTATACGAATCTCATTCCGACCAAACCGAAATCACTTTCTAGAAGTCTAACTTGAGATGTCCAATGCCCAAGGCATTGATCTCATTCGGTTTTAGCGACCTGCCAAAAGCCCGATCGTATTGGAGATCTGCCCTAAGACACAATCTCCCACTAAGATAATATGGTCGGAGCGGCTGATCGTGCGCAACGCACAAGCCTCATCCTCATCCAGCCTCTTAGGCTTAGAGGGTGGTATTGCTTGAGATAAAGCATACCTTAGCTCGCCGACTAATTTAACATTATAAACTTGTCATGGCACTATAAAATAGTGCGGCATGTGTCATCATGTGCAACTCATATAATATGGTATACCAACAAAAAAACACACCACACAAGCTGCAAGTTAGAAATTAGATTATACCATCAATGAACACAATACTATATATATATTTAATGGTTAAACAGTTACATAAAAGAACTATCAAAACTATATTAAAATCTCATATCATACTAGGTTATCAAATCCCTCAAAACCTACGAAGTCCCATGGCTCAAACATGAGACATAAAAGCATCACGGAGAATTGGCTTAGTTAGTGAGTCAGCCAACATCTCATTGGACGGTACATGAGATATCACCACTTCTTTTCTCTCGTTTATCATGAGACGGATAAAATGGTACCTAGTATCAATATGTTTAGTTCTATCATGAAACTTAGCATCTTTAGAAAAATCAATGGCAGCAGAACTATCACAAAAGATCTTGATAGGTTCTTTGGCAGAGTCAAGAATTCCAAGACTACATAAGAAACGACGAATCCAAACTGCCTCCTTTGTTGCAAAAAGAGATAACCTGAAGTAGATTTAAGATCATCCAGGTCATTTGCCCAATCGGCATCAGTATAAGCCTTAATATGTAGATCAGATCCTTCATAACAAAGCATATAATTCGAAGTGCCTCGAAGATACCTCAGAATCCGCTTTACAGCATTCCAATGACCCATTCCTGGGTTACTTTGGTATCTACTTATTAATCCTACTGCAAAAGCTATATCTGGTCGAGTATATAACATTGCATGCATAAGACTGCCAACTGTGCTGGCATAAGGTACTCGACTCATATTAGCCTTTTCTTGAGTAGAAGAAGGACACATAGCAGTTGAGAGTTTTTGTCCTTTATCAATGGGAGAATCAATCGGTTTGCAATCTTGCATTTGAAAACGTTCTAAAACCCTTTTAATATAGGTTTCCTGTGAAAGACCAAGAAATTTTCTTGAGCGGTCCCGCACAATCTTCACACCAAGAATGTAATTGGCTTCGCCCATATCCTTCATATCAAAATTTGAGGATAACCAATCACGAGTTGCATTAATTAATTGCATGTCATTTCCAGCAAGTAAAATATCATCAACATATAACGACAAAATCAAAAAACTTTTTGTTAGTCGCTTTACATAAACACAATGATCCTCTTCAATCATGGAAAAACCAAAAGAAATAATGGCCAGGTTCTACTAGCTACTATCAGTTGTCTCACAATCTTATGCTTCAGTTCTTTCACAATCTATCTATTAACTACTATGAAATCCCATGTCCTTTTGTCCACGTGGCGATATTAGCTTAATTTGATTCTTTGGGGAACCTACCTGTCAGGCTAATATATTTTGCTCACATATTTTTCATTTAATTGGTTAAGAGACTTTTCAAATTAACTTATTTGCCCATGTGTCCCACCCGTCAGTTTATTTTCCTCATTCTCTTCCTATTTAATTCCTTCAGAGACTCTTTATTCCATCTTCTCTCTAGCATCGCTTTGACTCCCGAGTTGCCCTCCCTAGACGGAAAATTGGGGTGAGTTCATCGGCCGTCCTTCTTCCTTTCTCGCCGTTTTTGTTAGCGACGCTTCGTTCTAACGTATTAATCCCTCTTCAGTCGCAATAATAGTTTGGATTCATCTCATCGGATATATCTATTTGTCGAATCTGAAGGGTCATCTTACGTTTAATGTGGTATTTCCCGTTGCCTTTTTTTTTTGTGCGGCAAAACATCTCCACTCCTCTGTCAATTTTCTCTACTTCTCTTATTTGGTTTCCACCTTTCGTTCCTGTTGTAATTTTAATTTGCCGAATCTAAAGGGCCATCTTACGTTTAATGCAGTACTTTCCATTGCCTTTTTTTTTGTGCTGCAAAACATCTCCACTCCAGTTTTTTCTTCTTCTCTGATTTAGTTTCCACCTTTCATTCCTATTGTAATTTCAATTTGTGTACTTATCGTTTTTTCCTGGGGAAAGAATAAAAACTTTTATTTTCTCTCAGGAAATTGACTACTTCTGGCTGCAACAATTAATCATATTAACAGGTTCCTTTTTACTTTAAATTTGATCTTTTATTTGTTTACTCCAATTTTCCTTGTATATTACATTTTAAATTAATATGAATCTTTTTTATTAGGAATTTATTGCCTTCGTATCTACAATTGATTGTCTCAGATTTTGTAAGTTTCTTGGCCTAATTTTTATGTATATACTTATTTTTTTGCAGGTTTTTTACACCGTTACAACTGTAAATTTTGTTGTATCTATGGCTGATGCTACTACTATTTCTTCATTTGCTTCTGCTTTCTATTTCTTATTCATTTTTTTTTCCTCTTATTTAATTACTATTTCTTCTTTCTTTACCCTTTTTCACAAGATATCAAATATTTCTTCAAGTTATTTATAAGTCGCTTCCTTTTCAAGCCAACTGGGTTTGGACACCAAATTTTCTTTTCTTAGAAAAAAATTTTAATATAAAAACGGAAATTAAATATTGAATATTATCCACCCGTAGCATCATGTGGGCCACTGCACTAGTCTATAAATTAAATAAGTTGGAATGCCAAGTATGACGTGTTAGATTTTAATCCATTATTATGGCCTTTACGATCACATAAATAAACAAAATGGAATAAATAAACTTAATACTTGAATTTGAAAGGGCGAAATGACCAAAGTTATTTATCCACTCAATGAATAAGGTGATTTGAAAAGACAAATTCAATTTGTAAGTTATCACCATGAATAAGGTAATATGAAAAGACACATTAAATGTGTAGATTATAACCATGAGATAAAGAATCAAAGAAATACATAAATGTCGGGTCTTCAAAATCTGACGTGGCAACTTCTCCTTTTTATTGGTTTTTGTTTTGTATTTTTTTTTGTTTTTTGGCTTTCCCCTTTTCCTTTTGCGACCTTTCGTGGTTACAGGCTCCGCCGGTTGCCCTCTCTCTTGACTTCTCTGTTGCTTCAGTTTTATTTTCTTTTTTTTTTCTTTGGTTTTGGGCTTTCCCATTTTCCTTTTGGGCTATTTCATAGCTACAGGCTCCATCAGTTGCCCTCTCTCTACAATCTCTCTACTTCACGTGATAGATGCCTCTCTCCCCACGTTTCACATTGCGGATGCGATCTCCGCTGCGATTGTCTCCAGTTGCTAGTGGCGATGTGATGGCCCGTGATCGGGCGATTGGATTACCAATGATCAAGTGGCCTAATGCTAAATTTCCTCTCATCCTCCCCTAGACACCACCCCCACGTTAACCCAGGTACTGGCAAATTTAGCGAGCATTCCCAATTAATGGCTGAGACAAGATCTGGTATCTTCGTGGCCGTCAGTTGCGCCAGTAACCTCCACTAGACGCCCCCCCACCCCCCACACACAAAAACCGAGAGTGTAGGGCCATCGGGGGGCGAATCTAATCAGGATCTCCCCTGGTATCTCTATGGTCGTAGGTTGCGCTAGTTATCTGCGATGATGGCCTTGCCCACCATCATTAACATCTATACCAACCTACATCTGTGTTTGCACGGGGACTATGCTGAGCAAATTCTGTAAATACCCCTATCTATTTCTAAGATCCCCTTTATAGTTTCCTTCCTTGTCATATAGTTAAGGCTCAGTCTCACTATAAATATGGTGAGATGAAAAACTATTTGCACATTCAATAAGTAAGTTATCAAATGGAAGACCTGAAATCTAAATGAATGTGACATTCTTCATGGTTAGATTCATGTAACTTAGAGATAATAAAAGGTTGTCATGGTCAGATATATTAACTTATATTGGAAAGATATTAAGAGTTCTTATCAATTCCTCCTTGATGGATAGAGTTCTAAAAAAACTATAAACAGGGCTGTGGTCCCTCTTTCCACTCAAGCGCTCATGCAGTACTTCATAATTCCATCAATTAGAACCAAGGTTTAAAGTGCCGTGGCACGGGGGCGTGCCGTTACTGCCCTGGCACGGTACGGCACGGGCACGCTTGCGTGCCGACACGTACGCCGGCGTGGCGTCTTAAACGCACGACCTCCCTGCGGCACGCTTTGGCACGGATTTTTTTTAGTTTGTTTGATTCCAATAAACTCTTATAATGTTATTTTGATATATTCAAATAAATAATTATGAATATTTGCTATATATACCTTACTATACTCATCAATTAACATGCATATAAGCTTTTGGAAAGTAAGATACAACTATAACTGATGTAGAATAAATATTAAATTACAATAGAATAATTCACAAATATAATAATTATCTAAATTTACATCTTTACATAGGGATGACTGCTAAATTCTACATAGATTGTCGCGCTTAATCATATGGCATATTGTCATCTCGATACAAGATTTATTTGACAATGTTGATATAAGTATTGTATTGTGAGAAACTCATATATTCCCGATATTAAATTTATTTTTTGTTCTTTTATTCTTTTTAAAATATCGATTAAAATTTATTTAGGAGATTGACTTTTGTTCCCTTGAATCACCGAAAAATTCGCGGTGCGACAATTTTTGCCAAAATTTTTTGCGAAGAAAAAATGGATGTCTGTGGTGGAAGCGGAGGGCTCGGGCCGACAGGTCAATTAAAAAAAGTTAAAAAAAAGAAGTTAAAAATTTTCTCCTATATTGATAAATGAGAAGTTAAAAAAAAGGCATCCGCCAAAAAGCAAAAAAAAAGTTTAAAAAAAGGCAATATAGGTGGCCCGGGGGCTTGATACTCAGAAAACAAAAAAAAAAAAAAAACAAAAAAAAAGCCAAAAAAAGCCAAAAAATAAGAAGGAAAAGCATATGTGGCGAGAAAAACAAAAAAAAAAGGAAAAGAAAAAAGAAATAAACAAGAAAAAGCATCATGGGGAAAAGGGGGGGACCAAAAAAAAAACCAAAAGCAAAAAAAGAAAGAAAAAAAAATAAAAAAAATAAAAAAAGAGGGCGGCACGACACGGTGCCGCGGCACCCCGCGTGCCGCTGCGTCTCGAGCGGCACGGGGGGGGGCACCCGAAGTCCGAGACCCCGCATGCCGTGCCCCTATCTCGGGGGCACGACGTGCGCGGCGTGCGCCCGCCGCGGCACTTTAATCCTTGATTAGAACAAACATACAGTACTTCGTAACTCCATCAATTAGAACAAACATAAGTGAGTGAGGAGAAAGAAGACACAAGGTGCCTATCTACTTGAAGTTTGGGATCCGGAGCTAGAGGATCGGTGCAATTGAAGAAAAGAAAAGGAATCGGAGGCAAACCTGGGTATTCTATATAATTAACTCTGAACCAAGGCTCAAGATATGATAATTTTATTTATTTTGATTATGCGTGTTTTGTAAAATATAGCCCGGGGATCCTAAATTTTGCTAACATGACAATCAAGAACTGCTTGTATGACCCCAACCCTGGCTCTTTCACCTTGTTTTTCTACGCTATATCCGTATGATTTATTCCTTGTTACAATTACTATATTGTGCCTGGCCTGGCGAGACAAACTACTAAAATGTACTTATCTTTTACTTCTTTGTGGCATCTCAGCTTCTCTGCCCAAACCTTATGTGATGTCTGATAAATGTAAAACAGCTCTCCCAACATTTTGAACTAATCCAAATACCAGATTCTTTGCTATAATAATTTCCAAATAATAGAACTTACCAAAGCCAATGAGGTTGCCATATTTCTGTACAACTCGTGTTAGACTTAGAGCTTTCTCTTTGCCGATTCCTAGCTGCAAATTGCCATCAAGGAGACATGCAGTTGTTAAGGGATATTAGCAGAGTTAACTTCAATAAATAGTTACTGAAAATTTTAGCCCTTGAAGTGTGAACTTGACCTCAATTTCACTCTAATAGTTTCAATTCCAGATAAGTAAGTCCTATTAGCTTAGCACCTGCAGATAGCTTAGCACCTGAAGAAGGCATCATTTTGGCACTATCACTCTTCACTAGGCTTCATTCTGTAAATATATGTACTCTTGAGGACAAAACTGAATCGAAATCAAACTCCAAGGAAGTTGCCAGAAATGAGTTTCTGAGGATGAGACCGAAAGAGGAGCCATACTTCAAGCACTAGTCTCGAGCTGTGCACCGATGGGCGACCAAGATGTTTTAAGATGGAGGTGGACGGAACGCAAAATATATACGGTGCGAACACTATACAACTTCCTGACGCAAAATATTATGAGGGACCCTACCCGTCTTCAGATCCAGAAGCTCAAAATCCCAGTAAAGGTGAAGATATTTATAGGACTGCTCCTAAGGAACAGGACGCTGACTAAGCACAACCTAGTGAAGAGAGGTTGGATGAGTGAGCTGACTTGTGTTTTATGCGAAGATGAACTCAAGACCACTAATCACCTCTTGCACAACTGCGGTTATAGCAAGCAGCCAAGCACATCTTATTCATGATCATAGCAGATGGGGAGTGCAACAGAATCGCGAGTTACACCACTGGCAATCCGCCAGGAGCTTCCGTGTTCGCTGCATGAGCTATGGGAGGGAATCAATAGAGGGGACAGGGAAGACCAAAGATGGAAGTTGGTGTTAACCAAACAGGCATGGCGTTGGTGGACTATCTGGCGCGAGAGAAATAACACTATCTTCCAGCAGCGAAAAAAGCCGGTCCCGCTGGTTTTGAATGACCTTGAGCACCTTCTGGAGTCCTGGGTTCACCTCTGTTAGCATAGGGGTGGTCTAATATTGTCAGTGTTGACCCTTGCCTGAGTGGCAGTCATCATGTTTTCTTTGTTTATTTTTCTCTTTCTTTTCTTTTTTCCTCCTCAGTGGCTAAGCTGCCTCAATTTTGTTACTGAGTTCATTAACCTTATTTGTTACTAAGTTCATTAACCTTACAAATAAAAAGGGTAGCTCGCTACGCTTCTTATTATTTAAGAAAACAAAAAACACTGAGGACGAAACTAAAATATGGGCGAAACTTTATGGAATGTGTCATTCTAGTTTTATACCTTGCTAAGTAGATTCTCAGATGCCTTGGTCTGCCTAAATGCTCTCCCTAGGTAGAATGGAATCATATCACTGATACAAACTCCCCTGCAGATAGGACAAGCAAAACTGCTTAAAACATACACATGTGATATGAAGTAACGCTTGATACACTAGTTGAATAAAGTTGCCGAAACTTTTACAATTATATTTTGTAGTAATCAAGAAGTTAATTACAAAGTTAAATATAAACATACCAGTATACCCATAAAACAGTGGAGGCAATGAAAGGCGCATTAGCAGAAAGTGAGATAGCCAAAGTTTCCCAATTCCCATTTAAAGAAAGACTCCGTGCTAAAGATATGCCGACCTACACCAATAGCTAAACGAACTATTATACTGCTTCAGATATACAATAACTTAAACCAAAAATCTTTGTATAGATTGCAAACAATGGGGACTGCCTTAAAAATAAACAAATGGAAGAATGATAGTAAATTATAACTGTATTGAGTTTGGTCAAACAGAAGGTACCAGTACAGAGTACAGACCCAAATATTAAGAGCCTCCTCACTAATAAAAAGTCCGCAACCAGCAGCCATGAGCAACCAAAAGTAGATCCACCTGAAAATGTTTTCCTCATGAGAACTACTACCAGTGCAAATGAGTAAAGATAGCCCTAGCAATATAAGCAACCAGGTGACAATCTTAGTAAAATTATGCAGAACTAAGATAACAAAATGACTGCCATGGAAAAGGAATGACAAAGGAGGCTTAAAAGAAATGACAAAAATGGAGAAAAAAAAAAAGAAGATCCACATCCAGACATAGTATATGCTTTAACCAGGAAAAATCTCCTAGTTCTCAATCACATGAACCTATTTATATGCAGGCCAAGATATGACAATGATGCATACATGTAAGTACAAATGAAGAAAAAGGCACCTAACAAGAACAAACTAAAATAGGTTTTCTTAAATCAGTCAATAGCAATTAGTTCAATTCTAAGCGAAGGAAAAGTGAAAACCCATCAACAGTGGCCACTTGCATATGCATAAATGACATGACCTGAAAATTTATAATTTTGCGATAAACGATGTTCTATTTGCAGTAATCTTACATGCAAGGAGCTAACGCTTTTAATGAAATGTTGATGGATTTTGTGTCATGGTTGTTTTTCAACTAGCATACATGTTTGATCCGCCAAAAAATAGAAGATATTTTGGTATTGCTAGAGTACTGCATTAATATATGAAATTGGACCTTAGTTTCAGCTCCAGATTTTTGTGCATTCTCTCGTATATAAATCCACGGGCTGATTCAATATATGTCCACCAAGAGTTTATTTCGCTAATTATTTGTCATTCACAACAGCAAATTTGGTTGTAAATAGTTGCTAAAGCTAAATTTGGCTAGAAAAACACAAACAAATACAACAACCAGATTTGCATATATCTTGCTATTTGTTTCTTAATATTTAGCAGCGGCAGTAAAGTTTCCAAGCATAGAGATGAACAAACAAAAAAATCAGGAAACATGAAGAACTAATTCAATCATATGTTCATACCCTGGAGTACGTTCTGGAAGTACAATTTTATTTCCAAAGAGCTCCAAGGTAAAGCCAACTGGAGATGGCAGTGGATTTGATTGTGATGAGCCACCAACAAATTGCAGAAAACTGAAGGATGTTCCTGAAGAAGGCCACTTAAAGTAAACAGATATCAGAGTAACTGTTGCCGCAATGCCCAGGGCAACTGCTAATTTAGCCAGGAATGATGTCCCTGGACTGCTTGGTTTCGCTTCTAACCCTTCAAGCATCTCATTGATTTCATTGTCATCACTGGAAGGTTCTAATCCAGAAACTGATGCCTTAGTGATTTGAAAATCAAATCGAGAAAAACTCTGCATACTGGTTATGTAAGATAGAAATATTAGATATTGTCAACCAAATTATATGATAAATTCAATTCAAAGGATGCTCAATTAGTCATGCCTGAGTTGCGAGCTTGTAGCAATCCATTCAAACACATTTAAATTCAAAAATACATTCTCATGCAAAATGTGTATATTTTATCAAACTTCACCTACACTAGAATTTTATTAGTAAAACAATTAAACCCATGCCACTTCACATCCTGTCCCCTGCATTACACTCCATTCTATGATACTAGCATGTAAAATAAGCAATATAACATTGTTCAATCATTTTATCCAATCATAAACTGGAACTAATGATGCAAAGCTCCTGAACCCCAACGAATTAGTGGTCGGATCAGAACCAATCCCTTTTAGGACTGGTTTAGGCGCATTAGAGGGAGAAAAATTTTAAAATAGTTGTAAGAGCTGCCACCGGTACGAATGGGACCATCATTCTAAAGAAGGGAAGCTTTACGTGCTTCGGATTACTTTGGACCCGCTAAAGCATTAAAGTAGGTGTAAACAAAGTTATATTACGAATGTGTTCTCTAAAAGCATGAGCATGCTTCAGGGGATGTTTGATTTGCATGTAATTACAATTGCGCTGCAGTTGCAACTACATACAGATCCAAATCCGGTGTTTGGCTTAATACATTTGAATCTAATTGTTGCAGTTGAAACTGTTGGGACTTAGGATCGTCCTGCATGTGCTATCAACAAAAAAAATACACGAACAAAGAAATAGCGAAAAATAATAGAAAAGAAATACACAGAAAAAGAGAGCAATTTACGTGGTTCGGCAAGTAGCCTACGTCCACAGGGAGAGCGAGAGAGATGTATCCTTTATATGAAGAAAACAAAAAATACAAGCCCACACCTTTATGTTTCTCTCAATCTAATACAAGAGCTTTATGGTTACAACCACCCTTCTCTTATTACAACAAATAAGAGAAACTCAACAAGCTACTAATTAAGTTTCCAGGCTTCTCCTAATATCTCACTTAATTCACTCGTTGCTTGTGCTTCACATTGTTGTGCATTTATCTGTGGATTGGAGGCCTTTTATAGCCATAGATGCAGTTGCACAATTGAAATTTGCAACTTCAATTGTCAACTTTCCTTAATTAGCCTATATATAGGCTTTTTGACATTCATGGCAACATGTGTTTCATACATGCATGCATGAAACACAACATACAGATCTATCCAATGAAAACCTTTTATTTATACTTTAAATAGTTCGGTAGACCCGGTGCGTCATGAACCAACTTTCATATCCATGTCTCCTTTGCATATTAGTCCAAAAAACCTTATGGCCAAACAAATATTTTTATGCCCTATACAAAAGAAGACATAACCAACAATCTCCACCTTGGCTTCTTTTGTTCTTCATTCAATCTCTCTCATCTTAATGCTCTCTCTCCCTAGAGCTTCCAGTCATTAGCAATCCTGCAAATTTGCCAAGTTTAGGCAATGCCTAAACTTTTCAGTTGTTACCGGCTTTGTCATGATGCTAGCTATATTGTCCTTGGTAGACACCTTTATAAGTTGAATTTCTCCATCATCTTCATTTGTGAACTCTCTTAATTTGTGATACCTTATGTCTATATGCTTAGTCCTTGCATGGTACACCTGATTTTTAGCAAGGCAAATAGCACTTTGACTATCACAAAATATATTTACCTTATCCTGTATGATTCCGAATACCTACCAAGCCTTTGAGCCGGACTGCTTCCTTAGCTGCATCAATTGCCGCCATATATTCCGCCTCTGTAGTTGACAAGGCTACAGTGCGCTGCAATGTGGACTTCCAACTAATAGGTCCGCCACTCAGCAAAAAAGTGTAACCTGTAATGGATCTTCTCCTGTCTAAATCTCCAGCATAGTCGGAATCCACATACCCTCTTACTTCAGCAAATCCAGATTCTCTAGTATAGAGAATTCCTACATCAGATGTCCCTTTTAAATACCGCAAGATCCATTTCACTGCCTCCCAGTGTTGCTTTCCTGGATTCGACATACATCGACTAACAACACTAACTGCATGTGAAATGTCAAGTCTAGTACAAATCATAGCATACATTAAACAACCAACTGCACTTGAGTATAGTATTTTTGCCATACAATTTACCTCTTGCTCAGTTTTTGGGCACATCTCCTCTGCTAGCTTGAAGTGTTGGGCTAACGGAGTTTTGACCGCCTTTGCATCTGACATACTAAATTGCTTTACAATTTTCTTTATATATGTCTTTTGAGATAGCCAGAGCTTCCCTTGTTTGCGGTCTCTTCTGATCTCCATACCTAGAATTTTCTTGGCATTTTCTAGGTCCTTCATGTCAAATTCTTGGCTCAACAGTTCCTTTAACTTTTGCACTTCTGTTGGATCTTTTGCTGCAACCAACATATCATCTACATAAAGCATTAGCAGAATAAAAGAACTATTATTAAGTTTACGATAATACACACAACTATCATACAAACTTCTACTATATCCATGTTTGATCATAAACCCATCAAATCTTTTATACCACTCTCTTGGTGCCTGTTTCAGTCCATATAGAGACCTTTTTAGCTTGCACACGAGCTTCTCTTTTCCAGACTGAAGGAAGCCTTGTGGTTGTTCCATATATATTTCTTCTTCGAGGTCCCCATGGAGAAATGCAGTTCTAACATCGAGCTGCTGTAGTTCTAAGTCAAACATGGCCACCATAGCTAGAAGTATCCTGATAGACACGTGCTTTACTACAGGTGAGAAGATTTCATTGAAATCAACTCCTTGTTTCTGCGCATAGTCCTTGGCCACCAAACGCGCCTTAAACTTAACTGCTTCACCATCTGCACTTTGCTTTCTCTTGTAGATCCACTTAGATCCGATGGCTTTCTTTTCCTTAGGCAATGGAACCAGATCCCATGTCTGATTCTTGCTCAGAGACTCCATCTCTTCAGTCATTGCAGCCATCCAATTGCCACTCACCTTATCCTGCATCGCCTCCTCAAAGGAAGAGGGATCATCTGAAGTAATTAATAAAGCATAAGTTGCTAAATCATTCAGATTGTACCTTAATGGTGGACGAATTTGTCTTCTTTCCCTTCCTTTGGCGATAGAGTAGGGCTCCTCTAAAGTGCTCTCATTTGGATCAACTGATGTCTCATGATCTTCTTTATGGTGTGGCTGCTCCACCTGATTATGTACACTCTCCTGCTGCTCCACCTGAATGTCTGTAGTCTTCGCACGCTCTTCATGTTGAGCCTGCTGCTTGATCTTTTGCAGCATTAATTTTTCGTCAAAGACCACATCCCTGCTAATCACCTTCTTCTTTGCAACGGGGTCCCAAAGCTTGTATCCTTTCACCCCTTTCTCAAACCCAAGAAATATACAGGGTTTTGACTTCAAATCTAACTTCGTGTGCTGATTTTCCTGAACATGAACATAAGCAGGGCAACCAAAGACACGTAATGAGGAATAATCTGCAAGCTTACTTGAACATAATTCCTTTGGTGTTTTGAGTTCGATTGCTTTGGAAAGAGATCTATTAATAATGTAGCACGCCATATCCACTGCTTCGGCCCAAAACTCGTTTGGCAAATCTGCACATATCCTCATAGATCGGGCTTTTTCTAATAGTGTCCTGTTCATCCTTTCTGCTACTCCATTTTGCTGTAGAGTTCCAGGAACTGTCAAATGGCGTGTAATGCCTTCTTCCTTGCAGAAACTAATAAACTCCTTGGCAGTGAACTCTCCACCATTGTCTGTTCTTAGATACTTGACCTGCTTGCCTATCTGTTTCTCCATTTCTTTCTTCCAATGTCTAAGCTTTATGAAGGCTTCAGACTTTTCCTTCATGAAGAAAACCCAAACTTTACGAGAAAAATCATCAATAAATGTTACAAAATACCGCGCACCTCCTTTTGAAGTCATTGGAGCAGGCCCCCACACGTCTGAATGGATGTATTCAAGTATATCTTTACTTCTATGATCGGAGGACCTGAAACTCACCCTTTTCTGTTTTCCAAATACACAGTATTTACAGAAATTGAGTTTGCAGGTTTTCATACCTTTGAATACTCCTCTTTTATGCAGCTCCAACATCCCTTTCTCACTCATGTGGGCTAATCTCATGTACCAGAGTTCTGCATCATCAGTATCATGATCTTCTGAGGATGTTACTGCAACACCTCCAATCACCAACTCGCCGATCAACCTGTATAGGTTTCTTTTTTTCTCTCCTTTCATGACAGTCATAACCCCTCTTTTTACCTTAATGACTCTATCTGCAATAGTAGTACTGCAACCAATAGAGTCAAGAGCTCCAAGCGATATTAGATTTAACCTGAGACCTGGTGTGACACCCCAATAGTCCCACATCGGATGGGAAAGGGATTGTCATTGGGTTTATAATAGACTTAGACACTAGTAATAATAACTGGGCTTAAGCATTTTGGGCCGGTGGTTGGGCCCAACGAGTTATTGTTGCTAGTGGGCTGGGTCGTTACACCTGGAACACGTCTCACATCTGTTAAAGTTCTTACCACGTTATCGTGCATCTTTATTTTTACCGTTCCTACACCAACTTTGCAAGTAGTGTGATTACCCATCATAACACTTCCACTTTCACAAGATTTGTAGAAATCAAATAAAGATTTATTTGGTGACATGTGATAAGAACAACCCGAATCTAATATCCAGTCAGTAAGAGATTCAATACCTGAAGAAACCGTTAAAACATCATGATTTTGATCGGGGTCATTGGCTACGCTTACTGTACCTGTAGAGGAATTCTTCTTTTGCAGCCATGCCTTTCTCCTCTCACAGTCTTGCTTCATGTGGCCATCTTTTTTGCAAAAATAACACTTCACATTTTTCAACCTTGACTTAGAACGAAATCTTCCTTTATCTGAATCACGTTCTTTATGCTGCCCCCTCCCTGCATCTTTAACAATTAAACCTTCACTTGGCTCATCCGAAATGGATTGCTTCCTGATCTCTTCTGATAGAAGGGCTGAAGTAACGTCTTCCATTGAAAGAGTTTGCTTTCCATAAAGAATAGTTGTAACCAGATAATTATAGGAAGGAGGAAGCGATGTGAGGAAAATCAATGCCTTATCGTCCTCATCAAGCTTCACATCTACACTAAGGGTATGTTTGTTTCGACGTAAGTAGACTTGGGGTGGAAGTGGACTTTGGGTTGAAGTGGAGTTGGGGTGAAAATTAATTCACTTCCGCTGTTTGTTTCTAATTGTGGAAGTGCATTTCTGCGAGTTCTGTTGTTTGTTTGGTAGGAAGTAGATGACGTAAAAAGTATAACTTAGTGAATAATAAATTATAATAAATAAAAATTAATATAATTATATATGTATATAATTATATATATGTATAATTATAAAATAAAATTTTAAAAAATTATATTATTTGTTTGCATATATAAATTATAATAATACAACAAATAAAATTCTAAAATTAAAAAATTATTAAAATTTAATAAATTTAATTTTTCATCATTTTCTAAATATACAAATTAGACAAAAAAATATATTAAAACTTACCTAACCAAATTTGATCACATTACCTAACCAAATTTAACAAATTCCTATGCCTCTTTGCACTTCACCGGAATTGACTTCGCTCCGTGGGAAGGGGAAGTCAATTACCCTATTTTGGGTGAAGTCGAGTTTCGGCCGTAACAAAATTACGCAAAACAACCAACGGAAGTGGCGTAAACAACTTCCCCCTCTCCACTTCCCCCTCACTTTCACCCAAACAAACACACCCTAAGCAGATCACTAATAATTTTATTAAAAATATTTAAGTGTTCAGCAACTGCCGTACCTTCCTTCATGCGTAGCCCCATATAATTTTTGTTTTAGGTACAACATATTAGAGAGGCTCTTTGTCATGTATAGCTTCTCTAATTTGGTCCACATGCCAACAGTTGTTTCTTCGTCCATGACATTACACATAACCTCATCTGCCAGACATAATATGAAGGTATTAAGTGCCTTCAGATCAAGCTCTTCCCAGTCTTTATCGCTCATTGTTGCTGATTTTTGAGACTTTTCCAGCAACGCCTTATGAAGACCTTGTTGTACTAAAATGGCCTTCACTCTTCTTTGCCAAAGACTTAAATTTTCTTTTCCATCAAATTTCTCTACCTCGAACTTGGACATCGAGACATTCGACATTTTTGTTGTAGCACCAACCCGTCGCTCTGATACCAATTGTTGGGACTTAGGATCGTCCTGCATGTGCTATCAACAAAAATATACGAAGAAAGAAATAGCGAAAAATAATAGAAAAGAAATATACAGAAAAAGAGACAGCGATTTATGTGGTTCGGCAAGTAGCCTACGTCCACGAGGAGAGCGAGAGAGATGTATCCTTTATATGGAGAAAACAAAAAATACAAGCCCACACCTTTATGTTTCTCTCAATCTAATACAAGAGCCTTATAGTTACAACCACCGTTCTCTTGTTACAACAAATAAGAGAAACTCAAGAAGCTACTAATTAAGTTTCCAGCCTTCTCCTAATACCACACTTAATTCACTCGTTGCTTGTGCTTCACCTTGTTGTGCATTTATCTATGGATTGGAGGCTTTTTATAGCCATGGATGCAGTTGCACAATTGAAGTTTGCAACTTCAATTGTCAACTTTCCTTAATTAGCCTATATATAGGTTTTTTGACATTCATGGCAACATTTGTTTCATGCATGAAACACAACATACAGATCTATCCAATGAAAACCCTTTATTCATACTTTAAATAGTTCGGTAGACCCGGTACGCCATGAGCCAACTTTCATATTCATGTCTCTTTTGCATATTAGTCCAAAAATCCTTATGGGCCAAACAAATATTTTTATACCCTATACAAAAGAAGACATATAACCAACAGAAACTGCATAAGGAGGCACAATTGGAGAAGTTGGAACTATATCCAAATTGGCCACAATTTTAATTACAGCAGCTAGAGACACAGTAACTTTACCTACCTAATCACTTTTTCAACAAAAAATATTTTTCTTCTCTACCACATATATAAAGTAATAAAACTCTGAAAATATATTTTTCAACCGTATGCAAGCAAAAAAAAAAAAAACTTATAATTGCAGGTCTTTCTACGACATCTAACAAAACAACATGCATATAACTTCAACTGCTGCGTTGTTATCTACATGCATCTCTAAACCAAATATGCAGCGCTTTTATAAAATTAATCTGTGCTAATAGAAAATAAAATAATCTAAGTTAACTTTAAGCCATTAGATTTTAATATAACACCATAAAAATTTAAAATCTTGACAAGTAATTAAAACCGAACCGGTTCCCCGGTTCGATCGATAATGTGACTCCCCACTTCACAGGGAGTCATCCAAGACTAGCTTAATTCTAGCACGCTTAACCCTCTTAATCTCATGGGTCTGACCACTGCCCAAAATGCTACTGTAGGATTAAGAGATTTATTTTTAAAATATATTATATTTAGGACTGTTCTAATAGCTGAAATTATAGTGAGAGCATGTAACGACCCAGCTCACCAACAATAATAACTCATTAGACCTAACCACCGGCCCAAAATACTTAAGTTCAGTTATTATTACTAGTGTCTTAAACCCAATACAAACCACGTATATTCCCATCCGATGTGGGACTATTGGGGTGTCACTCCCCAACTCCCCCCGTTAAGGGTGGGGTGTCACAGAGCATAAACCCGAAAAGCAATCACAGTAATGTTTTCTCCACAGCAATGGAGTTTCTAAAGCATAAGAAAAGCGGAGGATACATTAGGAGAATGCATTTTCCATAACTAATCGTTTTTTTTTTCAAATTCGAACATCAGTTTCAGAAGAAGCGAAGAAGAAAAAGCACCGTCGGAGGCGGGCCGAGTAAGAGCGAGAGCGCCGAAAGAAGCAGCGAGCAGACAGACCTTGCTTTCATTGCCGGAGCAGCAGCGCCGGATATCGGAGAGGAGTGAAAGGTCAGCAGCGAATGCGACGCCGAGCGGCGGCGGCGGCGGCGGAGGAGGAGGAGGGCGTGCGCCGAAAAAGGAGCCGACGCCATTGTCTTCTTCTTTCTTCTTTTTCTTTTTCTTTTTCTTTTTCTTTTTTTTTTTCTTTTGGTTTCTTATTGCGTCTTGTTCTCTTTGCTCGCTTGATAGAAGAGAAGTGTATGGCGCGGAGTCGGAGAGTGGATGGATAGATGATTTTGAGAGTAGGGATTCGCAAGAGCGACTTGTTTAGAATATGCCGCGGAACCTTTTTCTTTTTTTTTCTTTTTTTTTCTTTCTCATTTAGGTCCTTCAATTTCTTTTTTCACATTTAATTGCACCGCTAAAGCGAAAATTTTTAAAGCTTCATTTTTAATTCCGGAGAGATTACCTTACCGATGATGAAGTATAATAAAAAAATATTCTGATTATTTCTGTATGTAATATTACGTTCCATATTATCGCGATCAATTAGTTACGATATATTTTCTGCCATTCCACTGAAGAACACAAAAATATATAGCTCTATATATTTTTATCTCAACTCTATTTTTATCTGTAAATAAATCTCAATATAAGCCCAAGGTGAGCATTCCGAACTACTTGTTAACATTCTAAAAAATTAAACGGTTAACTAATGATGTCAATGGGTATAGATATTCGAAATTTATCCGAATCCAAACGAAGCAAATTTATCCGATGTTAAATGGATATGGTTTCGGATAAAAAAAATCGGACAGATTTGAATTCGAATATAGATTTTGACTGTACCCAATCCGAACCCGAATCTTACCCAAACCTGAATTTATTTTGTATTATATATATATAACATGTATATAAAAATTTGACATTATATTTGAATTTATATTTTAAAATTGGGGCAATTGCCTATATACTCCTGAAAAGTTTCCAGTTTTCTTATTTACCCCTCTTAGAAGGCTAATATTGAAAATACCCTTCTTATGTTCCAAGTTTTTCTAAAATACCCCTGCAGTTAAGTTCCGTCAGTAAGCTCCTGTTATCTCTGTAAAATTACCATTTTGCCCATTCTAATATTAATAATAAACTTAGATTTGTGCAGATCAAAAGACTAATTTATTTTAATTAATCTCAGATAATTAACTCTTCCACCCTAATTAACTCTGTCAATTAACTCATCCAATATAATTAACTCTCCCAATTAACTCATAATTAACTCATCCAATTAACTCTCCCAAGCACCCCTCCTCGTCCCCTTCCTCCGGCACCGGTAGCACACACCTCGACCACCGTCGCAACCGTCCCCTTCCTCGTCGCCACTGGCTACTCCCGTAGCTCATCGCAAGTACCCGAAGAGCAGCGCTCGAAACAGCACCACCCCTTGCAATGATTCTGACCAGATTTAGATTTTGCTGCAACAAAAGAAGATCTCAGCTCAGCTTAACCCCTCTATCACGAATCGTGAAAAGGCCAAAATAAAAGAACAAGTTAAGAAGGAAAAAGAGGGAAAGAGGAGATGAAAAGAAGGTTTTTTTTTTCTTTAGATCTGGAGAGTACGAATGTGACGCCCCAACTTCCCAGAGGGTCACCCATCATAGGACTACTCCCGTCCTAGCACGCTTAACTCTCTTAACCTCTTGGGCATTTTCACCACCCAAAATGCTTAAGCCGGGTTAAGAGTTTAGCCCTATTATATCTCATATATAGGACTATCTGGGGTCTCACAACGAACCTTGTTGGAGATGTATCGAGGAGCGAGAGCGACAAAAGGGGACGATCTTTCGTTGGAGGAGGACGACGACGAGAAACGGCGACTCGCGGGTCATTTTTTTGTGCGAATGAGGCGAGACTTCTTGGGGGCAAAGGTGGAGACGGAGGAGCCGACACCAAGGTTGGCGGTGGTGGTGAGCTGCTGGCGCTCGCGGTGGCGGGCGGCGGGCGGTGGGAACCCAGCGAGGTGGGGCGATCAAGTTGGGAGAGAAGAAGATAACTTAAGGGATTAGCTTAAAAGGTAGGGGTAAAATAGGTATTTTATATGGGTTTTAACTTTAGTATAAATTTAACCTATATTTAACCTGAGTTAAACTAACAGGGGATAACTGCGAGGGTATTTTGGAATAACGGTGGAACATATGAGGAGCATTTTAGAAAGAAAAAAAAAGTCGGGGTAGATCGGATATTAATTTCCAAACGCATCAGGGGTATATAGATAATTATCCCTTTAAAATTTTAGATTTAATGTAATATATTTTAAAATATTATAAGGAGAAATAATTATTTGAGGTTCGAATTTTCAGGTTTAGGTTCAGGGTTCGGGTTTGGATATGAATTTTTAAAATCCGTCGGGTTTGAATTCGAATTTAGTTTTCGGGTTTGGAATCGGGTTCAGGTTCGGATTTTTAAAAATCCGCTAGGAATCCGACCCATTAACATCCCTATAGTTGACGTATAATTTTTTTTTTTAGCAAAATAGTACTAAAAGTATGCAAGATTTTATACAAATTTTTTTTTCACGTCCGTCTTGCTTGAGACGTCGTGTTGTATCTCCCTTGTAATCTAATTCATCCTTTCAATAAATGAAACAAGAAGCATGCTATTTTTTTTTAAAAAAAAAGTTGAGCATGTGGTGCTCGCGTTCATGAATCTAATAAGATTAATTCTGTTTGGATGTCAAAAGGAGTTATCTGCGTTTAAGAATTTTCTAATATGATCGTAAGTGAGGAGTTTACTTTTCAATTCTTTAAAGTTCTTTTTTTTCCATTTTTTTTTGAGAGATAGGTAGCAGGCTATCCGCTTCGCTTATTTCATTTAGAAATAAACTTAGTTAGAAATGTGAATCAACTAGGATTCGAACTTGGGTCTCAAGTACCAACCATTAAGCCCTTTGACACTTACTCTAAGGACGGTCGGTAATTTTTTTAAGTTCTTGATATATATTTTTTATTAGGATAATATATTTTAGCCATGAAGTAATTTATATTATCTAAAAAATAATTAGAAAGTCTAATATGCTATCTAATTTTAATTTTAAATATTTGATGGCACTCTTTATCCATCAAATGTATATGCATATATTCATTTACTGAGCCAAGATAATCCTTTTAGTTTTTCAATTTATTAAGTTAAAAAAAATTTTGTTTTCAAGTTAAATGTCACAATTGGTCATTTTCTGTCCACTAGAGCACGTTGATAGAAAAAAAAATAATAATAAAATAAAAAATAAAAATCCACTAGTTTTGCATAATTTGAGGGTCGGAGACAGCCGACGATGAGGGCTGTGTAGGCGGCGGAGGCGATGGCGGGAGGAGAGGAGGCGACGAGGGCGTAGAGGATGAAAAAAAATTATAAAATAAATAAAGATTAAAGAGAAAGGGAAGATAATGAAATTATACTATTTAAGAAAAACGTTGCACTGTTTTTTTTTTAAAAAAGTATACTATTTAAGAGAAAGATTAAACTTTTTTGAATAAAAATTGTATTTTTTGAAGAGCTTGTTTTGCAAATAGCCCCTGACTTTTTTATATTTTGAAAAATAATCACATCATAAAATTAATTGCAAAAATGGCCCTACTCCCGCCACGCAAGCGCCACGTCGGCGCCACGCGGGCGGGACTGGGCCAGGTGTGTAAGTTGAACACGGTGAATACAACTAAGTTTCAGGAATTTAGCCATTTTGTGGCTAAGTTTGGGATATTTGTATTGGACATGGTGAATGGTTCACCTTGTCCAATACAACTAAGTTTCAGGGACTTAGCCATTTTTTGGCTAGTTTCAGGGACTTAGTCATTTTTTGGCTAAGTTTGGGGTATTTGTATTGGACACGGTGAATGGTTCACCGTGTCAAATACAACTAAGTTTCAGGGACTTAGCATTTTTTCAGGTGTGGTAGTTGTATTGGACACGGTGAACTATTCACCGTGTCTAAACACGGTGAATGGTTCACCGTGTTCAACTTAAACACCGGCCCGACCGCATGGCGTAAGTCATGGCCATTTTTGCAATTAATTTTATGATGAGACTATTTGTCAAAATAAAAAAAATCAGGTGGCTATTTGCAAAAAAAATCATTTTTTGAATGAAAGTTGTATTTTTTGAACGAAAATTACATTATTACTTCTTTTCCTCCTCTTTCTTTTTTTTTTGTTTTTGTATGATGAAAAGAAACAGTATAATTTTTATCCAAAGAACGCAACTCTTATTTAGAAAAATGTCAATGTTACTCTGAAATAGTGCATATTTATTATCTTCTTTTTTTTTCTCTCTTATTTTTTATTTTTTTTATAGAAAAATATTGGGAATATTTTTATAAAGAGGATTAGGCAAGGCATTAGCTCCTGTGCACCGAGCACCTTCCCTTTTCTCCTTTGTTACTTTTCTTTTCTTTTTCTTTTTTTTTCCCTCTCTCTGCTAGCTAGAATAAGATTTTTTTAATTTAGAAAAAACAAATTTAGTAAATTTATCAACTTTATAATACTTTATGAAAGCCTTCATATTATCTATAAGTAAAATATTGCAAAGTATTTTTATTTATTATAATATCTATTTATAGAAAAATATTTTGCTTATTTATTGTGAAGACCGAAATTTTGACTGTGCCATTTGACTCTCTGTTGACGATGTTTATGTGTGTAATTTAATTACATAACCACTGGTCAAGTTTCAGGAGAAAATGAGCTAAAACGGAAAAGTTACGCGACCCGGAAGTCTGACTTAAAGTGAATAGTAACTTCAGTTTCCCGGATAAGCCGGGAATAGAAGTTAGGTTCGGGTACGTGTTGGATTCCAAATATAGGCTTCCAATAACTCGTTTCGAACATTTCGAGATATCTTTGGAACCGTTGGCACTGACGGAATCGAATTTCTATGCACGGTTGTCAAGAAAAAGGGTTTCGAACGATTTTACATATATAAAGTATATATGTTAATAAGTTGGTTTATTACGGGAATTGATGGAGAGATGGGTTCGTCGCAGATCGGAGACCAAATCGAATGAAATAAAATGGTAGATTCGATGTCTCCGTCGTGCTGAACGCGCTGCCATAATCCGATCGGAAATCCGCCGGACGGATCGTCGGATATTACAAGATGATCGCAAAGGGGTCGATGTGTAATAATCGGATTGTTGAGAGGGGATGGATTTCTTCGTGAATCCGTGACCGATCGAGGCGAAGTAAAATCATGGATTTATTGTCTTCGTCGTGCTGATCGCACTGGTGTGATCCGTTTGTAAATCGGACGGACGGATCTACGGGAATTGCACGTTGATCGAGGCGAGGTCGTTGCGGACAAATCGGTATTTTCGCAAAGAGCTTATATTTTATGTGCCGAATTGCGAGAGATCGCACATGGAGGGGTGTATGCGTGAGTTACGCATGCTGTGAGGGACTAGAATGAGAATTCTCAGGTTTGGTGGACTTAGTTGCATATTTACACTATGCATATATAAGTACTCCAAAGGGTTCCTAGGGTTTTGATCCACCAAACCCTAGACCTAGACCTAGCCGCACCCCCCCAAGCCAACCCTTAGCCTTCCTCACCTCCCTGCCCTTCCCATGCGCACGCCCCCGCCGCTGGCAACGTTCCCCGGCCGCCGGAATTGATGGATCCACCATCTTCTCCTCCACCTAGCACCACCAACCTCCTCCACTTCTGTTCGAGGGCAACCCAGGAGGATCAACACTTTGGGCACCACTTCTGGCAGTACTCCGACCTCTGCCGAACCCCCGTGTCAGCCGCCGCTGTCCCCACGCGCCGCCGTCGCGGCTGGGTGCTCTACGGCCAACCGGGGTCCGCTCCGAGCCGGACCAAGATCCGCGTGCGGCCTCTCTGAGCGCCGCCACCACCTTGGCTCGTCCGAGCATCCTCGTCCGGTGCCACGGCGACCCTGCGCGTCTTTGCCGTCATCTCGGTGGGCCGCCGCCGCCGCGCGTGGCCGCCACCGTCGCCGCCCTAGCTCGATGCGACCGATCTTGAACGAGATCCCGGCCGCGGGCCGCGGCTTCGCCTCCGAGGGCCGCCGCCGCGGGATCCATTAGGAGACCTCCCCGTGACCGCCGCCACCTTCGCGTCCGGCCGCCGAGGTCGCCGCCGTAGACGTCGCTTCGCGCGCCGCCGCGGCCACGATAAGCCCATGCCGAGCCCGGACCATGCCCAAGCCAAGCCACCGCCACCGTGGCTGTTGCCTCCTCCTCCTCCTCCGACCTCGGCGACCGCCGCCGTCGCCGAGGAGCCCGCCGCCGCCGTGGCCGCCACAGCCCCTTGAACCCGAACCTTACTCGTGCGGGTTCGTTTTGCTTCGCCGTCGCCTCCGCCGCTCTCCGCCGCCATCTGAGGTGAGCCTAGTGTCCCTCACCTCCCCCGCAACCGTCCTTGGCCCCTGGGCGCGCCGCCGTGCCGCCGGGAGTCGGCCGGAGCAACCTTGCTCCGGCCAAGCCCGCAATAGGGCTTTATTTGGGTGTTTCACTGTTCCGGGCAATCCGGAGGTCCTCGATCCCAACGGAAGGGAGCACGATGATCAGGACACATCGTTGATCACCGTGCTCACCTTCAGTTCTGTCGGAGAAGCTTCGTTTCGCTGTTTTGGCGATGTCGTCCATTTTCGAGCTTGTTTGGCTGCTGTAACGGTTTGCGCGCGCTAATCCGGAGACCCGAGGCTGTTCTGATGCCTCTGGAGGGGAGCACGGTGATCGTCTGTCAGTGACGATCACAGTGGTCACGTCAGTTATGGTCAACAATGTGAGTTATGGGGTAGCCCCAAGGATCTATCTAGATTGTATCCAACACCTAGAGGGGTGTGAATAGGTGTAAAGGCCGAAAACCACAAATCTCGATGCAATAAAAATAAATACGGAAAATAAAAAGCACACCGAGATTTACGTGGGAAAACTCCAACTCGGAGTAAAAAACCCACGGGACCAAACACGCGATAACAATCCACTAAGAATAAAAGTTTACAAGGTGATTTACCGAATCCACGGACTCAAACCTCTCTTTTATCTTCTCCGGATCTCGCGCCGCCGCCGGGTTGTCCACGCCCCACGTTCGAATCCACGAACGCCTCCACTTCGAATCCACGAAGCCTCCGATCACGCCGAATCCACGACGCCACTCGAATCCACGAGCGCACTCCGTCCGGAGTAAGAACAATACGATCGGTGATGATTTATTGCTTAGATAATCATTAAAAGAACCGTAGAAGATGTTTCTAAGCAATAGCCGGATCAATTCTCCATGAAGAACGAGAAGTTAGGGTTTTAAGAATTGATCCGATAGAAACTTGTTGTTGAATAAAGAAAGAGAGCACCCAAGAAGTTTCTAGGGTTTCATAATGGTCTAAACTCTAAGCATACGAATTAATGGAACCCCCATTACTTATTTATAGATTTAGAAGACTTATAAGTAGACTAGGATTGTGAAAGCCTAATTTTAAAAATAAAATTAGAGATAGACTAGGATTTGAAAACTTGTTTAAAATCAATTAGAAAACATAGAGATAGACTAGGATTTGAAAACCTGTTTAAAATCAATTAGAAAACATAGAGATAGACTAGGATTTGAAAACCTGTTTAAAATCAATTAGAAAACATAGAGATAGACTAGGATTTGAAAACCTATTTAAAATCAATTTTGTCCATATATTCAATTTAAAAATATTCTAAATCTTCCAAACACTTTTAAATATTTATAAATCATCATCAATAATATTTGAACTTACCGAGCATTGTGGATTTATGTTTTGAGTCTTCGACTCTTCGATCTTCATCTCTTCTTCTTTAAACCTTCAAGACTCCGGACTCGCTTCACGAAATATGCCAACATAAAATCCGCAACAATCTCCCCCTTTGGCAATTTCGTGACAAAACCAAAAATTACATCACAACGTGCAACTTACAAAAAAATGAAATTCATTGCCATCACCAAATCAATGAACTTCTCGTAAAAGATCCAAAGAGAAATACAAAATAACACTTTTAAAGCTGCTAAACAAACTCTATGACTTAGACGCAACTAGGAGTCTTGAAGTCTTCAATGATCTGCAATTAAGTTACTTTTTCCACGAACAAAGATCACAAACAAAGTTAGTAGTAAAAATATGAAAATAAAATTCTCTCCCCCTTTGTTCATGCATCAAAAGATTAAAATTTAAATTTAAAAATCGAAAAATATCACGCCCTCCTCCTATGATCTTCAATTCAAGTTTCAATTCAATTCAAGTTTTCTCTTCTTCTCCCCCTTTTTGTCAAAAATTGCCAAAAGGAAGTACCAAAAATGAGAGAGATACAAACTAGCAAAAAGAACGTAGTCATGTTATAGTTATAAATCTAGATACCAAAAATAAGCAAACTAAATATAGTCCACGGATGAGAATTCGAAAATTTTGCCTTGTTTCTCAAAAATTCCTCCAAATTAAGTTAATTTCATAAAAATTAAAGATTGTACTCCAAAAATCATTATGATGAAAATAAAATATTATAGGATTTCAAAACACATTGAAACATCAAAATTTGATATTAAAGATAATCTAATGTTTCAAAACATCAAGATGCAAATTGATGAAAAATAATTTTTAAAAATTTGGCAAAATTGACACCAATTTGTCGCAATTCGTTCAAAATAGAGATTTAACTAATAAGGCACCGGGAGTGGCTCTTTGAGCATCTTTTTCAAACTATCACCTTATATCACCGAAAATTCTAAAATATTCATATATATATATTTTCAACCTTTTCGGTTTTTCATATAATTACCCATGTGGTAGCTTCACACACATACCGGACGACCGGGGTGGTAGCTCTTTCCTACATGCGGTGGTAGTTTTCACACTCTCTTTTAGGATGTAACTCTTTCCACATCTTTTAAACTTAGGAGTTTCTCCTCATCCTTTTTTTTAAAATATTCAAACTCCCCCTAAATTAGACAATCTCACATTTGAAAATAATTTTGACGAATCTTAGTCAATTAGCAAATATCCATCAATTATATTCAACATTCACTACCAAGATGAATTAATTACTAATAGATTAAAATTAATTTTAAAATTTTGATGAAAGTATGTAAGAAGAAATCATATATTAAATTATCGTCAAAATAATAAAAAGTGGAGTAAAACCAATAATTAATATGAATTTAATTCAATTTGAATTGACTTTAGATACCGGTTAAGGCTCTTTTAAAAACCTTTAATCTCTCTAATTTAATGATTTTCAATCATCTCCTTTCTCAAAAATTTTTAATCAAATTAAAACTCCCCAAAAACCTTTCCTTAAAAACGATTTTCAAAACAAATTTTAAAGATCAAACATCGTCTAATCATGTAATGTAATGAAAGAAAAATATGCAATATGCACCAATCAAAACATTACATAAACAATAAAAACAAACTAAGACGAAAAGCAAGGAAAGATATCACCTTTAGGATCCAAACTTGTCGGATCTTTCGTTGGCTTTGCTTGTCGACGTTAGGTTTGAGTTGCTTTGATTTTGGATCAACCGTTGGTCGTTTCGTTGCTTGAAGCTTCGGTTAATGTTGTCGTTGAGGCTTTGAATTAGAAATCCGGTTCCCTTGATGGTTCGGTTTTGAGATCCAATTTGGTTGTGGGTTCGGTCGAACTCGCCGTTGCTCCTTAGAAAACCGGTCCGAAAGAGGCACTCGACTCAAATTAATTTTCTTTTGATTCGAGGGAAAGCCGAGGAGTAGTAGATGATGTCGATTGAGGTTTCGATGTTGCCGATCGATTTTTCTTATCCTTATTCGGGCAACACTTTTTGATGTGCCCTTTGATGCCGCATCGGTGACACACCTTTTCCTTCGAATTTGTTGAGATATTAGATGTTGACGTTCGATCCTTCTCAACATAGGTTCGTTCGTATCCGAGGCCCAACTTGTTCGTTTGACCTAACCCAAGCATATGATCCAATTTCTTCGATCCGGAAGAAAATTGTTGAATGTCGGACTTGAGTTGATGAACTTCCTTGGTCAACTCTTTGTTGGATTTGTGCGATTCCTCAAATTGATGCTCCAAAAATTCAACTTTGTTCTTAGAGGATTTGATCGTTAAATCCGCTTCATCTAGCTTCTTTTGGAGGATCGAATTATCTTTCAATATTGCTTCCTTTTCCTCTTCTAAAGCTTTCGTCATTGTTTTCAAATTTTTGTTCTCCTCTTCAATGTCAAGTAGACGCTTCCTAAGCCTTTTGTTATGCTTCGCCATCTTTTTAGATTCGACGAGGAGTTGATGATACGCTTCCGCTAAATCCTCGTCGTTTGATTCCTCATCGCCGGAATCCGAGTCCACGTCTTCTTCCTTTGATGTTTTCAACGCAATCCCTCTAGTTTGAGAAAAAGACTTAGAAGAAGATTGGTTAGTAGGAAAAGTCATATCGTAAGTTTGCAACACACCTACTAACTCTTCGGCCATTAGATAGCAATATATCTAGATCCCGCTCTGATACCAATTGTGAGTTATGGGGTAGCCCCAAGGATCTATCTAGATTGTATCCAACACCTAGAGGGGGGTGAATAGGTGTAAAGGCCGAAAATCACAAATCTCGATGCAATAAAAATAAATACGGAAAATAAAAAGCACAGATTTACGTGGGAAAACTCCAACTCGGAGTAAAAAACCCACGGGACCAAACACGCGATAACAATCCACTAAGAATAAAAGTTTACAAGGTGATTTACCGAATCCACGGACTCAAACCTCTCTTTTATCTTCTCCGGATCTCGCGCCGCCGCCGGGTTGTCCACGCCCCACGTTCGAATCCACGAACGCCTCCACTTCGAATCCACGAAGCCTCCGATCACGCCGAATCCACGACGCCACTCGAATCCACGAGCGCACTCCGTCCGGAGTAAGAACAATACGATCGGTGATGATTTATTGCTTAGATAATCATTAAAGAACCGTAGAAGATGTTTCTAAGCAATAGCCGGATCAATTCTCCATGAAGAACGAGAAGTTAGGGTTTTAAGAATTGATCCGATAGAAACTTGTTGTTGAATAAAGAAAGAGAGCACCCAAGAAGTTTCTAGGGTTTCATAATGGTCTAAACTCTAAGCATACGAATTAATGGAACCCCCATTGCTTATTTATAGATTTAGAAGACTTAGAAGTAGACTAGGATTGTGAAAGCCTAATTTTAAAAATAAAATTAGAGATAGACTAGGATTTGAAAGCTTGTTTAAAATCAATTAGAAAACATAGAGATAGACTAGGATTTGAAAACCTGTTTAAAATCAATTAGAAAACATAGAGATAGACTAGGATTTGAAAACCTGTTTAAAATCAATTAGAAAACATAGAGATAGACTAGGATTTGAAAACCTATTTAAAATCAATTTTGTCCATATATTCAATTTAAAAATATTCTAAATCTTCCAAACACTTTTAAATATTTATAAATCATCATCAATAATATTTGAACTTACCGAGCATTGTGGATTTATGTTTTGAGTCTTCGACTCTTCGATCTTCATCTCTTCTTCTTTAAACCTTCAAGACTCCGGACTCGCTTCACGAAATATGCCAACATAAAATCCGCAACAAACAAGTCCCTGATTTGCGAGAAAAAGCATGCTTTTCGTTCAGTGCGCGCAGTTCGCTGAATTTCGAGTCGCTCCCGTGCACCCCACAGTGTCCAGAACTGCTCCGAAGGGTGAGCACGGTCTCTAGCACGCCGAGACCTTTCAGCAGGTGTCTTGGTTTGTCTGTTTGACCTTCGGTTTACTCTGTCGGACCATAAAACCCCCGAAATCGCATGAAATAATGCGATTTCGTGTAACGTGAGGGGCTTTTATGCAATTGTGTTTATCGTGGCTGCTGTGGACAGCAAGTGTGAGTTGTGGGTGACCTTTGGACTGATTTTCCAAGGTCCCAAGCCCTCGTAGAGTCCGGGAAGTGATTTTCGGCGCGTTTCTCGACGAAATCCGCCGACGGAACGCGGGTTTGGTTCGGAATTATTCCGATGGTACTTTGGGAACTATTGTGTGGTCGCTGAGCCTTGTTGGCTGGACACTCGCGTCATTTCGATGGTTCGGAAATGACGGGTGAGCGACGGTGGGTTCCGGTGTCGAAGCAGACACTTCCGGGAACCCGTATTCGTATAATTATCCGACGATAATTGTATTGCAGTGTTATCTTGTGTTTGCTGCCAAAACATCCAAATATGAGTGTTTTATGGCAGCGGGTGACTCGTGAAATGAGTTGTGAGTTCCGGGACAGTTTGTGGGTCCCGGCGGAGTCCCGGTGCGGTTTACGGGACTTCTGGCGAGTTACGGTAATTGGTTTCGCAAAACCAATCTCCGTGGGATTAGTTTGTGGGATGTGGTATCAGTGTTTATTAGTGGTGGGTTAGACACTAACCCAGTGGACCTTCCTTAGGTCCGGTTGACACTCTTTTGCAGTCAGGAGACAGACGCGACGATCGTACGGTGGGTACTTCGATCCAGACGTCCGTACGGTGGTACACGGTGACGTTCCTTCCACCCTTACTGTTTATATCGTTTATCCTAGATATATCTTGCACCTGTTTGTTACAGTATTACTCTACTCAGTATTTTCATGTTTAGTATCATGTGTAGGATTTGAGTAGATTACTTCTTGTCAGCCTATGACATCTGTGACCTGTTCGGTCAGTTTACTTCAGTGACCTTATTGTTCGGTTGGTCAGTTCTCGTGTTTCCTTCAGTAGTACTTGCATATAGTTGAGAGGATGTTAAGTTGTTCCATCCTAGTTGACCCGGTTGGTCAGTTTCTTTCTCTACTCAGGACCTGGTTGGTCAGTTACTTTGCATACTTTGGGACCTGGTTGGTCAGTCACTTTCTGTACTTGGGACCTATTTGGTCAGTCACACTCAGTACTTGGTACCTGGTTGGTTCTTCTGGTTACTTGACGACCCACGTGGTCGATGGGCCCTGGGGGGCAGGATTGTCGGCTGATTGCCGATGGTTGATAATTGAGCATAATTGCATTGATCGCCCGATACTCGTCGCACGTCACGAACACCAGCGGTCTGATCCACCGCAAGTGGGGTGTTCTTTTCCGGAAAAGTGGTTGCAGAGGTTCGACCCGTGAGCCCGGAAGCTTTATGCTGGGGTTGGATGCATGGTAGAGTAGTGGGGGTATTGGCTTGAGGTCTGCGGTGGTAACCAAGAGAGCTGGCTTGAGGTCTGCGGTGCTGACCAAGAGAGCATTGGTTCAGATTGGGTACTTTTGAGCTTCTATACCTGTTGACGCATATTTACAGTAGCTGTTGTTTCATATCTGTATATCTCTCCCGTTTATTTGTTTATCATAGCTCTTTGTACTACTATTATCTCCTCTTGTGTCTATCTCGCGAGGTATCCTTTGGGAGGAGACATGTTTACATGTTCTCACCCTCGCTTTCTTTCATGTGACATTGCAGGAGTTAGTGGGACAGCTGGTGAGGAGCGAGTCTAGTTCGCGACATAGCTCCGTCCCTTTGTCGGTTATTCCTTTACCCTTCCTGTTTACTTTGTTTACGACTTAAACTTATACTTTATGGTTCATGTTCTCTACTTTTAAACTGAATGTTTTAAGTTAACATGTGGTTTTGGGATTTAATATATGGCTTGGTTTATGAAAGAAAAGGTTTTCTACCCTTCGTGGTAGTGTTTTAAAAAGAAAAGGTTTCCGTGTGGAAAATATATTTCAAAAGCTTTTCTTATGGATTTTATAACTTAGCGTTTCAAAATCAGTTTCCGAGTAGGAAACATTTCAAATGATAGATGTGGTTTTATGAATGAGTAAATGTGAATGAACCTGTAGTGAATGGTGTGGATATGTGTATGTTGGTTGGAATAAATATCTGTACACTTGGTTGTGGTTGTTTGGCTGTATTTCATTCTCTGTACTTGTGCGATGCCGTGCAAATACAGGGGAGACTCTGTCCGTGTGTACAGTGGTCTCTCTGTATTTGTGGCAGGTCTGGTACGTCCTTGGGGGTCAGGGTTTAAAAAAAAAAAAAAAAATTCCGCTGTTTTTATACTCTAAAATGATCCGGGGCGTGACATTTATATTTTTTTGGCTAAATTACATAAGCCTTCTTATAGATATTTATTTTTTCACTTGTCCTTTCTGACTTTTAAAATTCGACATTTTGCCCTCTTAAAATTTTAAAAATATTTTCAAGATGATACGGCGTTAACGGAGAGGGTAAATGACCAAATTGTCCTTACAAAAATAATTTGTTGTTATATTTTTGTCATTTTGAAAGCGTTGTCGGTATAAATTATAAAAAATATACAAAATAATGATGGAACTCTGATAGAGAAGGCTAAATACAATAACTTGAAATATTAAGTAGGTAAAATATAGGTTTTTGAAAGTTATTAAGAAAAAATATAAAAAAAAAGGTAATTGTAAGGGAGCTTTCTGTAATTTGACTATTTTTTTAATATAAACACAATAAAAAAATATCGTATTAACATTTTTAACAAACTTTTAATACTAAAAAGTAAAATAATTAGTGGCTAATTAATAAGTATTAGAGTTAACATAATTAGACAATGACTATTGAGACTTTTTTTTTTTTTTTTTTTTTTTTTATTTCATTTAGAAATAAACTTAGCTAGAAATATGAATCAACTAGGATTCGAACTTAGGTCTCGGGTGCTAACCGTCAAACTTAACCCTTTGCCACTTTCTCTAAGGACGGTTGGTACTATTGAGACTTTTTTGGTAGGGTACATTTGCATACTCCTAACCTGTGGACCTTTTGGGAGGAACAAATTCGTAATTCACACACCTATTGTTAAAAATTAATAACAATTCGCCCAATTTAAAAAACTAATGTCAACAAACACAAGGGGTGTGTATTTATATAAATCAGATTTTCTGGAAGGATAAATATGATAATTTAAACTTTACAGGGATCGATACAGGAGAAATGAATATATATGTTAAATTATATATAAGTATGTGTTTATTAATCTGTTTAATAACTGGCCGTCCTAGCTCAGCTGGTAGAGCGCGCGGCTTTTAACCGCGTGGTCGTGGGTTCGATTCCCACGGACGGCGTCTTTTTTTCTTTGTCTTTTTTATTATTAGTGTTTTTTTATTAGGCGTCTTTTTTTCTTTGTTTTTTTTTATTATTAGTGTTTTTTTATTATACATTGATTGATTAACTTGATAGAGTCCGGCTATGTGCTTGTAAAAGCACAAAGCACTTGGTGCTTGTGAATTTTTTATCGTTAGATCTACGCCTTTGATCATTTTCATCCGTTAGATTATACTATTCAACCAACCACCCACTTAACCCAAGGGGACTCACATCATCCTAACCACACATCTATTAATCCAAAGGCCAATAACTTACAAGCACCAATGATTTGGTACTTTTAAAAGCATAGGAGCTCAATTCAACTTTAAATAGTATAGATCATGTTCAACGGAGCCGATCGTCAATTTGGAAGCTCTTTCATCGAAAACAACTCGATAGTAAGTAGGCGGGTTACTATCGAAGTATTCTAGCTCAACTATATATAACCCTAAACCCTAAACCCTAAACCCATATATATATATATATATATATATATAGAGTCCGGCTATGGTGCTTGTAAAAGCACCAAGTATTTGGTGCTTGTGAATTTTTTACCGTTAGATCTACGTCTTTGATCATTTTCACCCGTTAGATTATACTATTCAACCAACCACCCACTTAACCCAAGGGGGCCCACATCATCCTAACCTCATATCTATAAATCCAAGGGCTAAAAACTTACAAGCACCAATGATTTGATATTTTTAAAAACATAGGAGCTCAATTATATATATATATATATATATATATATATATATATATATATATATATATATATATATATATATATATATATATATATATATATAAAATTGATAACTTAATTTACATATGTTAATTTATTATATATTTTATTATTATATAGAGTCCATTTGGTATGCTATTAATAAACGAACTTGGTGCTAGTAAGTTTTCTACCCTTGGATTAACCCCTTTGATTAATTTTATCCGTTAGATTATACTATTCAACCAACCACCCACTCAACCCTAGGGGCCCACATCATCCGAGCCGCACATCTTTTAATCTAAGGGTAGAAAACTTACTAGCACCAACTTATTGGTGCTATTAATAGTATTCTAGTTCTTATTATATAAGTGTAGAGCTACTATATTATAGAAAGTATATATAGAGTACTTGCTGCTTATGACTTTTTGATCCTTTGACCAAAAATTGTACGGTTGGGATGATTGCAGTCCTCTCTAGGATCAAGTAATAAAAGTAAAGAGATTAGTACTTTGGGATGCATCTTATTAATTTCCAAGTAAATTTAATATTGCCAACTATATATATATTATCTAGTACGTTTAGCCAAACACCATCATATATATATATATTTTTTATTGAATTACTAGAAATCTTTAAAAGATAGTGCGAACCAAACACACCCTTAAGGGTTACGTGGTCTGCACAGGGTAATAGTATTTATCTAATTTAAAAATATTGGTTAAATTAAAAGAATGATCTATACTATAGTAACTGTACTCTTATTATAATAAATATTTATATAATATTTGAGTAATTAATTTAACTATTTAGTGTGTTTATAGAATAATAACTAATATCTAAAAGGGTTGTAAATTAATATTTGGATTAATTAATTAGTTTATTTAGGTATCAAATTATTTGTTTAGTTAATCCTTGTTAATTAATATTTATGGTTATTTAAATATTTATTAATTGTTTGAGTAATTAATTTACTATTTATAAATATTAGATAATTTAAAATTAACTATATATTTAGTGTGTTTATTTGTACAATAATAACTAATATATATATTTAAATGGGTTGTAAATTAATATTTTGACTAATTAACTAATTAATTAATTATTAATTTATTTAGTTATCAAGTTATTTGTTTAGTTAATCCTTGGTAATTAATATTTATGGTTATCTAACGGTATTCATTATTAATTAATTCATTTATTTTATTAAATTATTATTTAATTAATATTTTGAAGTCGATTACTTAGGTAAATATTATTATTATTATTATTATTATTATTATTATTATTTTAAAATTATAATTGCTCTTCTTCCTACTATTTCTATAAATTTATGCAAATACTATTTTTTATATTTTCAAGAACAATTCAAATTTCATCCAAATATAAAATTAATTCTATTTTCTACTTAGTCTAGAAGTGTTATCTATATCACGAATAACTAAGAATAATTTATTTGTGAATCAAACTATATATATCTTAGTTTTTTGCATGGTCATGGGTTCGATTCCCACGGACGATGTTTATTTTTTATTTCTTTTACTTATATAGAAACTTTTAGGTTTTTTAGGAGTTTTTTTTTTTTTCTTTTTTGCTTTAATAGAAAATTTTAGTTATTTTTTTGTATTCACATTTAAGGGCATATATGTTTGGTTATCCGTAAGTGATCGAAGGGAAAAAAATCACTTTTTAAAAAGTGACTTTTATAAAAGTCACTTTTGAATTCTAAGCTAGTGTTTGGTTTCAAAAAAGTAAAAAACAAAGAAACTATAATTTTTATGACTCTATTGTTTGGTTCTATATATATAAGAAAATAAAAAATCAAATACTTTTTTTAGATGCATAATTTTTATTTTATTTTATTTATTTTTTTATTTTTATTTTTATTTTTTTTGTAAATGGTATGGAATAACGCACGTCTCTTTCTTTGTTTTATTTTTTATAAAATGTATTGATTTTTCTTTGTTAAGATATGGTGATTTTTTATTTTTTTATTTTTTGTAGATGATATGGAAGAAGGTTTTTGGATTCGGTTCGTAAGTCGCATAGAGTAGGTGGCCCACTTTCAACGACATCGAAATTTTTTTTTGCCGAAGTCAAAAAAGTGGATTTTAGTTATAATCCACTTTATGGGTTCACTTTTCAAAAGTTACTTACATGTTTACTTTTATAATTCATGCTCTTATAGGAATTTCTAGGTTCTATATTAGCTGGGATACTTTTAGAAGTATCAGCTAGTTGATAATTCCACGTTTTCTACCACACGATCGCATCAAGATTGGTGCGACAAGAAGCGGGACTTAACGGGGCATTTATTCGAACGGACGTCAAACTCCTCTGTTTTCTACCCCATCCAAAAAGAAAAGAGAATTCGCGCCCCTCTTTTCTTTTTCACCCTGCCTGAGTAAAACAGGAGCTTCTGCCCCAACCTTCCTTCTTGCTTCCGCTCAAACCAGCTATCACGCAAGGGAAACGAAACTAGGCACAATCGAAGAGCGAGTTTAATTTGCATGGTTCGTTCACTCTCCCATTCTTCTCCTTAATTACTTTCCATCTTTCTCTATCCTTCTTTTTTTTTTCCCTCTCTCTAAGCAATCTTTTTCATCTCTCTAGATTTCTTTCTTATCCTCTAAGGTATATTTTTTTGCCAGCATATATAGATGAATCCTTCTCTATGCCCCCTAGTAGTTTCTAGGGTTTCGATTCTTTTCTAATTATTTTTGGGGCCGGGAAAGATCAGGGGTTGCATGTGTCCCTTTATTTATATTAATATGTATAATTTACTTGAATATTTAAATGATACAAGCTGTAAGTGCAAGTACATTGAGTTTTTTTGATTTGGCTTACATACTTGTTATTTTAATTGGACTCATTATTTAAAGATAGTTTATTCAATATTTTAATTAGTATATTGCTTATTCTATTACAGTCAATATTAGTAGATTATATCTCATAGAGTCTGTTTGTTGCTTTCTTCAAAATTTGGATTCTTGGTATAGTATCTCAAGGTTACAAAATATAACTATTTTGTTATATTTTATTTGCAATACTAAAATAAGATCGCTTGTCTCTATTTTGGTCAGCTTTAATTCCCTCATTTTTAATTTATCTTGAAATATTTTCATGTAGAAAAATGGATAATGCAGATGATTCTGATTCATACAATTCAGTTGATTTAGATGATCAAAGTGCTAAGGAACAAGATACAATGGTGGTAGACTGCTTAGAAGTTGGAGTTGAACATGTACAAGTTAAAACATCAATAGCAAACTTAGAAGACGTAGGTTGCTCACTATTTGAAAATTGCCAACATGACCAAGATGGTTCAGTGCAGCACAGTAGAGGCCATGGATCATCCAATGAGGAGCCACATGTCGGTAAAGAGTTCAAAGATGTAGAAGAAGCATATAGGTTTTATAATGTATATGCATACAAAAATGGTTTCAGTATAAGAAAAGCAAGCCACTACAAAGCAAGAAAGAAAGAAAATTTGGTCACAGCATTACAACTAACTTGTTCTAGAGCAGGTTATTTTAAACCGCGAGGTGGAGGTCAAGCAGGAAGTAAGGGTACACCGCAAAAAGAGATGCAATATACAAGGACGGGTTGCAAGGCGCAAATGCGAGTTAAAATGATAGAAGATGGCAGGTGGACAATACCGACCTTTCAAAAAGAGCATAATCACACTTTGATTGTTAGTCCTTCGAAGTCACGGTTCTTTCGATCGCATCGTTTTATAACACATGACCAAAAAGAGATGATTAGCTTGCTTAGTGAACAAAATATTTTGACTATTCAAATCATGTCATTTATGGCTACGAGGGAAGGTGGAGCACATAATATTCATTTCATAAGGAAAGACCTAAGCAATCAAATTTCTGAGAGCAATAGGAGGTTGATTGGTGTTGATGTGTCAACTATTATTAACTACTTCCGTGAGTTGCAAGCGAGAGATTCATTATTTTTCTATGCTCTTGAGGTAGACGAGCAAAGTATGGCACGAAACTTGTTTTGGATTGATGGCAGATCAAGGATTGCATATCAAAATTTTGGCAATGTCGTTACTTTCGACACTACATATATGACCAATAAATATAGTATGCCCTTCGCGCCTTTTATTGGAGTGAATCATCACAGACAATCAATTTTCTTTGGTTGTGCTCTTATTAGAGATGAAACCGCCAACACATTTTGTTGGCTATTTCAGACATGGCTAGAAGCAATGTTCGGTCAACATCCTAAAGCTATTATCACCGATCAGGACCCAGCTATGAGAAAAGTAATTCAACAGGTTTTTCCAAATACTGTGCATAGATGTTGCCTATTGCATGTTATGCGAAAGGCAAAGGAACATTTTAGTTTACTCTATAGAACAAGAGAAGGCTTTAAAGATGATTTATTTTCATGTGTTAACAATAGTATAACAGCTGAAGAATTCGAAATAAGATGGACTACAATGGTTGAAAAATATGGATGGCAAGATAACAATCACATTCAAGTAATGTGGAATAATCGATATCAGTGGGCACCTGCATATTTTAGAGACACATTTTTTGCCAATATGGGTACGACACAACATAGTGAAAGTATCAATGCAGTTTCAAAGATTTGGGTAGACTGCCATACCTTTATATACAAGTTTGTTACTCAGTTCCAAAAAATGCTTGAAAGCCGATATGACAAGGAAGACGAGGCAGATTTTAGAACAAGCGGCGGTGAAGCAAGTTTATGGTCATATGCTCCTATCGAAATCCAAGCTCGTGATGCATATACGAAAGCTAATTTTCTAGAATTCAAGACACAATTGAGACTAAGTACAAGATATGAATCATCAGAATTGGAGAAATATTCATTATATAAGGTAAGTACGATTGTTGACCCTATATTACCGTCTCAGCATGTGCAGTCTTATGAAGTTAGTGTGGATGTACCAAACATAATGATAGTTTGTGATTGCAAATTGTTTAAATTTGCTGGCCTTTTGTGTTCTCATGTACTAAGGGTAATGCTTGACATCAAAATGCACTTAATTCCTTTGCATTATATTTTAAAGAGATGAACTAAAAATGCGAAAAAAGGGTCATCTAGTATTCAATTAGTGAAACGTGTTGCCATGGGTGATGATCCACGTGCAAAAGCTTTAAGAGTCCAAGCACTTACTCAAAAAGCTCAAAAGATTATATTTGAAGGTGCACAAAGTTTTGGGTCATTTGATAGCATGTGAAAAAGCCGATAAGCTTGTTGATGAGATAATCTCATATAATCAAGCCTCAAAAGGATCACAAGATGACGAAGTTGAAGCGCATCTTCCTATTCCACAAATTGATGGACTTGATCTCATGGTGAAAGGCCCTCCATCATCACAATGTAAAGAAAAAAGAAAGCCACAAAGATTCAAGCCCTCTGCCGAAAAGCGAGCAAAGAAATCTAGGACGTGTCAAAATTGTCACAAGCAGGGTCACAATGTTCGAACTTGCAAGGAGGTACTTGGTCTTGTTCGATTCTAATATTATGGATGTTCCTAGTACTTAACTATTGTTCCTAAATAGCTTCTCTTTTTACAGGTTTCATCATTGGATATGAATATCAGAGCAGATGCTGACGAAAGCAACTAAGATAGGAGTTGCTAATGCTTTATTTTGGAGCAATTTCTATAAGAGGCTGAAATTGATTTTGTTTTTGTTGTTGCTAAATAGGGAAGAGGTGTTGTTGTTTTCTCTTGCTGCTGCTGTTGCCTAATTGTTGTGCAAGAACAAATTATTATGCAATTGGTAAATAGGATATAAACTAATAGTTGTTGGCCAAATTGATTATTAGTGCTATTTTGTTCAACTTGATGAGATAATCTTTTTTTTTTTTTCAAAAACTCTTATCCTTTTGTATGCAATTTTGAGAAATCAATGATGAAAAATGATTAGGATTTTATCTTATGATTCCTTTACCTTTTAATTTTATTGATAAAGTACTTTTCAATTACCAAGGGAAAAAAAAATCATAGAGGAAGTGCACACAACATGGAAAAAAAATCTGCACTTTCTGGGTTAGCATTGATGAAACCTTTACAACATGGAAAAAAAATCTGCTATTACTAATTGCTAACCTATACTAAATGAGACAAGAACTAAAATTCAAGACCAAACTTCAAAGTTTAACCGGTAAAGCTTGTCATATTAAAATTACATTCAACTACTTAGTACTGTTGTTCATCCAAGTACATGACATCCATATTCCTACAAGTACATGTTGCCCTTCCTCATCAAATACTCTAGCTGAATCACAATTTACATACACACCTTTGCATATAATATAGCCAACAATACACACAACACAAACAAATATACCCTAATTTCCCATAAGCCGTTTTTTATTTCGACTCTCATCTCTTTTATCTCATCCCCTGGCAATTGGATATTTGTATTGTTCAAAGAAGCATCTAGTGGTTGGACATTTGTACAGTTCGAAAAAACATCTGTTTGCGTCCCAACGGATGAACTTCCATAAGATATTGCATCAGAATATTCCAAATTCTTTGGTTCTGCTTGACACCACTTGAAGAATTGGCAATAGTTGCTTCTAAAGTTCACATCTGTTTTCTTTCCATAATTAGTGTAAGGACTCAAAACTGCGGAACGAGAAACTGGACTATGATTCAAATTGATCAAAGTCAAGTTAGGAATGCCTTAGAGTGATTAAAGACATTAAGTAAGCTAAAGGTGCACCGGAGTCGGTTCCGAAGGCTTGTTGTGAAATCTGCACAAATCTGCAGATTTTGCCTGATGGGACCGGTCCCTCCTTCAGGGAGACCGGTTCCCGTATGCAGGTTTTGGGCGGTCGCATAAAAGGACCGTTCCCTAGAGGTGGGGGACCGATCCCTCTGCACGAAAATGCCCAAAAACAGGCTGTTCATTGAGGGTTAAGTGGAAAGGGTATTATGGTAATTTGGTTACCAAGAGAGCTAAATAGAGTTGACCACTCCCTCTCCACCTCATTACTTGCTGCCTAAGCAAAGGAAAAGACTTCTCTCTCTCTCTCTTGGCTGATAGAAGTAAAAGAAGGAGAAGTGGAGAAAGAGCCTAGGAGAGTGAGATTTCCCTCTCTAGCTTTCCTCTACAACAAGTAGAGAGCTTCTTTAGGTAAGCTTTGGTTTTCTAAAGCTTAGATGTTTCTAGGGTTTTCTTATATGACCTTAGAATTGGGTTTTGGTGCCTCTAGAACTCTAGCTAGTTGCTAGAAGCAAGATTCTAGAGATCGTTGCGGCTATTTTGCCGAAGTTGTGAGTTAGGGCTCCTAGTGCGAATTTGCTAACGGTTAGGGTTTGATCTAGTTTAACCCTATGTTTATGAAGGTTTTAGGCTCACGAGTACTCCCGCGAAAACAGTTAGCGATTCCGACGAGCGAGTGCGGAGAAATCAAGCCGGGAGCCTAAATTGGTTCAGATTGCCGTAGAGTGCGACGACGCTTGCGAGGGTTCGGCAAAGTGCGCCGGTGGAGCCTACACTGTATTAGAAGGTGGGGGGTGTCCATCCCGAAGCAGCTGGGCTGCTCCCTATGTCTGTATGTGCATGTGTATATAGTATCGATCTAGTGTAAATTGTCGAATGCATGTTAGGGTGAGATAGTTCCTTTATTGCATGACATTCTAGCTAGTGTAGCAAGATAGCTTGACACTAGGGTAGAATGCATGACTAAAGGCGAACAATGATATAGAAACCCTAAAGTAGAAAACTTACATGAGTTGGCAAAACTGAAAGACATTCCTTTATTTGCATGTGATTCTAGCTAGTGTAGCGAGGTGAACTTGACACTAGGGTAGAATACATGAATAAATGTGAATGATGACATTGAAACTCTAGTGTAAAGAACTTGTGTGAGTTTGACAGAACCGAGAACAAATGATAACCTAGATCGAGTGGCATCTAGTTGAATGATAACCTAGATCGAGTGGCATCTAGTAAATGAGAACATTGACAAATGACATGTTAAACTAGAGGTTAAGTGAACTCTACGCATGATGAACTAGAGGTGATAGTTCTGGGAGTTGTTAACCTTAGTTGATAGGGTGTCCTCAGTTGGCGAGGATTGGATCTTACTCACGCAGTCTGTTTGAGCTTGTGGTGGTCGCTCCACACAAGCAGTGCACTCCGGAGTTGTCACACGAGCGGGGTAGCTCACCGGGTGGGATACGAGCGGGGTAGCTCCTCACCCGTTGGACTGGGAGGTGAGTCGGGCGAAGGGGGGGTAGCTCTTCACCTGTGAGATTTGAGCGGGGTAGCTCTTCACCTATAAGATTTGAGCGGGGTAGCTCTTCACCTATTAGATTTGAGCGGGGTAGCTCATCACTGGGGGATTTGAGATATCAGTTGAGGCGAAATGCGGGGTAGCCCTTCACCTCTTCACCTACTAGATTTGTAGTGTGAGTACCATGAGATTTGAGATCTTAGGTAGGGTAGCCTAGTGGATTGGGTAACGAAAGAATATGTTTCTTGTTAAACATAGTAGTGTGATAGTTTCCTTTATGCTAATTAGCATGTTTACTTATGTTGTTTAACATAGTAGAGATATTGATAACATGCTTTACTGCTTTCCATATAAATATCTATCTGTGCATACCTATGCCCGTATGGACCTAGTGGGGAGATCGGTGGAGTCGGCGGCCGAACCCAGGGAACTAAGGAAGTTAGTTCTCACCCCACCACTATTACGGGGCACAGGCGCGAGTACCGGGCGACGGCGTGGCAGGCATAGCGCCCTAGTCCGAGGTAGCGGCCACCTATGGTATTAGAACCACCGACATATGTACGAGTGTAGATGATGTATAGGTGTGAGATTTTGTGAGATGTTGTATATATATCTACTTTGAGGTTGTGTAAAAGAGGTTGCTGTAAATGATAAATGGGAATAGAAACTTGGATGTAATAATTAAGTATTCTCTCTTTTATACTTGTATGAATTTACTTGTATTACTTGCTCTTGTATGGTTGGCACTCTTTGTGCTTTGTTTAGTCATGAATAAAAACGAAATTCTCGTTCTTGTACATGACTCGTTTGTTGAGCCTTGGGCGGGCAGGGGAGGTGCTGTCCGTCCGGCGTCTGTTTGACGTGCCGTGCCGACCAAATTGGCGGTCGCGGGGCGTGACTGATAAGATGGTATCAGAGCCATAAGAGCAAGCAAAGAGAGAGTCTAGGGCGACCTAGGAGACCCTAGGATGGAAACCTAAGGCGATAGGTGCGTGAGTGGAACGTGGACCTATTGCGGTGGCGGAGGTTAAAGGATTGGGTCAATATGGTTATAAGTCTCTAGTAGGTGCTAGAGATGGACTCGAGTGGTATTAATTCTCGACTCGAGGTAATTATGTCGGCGGCCGACGACATAATACTAAGAGCCCAGAATAAGTACGCTCGCAAGCTTCCGCCCGATTTCGTTAGCGAGTTATGCGATTAATACTTGTGTAAACGTTGTTGGTAAGTTGTTAATCAACTTGTTGCATTTCAGGAGCTAATGGCGCCTGGGAGACGCGATACGCATAGGACCGTTCCGGTATCATCCCCGGCGGTGCCTGATTATGCGGAGTTGCCCGGGCAGGACGATCTGCCCGAGCAAGCGGAGTTGCCTGAGCAGGGTGAGCTACCTGGGCAGGCTGGGACGAGCATGGTGCGGGAGCTGCAAGCTCAAATGTTGGCGCTTGTCGGAGCAATGCAACGACAAGAGGTCCGATTTGGGCAGCTTCAAGCACTAGTGGAGCGCCAAGCGGCGGCGGCCGCGACGGCAACGGTGGACCGTGATCCGCCTGCACCTTCGGTACAAGTACCAAGTGTGCCTGGGGGTGAGGGGATTGCGACGGCTCCGGCGGTGGCACCTTCCCCACCGGCGAGTGCTCCTTTGGCCGCCTCGGGTTCCGCTACACTTGATGCGGCGGCCGAAGAAGCGGAGCGAGAGCGTGGTTATACGGCGCTCGCGAAGTTTGCGAAGTTTCGCCCTCCGACGTTCGATGGTGAGGTGCTTGATCCATGGATTGTGGAGAATTGGTTGGCCACAATGGAGACGTTGCTCGAGAACACCTATGCCTCGGAACGGGATAAAGTCCAGTTAGCCGCTCACTGTTTCGACAAGAGGGCTCGACTCTAGTGGAGGGGAGTGAAGCGAGATAGATCTCCTAGTCTTCCGCCGATCGATTGGGAGGAGTTTTGGCGACTTATGTTCGCAGAGTACTTTCCCGATAGCGATAAAAGGAAGATGCGAGAAGACTTCAGGAAGCTAAAGCAGGGTGGACGTTCGGTTAGGGAGTATAAGCGGGAGTTCACTCATTATGTGAACTGTGTCCCCGATGTCGCGAGAACGGATCAGGAACGAGCAGAGTGCTTCGTTCGGGGACTCCGGCCCGATGTTTTCCGTACGGTTCACGCCTTTAAGTTTCTATCCTTTGCGGAGGTGCTTGACCGTGCCTTGTGGGTCGAGCATGGAAATGTGTGCGTTCGAGAGGAACGCGAGACCTTCGACAAGGGCAACGGGAAAAAGCGCCCTGGTGGTAGTTCGGGGGGACAAGTTGGTTCCCAGAAGCCCCCGAAGTACCCGAAGAGGCAGACTGAGAACCAGGGACCTATGCGATGTGTGATCTGCGGTGGGGAGCATCGCGCTGGGAATTGTGAGTATCGGGCAGGACGGTGTTTTAGGTGTGGTCAGGCGGGGCATGTGAGCCGTCAGTGCCTAGAGGGGTCACCGCCTATCTCGTCTGTTGCATCTGCCCCAGCGACTCCGAGGCAGTTTGGCGGAGTTCCGCCTGCTGCTGTGTCTGCGAGACGTGCGATGGCGCCGCGTCAGCCTGAGGTGACCCGGTCGGCTCCGAGCGGTCGTGTGTTTGCCGCTCAAGCGGAGGGACCTGCTAGGGTCGAGGAACGTGACACCGTGGCAGGTATGATTTAATTAAGGCAATCATACACTTCTGCAAGATATAGACTTAAAAATTACATGCATTGTCTTGTGGTCGTGGGCTACTATTTATACGTTAATATAGTAGGGACCAAATGGACGGGCTGGTGTATATAACCGGGCATGCTTATATGGTGGGAGTGTAGCGCCTGCTGGAGCAGGTAGAGAGCTAGAGGGCACTAGCAAATTGCTGGTGATGGCCTGTGGATAGAATGGGACTCGTGATAGAGATGGAGTTGGCGGACGTCTCTCAAGGTCATAAGTGGAAGATTGCGAGAGTCGAGCCATGGTATTTGAGGATCTCTGGAGAGTCCGGAAATTTCGGACGTGATTCCAGATAGAACGACGGCAAAAGGCGTATTCTTTGTTGAGAAAGTGATTGGTTGGTGGCCAAGTGCAAGCACGTGGGCCTAGTAGTACCTCGAGGTGAGGTTGGCGGGTTGTGCTTGTGGCCAGTGTGCATGGGCAGGGTTGCCTAATGCCGGACTTAGTGTGCAGCGTGTATGGCGCTCGAGTGGAGGTATCCGTGGAGTGCGGTGTTGATTCAGCCGGGGGAGTTTGTAGGCAGTAGCACCGTAGCATTGCTAGGTGTGAAGCGTGCCTGGGATAACTCGTTGGGCTGATGGCTTGCACTGGGTGCCTAGGAGCCGATAGTGACATGTGTTGCTCGGGTGAGCAAGCCGTTTGAGGCAACAGTTGTGGGTACTGCTCGAGGACGATCCGTGCCTGGACCACTCGTGGACTGTGGAGCACAGGCCCACGTGGACAAAGCGCGATCATTGTGAGTTACAGCGGCCCGGGGTAGGGCAGAGTTTTGGTCAGGACGATAGTCTGAGCGTAGACCCGGGAACGTGGAATGCCACGTGTTGGATCGTGAGATTGAGGATACACCAAGTGTGTACTGACCCAACCCGAGGATCTATAGTGGGTTGGGGTCTTGTTTGTTTACTCCTGGTTGGAGTGTGTGCGAATTCCTAAATGAGAATTTCGCCAGGAAGTGATAATTGGGTCTGCGCCGGTGAGCGAGAGACGCTAGGCGTAGTTAAAACCAGTTTAAGCGGTAGGCTTACGTAGAGTTGGTGGCCTTTGGCTCACATTTATATGGAAACCGAGGATCGGTAAGGCCGGTAACTCTATTAATGAGATTGGCTTAGATTCACGAACGGAGTGTTCGTGTGAACTCGTTGCAATGACGAAGTTGAATTGGACGTGGCTTATGGTGTCAAAGGATGAAATGCTCTCGTGAGATATTGAGCTGATGGATAGCCACGAGGAATAAGGAATAATGCACTTTCAGTGTTTTGTTTGATTGGTGTGAGTGAATCTAGTCTCACATCTTTCGTAGTGGGCCTTTGGACAATTCCGATGAGTAAAAGGCCACTGCGAGATGGAAAAGTGCATTGGAATCCCCGATTGCCCGATAAATCGAGTTAGGGTATGAATTGGGTTGAAGTGAGTTAGTTTCGAGGACGAAACTCCTTTTAAGGAGGGGAGGATGTAAGGACTCAAAACTGCGGAACGAGAAACTGGACTATGATTCAAATTGATCAAAGTCAAGTTAGGAATGCCTTAGAGTGATTAAAGACATTAAGTAAGCTAAAGGTGCACCGGAGTCGGTTCCGAAGCCTTGTTGTGAAATCTGCACAAATCTGTAGATTTTGCCTGATAGGACCGGTCCCTCCTTCAGGGAGACCGGTTCCCGTACGCAGGTTTTGGGCGGTCGCATAAAAGGACCGGTCCCTAGAGGTGGGGGACCGGTCTCTCTGCACGAAAATGCCCAAAAACAGGTTGTTCATTGAGGGTTAAGTGGAAAGGGTATTATGGTAATTTGGTTACCAAGAGAGCTAAATAGACTTGACCACTCCCTCTCCACCTCATTACTTGCTGCCTAAGCAAAGGAAAAGACTTCTCTCTCTCTCTCTTGGCTGATAGAAGTAAAAGAAGGAGAAGTGGAGAAAGAGCCTAGGAGAGTGAGATTTCCCTCTCTAGCTTTCCTCTACAACAAGTAGAGAGCTTCTTTAGGTAAGCTTTGGTTTTCTAAAGCTTAGATGTTTCTAGGGTTTTCTTATATGACCTTAGAATTGGGTTTTGGTGCCTCTAGAACTCTATCTAGTTGCTAGAAGCAAGATTCTAGAGATCGTTGCGGCTATTTTGCCGAAGTTGTGAGTTAGGGCTCCTAGTGCGAATTTGCTAACGGTTAGGGTTTGATCTAGTTTAACCCTATGTTTATGAAGGTTTTAGGCTCACGAGTACTCCCGCGAAAACAGTTAGCGATTCCGACGAGCGAGTGCGGAGAAATCAAGCCGGGAGCCTAAATTGGTTCAGATTGCCGTAGAGTGCGGCGACGCTTGCGAGGGTTCGGCAAAGTGCGCCGGTGGAGCCTACACTGTATTAGAAGGTGGGGGGTGTCCATCCCGGCTGGCCGCTCCTATGTGTCCGTATGTGCATGTGTATATAGTATCGATCTAGTGTAAATTGTCGAATGCATGTTAGGGTGAGATAGTTCCTTTATTGCATGACATTCTAGCTAGTGTAGCAAGATAGCTTGACACTAGGGTAGAATGCATGACTAAAGGCGAACAATGACATAGAAATCCTAAAGTAGAAAACTTACATGAGTTGGCAAAACTGAAAGACATTCCTTTATTTGCATGTGATTCTAACTAGTGTAGCGAGGTGAGCTTGACACTAGGGTAGAATACATGAATAAAGGTGAATGATGACATTGAAACTCTAGTGTAAAGAACTTGTGTGAGTTTGACAGAACCGAGAACAAATGATAACCTAGATCGAGTGGCATCTAGTTGAATGATAACCTAGATCGAGTGGCATCTAGTTGAATGATAACCTAGGTCGAGTGGCATCTAGTAAATTAGAACATTGACAAATGACATGTTAAACTAGAGGTTAAGTGAACTCTACGCATGATGAACTAGAGGTGATAGTTCTGGGAGTTGTTAACCTTAGTTGATAGGGTGTCCTCAGTTGGCGAGGATTGGATCTTACTCACGCAGTCTGTTTGAGCTTGTGGTGGTCGCTCCACACAAGCAGTGCACTCCGGAGTTGTCACACGAGCGGGGTAGCTCACCGGGTGGGATACGAGCGGGGTAGCTCCTCACCCGTTGGACTGGGAGGTGAGTCGGGCGAAGGGGGGGTAGCTCTTCACCTGTGAGATTTGAGCGGGGTAGCTCTTCACCTATAAGATTTGAGCGGGGTAGCTCTTCACCTATTAGATTTGAGCGGGGTAGCTCATCACTGGGGGATTTGAGATATCAGTTGAGGCGAAATGCGGGGTAGCCCTTCACCTCTTCACCTACTAGATTTGTAGTGTGAGTACCATGAGATTTGAGATTTTAGATGGGGTAGCCTAGTGGATTGGGTAACGAAAGAATATGTTTCCTGTTAAACATAGTATAGTGTGATAGTTTCCTTTATGCTAATTAGCATGTTTACTTATGTTGTTTAACATAGTAGAAATATCGATAACATGCTTTACTGCTTTCCATATAAATATCTATCTGTGCATACCTATGCCCGTATGGACCTAGTGGGAAGATCGGTGGAGTCGGCGGCCGAACCCACTGGGAACTAGGGAAGTTAGTTCTCACCCCACCACTATTACAGGGCCCGGCGCGAGTACCCCGGGCGAGGAGCGTGGCAAGGGCATAGCGCCCTAGTCCGAGGTAGCGGCCACCTATGGTATTAGAACCACCGACATATGTACGAGTGTAGATGATGTATAGGTGTGAGATTTTGTGAGATGCTGTATATATATCTACTTTGAGGTTGTGTAAAAGAGGTTGCTGTAAATGATAAATGGGAATAGAAACTTGGATGTAATAGTTAAGTATTCTCTCTTTTATACTTGTATGAATTTACTTGTATTACTTGCTCTTGTATGGTTGGCACTCTTTGTGCTTTGTTTAGTCATGAATAAAAACGAAATTCTCGTTCTTGTACATGACTCGTTTGTTGAGCCTTGGGCGGGCAGGGGAGGTGCTGTCCGTCCGGCGTCTGTTTGACGTGCCGTGCCGACCAAATTGGCGGTCGCGGGGCGTGACAATTAGCACAACCATAGAAGAGTCTGCCGGGATTTGCGGATGTGTGAGATGCCTTAATCACTGCTTGTTTGCTACAGTAGCATAATATGTGATTGTTCATTTTCTGTACTCATTTTTCTTGACAAAAAAGCTGACCTGCAATTAAAGATAAGTAATTTATTATTTTTCTACTTTGATGGCAGCAGCTAATGTGAACATTATCATATGTATAAAATAATTTTCTATACTAGAATTAGCTTGACAATTTCTATTAGTGTAATTAATTAATAAGCTTTAATATATGTAATAGTTTGGATAATATTATAAACTTTCTTACCAAATAAGCTTTTACCCTAAAGAAATATAAAATGCCTACCCAAAGAAATATAAAATGTGCAAATATTTAATTTCTACCCAAATAAGCTTTTACCCTAAGAAATATAAAATGCATACCCAAAGAAATGCAAAATATGCAAATACATGTTTCAGAGATAATTTCAATCAAACCACAAAATCTTATTGCAATGAAACCCTAGACATAAATAGGGCACTGATGGAACCCTAAGGTCTCATGTGCATGCTAGAGATCAGTAAGAGAGCAAGGCATTGTTGGAAATCATAAAGTGGCATACACATTCCAGAGAGTGAGCAAGCGAGAAAAAGAAAGTGAGCGAGAGAAAGAGAGTGAGCAAGAGAAAGAAAGCGAGTGAGCGAATGAGACAATGAGAGTGGGCGAGAGAAAGACAATGAGTGAGCGAATGATACAAAGAGAGCGAGGGAGAGAAAGGACTTACCTGAGAAGAGGTTTTCTCCTGTTCATGAAGAGGGAAAGACTCTGTTGCTTTCTTCTTTTCTTTTTGGATGGGGTAGAAAACGGAGAAGTCGACGTCCGTTCGAATAAATGCCTTGTTAACTCCCGCTTAATCTTGTCGCACCAATCTTGATGCGATCGTGCGGTAGAAATGGCTGATACTTTTAAAAGTATCCCAGCTAAACACACTCTCTCTCTCTCTCTCTCTCTCTCTCTCTCTCTCTCTCTCTCTATATATATATATATATATATATATATATATATATATATATATATATATATATATATATATATATGTATAACCTACATGAAGTATAGATTATTTTGAGTTGATTATATATCCAATCTTTGAAAGTTATTTTTGTATATTTTTGTCAAAATAATGTCAAAATAAATGTGAGCTTAATTAAAAAGGGAGCGGAATTTATATTTTTGTCAACCGTTCAAAATGATCAACCGTTCGAATGAATTACGTATATTTTTGTCAAAATAAAAATAAATAAAATAAAATAAAAGAAGAGCGAATTCAAAAAAAAAAAGAAAAGAAAAGAAAAGAAAAAAAGGGAGCAATATGAAAATCGAATTATATATTATAGAAAATCGAATTATTATATGAAAAATAGTGTCAGTAGGAGTGAGATTTGTTTTTCTGTAAAACCATATATTAGGATGATTTAAGTGTTTTCAATAAAATTAACATATTATATATATTTAAAAGGGATATTTTAGTCATTAAAAGATGACGTCATTTTTCTCATTAGTTAAAATTTGATAAATATAGAATTTATTTATTTATATATTATAATAAAATTTAAAGATATACAAACACACTCGTTTATTAGTTCAGCCAAATTAATACAAGTGCAATGTACGTACGTTACATGCATGTTAGCATAACGATAAAATTATATTTTATTCAATATATATAGGTCAAAAGGCACTAAAATAGGCATGTAAAAAGAACTATTATTATCCATTATGATCAAGCAGTGTAAAAAAAGAAAAGAAAAAAGAAAAAAAAAAAGAAAAAAAAAAATAAATGACTGTGGTAATATATATTGACATGACATGTGAAAGAATTAATAAATCAGTCATGTAATAAATATGGAAAAAGATTTTTGCTAGGGTAATACCACAACAGAGAATTGTCCTTATGCCATAAAACTTCAATAAAGAAAAAAAAAGAAAAAGAAAAAAGATTGGTTGGCACTTATCTGTAAAGTAGATATTTCTTAAAAAAGGCATAATAATTGGTTACGTTATCCAATCATCGGTCTATTAAAATATGTGGAGTTCAAACCATAGTTAGTTAATTCAGATTAAAGAAAATTAGAATACGGATATAATTCGGATAAAATTAAATCTTCTAATTTTTAAATTCGTTGAAAAATACGGCTAAAAAACGGATTCGGTAATTATTCGGATACGCGATTTATACGGATATTATACGTTCACCAATTAAAAATTCGGGATCAAAAATTCGGCTATTAAATTAATTTTTTTCTCTCAAAATTTATACTATTAGCATAAGTACTCATATTTCTTAAAATATAAAAATAAAAAGCTACAAAATTAAGCTAATTAAATAAAAAATATAGCAAACTATATTATTATTCTTATAAATAAAATATTATATAATAATATTTTTATATAAAAATAGAATCATATATATATATATATATATATATATATATATATATATATATATATATATATATATATATATATATATATAATGAGTAATGAGATAGTGACTAATGAGAGGGAGGTCCACAGTGGACCTCCCTCTCATGCGGTCCACGAGGCCGAAGTGGCCTCGTGGACCGCGCACCATTCAATTCCCCAAAAGCCGCGATTCCTTCTTCTTCCCCAAACCCAAACCCAGCGCCATTTTTCTCTCTCTCTCGAGCTCCCGAGTTCCAAACTTAATTTTTTTCTCAAAATTTATAAAATAAATTTTGCAAAAATATTTTTAGGGACAACCATTGTTTGGAAAAAAAAAAAAAAAATTTTTTTTTATCCCTTCCGCGACGAAAGCGGCGGCGGAGGAGGAGGACGACGACAATGGCGGCGACCACGCGACCCGTGTGAAACCCCAGATAGTCCTATATATGAGATATAATAGGGCTAAACTCTTAATCTGACTTAAGCATTTTGGGTGGTGGCAAGGCCCAAGAGGTTAAGAGAGTTAAGCGTGCTAGGACGGGAGTAGTCTTAGGATGGGTGACCCCCTGGGAAGTTGGGGCGTCACGGATGGTATCGAGCCACCTGGGAAGTGTGAGATGAGTCTCGGCGAGTCGAGTGCGGATGACGGGCCAAGCGAGACAGTCTTACATCGCAATCTTGTGAGTGTGGCTGACGAGGACGTCGAGCTTAAGGAGGAGATTGTGAAACCCCAGGATAGTCTATATATGAGATATAATAGGGCTAAACTCTTAACCCGCCAAGCATTTTGGGTGGTGGCAAGGCCCAAGAGGTTAAGAGAGTTAAGCGTGCTAGAACGGGAGTAGTCCTAGGATGGGTGACCCCCTGGGAAGTTGGGGCGTCACAACCCGCGAGTCCGCGACCGCCGGTTTTTTGGACGAATCATTCGCGAATCTCGAATGATTCGCGGATAAGTATTGTTGGCGAAAAAAACGCGATTTTTTAACCATTTTTTGGAAAAATACGTATACGGGCGTTTAATACGGTAAACTAAAAGTTCGCGTATAATTCGCGAATTAAACGCGAATTAACTAACTAAGGTTCAAACATGAAAGTTAAAAATAAAATATAAAAGTTATCCAATCATCGGTCTATTATAATATATACTACAACAAAATATGTTTTAGACGATACTTTTTAGACGACGCTTTCTTCTAGCGTCTTTAATATTTAGTATTTGCCGGCACTATGATTAAGCGTCGCCAATATATAAATATATTTTTATCAAATATTTATATACATTTTTCGACGCTATATTAAAACGTAGGTATATTTATCCATTTATTTAATGACTCTTTACCCGATGCTTTTACAAACGTCGGGATTATTTTTGCCGAAGCTTTAAAGCGTCGTTAATTATTATTTAAAATGTCTTTAAATGCAATTTTTTTTGTAGATATACCATATTATTCAAAATATCAGTTTGTTAGTTAATGACAAAACATATATATTATTTTAATAATTGATATACTTGAGGTTTTTAAATTTGAAAATTAGTTATTTTACATTTTTAATTAAGTTTTTTTTTTTAAAAAAAATGAATAAAGGAAAATAACTCTCTAAATAGAAAAAAAAAGAAAAAAAAAAAAGAAAACCTAAGTGCTTGCTTCAAAAGGTGTGCTTGCATGATTTTCGGATACGTGGCCGATCTACCATGCATGCAAGGTTACGCTCGTGTGTGAAAGAATGCATGGCGTGACTAGTTAAACTGTAGCTATGGGGAGACTTGCACGTGACAACTTTTTTTTTTTTTTGGTGCCCTTTTTTGTGTCACGTGCTTCGGCCACACTTGGGATACAAACAATTTGTTGATTTAATTAGTGGCTTGGTGCTTGCGTTAAGCATCAAACCAAGTAATTAAGTTACTTACTCAATGTTAAATTATCCAGTATAATTTTATTTTGATGTCGGAATAAATTATACAATAATAATTTGAGCAATGCTTCAATATACCATAAATATTAAAATTAAACTCTTAATTAGTAAAGGGTATAGTTGGATTTTAATAAAGTAACATATTAAATAGGTTACCAATTTGAATTTGTTAATATGACAATATTGAAAAAAATTAGTAGTGTATACTAAATTTGTCAGCATCTTTTATTTAGTTTTGTTACTTATTAAATTAGATAATACCCAATTTGTTAAGTATCAAACTCAAAAAAATATTAAATTTAAATTTAAAGTTTTGAAATTGGTATTGTAATGTAAAATTTTAATTTCAAAATTTATATTAAATTTTTAAATTTTGAATCTACATTGTACTTTTAATTTGAAAATCAAATTTTAATTTTTGATTTAAATTAAAATTTTGAATTTGAACTGAAAGTTTTATTTTAAATTTGTGTCTTATATTTAAAAATTGAATTTGATTTATAATTAAGTTTGTTATGTTGCTTTGCATTTAAATCTGTAATTTAATTGTAATTTGAATTCCAACTATTATTGTAGGTATTTGAGAAGGTTATAGTATTTTTTAGTTGGATAAAATTGATTTTTTAGGCCAAAATATTTTTTTATGACCAAAATACCCTTTAAATAGGTATCTGGTGAATGGTGTACCTATGCCAAAATAGTAAGTAACTTCTAGAATCATATTACATCTCAACCATCTATGCAAAAAAATAAATGGTCAAGATTTACACAAGATTTAGATGATGTAATTAAGAGTTTAATTTTAATACTTATGGTGTATTGAAGTATTGCTCTAATAATTTATTCGGCACGACAGTATATTTTTGTGAGTTGAATAAGTTTGGAGTTTGATTTTCGCTTCATAAATTTTTTTTGATATTTATAATTTGAAACGAAGGAATATTATATACCTTTGAAGTGGTTTACAGTACATGTATTGTAAAAAATGAATTGATCAAGAGGAATATTGTGATATAAATCCATTCTCAATATTTGATTATATTTCTCGATTATCTATAAAAATTATAAAATTTAATTTTTAGAATCAAAGTTTGAATTTTAGCGGTGCTAATTGTCGATATGAATGTTCGTTATCGAAAATGATATAGAAATGAAACCTTATACATTACATCTTAATTGATATATGTCCTCTTAATTTTAAATTTTTTAAATTTTTTTGTGTTATTTTTCCACATTGAACTTGGAGAACTGCTAAAATTAAAGGCTCCTCTAAGGCACTTCTATTTAATTACTTATATTGGTCAAAATATTAATTGATTAATCAATATAGATATTAGCTATTACATAAACACACTAAATAATTATTAATTTACCTAATATTTTATTACAAAATTAGTTAATTGATTAATTTAGCTAATTAATTAATAAAATAATATATAATATATTAATTAATAATATATTATTATTAAATTAGCACTATAATAAAAATTTATGCCAATTTTTAAAAAAAAAACTATTAAAGTCTAAATATAAAAGTCAATCCAACTAAAAACAAAAAGTTCCTCAACTCAACCAACCTATCCAATCCACTGAATCCACTCGACTCGATTACAAATAGAAAAAGGAAAAAAAAAATGATCATCAATTTAATTCTTTCTCCTCCTTAATTCGCCACTTCAATCGACGAGGTAGGGTTCCGGTGGTTGGAGTTCAGCTGCGAGGATCTCGTAGGGACTGTAGAGAGTTATGATCGCCACATGTCCCTCCGCCACTGGTCGCTAGAGGAATGAGTGCAAATTTTTCTTCTTTTTTTTTTTTTTTCCTTTTTCTATTTTTCTTTTAAAATATCGAGGCGGCACCATATATAGTGATCCCACATATAACAATACTTTCAAAATGTGTCGGTAATTTAGCCAGCGCGCAACACTTTTTTTTTTTACCTATACCAACATTTAAAAGTGTCGTTAATTATACACCATTTTTATTGTAGTTTAGTAAGGTATAAAGAGAATAAATCATTAAGAGGGGAGATTAATTAAATAAACTCATTCCCCCCCTCTAGTGTTGGGATAAATTAGAGATTAATAAAGTGGTCTATTTTCACTTTATCTCTAAAACCAAACACTGCCTAAGGCTTCATTTGGAATTGCGGAAAAATTGCGTTATATATAGTGAGAAAGTACTATAAAAAAATATCTTATCTGTTTACATACGTATACCATGCGTTCCGCATATGGATGAGTCGGTCACAATATATATATTTTCGACGGACCCACTAGGAAAAGCAAAAATATATCTCTTTATATGGGATGATAGGGAGATCGTATTACGTATTACGTGCAGTGAGAAAGTACGATGAGAAAATACTCTGTTTCCGTACATAATATTATAATCCGCATGTTGCGATGACTCAGTTACGATATATTTTTTGCGGCCAACGAAAATATATCCCTATATATATATATATATGCTTTTTCTTCGACTCAATTTTATCTAATTATAATGGATATATATATCCCTATATGTTTTTATCAAATTAAAAGCCTAGTAAGTAAACCAGAACCAGACGTGCTCATCTATCTACTAGTGTGGAAAAAGTGGTATTCGGGCTGACGATCGAGCGAGGGTGCGCAAACCCCTCCCTCGTGACTGACGCGACTAGTCCCAGAAGCGAACCAAGTCGCCGTGCGTCACCCCCTCCCCACCGCGCACGTACTCCATGTGATCTCCTCCTCCTCCTCCTCCTCCTCGCACGCGCCCCATGCACGCATATATGCACGCTTGCAAACGGAGGCGCCCACGGAATATATGCATGCATGTATACATATTCAATTTCCGGCTCGACACGTGCATCTGCCTCCTCCACACGATCGATTATAAATACCTCTACCCGGGGCCTACAAACACAAAACCCTAATTAACTATATACTCTCCCCTAATTAAACCCATCCATCCACACTAGATCTAGAGTACACACACACATATATATAGATATATAGCGAGGAGGAGTTAATTTTATACACATATACATATATATAGTATTATTATTGTTATATTATCGCGCGTTGAGAGTTTGTGCGCATTTTGTGTTCAGTTTGAGGAGGAAGATCTAGCTAGAGGAGGTATAGTAATCTGTTTATACACATCATCTCTACGTACTGATCTTACATGGTAACAATTAATGTTTAGATCTTAATTATCTTAATTCTTTGATTTTACTATCTAAGAGTTACAGTATTTTTTGAAATGAATGTACGTATGATATTTAAATTAACTATATTTGTAAATATGTATACTGAGATTAGATACTAAAATTAAAACTTTCAAACTTCAGTCACGTATTTTGAAAACTATTAGGTATGTTTTCAAATTGTCTGTTGTAATGGTTGCTATACTTTGAAGTTTGAATCATTTTTAATCTGATATCTCATTTTCTTTGTGTTTTTTTTTGGGGGGGGGGTTAATTCTTCCTCAGTTGAATATCCCTACTTGCCATGGCTACCATGACTGCATCTCAGCTCATCTCAAAATGCGCGGTCGCGAAGCACTGCGGTGCAACCGATTCGAAGCCGAGACTGTTCCAGAAGAAAGTAACTGCAGATTTGAAGAAACAAGCAGGCACTGCTTATCATGGACTGAGATCTCAAAACAAAATCGACATGCTTCGGATGAGGGCAATCGCGAAACCAAAAACGAAGCAAGCAGCTACGAAGCGCGACGGCGGTGCAAGTAAGAGGCCGTGGGCGGTTGTCATATGCGGGAAGGGGATGAACTTGGTCTTTGTTGGAGCTGAGATGGCTCCTTGGAGCAAGACGGGGGGCCTCGGCGACGTTCTCGGAGGACTTCCACCGGCAATGGCGGTACATATTACTTGTTATCTCACGATTTTCACTTCGCCACCATTGAAATGTATGCCGAAACCTGTATATTACCACATCATGCATGAAACTAGCTAGAACACTTCTTTTGGTGACTTTACATGATCACTTTGTGTGTAATGCGAATTAGATCATGATACTAACTAATACGGGAGGTTTATGTAATTTAGCCTTTTTGTTTTCTGTATCTGATGATGATACCTGTGTACGTAGGCGAACGGACACCGCGTCATGACGATAGCGCCGCGCTATGATCAGTACGCAGATGCGTGGGATACAAATGCTTTGGTTCAGGTCAATCGGCAGATTTTCAGATATCTATATATGCATGACTGCTAAAGTTTGTTGCAGCAAATAGTGATTTTAGATTGCTTCCCATTGCGCAGGTGAAAGTCGGGAACAGCTACGAAACTGTGCGCTTCTTCCACTGCTACAAAAGAGGCGTTGATCGCGTTTTCATCGATCACCCTATGTTCCTTGCAAAGGTCGAATTTCTATTACTAGCATATATATCAACGCGTTCTTTGATTCCTTTTCTTGTTTTGACGCTTTAAGAATCGTTCCAAGCTAACATTTTGACATGAAATTTTCAGGTTTGGGGCAAAACTGGTAGCAAGATTTATGGTCCTACCACTGGAATAGATTATCAGGACAATCAGCTTCGCTTTAGTCTTTTTTGCCAGGTACAGTAAAATTAATGTTTTGTAGGATTCAATTCCCTAGCTACATTGGTCAAGTTATAAATGGTGCATGATCTTGTTCTTGTTTTTTTACTCTTTGACCTAAAAATATGCAAATTTCACTAGATTTAATCAACTGATCTACTTATATCAAATTGTGAAGAATTTTGTTGTGCTCATGATTTTTGGTTAATTCTCGTTAATGTGTACATGACACAACCATGCAGGCTGCTTTGGAAGTTCCTAGAGTGCTATTTCTCAACAACAGCCAATTTTACGCTGGACCTTACGGTGCGAAATGCATTTTTATTTGATATTTACATTTTTGCAAGCTATTACCTAACCTTTTTAGTTCTTGTCAGTCACATAAACCTCACTCAGAGTTCTCTACCTATAGGAGAGAACGTTGTGTTCATCGCCAATGATTGGCACACCGCGGCTCTACCGTGCTACTTGAAGAGCATGTACAAACCCCATGGCATTTACAGAAGTGCCAAGGTTTGTATAATCTCCTTCCTTTCTTATTTTGTTCATGGTTTTTATATCAATTATGAGGAAATTATAGCTGATGATAAGAAGCTGCCGACACTCGATCTTACGCCAATTTAGGTTGCTTTCTGCATTCACAATATCGTGTATCAAGGACGGTTCGCGCTTTCTGACTTCTCCCTCCTTAATCTCCCAGATTACTTTAGACCCTCGTTCGACTTCATCGATGGGTACGGCTGATCCATTCAAGTGTTTTGCTGAACTTCTTGTTAACTGGCAAACTTCATTGTATCCACATTTCGGGTCTTTCTTTGCTGCAGGTACAACAAACCTGTGAAGGGTAGGAAAATAAATTGGATGCAGGCTGGCATACTAGAATCCGATAGGGTGTTAACTGTGAGCCCATACTATGCGCAAGAACTCGTTTCGGGAGAACAGCGGGGCGTCGAGTTGGACGACACCCTGCGCAGGAGCGGAGTCACTGGAATCATAAATGGAATGGATGTCAATGAGTGGAATCCTTCGACCGACAAATATATTTCCGTTAACTATGATGCATCAACTGTGAGAACCCCTCAATTTATGTTGCTCAACCCTTTTTTTGTTTTGTTTTCGCGGCTGATCGAACACTCACGAAAGAAACTAATAAATGTTACAGGTAACGGATGCGAAGGCGCTCAACAAGGAAGCATTACAGGCCGAAGTTGGATTGCCTAAAAATAGGGAAATTCCTCTCGTAGCTTTTATCGGAAGGCTCGAAGAGCAGAAGGGATCAGATATTCTGGTAGCAGCCCTTCCAGAGATTTTGGATGAGAATGTTCAAGTCATCGTTCTCGTAAGTATTGAATGAACTCTACTTTTAAGCTTTTTTTTCTTTTCTTTTAATTCTTGAAGCTTCTACATGAGTAAATTCAATCTTCTATAGGGGACTGGGAAGAAGAAGTTTGAGACGCAGTTAGAGAGTATAGAAGAAACCTTCCCTCAGAAGGTAAGAGCAGTAATGAAGTTCAATGCTCCCTTAGCTCACCAAATGATGGCCGGAGCCGATATAGTCGTAGTCCCGAGTCGATTCGAACCGTGCGGTCTCATCCAGTTACAAGCGATGCAATATGGCACGGTACAATCTCCTCTCATTTCTTAGTTCAATGTTAGCACTCTTTAGCTGTGACTAAATGGTAACATGCTAATACTGAATAGTAACATCCTTTTAATTCAGATCTGCGATTTTCAGTCCTTTCACGAGCTTAGGATGCTCTTGTTGCTTACATATATAAGGCTCAAAAGTGAGCATCCTAATGAAATTTTGTTCCTGAGTGTCACCATTAGTAACTGTTGGAAATATTAGGGCAGCGGAAACTTACAAACCGGATAGCCAACGTATCCGGGAACCCAAATCGGATCGCTCTGCTTGTTTTACTAGCCTTCTTGGATCGTCCTGTCTTGATGCTTCTTGATCTCCCACGTTTCTCGCCTTCTCCCACGCGTACGCCTTACGCCACGGATGTCAATCGAAGAGGGCTACCAGAGTCCTCTTCAATGTCCACACTCCAAAACCCCGGAACGTAGGTGGAAATCCGAGAGAGGAAGAAGAGAGATAAAGAGGAGATTTCGTATTCGATTGTCTCTACTCAAGAGAATAGGGGACGTATTTATAAAATAACGGAACCCCTAAATATCCTGAATCCTACCAGGATTAGGATAAGGTTCGGAATATCTATTAACATATAATAGATATTCACTAGGAGATACGTTTCTTAACCGACAAGAAACATATAATTTATTCTTATCCTAAACTTATTAGGATAAATCCCAATCCACAACTTAAGTGGATCGGGTTTAATTAAGACCCGCCAATGTGGACATACCACATGGCTTCAGTAACAAATTAAGTAAGATATCAACTGCTACTAGAGCAAATTAATAGGCTTCAAATACTGCTGTTGATTAACTTCAATGTGTTTATTTCTGCAGCCTCCCGCATGCGCCTCGACCGGTGGACTTGTCGACACAGTTAAAGAAGGCAAAACTGGTTTTCATATGGGACTGCTAAGCGCCGACGTAAGAAAATATTTCTTTCTATGTAAATGATGCGTACGCAGTTCCATTCGATCAATCACATTCGATCAATCACGCGGGTTAAATTAATTCCTTGTTTCTTCAAGTGTGATGCTGTCGATCCTGCCGACGTAAAGAAGGTCGTCGAGACTGTGAAACGGGCCGTTAAGGTCGTGGGGACCAGCGCTTTCAAGGAGATGATTCACAACTGCATGGCTCAAGATCTCTCATGGAAGGTAAGCATCGAAAATGAAACCTAAACTTCCAAAAAGGTTTTTTTTTTTAAAAAAAAAGGAAAAGAGAAAATGAAAAGTGATGGATGCAATTTCTTGTTCTGTCTCTCCTATATAGGGACCGGCCAAGCAGTGGGAGAGCTTCCTCCTGAGCTTGAATGTCACTGGAGGCGAACCTGGAATCACCGGAGAGGAAATCGCCCCGCTTGCTGCGGAAAATATAGCTGCTCCTTGAAGGCATTGAACTTAGAAACTTGTGAAAGGCCTGTCGAATTAAATTAGCTTAAACAATATTGATGTTGCTTGTTTTCTCTATTGGTTGTGTTATGTCAATTAATTTGCTGTATGGTTTGTTGATAGGAACCTTTGTATGTACTATGCAGTGTTGATCATGTATCCTGTTATGGCTTTGTTGTGTTATTTTCAAATCTATTGTTTTTTTTTTTTTTTATCTTTTTTTTTTGTATCCGCAGATGTGCAGATGTGAAGGATTGCCTTTTTATATAGTTTGATTTTATTAAAGATAAGAGTTTCTTTTTTTTTCCTTTTTTTTTTTTCTCTGAGCATTTTTCTTCTATAGTTACATGCAGGGCGCCATCAGTCCAAGCCTAGCATATCTGAAAATTTAAAATTACATGCAGATATATATCATTGTTTGCATCTTTTCTGGTTATTAGATGTAAATGATTTGTGTGGACAATTAATCTAACTGAACTGTTTTTAAGTATCATCATTTTATCCAAAGCTATATATATTTCATATGTTGTTTTACGCCATATATTTCCTGCTACTGGTGGGTAATCTAGTATTCTGATGTGCTACCAAATTAATAATTAATAGTTGTTAACTTTTTTTATCGGATATCATGTTCGAGTTCCTTAATTAGGCCCTTATATTTATGGAACAAGAACACCTAAGAAATGGGTCTGGCGCATTGTTAACAGTATGCTGTAACAATTTCAACATTTGCATATTGAACATGCATGCACCTAATGAAAAAAGAAGAAGAAGAATGTAAAGATTTAAGGTGGAGAATCTCCATTGCATAATCTCGATTGGTTCATATATAGGGTGTCTACTAGAAATAAGACACTGGCATTAATTCCTGACAAAATTTCAATCAAGTATAATGTTCGCCGCTTTACTTTTTATAGTAGTTGCAATGTACATAAATCTCATCTGGTTTTTTAATCCAAAGTCGACCAATTCACAAATCTTTGAGAGCATGAACATCTCGTTCGCATATATGTTTTATTTTCTAAAGCTCCATGTACTAAACACCGACATACTACCTATGCAAACACTGAACCAACTAGATAAAATTCCAGCATGCATGCTTAAAACAATATAGATCTGTTTAAATGACAGCATACTTTTTAGGAATCTCATCAGCCTACATCGATCGAACGATTGATTAATAAAAACTGAGTGAAGTTTTATATATGACTTTACATCTGATTATACATTTCGATACTTTCATTGTGTTGGATTCTCCCAACCATTGTTTTCTGATGATTTATGTTTTCAATATATACCTGCTTGATCCTCAGGCTTCAGCAAACACAATTCTTTCACATTTCGTGGGGGCTTGTTTCATCTTTAGAGCTGCTGCGATCAGTGACAGTGCCACACCTGGAAGGCATTCCGATCCCAAAAGCTGCGTAATCGATCTGTTTTCAGACAGTTAAATCATTGCTGGCTTAAACTCCTTTTCTTTTCTTCTTCTTCTTCTTCTTCTTCTGTTTTTCTCACCCTCCCTTTTTGCATTGCGGATAATTGTTCTAGTGATTTGTGTCAATATAGCTGTTCTTTCTATGGTTTTTTTTGGAGTAATGCTGGCCTATACTCTCTTTTTTTCGTTACCGTTTATTCACGCGTATTCAACGGTTCAGATTTAATTTTTTTTTAAATTATGACCTGCAATAGTATGTCACTTTGAGAGAGGTACCAGTTACCAGGTACCTCAAAAAAGAGTATTTTTATCTTTTAATACATAGATAATTTAGTCATTTTACCTCTATTATATTTTCAATTTTTTTTCTCTTTGTTTTTTTTTTCTCTCTCTATATTTCCTTTCATAATTTGGCATTTTATATAAGAAAATTTTCAAATGATTTGACAATACGATCTTTTGTATTTTCAAGTTAAATTAATTATTTTTGATTTGAAATATTTTAAATGTAAATATTGTTTACACACGCAAATATTAAAATTTGATATATTTTCAAGTTAATTAATTATTTTTGATTTGAAATATTGTTTACACACCCAAATATTAAAATTTTAATTAATTTCAAATTTTGAATTAAAATATTAATTTATATTTGAAATTATAAACCAAATTTAAAATTTAAAATTGATTTGATAAGCTTATTTAAATTATTCTATTTTTTCAGATCTAATTTCCTTTTAGTTAATTTTTTTTAACTTATTAAATACATTTAAATTATAAATATTTTAACCTACATTCAAAATTTTTTAAATAAGTGATACAAAATTAATGTTTAAACTATAGAAATTTAAAAGTTTCTTAAAATTTTTTTAAGTGTTTAATATTTAAAATTTAATGTGTAGCTAGAGAGAAGGGAGGACTTCTCCACTGCTGTTACTTCCCTTCTTCTTCATCTAGCTCAACCAAGGTGAAGGAGAGAAGCTCGGGTGGTCGTTTCTTCGCCGACGTCGCGCCGCGGAGCTTTTCGAGTGCATTTCCGACGCCGAGGTGCTGTGAGGGAGCTAGGCGAGCTCGGGATTTCGCCATCTTACACTACGACGATTCTAAGGGATTCCCAGAGGTGAGTGACCCATCTAGAACACCTCCATTGCTTCAAGTTCAACTAATTTCGAGCTAAGTTCGGACTGCTGCAGAAATCGACGTCGACTCGCCGTATTTCGGGCCGTACGCGACGTAGGAGTGGCGGATTTCGCTGAGACTTGACTCATTGGAACCGGGACGACGAGAGGAATCCAGAGAGCATTTACTTGAAATTTTTGAAGAAGGTTTGCCTACTCAAAATCATGATTTACTCCCTTGCTGTTTTCTTAATCAGATTTTCGAGCTGCTGCTGACTGCAGCGTCGACCCGCGGAGTTTTGACTAGTACTCTGTGTAGGAGTGTCGAAACGCGACGAAATCTGGGGCGTTGGATCCGTGACTTCGAGACGAAGAATCTGAGACCAAATTTGCAATTTTTGAAGCAGGTTAGCCCAGTTGAAGTCTGTTTTACTGAGCCGCTGTTTACAGAGCTAACCTGCAGTGCTGTTTCACAGTTTTCCAGCGTCGACCGTCGGTGTTTTGGGCCGTACTCAGCGTAGGAGAGGCAGAATTCGACGAAACTTGGGCCATTGGATTCGTGACTTCGAGACGAAGCTACAGAGCCCTTACTTGCTGAAATTGGAAAAGGTTAGCTTAGTCGGAATTAAGCTTTACCGAGCCGCTGTTTTTAAGCAGATTCGGGCATTGTATGACGTTGGGTTTTCTTCTTCGCAGCAGGATTTTTCGGACCTTGGCGGACCAGCGAGGGAGATCGAGTAGGATCTAGGACACCCTTGCTGCCAAGGGATTGCTATCGAGATGGGCATTCATCGGTTACTCCTAAGTAAAGTAGTCAACATGTATAGTTCATGTCATCGATATATCCTCGACTCGAATTCACGAATTTCAGCATGTTAAAATCTGAATTTTGGAGCAAGTTAAAATCTGAATTTTGGAGCATGACTATAAGTAGTAGTTTATACATGTTTGGACTTGGACTTGACTTAGGAGAAAACTACGATTGATCGTCATATGTTACACTACTAGATTTAGCTCTAGGAGCCGTATTGTGTCGTATCGTCGGGGAGTGCGACGGATACTCGAGTAGTGTAGTTTGTTTGACGCTCGCGGCTGTGGATGCCGAGCTTAGTTCTGTAGAGTTGTCGGGGACCGTTGGGGGCTGACGGTGGGCCCAGTTTACTGTTCGGTTACAGTGTGTGTGCCAGGGGCACGTGGTGTGTTATTGGTTAGACACAGTTACTTGACTATGCTGTGAGAGCGATTGAGCTCGACGGAGATACGCTTGCATACTCGGTTGGTTCGCACCCACGAGTGCCGCTCCGGAGTCTGGCTTTGTGCTTTTGCGTTGGTGTCACTGCGCCCTCGTGTGGGTTGCTCTCCACTAGCTACCTGGGGGTAGTTGTAGTGTTGCTTCGACAGGCGGGACGGGTGTTTCACAGTCCCTGGTGAAATTGGGTCAAGTTTTGGTTGGTACTACAGGTTGATAGTGTTCGAGCTTACAGAGTTGTGACTTATAGCTGTAGAGTGGTTCCAGCTTCTCTTTCTACTTTCCTGTTTACCCTGTAGACTTAGTGGGTGGACCGATGTTGTTTAGGGCGGCACCCACTGAGGACTACCTGTTTTTACAGTAGTTCTCACGCCCCTTCTCCTCCACCCTTGTTGCAGGGCCTTCGGCGTCGGCTGCTGCTCCCTCTGAGGTGGACCGTGGCAAGGGCGTCGCGAGTTAGAGCCCTTCCCGACTGGTGCTGAGTTAGCCGTCTTTCTCTACTGCAGGTAGTGACTTTTTGGGTTGTTCTTTTGTACATACACTTGTCAACTCGCTGGAGCGGGTAGTTGTGTTTGGGAACTTGTATGTATATAGATCTTATTTTACTACCTGTTTGTATTTATAGTATTTCAGCTCTTTGCTACGTTTTGTAGTATTGTATGTTATACAGGTACAGCTATGCTTCGTATACAGAGGAAATTCTTTTGTATACGGTGGATTTGTCGGCGTGCCCGGTGAATGTGCAACCCGGGGCGTGACAGATTAAGTTGGTATTAGAGCTTAGTATCAGGTCGTTGGGACCTAGGAACCTTAAGCTCGTAAACCATAGGAAGGCTTGACGCGAGAGGCGTGATTTAACGCGAAAGTCAACGATTGATTGTTCAAACTCATCCTAGAGTGGAGTGAGTGACTGAAGGAGTGTCTGTTTCGGTCCAGAAAAATTATGTTGGCTGCAGACGACGTAATTTTGAGGAGAAACAGGGACCACCTTCGAGACTTTCGATGATTGGGTCGAGTGTTTATGTATCTGACCTCATTTCTATGTGTGCAGCTATGCATCGCCGCAGAGGACGACCGCCGCTTAGGGGCCGCGCCCCACCATCGCCATCACCACACCAGATGCCCGAGTGGGCGGGGCTGAGTACTCGACCCGAGGCGAGTGTACCCCCTGTGGTGGAGCCGAGTACCCGACCGGAGACGAGTACGCAGCCGGACTTGAGCGCACAGTTAGCTGCCCTGACCGAGGTGACGAGGCAGCAGGGATTGTTACTGTAGCAGATGTGCGAGAGATTAGCCGCATCATCGAGCACGGCGGGAGGCACAGGAGCGATCACATTCCACCTCTGCTACCGGGGCACCCGCCCACCGCCACAGTCCCACCAGTGGAGATTCCTTCGACACCAGTAGCGTCTGCTGGAGGACCCGCACCACTGACAGAGGCAGAGCAGTAGCAGTTGATGAAGCGACTGGTCCATTTTCACCGTTTCTTCGCCGACCTTCGATGGTAGTAGTTTTGAGCCTTAGGTGGTCGAGGGTTGGGTCAGTGCTTTAGAGAGGCCGTTTGAGGATCTACGCATTCCCGAGATGGAGCAGGTGCAGCTAGGGGTCCATTGTTTGGTAGGGGATGCCCGAGATTGGTGGAAGAGGGTGAGGAGTGATCAGGGACTGGTAGCGTCGCAGATGCGTTGGGACGAGTTTCGTGGGGTGATTTTCGGCACGTATTTCCCTGGTAGTGTAAAGCAGAGGATTGAGGAAGATTTGAAGAGGATTCAGCAGGGCGATCGCACAGTGCAAGAGTACGTTCGGGAGTTTACACGACTCCTGAACTGTGTGCCTTTTGCAGCTAGAGACGAGGCACATCGAGTGTACCTTTTTGAGCAGGGGTTGAGGCCGGATCTCTACAGGTTTGTACGGGCGCGGAGGTCGAGGGCTTTGGATGCGTCCATTGAGCAGGCATTATGGGCGGCGAGAAGTGAGCGACGCTTCGAGAGCGAGCTCGGGCGAGACCGAGTCAGGACAGGAAGCGCCCCGCTCCTGATGACGGTGGACAGTCGAGCAGCAGGCGTCCGCCGAGGCCTCCACGGTCACGTTTTCAGGGTCATGGATCCTCGGGGCGTCAGCGTGCCAGGGATACCCGTCAGCGGGGGCAGCCACCGAGGACTCAGCAGGGCGTGATCTATGGAGGACCACACGCGGCTAGACAGTGCGAGCAGTGGGAGGGCCGTTGTTTTGGATGTGGACAGCCGGGACATATGAGGGCCGCCTGCCCACGAGCAGCGTCATCAGAACCATCATCAGCCTCAGCACCGCACGGATCTTCGCAGAGTTACGGGGCATCGCCAAGCTACCGTCATGAGGATCGAGCGTCGGCGCCGCGACAGGACGATCGACGACCGCAGGCTCCGAGCGGCAGGATCTATGCAGCTCAGTCGGAGGACTCATCAGCAGCCGACCGAGTGGTGGCAGGTATCACTTTACTTTCTGGTACTAGAGCACGTACTTTATTTGATACCGGTGCATCACAGTCTTTTATTAGTCGAGCATTTGCATTATTACATGGTCTAGAGATAGAGTTATTGCCCCAGGCCCGGGAGTTCCAGATTCCCGACCATGTACTACGGGTTGTAGAGTGTTGTAGGTCTTGTCCTGTACAGTTAGACTCGTGGATTATGCCCATAGATCTGTTAGTTCTAGGGCGACTGCAGGACTTCGACATTGTGCTCGGTATGGACTGGTTGACGCGATACTACGCTACTATCGACTGCGGAGCGCGGACCGTGACATTCGCGAGCCGGACCGGGGAGGAGTTTACTTTCGAGGCCGGCAGGAGCACCTTGTTTGCCGCGTGCATTTCTTCAGCGAGAGCTCGACAGCTGATGAGTAGAGGGTGCGTGGCTTTCTTGGCGACTGTTGTAGAGGTACCTACGGCGGCACCGGGACTCGAGGATATCCCGGTAGTCCGCGAGTTCCCGGATGTGTTTCCCCCGGAGTTGACGACGATGCCGCCAGAGAGGGAGGTTGAGTTTGTGATTGATGTAGCCCCTGGAACTGCACCAATCTCAAAGGTACCTTATCGGATGGCACCAGCGGAGCTGAGGGAGTTAAAGGCGCAGCTTCAGGATCTGATGGATAAGGGATACGTGAGACCCAGCGTATCGCCTTGGGGAGCACCAGTGCTATTTGTGAAGAAGAAGGATGGTTCACTTAGATTATGTGTGGATTACCGGGAGCTGAATAAAGTGGCCATCAAGAACAAGTACCCTTTGCCGCGCATTGATGATCTGTTTGATTAGCTGCAAGGATCTTGTGTATTCTCGAAGATTGATCTCTAGTCAGGTTACCACCAGCTGAGGGTGAGGGCCGAGGATGTTCCCAAGACGGCTTTTAAAACCCGGTACGGGCATTACAAGTTTACAGTGATGCCTTTTGGATTGACGAATGCCCCTGCCGCGTTCATGGATTTGATGAATAGAGTATTCAAGCCGTTCTTGGATAGATTTGTTGTAGTCTTCATCGATGATATTTTGATATACTCCCGGAGCGATGCTGAGCACGACGAGCACTTGAGGATTGTGCTACAACTCCTACGAGAGAAGGAGTTGTATGCCAAGTTGAAGAAGTGCGAGTTCTGGTTACGAGAGGTTGCTTTCTTGGGCCACTTGATTTCTGCAGAGGGAGTGGCTGTGGACCCGAAGAAGATTGATGCTATTCGGGACTGGCCCAGACCGACGACGGTGACTGAGGTGCGGAGCTTCCTAGGACTTGCAGGATACTACCGTCGGTTTGTGGAAGGCTTTGCGAAGCTTTCCACACCCCTCACTCGATTGACTCGTAAAGAAATTAAGTTTATCTGGAGTGAGGACTGTCAGAGGAGCTTTGATGAGTTGAGACAGAGGTTGACGTCAGCTCCTATCCTTGCCCTCCCAGTTATGGGGGAAGGATATGTGATCTACAGTGACGCATCACACAGTGGACTAGGTTGTGTGTTGATGCAACATGGTAGGGTAATTGCTTATGCTTCACGGCAATTAAAGAATTTCGAGAAGAATTACCCTACGCATGACTTGGAGCTTGCCGCGGTAGTCTTTGCTTTAAAGTTGTGGCGGCATTACTTGTATGGTGAGAACTGTGAGATTTTTACTGATCACAAGAGTCTCAAGTATCTGTTCACCCAAAAGGAGTTGAACCTGAGGCAACACCGGTGGTTGGAGTTATTGAAGGACTATGATATTAGTATCCAGTATCATCCCAGCAAGGCGAATGTGGTGGCAGATGCATTGAGCAGGAATGCAGTGCAGAGCTCGTGTTTGATGATCACACAGCAGAGGACGTTACTCGAGGAGTTACAGCGGTTGAGACTAGAGGTTGTGTCCCCTGGGTCTACTGCAATACTTATGTCTATGGTTTTGCAGCCTACTCTGTTGGATAGGATCCGAGAGAAACAGAGTGGAGACCCACATCTTTTGAGGATTCGAGAGCAGTTAGAGAGGGGACAGACAGAGGGCTTTGCAGTGGACAGTGCGGGAGTACTACGGTACAGGGACAGACTGTGTGTGCATACGGATTCAGAGATTAGAGCCGACATCCTTAGTGAGGCTCACTGTTCTCTTTATACGGTTCACCCTGGTGGAACTAAAATGTATAAGGATTTGAAGGCACAGTTCTGGTGGAATGGAATGAAGAGAGACATTGGCAGATATGTGGCTCAGTGTTTAACTTGCCAACGAGGTGAAGGCGGGCATCAAGTGCTGCGGCAAGCTTCAGTGCCCGGTGCCGAGGAGTGGAAATGGGAACAGATCACGATGGACTTTGTTGTGGGATTACCTCGAGCACAGGGTGGCTACGATGCTATTTGGGTGATAGTGGATAGACTGACCAAGTCTGCTCACTTCCTACCGGTTCAGACCACCTGGCCCATAGAGAGACTTGCTCAGCTATACCTGGAGGAGATTGTCAGGCTGCATGGCGTGCCAGCGTCGATTGTATCAGATAGGGACCCACGGTTTGTATCACACTTCTGGAGGAGCTTGCAGACAGCCTTGGGTACACTGCGCACTTGACCGCGTTTCACCCACGGATGGTCAATCGAGAGGACCATTCGGACGCTAGAGGACATGCGAGAGCATGCGTCTTGGATTTTGGTGGAGGATGGCATCGGCATACGAGGCGGTTGAGTTTGCGTACAACAACGGCTATCAAGCGAGCATTCGGATGGCTCCGTTTGAGGCGTTGTATGGACGCGATGTCGATCCCCTTTGTTTTGGAGCGATGTGGGTGAAAGGAGGACGCTTGGGCCTGAGATATTGCTAGAGGCTGAGGAAAAGGTGAAGATGATTCGACGACACCTTTTGACCGCCCAGAGCCGCCAGAGGAGCTACGCCGACACCAGGAGGCGAGACTTGAAGTTCCAGGTTGGAGACCATGTTTTCCTTAAAGTCTCGCCATCCAGAGGGATTCGCCGCTTTGGTGTGCGTGGAAAGCTTAGTCCACGCTACATTGGCCCTTTCGAGGTTTTGGAGCGAGTTGGGCCAGTTGCTTACAGGGTTGCTCTACCCCCACGGCTTGCAGGTGTCCATGATGTGTTTCACGTCTCGGCATTGAGGAAATATGTATTCGATCCTTCTCACGTGATTGTCTTCACTCCGCTCGAGATTAGCGAGGATCTGCGATACGAGGAGCGACCGTTGCGAATTCTCGCTCGCGAGACGAAAGAATTGCGCAACCTGGCCATACCGTATGTGAAAGTGCAGTGGAGTAATCACGAGGAGCGGGAGGCGACTTGGGAGCCGGAGGTGGTGATGAAGGAGTCTTACCCCTACCTGTTTGATGCCTAGAGTTGAGGTATGTTTCTGTTTCGAGGACGAAACTTTTTGTAGTGGGGGAGGGTGTAGTGACCTGGATTTTTCTGTAGAGCCTTGTCGACGACTCAGGCGAGCGTCGGGACAAGTCCGGGGCGCGTTGGCGCCAACGGGACGCCAAACGGGCCTTGTGGGAACGCGAGAGTAGCTGGAACCCTGAAAATCTGCGAAAATAGCAGATTTTCAGTGAGCTATACCGGTACAAATCTTGATTTGTACCGGTACAAGAGTGATGGTTATACCGGTATAGCCACCAGGGATATACCGGTATAGTGCCGCGCAGAACTGCTCTCGGGTTGCCTGTTTATACCGGTACAAGGGGCCGTTTGTACCGGTACAGTGTGGTAGGTGAGGGGCAGATTTGTCCTTTCTCAACTTTGGTGTTATCACCCCACCTACCCTCCTTCACACACGTAGCTAGAGAGAAGGGAGGACTTCTCCACTGCTGTTACTTCCCTTCTTCTTCATCTAGCTCAACCAAGGTGAAGGAGAGAAGCTCGGGTGGTCGTTTCTTCGCCGACGTCGCTTCGCGGAGCTTTTCGAGTGCATTTCCGACGCCGAGGTGCTGCGAGGGAGCTAGGCGAGCTCGGGATTTCGCCATCTTCGACACTACGACGATTCTAAGGGATTCCCAGAGGTGAGTGACCCATCTAGAACGCCTCCATTGCTTCAACTAATTTCGAGCTAAGTTCGGACTGCTGCAGAAATCGACGTCGACTCGCCGTATTTCGGGCCGTACGCGACTTAGGAGTGGCGGATTTCGCTGAGACTTGACTCATTGGAACCGGGACGACGAGAGGAATCTAGAGAGCATTTACTTGGAATTTTTGAAGAAGGTTTGCTTACTCGAAATCATGATTTACTCCCTTGTTGTTTTCTTAATCAGATTTTCGAGCTGCTGCTGACTGCAGCGTCGACCCGCGGAGTTTTGACTAGTACTCTGTGTAGGAGTGTCGAAATGCGACGAAATCTGGGGCGTTGGATCCGTGACTTCGAGACGAAGAATCTGAGACCAAATTTGCAATTTTTGAAGCAGGTTAGCCCAGTCGAAGTCTGTTTTACTGAGCCGCTGTTTACAGAGCTAACCTGCAGTGCTGTTTCGCAGTTTTCCAGCGTCGACCGTCGGTGTTTTGGGCCATACTCAGCGTAGGAGAGGCGGAATTCGACGAAACTTGGGCCATTTGATTCGTGACTTCGAGACGAAGCTACAGAGCTCTTACTTGCTGAAATTGGAAAAGGTTAGCTTAGTCGGAATTAAGCTTTACTGAGCCGCTGTTTTTAAGCAGATTCGGGCATTGTATGACGTTGGGTTTTCTTCTTCGCAGCAGGATTTTTCGGACCTTGGCGGACCAGCGGGGGAGATCGAATAGGATCTAGGACACCCTTGCTGCCAAGGGATTGCTATCGAGGTGGGCATTCATCGGTTACTCCTAAGTAAAGTAGTCAACATGTATAGTTCATGTCATCGATATATCCTCGACTTGAATTCACGAATTTCAGCATGTTAAAATCTGAATTTTGGAGCAAGTTAAAATCTGAATTTTGGAGCATGACTATAAGTAGTAGTTTATACATGTTTGGACTTGGACTTGACTTAGGAGAAAACTACGATTGATCGTCATATGTTACACTACCAGATTTAGCTCTAGGAGCCGTGTTGTGTCGTATCGTCGCCGGGGGAGTGCGACGGATACTCAGAGTAGTGTAGTTTGTTTGACGCTCGCGCTGTGGATGCCGAGCTTAGTTCTGTAGAGTTGTCGGGGACCTTCGAGGGCAGACGGTGGGCCCAGTTTACTGTTCGGTTACAGTGTGTGTGCCAGGGGCACGTGGTGTGTTATTGGTTAGACACAGTTACTTGACTATGCATGTGAGAGCCAGATTGAGCTCGACAGAGATACGCTTGCATACTCGGTTGGTTCGCGCCCATGAGTGCCGCTCCGGAATCTGGCTTTGTGCTTTTGCGTTGGTGTCGCCGCCCTCGTGTGGGTTGCTCTCCACTAGCTACCTGGGGTTAGTTGTAGTGTTGCTTCGACAGGCGGGACGGGTGTATCACAGTCCCTGGTAAAATTAGGTCAGGTTTTGGTTGGTACTACAGGTAGATAGTGTTCGAGCTTACAGAGTTGTGACTTATAGCTGTAGAGTGGTTCCAGCTTCTCTTTCTACTTTCCTGTTTACCCTGTAGACTTAGTGGGTGGGTGGACCGATGTTGTTTAGGGCGGCACCCACTGAGGGCTACCTGTTTTTACAGTAGTTCTCACGCCCCTTCTCCTCCACCCTTGTTGCAGGGCCTTCGGCGTCGGCTGCTGCTCCCTCTGAGGTGGACCGTGGCAAGGGCGTCGCGAGTTAGAGCCCTTCCCGACTGGTGCTGAGTTAGCCGTCTTACTCTACTGCAGGTAGTGACTTTTTGGGTTGTTCTTTTGTACATACACTTGTCAACTCGCTGGAGCGGGTAGTTGTGTTTGGGAATTTGTATGTATATAGATCTTATTTTACTACCTGTTTGTATTTATAGTATTTCACCTCTATGCTACTTTTTGTAGTATTGTATGTTATACAGGTACAGCTACGCTTCGTATACAGAGGAAATTCTTTTGTATACGGCGGATTTGTCGGCGTGCCCGGTGAATGTGCAACCCGGGGCGTGACATAATGTATCAAAACTGTCTATACGATCTCGTATTAAAAAATACGATCGTAATCTTATCATCTTAAAAAATTATAAGACGAGATCCACGTCTGTATCAAAACTGCCTCTAACTTAAATTTCACTTTTAAATTTTAAGTATTTAATATTTAAAATTTAAATTCATCGTACCTAGAAATAAAATTGTTTCTAAAATCCCTATAATTAATGCATAATACCTCAATTCTTAGAAAGGGTTAATTACATCAGCGGTCCCTAACCTTTACACTATTTTTCAATTTGGTCCCTAACCTTTTTTTTTTTTGCAATCACATTCCTATTCTTTTAATTTCATTTCAATTAAGTCCCAGCCGTTAGATAGCTGTTAAAATTGATGAAAATGCAGCATCAATGCCAGAGAAGCCTTAGTATCGTATACAGTATTTGTCGGGTCGCTGTACTTGGCGCCTAGTGACTGATTGCAAAAAAAAAAAAAAAAAAGATTGAGACAAATTGAAAAATGGTGTAGAGGTTAGGGACCAAATTGAAAAATAGTACAAAGTTTGAGAGCCAATGGTGTAATTAACCCATTAAATTTATAAATTCAAAAAAAATTAATTTAAGATTTAAATTTTAAATTTAAATTTTGATTTTGAATTCAAATTTAAATTAGAATTCAAATTCGATTTTGTACTTAATTTTTAATTTTTAATTCAAATTCACATTTGGAATTCTAAATTCTAATTTAATTTCAAACTTCAATTTGAAATTTTAAATTCAAAATATGAATTTGAATTCGAAGTTTAAATTCAAATTTAGAATTAAAATCAAATCTAAATTCAAATTTAAATTTTAAATTCAAATTTAAAATTTAAAATCAAAATTTTGAATATGATTTTAAATTGAAATTCATATTTTAAATTTAAATTTTGGTTTCAAAACTTTTATTTTAAATATAAATTGAAATATCAAAATCTAAATCAAAATTTTAAGTTTGAATTCAAAAATTTAGATTCAATTAAAAATTTAAATTTAAAATTTGAATTTCAATTCAAAATTTTAATTCAGTTTTAAATTCAAATTCAAAATTCTAATTTCTCGTTAGTTTAAAATTTTGATTTTAATATTATTTTTGAATTTAAATTTAAAATTTTGAATTTTTTTTTCGGGAGTAAAATAAAAAATGTACAAAGTTTAGGGACCTAATTGACATACAAAAGGTTGCCACATAGGCGCTGACGTGGCGATTCCGTTAATTTTAACAGTTTTTTTAACGGTTGGGATCTAATTGAAATAAAATTAAAAAATTAGGGACTCAGTTGCAAAAAAAAAAAGGTTGGGGACTCAAGTGAAAATTGGTAGAAAGGTTAGGGACTACCGGTGTAATTAACCCTTCTTAGAAATAAAACTATTTGTAAAATCCCTATAATTAATGCATAATTTTAGGAACTCTATTAAAAGTTTTTTTAAATACTGTATTGTTTAATTATCAAACTAATCTTGAATAAAATAATCTTAAAATAATCTTTTTACCTGCTAAGTATTAAAATTATATTTTTACCCTTAATTAATCAAGGGTTAAGATCTTTTTAATTTTTATTTTTTAAAAGTACCCGAGCATTACTCTTTTGTTTGCACGAAAATGGTTTTTTATGCATAAATGAGTTTTCTCCTCCATTGTTGTATACATATGATTACTGTTCCATTAGAATTATGAAGCAATTGGCATTTTCTGGGTATTTCAGGAGCCCATCGAGAGCTCAAATGGAGTAATTAATTCCTGGCTTATTTGGAGCAATTAATCTGATGCCTCAGGTTAATTACCTCAGTCAAAACTTCCCAATTTTGATCTGTGAACGTAGGGGACTTTCATAAACTTGCTGTTTTGTAACTCTTACGTTGCGTTTGGTTCGAGTATAAGTAAGAACTGCTTATTGCAGGAATAGATATAAGTTCGAGTATAAGCAGGACCTAAACTATTTTATGTTTGGATGAAAAATAAGATAAATTGTGTTTGCATGTTTAGATTGAAACAAATGGAATAAGAGTTATAATTTTAAATTAAAATTATTTTATCTAATTAATTAATATTAAAATATTACTTAAAAATAATAAATTAATTAATTAATTATAAATAATTATAAATATAAATTATTAATAATTATAAATAATAAATTAGTAATACATTAATTAATTCATTAATAATAAATTATTAATTAATAATAAATTAATTAGATAATATAGTATAAATAAATTTATAATAAATTAATAACAAATTATTAATAATTATAAATAATAAATTAACTAATTAATAATAAAATAAATTATAAATTGTAAATAATTATAAATTATTAATTAATAATAAATTATTAATACATTAATAATAAAGTAAATTATTAATAATTATAAATAATAAGTTATTAATAATTATAATGTAGTGACCTGATGATTACAGTGGAGGCTTGCCGACACCTCTGAGGAGTGTCGGGACAAGCCCGAGTCGCGTTGGCGCGAAATGGACGCCTAACGGACTCATACTGGTATAGTGCCGCGCAGAACTGCTCTCGGGAAATCTGCGAAATTTCAGGTTTCCTGTCAAGCTATGCCGGTCCAAATCTTGGTTTGTACCGGTACAAGAGTGATGGCTATACCGGTATAGCCACCAGGGACATCTTGGTATAGTGCTTGCAGAATCGTTCTCGGGTTGCATGTTTATATCGGTACAAGGGGTCGTTTGTACCGGTACAGAGTGGTAGGTGAGCTGGGGGCAAAGTGGTCAACTCCACATTGTTTTTGTCACCCTCCCCCATGCATGCCTACACGTCATGGGAGAGGGTGAGGGGCCTCTTTTTTGCAGCAACTTCATCTCCCTACTTCTCCTTCTTTCCTCTCTCTCTCTAGGATAGCTTGGTTGGAGTGAGGAAGCTCGGGTGGTGTTGTTACTCCGCCGACGACGCGCCGCGAAGCCGTTCGAGGATATTTCCGACACCGAGGTGCTGCAAGGGAGCTAGGCGAACTCGGATTTTCGCCATCTTCGACGCTACGACGAATCTAAGGGATTTCCTGAGGTGAGTGATCCATCTAGAACACCTCCATTGCCTCAACTTCAACTATTTTCGAGCCGAGTTCGGATCGTCAGAAATCGACGTCGACTCGCCGTATTTTGGGCCGTACGCGACGTAGGAGTGGCGGATTTCGCTGAGACTTGACTCGTTGGAACCGGGACGACGAGAGGAATCCAGAGAGCATTTACTTGGAATTTTTGAAGAAGGTTTGCTTACTCGAAATCATGATTTACTCCCTTGCTGTTTTCTTAATCGATTTTCGAGTCTTTGTTGATCGCAGCGTCGACCCGCGGAGTTTTGACTAGTGCTCTGTATAGGAGTGTCGAAACGCGACGAAATCTGGGGCGTTGGACCCGTGACTTCAAGACGAAGAATCTGAGACCAAGTTTGCAATTTTTGGAGCAGGTTAGCCCGGTCGAAAGTCTGTTTCTTGAGCCGCTGTTCTGAGCTAACTGCGATCTTTGCTTCGCAGTTTTCCAGCATCGACCGTCGGTGTTTTGGGCCGTACTCAGCGTAGGAGAGGCGGAATTCGACGAAACTTGGGCCATTGGATTCGTGACTTCGAGACGAAGCTACAGAGCCCTTACTTGCTGAAATTGGAAAAGGTTAGCTTAGTCGGAATTAAGCTTTACTGAGCCGTTGTTTTTAAGCAGATTTCGGGCATTGTATGACGTTGGGTTTTCTTCTTCGCAGCAGGATTTTTCGGAGCTTGGCGGACCAGCGGGGGAGATCGAGTAGGATCTAGGACACCCTTGCTGCCAAGGGATTGCTATCGAGGTGGGCATTCATCGGTTACTCCTAAGTTAAAGTAGTCAACATGTATAGTTTCATTTCATCGATATATCCTTGACTCGAATTCATGAATTACAGCATGTTAAAATCTGAATTTTGGAGCATGTCTATAAGTAGTAGTTTATACATGTTTAGACTTGGACTTGACTTAGGAGAAAACTACGATTGATCGTCATATGTTACACTACCAGATTTAGCTCTAGGAGCCGTGTTGTGTCGTATCGTCGCCGGGGGAGTGCGACGGATACTCAGAGTTGTGTAGCTTGTTTGACGCTCGCGCTGTGGATGCCGAGCTTAGTTCAAAGAGAGTTGCTCGGGGACCGTCGGGGGTTGACGGTGAGCCGCCATCGTTCGGTCTCAATGTGTGTGCCAGGGGCACGTGGTGTGTTAGTGGTTAGACACAGCACTTGACTATGCCTGTGAGAGCCAGATTGAGCTCGACAGAGATACGCTGCATACTCGGTTGGTTCGCGCCCACGAGTGCCGCTCCGGAGTCTGGCTTAGTGCTTTTGCGTTGGTGTCGCTACGTCCTCGTTTTGGACTTGCTCTCCGCTAGCTACCCAGTGGTAGTTGTAGTGTTGCTTCGACAGGCGGGACGGGTGTATCACAGTCCCTGGTGAGATTTGGTCAGGTTTTGGTTGGTACTACGGGTGGATAGTGTTCGAGCATACAGAGTAGTGACTTATAGCTGTAGAGTGGTTCCAGCTTCTCTTTCTACTTTCCTGCTTACCCTGTAGACTTAGTGGGTCGACCGATGTTGTTTAGGGCGGCACCCACTGAGGACTACCTGTTTTTTTTACAGTAGTTCTCACGCCCCTTTTCTTCCACCCTTGTTGCAGGGCCTTCGGCATCGGCTGCTGCTCCCTCTGAGGTGGACCGTGGCGAGGGCGTCGCGAGTTAGAGCCCTTCCCGGCTGGTGGGGAGTTAGCCGTCTTCCTCTACTGCAGGTAGTGACTTTTTGGGTTGTTCTTTTGTACATACACTTGTGAACTCGCTGGAGCGAGTAGTTGTGTTTGGGAACTTGTATGTATATAGATCTTATTTTACTACCTGTTTGTATTTATAGTATTTCAGCTCTATGCTACTTTTTGTAGTATTGTATGTTATATAGGTACAGCTACGCTTCGTGTACAGGAAAAATTTCTTGTACACGGCGGATTTGTCGGCGCGCCCGGAGAATAATGCTACCCGGGGCGTGACATATAAATTAAAAATTAATTAATTAATAATAAAATAATTAATTAAATAATTATTAATAATCACTACAATAGAATTAGGTTATAGGAACACATGTTTGGACCACTTTTGTGTAAGTGTCCTATTTATACTAAAGCTTTAAAAAATATCTACTAATACCTAAATATGTAGAGACATGGTGCTTGACAGTTGAGGCTTGTCGACAACTCTGGTGAGTGTCGGGATAAGTCCGAATCGCGTTGGCGCGAAATGAACGCTAAACGGACTCAGTGGGAACGCGAGAGCAGCTGGAATCTTCGAAATCCGCAAATAGCAGATTTCTATCAAAGTGTACCCAAGACAAATCGAGATTGTACCTACAAGCTTGTTGTTATACGGTACAACCACCGTGACGTATCAAGATAGTGCCGCGTGCACTCTTGGATTGCCCATCTGTACCGATACAGTTGCCCGTGTACCGGTACACTTTGGTAGGTGCACTACAAAAAAAAGTTAATATAAGGACGCTTTTTAGACGACGCTTAGGGGAAGCGTCCCCAAACGTTTTTATAATATAGAAAATACCGACGCTTCAAAAAGCGTCGTTATATGATATCAAATAATTTATTAAATGATGATAAATTTTACTATTATTTTTAATTTTTCGACGCTTTAAAGCGTCAGGATGTTAAAAATCCGAACACTTTAAAGCGTATATCCTGACGCTTTAAAGCGTCAGAATGTATTTTACCGACGCTTGGTATAAGCGTCAATATATACGTGGCGACTCTTCATTTGCCGACGCTTTGACCGACGCTTTCAAAAGTAACGTTGGATTAAATTGGGACGCTTTTAAGCATCATTAAATATATAAAAAAGCGTCCTTAAATGTAACATTTTTTGTAATGGTGGGAGGGCAGTTTGGTAAATCCTCACATTGGTTGTATCACCCCTCTCACCAACTCACCTATATACGTGTAGGGAGTTGGCCAGATGAGAGGTTTTGCATGCTTGAGCTCTCCCTCTCTCTAGCTAAGTCTGATCCGAGCAAGGAGGAAGCTCGGGTGGGTTGGTCCGACGTCGCACCGTGGAGCCGATCGAGGGTGCATTCGACGTCATGATTGTTGCGAGGAGGCCGGGCGAGTGCGGCTTTTCGCCTTGCTTGATGTCGTGCTGGTACTGAGGTGAGTTTCGAAGTGTTTTATCCTTGGACATTCCTTCCATTGCTTCAACTTCAACCATTTTCGAGCTTAGATGCTATTGCTGTAGATTTCCAACGTCGACTCGCAGTGTTTTGGCTCGTTCACAGCGTAGGAGAGTCGGAATTCAGCGAAACTTGGTTCGCTGGATTCGGGACTTCGAGAGGAAGCTACAGAGCCCAAGATTGCTGGATTTGGAGAAGGTTAGCTCGGTCGAACTGTAATTCTCCTCTGCTGTTGTTATTTCTGGACTGAATTAAAGATTTTGAGTTTTTGTATTACTATCTCTGGAAGCATGGGTATTTGGGACTTGAGGATCATTCTCCAGTTTACTCCCTTGGATTCGGCACTGTCCTCACCTGCTTTGGAGCTGCTTAGGTGAGTTTTGATCTTTGGAATTGAGTTAATTAAGCTTAAGAGCTGAAATTGGTGCTAATTGAGGGATTTAATGTTTTGAAACTTGGTGTTAGCTTATGTCACGCCCCGCGACCGCCCGCCAATTTGGTCGGGGTCGCGGCGCCGACGACAGACCGCCGAACGGACAGAGTTTCCCCTGTACGTTCAAGGCGTCGCAATCAATACAATTACAAGGAGGTTCCAAACAGGAACAGATATCACAATCAGATTGCATAAGGAAGTATCATAAACATAAAACAGCTACTTGCTATTACATCCATTCAACCCAGATTACAATCTTTACATTCATTATTACAGACTTCCAAATACAATCTAGTAAATTATACATTTTTATTACAACTTGTTTTCTTTTCCCACTATACCCCTAAGCTCTGTCAACTGCGGTACTTCTATCTCTGCTCTCCCGGTACGGCGCTATTTACTGAGCTACGCCTTGCCTCGCCTCGCAGCCGCGCCGCTCACGAACATACCCGTACCCCCAAAACCACAACACGGGGTGAGAACTATTGTCCATAGTTCTCGTGGGTAAGGTCACCCAAGAGAACAGCTCGACCAATAGGTCTAAGGAGGCCCTGCAAATATGTTAGTCCAAAAACAACATCCAAAGATAGATAATCTGCGACTAACATAAAAACATGCCTCACGAATGCAATATGCAAATTAATCTTTAGCTCTTAGCTTCTCTTTACTTTATTGCTATTCTTTACTTTAGCCCTTTCATTCTTAAACTTAGCTATTTACTAAGTTAGTCATCCATACTCTTTATTATTTACCATTCTTTGTATTATTAATAATTCTTTATTCTTAGCCACACTTTGCCCAATTGTCTCTCTTTCCTAGGGTTACATTCACCTTAGCCATCTATGCCACTCGACTGGGGTACTAAATCCAATGCTCATAACGCAGGCTTTTACCCCATTCATCTCGGGGTGCACTTAAGTCACCCAACTCACAATCCATATATCCCGTCTACCGGGGGAGGCACAAGGCTCAACCACCCGAGGGATCCACGCCGGGGTACCGCCCGTGGTGTCTACACTCCGGAGTACACCGCTTGTGGAGGAGCGACCTCTCACAAGCCGGAATCGATACATGTGAGTATGATCCCATCCTCAATTTTGAGGAGGTAGCCAAATCTGTCCCTAAGTTCCAATGTCAATGTCATACTAGGTTTCTACCTATATATTCTTGCCACTTTCCAATTCATACTTGTTTCAATGCCTCAATTGGTTAAACTATGTTTAACAACAATGTCCTCTATACCAATCAATGTCACCTTTGTTGCTAGGTTCATGACTCTATGTCACCCACACTTGTTCAACCTATGTTCAAGACACTAGGTTCAATGCCACTCGATCTAATATATATATAGATTGTCCACAACTCATTTGCTTTACCTTGCATTCTTACAGTTACCATTTCCATATCGTATTCGTCATGAATTCAAATCTAACATTTATCTCTACCATGTTAAACATTCAATCATGCTATTATCATGATCATCGTGTATCCACCATGCTAAGCATACATTCATGAATTTATAAAGCATTTATTCATTAAGCTCATCATCTACATCTACTTAGCATTTTACATGATGTTTCTAACATGCACTTTCTATACATGGATCACATATATCATTTATATGCATCAACTGAAACCTTTACTCTTAGACATATATAGGCGACCTAGTCGCTTCGGTAAACACAACCCACCTTATTACGCTCTCCGATTGCTTGTAGACACTTGCAATCGGCCGCCCGCGGCACCCTCGACCCGGTTCGGCTTGAACTCTTGCGCGACCAACCGTACGACCACCGAATCTCGATCCGAAGGTTTCCCCCGTTATCCCACGACTTCACGATGCCCCAGTTCCATTTTCATGAATTTAGGAGCCATATCTTGCGGACATCTGGTAAGAATATATTAATATATTAATATCTTTGTACTCGTCGGATCACCGAACCGAGCGCGCCAATGCGTTCGTTGCACCCCCAATTAGGTTTCTATGGGGTCAAATGAGATCAAACTCATCTATTTCTAAAAACCCCATTTTGGAGCCCTAGGATTGCATTTATGCAATCCCACCGTTTTGATCTCTAGAACAAGCAAATGAGAGCTTATCCAACATCTAGGAACTCATCTAAGAGTACTAGAACCATCCATAGGGTGCTTAGAGCAAACCCTAGCAATCCACCATTAGTGCACTACGAAGAAAACATGGATTTCATGTGTTCTTCGGTTGCTACTAAGCTCCTACACTTGTAAGGAGATCAAAACACTAGATCTAGGGTTTAGAAATCCATCCCATAAAGATCTACCATGAGAGGAGGGAGAGAGAGCACAAGCTTACCTCTCCATGAAGCTCTCTTGCACAAAGGAGGGATGAGAGGATGGCCATGATCACCCCCATCATCTTCTCCATCTTCTTCTTCTTCTTCTCCTTCTTCTTCTTTCTTTCTTTCTTTCTTTCTTTCCCTTGGTCGACAGAGAGAGAGGGAGAGAGAGAGAGAGTGTGTGTGTGTTTTTAGGTTTAGAGTGTGAGGGAGTGAGAAGAGAGAGCTCTAACCCACTCAAATAGCCCCACTTGCGCTTTGCACCTAGACCCCTCAACTTCACAACCGCACCAACCGGGCATTCTCGCGGTGGGCGGAGACCGGTCTCCCCTTAAGAGACCGGTCCTGCAGAGCTCGCTCTCGCGGACAGCCTTCCGGGACCGGTCTCCTTTTCGTGGACCGGTCCCCACAGGGACCTTCAGCCCACTCCAAGGACTTAGCCAAATTTTCAGCTTTTTCCGTTTCTTCTCCGTTCCAACTCACTTTTGGCTCGTTTGACCTCCGATTCTTTTCAAATCGAACCGAGCCTCTCCAAACATGATTTAGATCATGTCCACATCATCATTTCATCCACGCAAGTGCCGGATTTGGCTCACGGCCCAAAGTAGCCTTTCGGGTTTCGTTTTCGCACTTAGTGCATCGAAAACACCCGAAAGCTTCCAGACTTCGCCGGAACCATTCTTATGGCCTTCTAAGCCAACCTACCTGGTAACTTCAAGACTCTAGAAGTTCGATATGCTACATTCTCCTCCTTAAAAGAGTTTCGTCCGCGAAACTCACTTAATTCGCGAACCCACACCCCAACTCACTTTATTGAGTAATTCGGGGGGGGGGTTCCAATGCAGTTTTCATCTTCAAAGCGGCCTTTCACTAAACAGAATTGCTCAAAGGCTCATCACGAAGAATGTGAGGCTAGTTCCACTCACCTTTGCCAAGCACATCATCGAAAGTGCATTACAACCTTTGCGAGCACTAGTGGAAGCGCAAGTCGATATTCCACGACCTTCCACGCTCCCACACCATAGGCAACAACCAGCGTGCAAGGGACTTACCCTCGCTATTACTCTTCTCAGCCTGGCATACTTTGCACTCTGATCACCCACATTGCCTAGAGCAACATTGTAGGTGCATCACAATTCGCGAATGTTCCGATCTCAATTGAAGCTAGCTCTTGACGAGATGGCGCACTTTGGTACATCTCGACTCCATTCCATAGAAGAGCATCTTCCTCAACTCTCACGTGGCTTTCATCACTCAAGTGTCTCCTAGAGGCCACTTATCTCAATTCCAATTACCACGGCTTATTCGGCTCCTTAGCCGCAATTAACCCACACGAATACGCCGTTTGTGAACTCAAGCCAAACTCTTTAATAGAGTTAATGGCCAAGTCACTCTCCTCAATCTCTATGGGTGGACCAATAGTCACCAACCCAACGTCGGCCTATCGCCTAACGTGTCTCAACTACGCTTAGCGTTCTTTATTACTTGCGTAGACCCAATTAGCATTCTGGGTGAAATTCTCACTTGAGAATTTGCACACACTCCAACTAGGAGCTTTCAGGACCCCAAACCACATCCAAATCTCGGGTTGGGTCACAATCGCACTCTTGGTGCATTCTCGATCTCAAGATCCAAACACGTGGCATTTCCACGTCCTCGGCTCCAAGCTCAGACTACCGTCCAGACCAAAACTCTCGCCCTACCTATAGGTATCGGGCCGTCGCCAAAGAATGATCGCGCCGCCAAATGGGCCTGTGCTCCACAACCCACAAATGGTCCAGGCACGGGTCGTCCCTAAGCACTAACCGCCAACGTCGTCCTATACGACATGCTCTACAGAGCTACACACTCTATCGGCTCCTAAGCACCTAGTGCGAGCCATCAGCCCCCACGAGTGATCCATGGCCCGCTTCACACCCAGCCCAGCTAAAGTGCTACTGCCAACTCACTCACCCGGCTGAATCGAAACCGCACTCCACGAGTATCTGTACTCGCGCGCTTTATACGCCACTCTAGCGATCTACGCCAAGTTTCAGCTTTGGGGCAGCATTGCACCCCACGCATTGCTTTCCAAGTAGCTTCTCTAACCTCACGAGGTACCACAGTCAACTTGGTACTGACCAGCTACTTCCACAATAGTGGTTCCGCTAAGGTCAAGCACTAGGCTACCTTGCCTATGCACGCCGACTACACGAGCACCACTTCGTCTCTACTACGAGTCTCACCCCTCGTCCACGAAGCACTACTAGCAACTCGGCTAGTACTATCTTATCCTCGTCCTTTCCCTTCACCTGCTCTCCACAGTGCCACGCCTACCTCATGAGCATGCCCGGTATCTACTTACCCGCCACCGGGTCCCTACTATGATGTATCAATAGTAGCAACGACCACTTAACGAATGCATGCAATGTGTCAACTTACAATTATGCCAAAGCACACACTTGCGCTAGCAAAACCATACTCGCTTGATCCTCACCAGTAGCCGCAGGTTCTTCAACCTGGGTCACACATCCAAGCCACTTGGCGCTTGCCGCAAACCCTTCGGTTGCTTAATCATCTCATCTCGCTCTCTAGACTGTGTCAAAAGCTGCACATCCACAAGTTGTCCCGGAGAGGAGAAGGTCGTCGCTAACGCCAAGGTCTAGTCACCTCAAACCATTCTGGAGTCTGAATAGCAAAACTCTAGATGTATGCCATCAGCAAGCTTGAGAGCTTAACTCCAAAAACTTCTCTCTACTCAAGGAAGAAGATAAAGACCTTATTCCTCCAAGCCTTTCCTTCCACTAAGGCTACTTGCACTTTAGCCCCTTCTTTCCCTTCTATCCCCCAAGAGAGAGAAGGAGAAGCCTCTTTTTTTTTTCCTTTACTTAGGCTGCAAGAATGAGGGGAAAGAGAGAGTGGTCAAATACAAATAGCTCTCTTGGTGTCCATATTACCAAAATACCCATCATCTTAATCCTCCCAAAACAGCCCCATTCTGGGCAATTTTGCATCGGGTCCGACATCCCTCATTGTCCTGGTCTTCCAATGTCCTGGACAATGCACCATGTCCCGAACCCATGAGCACACTTTCTGCGCAAAGTCCATGCGCTCCGACCTCACCACCAAGGCCGGTCCTCAAGTCCTTGCACCATTTTCCTGGCACGGATCCGGACATACCTCTCTCGTCCGGTCTGGGTCCGTGGCATCCGGTCTCCACATGTGGGATCGGTCTCCAGTGCATAATCCGCACTTTTGCATTATTCACCAGATCGACTTCGGAGGTCCACACCGATGCGCTTTCGACCTATTTGATGCTTTAAACCTCTTCAAAGCATTCCAAACTCGACTTTGATCTATTTGAATCATAGTCCAGCTTTACGTTTCGCAGTTTCGAGTCCTTACAACGAGGTTCCACTTCCTCACATGCACAACCCCAGAAATGTCCGGCCGAAGTCTCCACACAACAAATCGGCCACAACCTCGCCATTCCGCATCACATTCGGGGCGCAACTCCCGATACGGAAAATTCCCATTCGTATTCCCTCAAGGTGTTGTATCCTTGCCGCAGCTTTCAGAACCTCTCCTGAAGCTTTCTTTCCACACCACCGGGGAATTGGGTAGAGAACATCAATCCCCGAATCTCATCTCAAGTCACAGGAGGGATACGAGGCAATGAAATCCGCTTGACGCCTTTCGACCACACCCTCACCGATTGCTTAGACAACGTATGGCTAGGCGTACCTTGTCCTGCTACACCGCGCATAAACCCTCAAAGAGAGCCTCCATGGAGTCAATCCAACACTCCACGATACACGGATCCATATACTCTTGGCGCATGACAGCCTCTTGCTGTCGTTGCACCAAATCGGCTCGTTGCCTCGCCACTCCCACTAGAATGGCCAATTGCTCGCGAAGTTCCAAGTCTCCGCTCGCATGTCGAAACACTCAGGGACATCTCTTGTCCCCTCCCGCGCCGATCTGGTCGAAGATCGCCTACGCGGTGCCATCGTCTCTTGAAACACGACAACTCGATTAGCTCTCGACCACCTTGGGTCGAACACGAAACTACTGACACCGGCTCAAAAGCCAATTAGGCGAAAGTCACACAAGGGCGCCTATTCTCATCGCTAGATTTCATGTTGTCGTACGCCAACATGAACATCCTTGGTTGAGAATAAACCACACCTCAAGTCCACCTCTAATATCCGTCTTAGAGGGTTACACAATGCGACCAAATCCATAACTACTTCCGCCACAATTCACAAGTCCTCGTCTCTCACGAGCCTTAACCTCTAAGGTTTCTACTACCCTAGGGTCTCCTAGGTTTGCCTAAGCCATTGTCCCATTCACTACTTTATGCTCTGATACCATCTTATCTGTCACGCCCCGCGACCGCCCGCCAATTTGGTCGGGGTCGCGGCGCCGACGACAGACCGCCGAACTACGAGTTTCCCGTACGTTCAAGGCGTCGCAATCAATACAATTACAAGGAGGTTCCAAACAGAAATGATATCACAATCAGTTGCATAAGGAAGTATCATAAACATAAAACAGCCTACTTGCTATTACATCCATTCAACCCAGATTACAATCTTTACATTCATTATTACAGACTTCCAAATACAATCTAGTAAATTATACATTTTTATTACAACTTGTTTTCTTTTCCCACTATACCCCTAAGCTCTGTCAACTGGGGTACTTCTATCTCTGGTCTCCCGGTAGGGCGCTATTTACTGAGCTACGCCCTTGCCTCGCGCTGTTGCTGCTGCGCCGCTCACGAACATACCTGTACCCCCAAAACCACAACACGGGGGTGAGAACTATTGTCCATAGTTCTCGTGGGTAAGGTCACCCAAGAGAACAGCTCGACCAATAGGTCTAAGGAGGCCCTGCAAATATGTTAGTCCAAAAACAACATCCAAAGATAGATAATCTGCGACTAACATAAAAACATGCCTCACGAATGCAATATGCAAATTAATCTTTAGCTCTTAGCTTCTCTTTACTTTATTGCTATTCTTTACTTTAGCCGTTTCATTCTTAAACTTAGCTATTTACTAAGTTAGTCATCCATACTCTTTATTATTTACCATTCTTTGTATTATTAATAATTCTTTATTCTTAGCCACACTTTGCCCAATTGTCTCTCTTTCCTAGGGTTACATTCACCTTAGCCATCTATGCCACTCGACTGGGGTACTAAATCCAATGCTCATAACGCAGGCTTTTACCCAATTCATCCCGGGGTGCACTTAAGTCACCCAACTCACAATCCATATATCCCGTCTACCGGGGGCGGCACAAGGCTCAACCACCCGAGGGATCCACGCCGGGGTACCGCCCCGTAGTGTCTACACTCCGGAGTACACCGCTTGTGGAGGAGCGACCTCTCACAAGCCTTAATCGATACATGTGAGTATGATCCCATCCTCAATTTTGAGGAGGTAGCCAAATCTGTCCCTAAGTTCCAATGTCAATGTCATACTAGGTTTCTACCTATATATTCTTGCCACTTTCCAATTCATACTTGTTTCAATGCCTCAATTGGTTAAACTATGTTTAACAACAATGTCCTCTATACCAATCAATGTCACCTTTGTTGCTAGGTTCATGACTCTATGTCACCCACACTTGTTCAACCTATGTTCAAGACACTAGGTTCAATGCCACTCGATCTAATATATATATAGATTGTCCACAACTCATTTGCTTTACCTTGCATTCTTACAGTTACCATTTCCATATCGTATTCGTCATGAATTCAAATCTAACATTTATCTCTACCATGTTAAACATTCAATCATGCTATTATCATGATCATCGTGTATCCACCATGCTAAGCATACATTCATGAATTTATAAAGCATTTATTCATTAAGCTCATCATCTACATCTACTTAGCATTTTACATGATGTTTCTAACATGCACTTTCTATACATGGATCACATATATCATTTATATGCATCAAGAAACCTTTACTCTTAGACATATATAGGCGACCTAGTCGCTTCGGTAAACACAACCCACCTTATTACGCTCTCCGATTGCTTGTAGACACTTGCAATCGGCCGCGCGGCACCTCGACCCGGTTCGCTTGAACTCTTGCGCGACCAACCGTACGACCACCGAAACTCGATCCGAAGGTTTCGCACGTTAACCCACGACTTCACAATGCCCCAGATCCATTTTCATGAATTTAGGAGCCATATCTTGCGTGCTGCGGACATCTGGTAAGAATATATTAATATATTAATATCTTTGTACTCGCTCGTCGGATCACCGAACCGAGCGCGCCAATGCGTTCGTTGCACCCCCAATTAGGTTTCTATGGGGTCAAATGAGATCAAACTCATCTATTTCTAAAAACCCCATTTTGGAGCCCTAGGATTGCATTTATGCAATCCCACCGTTTTGATCTCTAGAACAAGCAAATGAGAGCTTATCCAACATCTAGGAACTCATCTAAGAGTACTAGAACCATCCATAGGGTGCTTAGAGCAAACCCTAGCAATCCACCATTAGTGCACTACGAAGAAAACATGGATTTCATGTGTTCTTCGGTTGCTACTAAGCTCCTACACTTGTAAGGAGATCAAAACACTAGATCTAGGGTTTAGAAATCCATCCCATAAAGATCTACCATGAGAGGAGGGAGAGAGAGCACAAGCTTACCTCTCCATGAAGCTCTCTTGCACAAAGGAGGGATGAGAGGATGGCCATGATCACCCCCATCATCTTCTCCATCTTCTTCTTCTTCTTCTCCTTCTTCTTCTTTCTTTCTTTCTTTCTTTCTTTCCCTTGGTCGACAGAGAGAGAGGGAGAGAGAGAGAGTGTGTGTGTGTTTTTAGGTTTAGAGTGTGAGGGAGTGAGAAGAGAGAGCTCTAACCCACTGTCAAATAGCCCCACTTGGCAGTTTTGCACCTAGACCCCTCAACTTCACAAACTGCACCAAACTGGGCATTCTGCGCAGGTGGAGACCGGTCTCCCCCTTAAGAGACCGGTCCCAGAGAGCCTGCTCTCGCGGGACAGCCTTCCGGGACCGGTCTCCCTTTTCAGGGACCGGTCCCCCCAGGGACCATCAGCCTACTCCAAGGACTTAGCCAAATTTTCAGCTTTTTCCGTTTCTTCTCCGTTCCAACTCACTTTTGGCTCGTTTGACCTCCGATTCTTTTCAAATCGAACCGAGCCTCTCCAAACATGATTTAGATCATGTCCACATCATCATTTCATCCACGCAAGTGCCGGATTTGGCTCACGGCCCAAAGTAGCCTTTCGGGATCCGTTTCGCAATTAGTGCATCGAAAACACCCGAAAGCTTCCAGACTTCGCCGGAACCATTCTTATGGCCTTCTAAGCCAACCTACCTGGTAACTTCAAGACTCTAGAAGTTCGATATGCTACAGCTTAGTTGCTGGTCTTGGAGGAGCTCGACTGACGAGCAGGGATCGAGGTTGATTCATGGACCCCTTCGCTGCCAGGAATTAGCTATTGAGGTGGATTTTCATCGGTTTATGCCTAAGTATGTTGTAGTCGACGTGTATGATTTCGATTATTAAATATTTAAGTGTAGCTCAGATTCATTGATATAGCTCGGATAACATCTGAATTAGGAGCATGATTAGTAATTCATAAATATACATGTTGGACTTGGACTTGACTTAGGAGAAAACCACGCATTGATCGATACATGCATACACCACTGAATTTAGCTCTAGGAGCCGTGTTGTTATTGTATCGTCGCAGGGTTAGTGCAATGGATACCTAGGATAGTGTAGCTTGCATTTACGCTCGTGCTGGGGTGCCGAGCTTATCTTTACAGTAGTGTTTAGACTGTTTCAGATTGTCGGGGCCGTCGGGGTAGACGGTGGGCCCAGATCTCGGTTTTGGTCTCAGATTGTGCTGAGGGCACGTAGGGTCCGTTGTTAGACTTGTTTAGACTCTAGTTATGAGATTTTGGCTGGTTGGAGCCTGTTTGAGCTCGACAGAGATACGCTGCATACTCGGTTGGGTAGCTCCCCCGAGTGCCACTCCGGAGTTGGGCGCTGTGCTTTCGCGTTGGTGTCGGGTGTGCGGGTTGGACTTGCTCTCCACTGAGGATTAGAGTGGGGGTAGTTGTACAGATCATGGCAGGCACGGGACGGGTGTGTTCACAGTCCTAGGGACGGGTATGATTACAGTCCCCTTTCAAATTGGTCTATAGGTGTCGGTTTTAGAGTATGATAGTATAGCGACATATAGCTGTAGAGTGTTTCCAGCTTTTCTTACTACATTGCTTACCCCTTTAGACTTAGTGGGTGGACCGATGATGTTGAGGGCGGCACCCACTGAGGACTATTTGTTTTACAGTAGTTCTCATGCCCTTTTTGTTCCACTGTTGTTGCAGGGCCTTCGGTTTCGGCTGCTGCTCCTTCTGAGGCGGATCGAGGCAAGAGCGTCGCGAGTTAGAGCCCTACCTCCGAGTGCTGAGTAGAGGATCTTTGTTGCAGGTAGTAGTATTTTGTTTGGGAGAGTTTTGTACATACAGTTGTTAACTCGCTGGAGCGAGTAGAGTTTTGTATCTGGTACTTTGTATGTATATAGAACTCATGTTTATTCCTACCTGTTTGTTTATAATCATTTCAGCTCTATGCTACTGTTTGTAATATTGTATGTTATACAGGTACTGTAAGACCACAGATAGTCCTATATATGAGATATAATAGGGCTAAACTCTTAACCCGGCTTAAGCGTTTTGGGTGGTGGCAAGGCCCAAGAGGTTAAGAGAGTTAAGCGTGCTAGGACGGGAGTAGTCCTAGGATGGGTGACCCCCTGGGAAGTTAAGGCGTCACAGATGGTATCAGAGCCAATTACCAGCCGGAAGTGTGAGATGAGTCTCGGCTGAGCCAGGGTCTAGATGACGGGCTAGCGAGACGAGTCTCACTTCGCCTGGTACTTGTGAGTCTGAGCCTGACGAGGACGTCAGGGCTTAAAGGAGGGGAGATTGTGAGACCCTAGATAGTCCTATATATGAGATATAATAGGGCTAAACTCTTAACCCGGCTTAAGCATTTTGGGTGGTGGCAAGGCCCAAGAGGTTAAGAGAGTTAAGGGTGCTAGGACGGGAGTAGTCCTAGGATGGGTGACCCCCTGGGAAGTTGGGGCGTCACAGGTACAGCTACGCTTCGTATACAAGGAAAATTCTTTTGTATACGGCGGATTTGTCGGCGTGCCCGGAAAACGTGTAATCCCGGGCGTGAGAGATTAAGTTGGTATCAGAGCTTAGCATTAGGTCGTTAGGACCTAGGAAACCTAAGCTGGCAAACCTTAGGAGGACAAGACGCGAGAGGCATGATTTAACGCGAAAGTCAATGATTGATTGTTCTGACTCATCCTAGAGTGGAGTGAGTGACTGGAGGGGTGTCTGTTTCGGTCCAGAAAAATTATGTTGGCTGCAGACAACATAATTTTATGGAGAAACATGGACTACTTTCAAGACTTTCGTTGATTGGGTCAAGAGTGTTTGTGTTTATTTGACCCTCGTTTCCTTTTGTGCAGCGATGTATTGACACAAGGGACGACCGCCTACCAGGGCTCGCGCACCACCACCCCAGATGCCTGAGCAAGCGGAGTCGGGTACTCGACCCGAGACGGGTGTGCCCCCTGTGGTGGAGCCGAGTACTCGAGCGGAGGCGAGTACATCGCTGGATTTGAGCGCGCAGTTGGCTACCCTAACCGAGGTGACGAGGCAGAAGGGGTTGTTACTACAGCAGATGTGCGAGAGATTAGCCCCGTCACCGAGTACAGTACCGGGAGCACCAGAGCAGCCTGTTCCACCTCCCACTACCCCAGCTACAGCACCAGTTGCCACCACACCTCCACCAGCGGAGGTACTTCCAGTGTCAATTGCGCCTGCCAGAGGACCAGTCCAGTTGACCGAGGCAGAGCAGGAGCGGATGACAGAGCTACTGGTTCGTTTTCGCCGCTTTGACCCACCGACTTTTGATGGTTATTGCTCTGAGCCCTGGGTAGTGGAGAGCTGGGTTAGCGCGATAGAGAGACTATTTGAGGACGGACCTGTACGTCCCGGAGAGGGAGCAAGTGCATCTAGGGGTCCATTGCTTAGTAGGGGATGCCCGTGATTGGTGGAAGAGGATGAGGCGCGATCAATGAGTGGTAGCCTTGCAGACGAGCTGGGACGAGTTCTGTGGGATGCTGTACGGCATGTATTTTTTCGACAGCGTAAAGCAGAGAATCGAGGAAGATTTGAAGAGGATCCAGCAGGGTGATCGCACAGTGCAGGAGTATGTTCAGGAGTTTACGCGGCTCCTGAACTGTGTCCCTTTTGCGGCGAGGGATAAGGCACATCAAGTCTACCTCTTCGAGCAGGGTTTGAGACCTGATCTTTTCAGGTTTGTTCAGGCGCGGAGGTCGAGGACTTTGGATGCATCTATCGAGCAGGCTCTATGGGAGGAGAGATGTGAGGTAGCACTTCGAGAGCGAGCCCTGGGGCCGGGCCAGGGTCAAGACAGGAAGCACGCCGCTCCAGATGACGGTGGACAGTCGAGCAGTAGGCGTCCGTCGAGGCCTCCACGATCACATCCATAGGGTCGTGGGTCCTCGGGGCATCAGCGTGCCAGGAATACCCGTCAACGGGGGCAGCCACAGAGGTCACAGCAGTGCGTGATTTGCGGGGGACCGCACTGGCCCCGACAGTGTGAGCAGCGGGAGGGTCGGTATTTTGGATGTGGTCAGCCGGGACACATTAGGGCAGCTTGCCCGCGAGCAGCATTGTCGGCACCATCGTCAGCATCAGCTCAGACAGTATCTCAGCAGTCGTACGGGGCACCGCTGAGTTACCACCAGGAGGACAGGGCGTCTGTGCCGCATCGGGTGAGCGGCGACAGCAGGCTCCGAGCGGCAGGGTGTACGCGGCTCAGGTGGAGGACCCTACAGCAGCCGATCGAGTGGTGGCAGGTATCATTTTGATTTCTGGCATTATAGCTCGTGCTTTATTTGATACCGGTGCATCCCATTCTTTTATTAGTCGAGCATTTGCATTGTTACATGGTCTAGAATTAGGGTTATTACCTCAGGCCTGGGAGATCCAGATCCCCGACCATGTATTACAGGTTGTAGAGTGTTGTAGGTTGTGTTCGGTGCAGTTAGACTCGTGGATCTTGCCCACAGACCTGTTGGTTTTAGGGCAGCTGCAGGACTTCGACATTGTACTTGGCGTGGACTGGCTGGCGCGATACTATGCTACTATCGACTGTGGAGAGAGGACGGTGACGTTTCGCGAGCCAAGCCAGGAGAAGTTTACTTTCAGAGGCTGCAGGAGCACGTTGTTTGCCACGTGGATTTCTTCGACGAGAGCTCGACAGCTGATGAGTAGAGGATGCATCGCATTTCTAGCGACGGTTGCAGAGGTACCTACGGCGGCGCCAGGACTCGAGGATATCCCTGTGATCCGCGAGTTCCCGGATGTGTTTCCCCCGGACTTGACGACTATCCTGCCGGAGAGGGAGATTGAGTTTGTGATGTAGTTCCTGGAGCTACACCAATCTCGAAGGTACCTTACCGAATGGCACCGGCAGAGCTGAGAGAGTTAAAGGCACAGCTTCACGATTTGATGGATAAGGGGTATGTGAGACCCAGTGTATCGCCTTGGGGAGCGCCGGTATTATTCGTGAAGAAGGATGGTTCGCTCAGGTTATGTGTTCATTACCGGGAGCTGAATAAAGTGACCATCAAGAACAAGTTTCCTTTGCCGCGCATTGATGATCTGTTTGATCAGCTGCAAGAATTTTGTGTTTTCTCGAAGATCGATCTCCAGTCAGGTTACCACCAATTGAGGGTGAGGGCCGAGGATGTACCCAAGACGACTTTCAGGACTCGGTACGGGTATTATGAGTTTACAGTGATGCCTTTTGGACTGACGAATGCCCCTGCCGCTTTCATGGATTTGATGAACAGAGTGTTCAAGCCGTTCTTGGATAGATTTGTAGTAGTCTTCATCGATGATATTCTGATATAGTCCCGTAGCGATGCCGAGCACGAGGAACACTTGAGGATTGTGCTACAACTCCTGCGAGAGAAGGAGTTGTATGCCAAGTTGAAGAAGTGCGAGTTTTGGTTACGGGAGATTGCTTTCTTGGGCCACGTGATTTCTGCAGCTGGAGTGACAGTGGACCCGAAGAAGATTGATGCTATTCAGGATTGGCCCAGACCGACGACAGTGACTGAGGTGCGGAGCTTTCTAGGATTGGCAAGATATTACCGTGGTTTGTGGAAGGCTTTGCGAAGCTTTCCACACCCCTCACTCGATTGACTCGTAAATGAATTAAGTTTATTTGGAGTGAGGAGTGCCAGAGGAGCTTTGATGAGTTGAGACAGCGGTTGACATCAGCTTCTATCCTTGCCCTTCTAGTTACGCGGGAAGGATATGTGATCTACAGTGATGCATCACACAGCGGGCTGGGCTGTGTGTTGATGCAGCATGGTAAGGTAATTGCTTATGCTTCACGGCAGTTAAAGGATTACGAGAAGAATTACCCTACGCATGACTTAGAGCTTGCCACGGTGGTCTTTGCCTTGAAGTTGTGGCGGCATTACTTGTATGGCGAGCACTGTGAGATTTTTACCGATCATAAAAGTCTCAAGTATCTGTCACCCAAAGGGAGTTGAATCTGAGGCATCGCCGGTGGTTGAAGTTACTGAAAGACTATGCTATTAGTATTCAGTATCATCCCGGCAGGGCGAATGTGGTGGCAGATGCGTTGAGCAGGAAGGCAGTGCAGAGCTCGAGCTTGATGATCACGCAGCAGAGGCCGTTACTTGAGGAGCTATAGCGGTTGAGACTTAAGGTCATGTCCCCTGGGTCTACTGCAAGACTGATGTCTATGGTTTTGCGGCCTACTCTGTTGGATAGGATCTGAGAGAAACAGAGTGGAGACTCATATTTATTGAGGATTCGAGAGCAGATTGAGAGGGGACAGGCAGAGGGCTTCATAGTGGACAGTTTGGAAGTACTGCTGTACAGAGACCGACTGTGTGTGCCTATGGATTTAGAGATCCGAGCAGATATCTTGGGAGAGGCTCATTGTTCTCCTTATACGGTTCACCCCGATGGAACCAAGATGTATAAGGACTTAAAGGCACAGTCCTGGTGGAACGGAATGAAGAGAGACATTAGCAGATTTGTGGCTCAGTGTTTGACTTGCCAACAGATAAAGGCAGAGCACCAAGTACTTGCTGGCAAGCTTCAGAGTCTGCCAGTGCCCGAGTGGAAATGGGAGCAGATCACGATGGACTTCGTCGTGGGATTACCTAGAGCGCAGGGTGGCTTCGCTGCTATTTGGGTATAGTGGACAGACTGACTAAGTCTGCTCACTTCCTACCAGTTCAGACCACCTGGCCCAGAGAGAGACTCGCACAGCTATATCTGGATGAGATTGTCAGGCTGTATGGCGTGCCAGTGTCGATTGTATCAGACAGAAAACCGAGGTTTGCATCACACTTTTGGAGTTTGCAGATAGCCTTGGGTACACAGCTGCAGTTTAGCACAGCATTCTACCCACAGACTGATGGTCAGTCAGAGTGGACCATTCAGACTCTAGAGGACATGCTGAGGGCGTGCGTCCTGAACTTTGAAGGAGGGTGGCATCGACATGTGAGACTAGTTGAGTTTGCGTACAACAACAGCTATCAAGCGAGCATCCAGATGGCTCCGTTTGAGGCGTTGTATGGACGCAGATGTCGATCCCCCCTATTTTGGAGCGACGTGGGTGAAAGGAAGACACTTGGGCCTGAGATCTTGCTAGAAGCTTAGGAAAATGTGAGAGTGGTTCGACGACACTTTTTGACAGCTCAGAGCCGCCAGAGGAGCTACGCCGATACCAGGAGGCGAGACTTAGAGTTCCAGGTTGGAGATCATGTTTTTCTTAAAGTCTCGCCATCCAGAGGGATTCGCAGATTTGGAGTACGTGGAAAGCTCAGTCCGCGCTACATTGGTCCTTTTGAGGTATTGGAGCGAGTTAGGCTCGTTGCTTACAGGATTGCTCTACCCCCATGGCTTGTCGGCATTCATGATGTATTCCACGTATCGGCATTGAGGAGATATATCTTCGATCCTTCTCACGTGATTGACTTCACTCCGCTAGAGATTGGCGAGGACCTGCGATACGAGGAACGACCGTTGCGAATTCTTGCTCGCGAGACGAAAGAATTACGCAACAGGGTCATACCGTATGTCAAGGTGCAGTGGAGTAATCACGATGAGAGGGAGGCGACTTGGGAGCCAGAGACGCTGATGAGAGAGTCTTATCCCTACCTGTTCGATGCTCAGAGCTGAGGTATGCTTAAGTTTCGAGGGCGAAACTTTTTGTAGTGGGGGAGTATGTAGAGACCTGGTGCTTGACAGTTGAGGCTTGTTGACAGCTCTGGTGAGTGTCGGGACAAGTCCGAGTCGCATTGGCGCGAAATGGACGCTAAACGGACTCAGTGGGAACGCGAGAGCAGCTGGAATTTTCGAAATCCGCAAATAGCAGGTTTCTGTCAAAGTGTACCGGTACAAATATGAGATTGTACCGGTACAAGCTTGGTTGCTATACCGGTACAACCACCGTGACTGTACCGGTACAGTGCCGCGCAGACCTGCTCTCGTGTTGCCCATCTATACCGGTACAGTTGCCCGTGTACCGGTACACTTTGGTAGGTGGGAAGGCAGTTTGGTAATCCCCAAATTGGTTGTATCACTCCTCTCACCAACTCACCTATATACGTGTAGGGAGTTGGAGAGGAGAGGTCTTGCATGCTTGAGCTCTCCCTCTCTCTAGCTAAGTCTGATCCGAGCAAGGAGGAAGCTTGGGTGGGTTGGTCCGACGTCGCGCCGAGGAGCCGATCGAGGGTGCATTCGACGTCGTGATTACTGTGAGGAGGCCGGGCGAGTGCGGCTTTTCGCCTTGCTTGATGTCGTGCTGGTACTGAGGTGAGTTTCGAAGTGTTTTATCCTTGGACATTCCTTCCATTGCTTCGACTTCAACCATTTTCGAGCTTAGATGCTACTGCTGCAGATTTCCAGCGTCGACTTCCAGTGTCTTGGCTCGTTCACAGCGTAGTAGCGTCGGAATTCAGCGAAACTTGGTTCTCTGGATTCGGGACTTCGAGAGGAAGCTACAGAGCCTAAGAGTGCTAGATTTGGAGAAGGTTAGCTCGGTCGAACTACAATTCTCCTCTTCTACTGTTATTTCTGGACTGAATTGAAGATTTTGAGTTTTTGTGTTACTATCTCTGGAAGCAGGGTTATTTGGGACTTGAAGATCATTCTCTAGTTTACTCCCTTGGATTCGGCACTGTCCTCACCTGCTTTGGAGCTGCTTAGGTGAGTTTTGATCTTTGGAATTGAGTTAATTAAGCTTAAGAGCTGAAATTGGTGCTAATTGAGGGATTTAATGTTTTGAAACTTGGTGTTAGCTTAGTTGCTGGTCTTGGAGGAGCTCGACTGACCAGCAGGGATCGAGGTTGATTCGTGGACCCCTTCGCTGCCAGGAATTAGCTATTGAGGTGGGTTTTCATCGGTTTATGCCTAAGTATGTTGTAGTCGACGTGTATGATTTCGATTATTAAATATTTAAGTGTAGCTCAGATTCATTGATATAGCTCGGATAATATCTGAATTAGGAGCATGATTAGTAATTAGTAAATATACATGTTGGACTTGGACTTGACTTAGGAGAAAATCACGCATTGATCGACACATGCATACACTACTGGATTTAGCTCTAGGAGCCGTGTTGTTATTGTATCGTCGCAGGGTTAGTGCGATGGATACCTAGGATAGTGTAGCTTGCATTTACGCTCATACTGGGGTGCCGAGCTTATCTTTACAGTAGTGTCTAGACTGTTTCAAATTGTCGAGAGCCGTCGGGGTAGATGGTGGGCCCAGATCTCGATTTTGGTCTCAGATTGTGCCGAGGGCACGTATGGTCGGTTGTTAGACTTGTTTAGACTCTAGTTATGAGATTTTGGCTGGTTGGAGCCTGATTGAGCTCGACAGAGATACGCTGCATACTCGGTTGGGTAGCTCCCCCGAGTGCCACTCCGGAGTTGGGCGTTGTGCTTTCGCGTTGGTGTCGGGTGTGCAGGTTGGACTTGCTCCCCAGTGAGGGTTAGACTGGGGGTAGTACGGTCATAGCCAGATGCAGGACGGGTGTGTTCACAGTCCCAGGGACGGGTATGATTACAGTCCCCTTTCAGATTGGTCTATAGGTGTCGGTTTTAGAACATGATAGTATAGCGACATACAGCTGTAGAGTGTTTCCAGCTTTTCTTACTACATTGCTTACCCCTGTAGACTTAGTTGGTGGACCGATGATGTTGAGGACGGCACCCACTGAGGACTACTTATTTTACAGTAGTTCTTACGCCCTTTTTGTTCCACTGTTGTTGCAGGGCCTTCTACTTCTAGATAAGTACAATGAATCTAGCCTACACTAACTCACTACTAAGCACACATTAAAGCACTCATTAATTCATCCACTATCACATAATAATGAGCCATTATGAATGCCTAATGATTCCAAAAGTTGTCCATGACCCTTGGATTTTCACTAGTGGTTTTGGAGCCATCAAGTCTAGTAGTTATATGACCCTTTATCTCACGCAATAGTTGCTTGTTTTGGGCCTCCTTTACCGCCCACTCCGCTAGCAAAGTTAGGTCAGGGACTTAGATTGCACAGTAATTTTCCTAAGTCCCTAACATTCTTTTCCACTTAACACGCAGACACCTATGTCGGGCACCGAGTTGCTCCCGATCCGCACAATTTGCCACGCCTTCATGCCATAACAGTCCTGAGCCTTGCTATCGCAGTCCGCCTTTGTCCCCACATCATCCCCCAGTGTCGTTGCTTCTCTGAACACAAGCACCAGCGAGCTCGCTGTGCGGAGAATCCGCCAAGTGTGCCTGTCCTCCGTGACACGCATCCGCACTCTGCCAAGCCGTAGAATGCTCCTTGGTCTCCACGGGCTCCTTGATAGAATGACTTGCAGTTCGCTTGGACACTAGCCGCTCTAGAGCCGCATAAGGCTTGATAGTCTCGTCGCTGCTCAGGTCCTCGTTGAGGTCCCCAGCTTTTCTGTTTCGTTGTAAATCTGCAGGATTGTATGAGTTTAGTCCTTCGTTGGCTCGCCCCGACACATCAAAACCATGAGAGGCGTTGACTCGTCCAGGAAGCTTAGTGCCCACAAGTTTGGCATGGGCATTACCTTCGACGAAATAAGAAAGTCCATTTTGAGGATCACTCCGAAGTCGTCGAGCTACCCAACAGTGAGATTAGCCTTGCCTCTCCATGGGACGATGGCTATCTCTACGTCCTTTGCAACTCTTGCGATTGGTCACGCCTCGGAGTTGACAACCTTGATGCGACTCTGTCACGCCCCGGGGTCCCGTTTACGTTAAAAGCACAGCGAAAAATGGGTAGAATTTTTTTTTTTTCAGACCAACCCCAGAGTATGCCAGATCCGCCACGAATACAAAGAATCCACTGTCCACACGGACAGAGTCTCCCCTGTATTTGCATGGCGTCGCGAAAGTACAAGAACAACCAGGATCACAACCACACAACATGAACATACAATCATTCCACAGATCCAATGTTCATTCACCATTCACCACAACTTACATTACAAAGTACATAAATCCAACCTATCAGTTTAAAACGTTCCCTACCCGGAAACTGGTTTTGAAACACTACTTTCATTAAAACCACAGAAAATCTCTTTCTTTTAAAACGCTACCTCAAAGGGCAGAAGACCACTTTATTTTTATAAAAACATTATACTTTATTAAATCCGCAAAACCAAATAAAACTAAATAATGTCTTAATATCCACAAGTCCAAAGTAAACCAAAACCAACATAAACCAGAACTGAACCACAAATATTCTATTCTAAGTCATGCAAAGGTAAAGAAAAGGAAGAACCGAACAGGGACGGTACTAAATCGCGATGCTAGACCCGCTCCTGACCCGCTGTCCCACTAGGACATGCTATGTCACCTGAAAAAGAAGGCGGGGGGTGAGAGAACATGTAAACATGTCTCCCCCTCCCAGTGGGTACCCCAAACTGACGTGGGCGAGGAGTACTCACTAGTCACGGAGATAAACAAAGGATATAGATGATAACGAGAGTATAATAGCTATGATAAACAAGCAACAGGAGATATATGAATGAAACCACAGCAGCTATGAAACAAGTATAACGACAGGTAAGTGAGATATATGAACAAGTAATACTACAGCTACTGTACGTATGCGTCAACAGTAAACGAAAAGCAACAAAAACCCAATCTGAACCCAACCCTCGCAATAAGCACCCGGGTTGACAAGTCCACCTGTAACCCTCGCATAAAGCACCTGGGTCTGAAAGCATATAACCCTCGCATAAGCACCTGGGCTCACGGGCTGGCACCTCCAACCACTCTTCCGGAAAAGAACACCCTCTTGCGGTGGCCAAACCACTGATGTTCGTGAAATGCAATCATACAGTGACAATCAATTGAATGTTCAAAACCAACGATCGACCACCGGTGACAATCCCCGCCTTAAGGCACACCGACCAACAGGTCATCAATGCAATTCAATGAGTCAAATAGGAAACAACTGATGCAAGTCAACTGAACAAGTCACGAAACAAGTACGAGAACCGACCGGACAGGTCACTGATAGCAATGCACGTAAAACGAACTCTACTTCTATACAGGATACAAAGCAAGGAAACAACTAAGTAGAGTAACCACAGAATAATCATGATGCAAGCTCAACAAGTATAATGTAAACAAGAACAAAGAGAGAGGAAGGAATGTCACCGAGCGTGCACCACTGTACCAACGGCAACCTGAGATACCCACCTGTAGATTTGAGGCACTGATCCGTCGACGAAGAAAAAGGAACAACCGAACCTACGAGAAGTCCATCGGGTTAAAACCTAACCCACTAACACAAGAATTATCACTCACAAAGCCCCACAAACGAACCCACGAGAATCGGTTCCAAAAACCCGATTGCCGAATACACCCGATAAATCCGAAAACTGCACCAGAACACACCGTCGCTCACCCGTCGTTTTCGAACCCTCAAAACGACGTGGGTGATCAGCCAACAAGGCTCTGCAATGCTGTAAATAAACCCTGGACACCATCGGAAGAAAACAAACCCAAAACGGCGCGTTTTGTCGGCGAATTTTGCCGAGAAACGTCCCGAAAATCATCTCCTCGATTAACGTAAGGCTTGGGGCCTTGGACGATCAGTCCAGAGGTTGCCCACAGCACGTACACGCTGTCCACAGCAATCACAAATAACAAAATTGCATAAAAACCCATCACGACAAGCGAAATCGCATTATTTCATGCGATTTCGAAGTTTTTATGGCTCATCTGAACCAACCAGAGGTCAAACAACCCCACCAAGGCACCCGCTGATAGGTTTTGGCGTGCCGGAGACCGTGCTCACCTTTCGGAGCAAAGCCGACCACTTTGGGAAGCGTACAAGCGACACGAAAATCAAGAAACAACGCGCACATCTCGTAAAGTACGAATATCTCGCTAATCAGGGCATCAAAACCCACAACGGAGGTGACCATTGCGTTCGGCACGAAAAATCGTTGACCGTGCTCACCTCACACGATCAGATTGCCCTAACGGATCACCCAAAAAGTTATCAAAACCCTAGACCTCAGACCAGAAACAAGAAAACATTAACTCACCGACAGGGAGGCTAGGGCTTGGTCACCGGCGGCCGGGGGTCGCGCGCTCCGGCTGGGGAAGGGTGCACCGGGGCCGAAGGGTCGGAAGAGGGTGATGGTCGGCGGCGGGTTTGGTGGCGCCGGCGGCACGACGGCGGCCGGGGATCGCCGGGCGACCTTAATCCGTGCGGGGATCACGGGGAGTCGAGGGCTCCCTCCGGTGGGCCGTGGAGATGCACGGCGGGCCGGAGGAGGCGGCCGATGCACCACCGGCCGGGGTGGCCGCAGAGAGCTTTCGTGGCGGCCGGCGGCGCTCCGGGACGGCAGGGGCTGCCGGAGGAGTGAGCCCTCGACGCTTCTTGGCGGGGGGAACACCGTGTTCGGGTTGGGGAAGGTTCCTAGCTCTCGGATCAAGAAGAGGGTGAAGTGGTGGCCCGGGAGAGAGAAGGAAAGTGTTCGGGATGGTTTTCCGGCGGCGGGAGGTCGGGGAGGTGAGGGTCGTGCGCACGGGGTAGGCGACGTCGAGGGAAGTCGGCTAGGGCTTAGGGTTTCCAGAGAATAGGTCTAGGTTTCGCGTTTCTCCCACGAATACCCTACTATGCATATATATACTAAGTGCACATTTGCACTTTTGCCCTCCTTAGGTCATATTCCTAATCCTAGTCCCTGTCAACATGGATAATATCCACATATACCCCTCCACGTTCGAATTCGTGCGATTCGATACATAAAATATCGATATTTTCGCAGAATTTTCGAATTTGCCCTTCTGACCCCTCTGCGAAGATTTAGTAATTCCCGGAGATCTGTGCGTCGGATTTCCAAACGGATTGCGCCAGCGCGTTCAGCACGACTGGGGCATCAAACCTAGTATTTTGTTTTGCTCGATTTGGTCTCCGTTTCACGACGAACTCATCTTTCTCCTCTTTTCCTTAATAAACCAACTCAAAACATATATATATACATGTAATTTCGTTCGGGACCCTTTTTCTCGACAATCGTGCATCGGAATCCAATTCCGTCAGTGCCAACGGGTTCAAAATATCTGAGCCGTTCGAAACGAGCTATCGGAAGCCTATATTCGGAGTTCTGTACGCACCGGGACCCTTCTCTACTTCCCGGCTCAACGAAACGCCGAAGTTACTATTCACTTTAAGTCAAACTTCCGGGTAGCGTAACTTCTCCGTCCTAGCTCGTTTTCGCCCGAAATTTGACGTGTACTCTCGAAATTCAATTACGCACAATAACGTTGTCAACCAAGGCTCTAATTCTAATTGAATAAAAAGTCAGTTTCTTACAGACTCACATTCTTCTTGAGCTTGAGGCCTAACCGTTTGGCCTCTGTCTCTGCAACAAAGTTGTGGGTTGCACCAGTGTCGACCAGCGCTTGTGTGGCCCTCCTATTGAGGGTCATGTCGATGAACATCATCTCCCTCCTACAGAGCTTGTCATTGCTTGGCTACCCACGAACCGCATTGACGAACCTTAGTGCACTCGCCATCTCCACCACATCCTTATGTTCCTTGGCTTGGACTGTAACCACTTGCTTTCCCTTCTTATTGCTCCTGTTTGGGTAATCCAGCGTCCAATGGTTTTTGCTGCACACATAGCACATGATCTTTGCATGTGCCGGAGCAGGATTCTTCTTGTGCCCGTTCGCGTCCCCTAGATTGCCGTGCTCTCCCCACTTTTGGCCTCGCTCGCCTTTGGTGGGTTACCGCGATCGCCCTCGGTCTGTGCATACTCGCGCAATTTCTCTGCCAAAGCTATCACAATGTTTAGATCCTTGACACTTCGCCCCATGAGCTCTTTGTTCACCCATGGTTGAAGTCCATCTAGGAAGAAGAATAGTCGATCCTTATCGGTCATATTGGTGATCACCAACATTAGCTTAGAGTATTCCTGGACATACTCTTTCAAGGTTCCTGAATGTTTGAGCCGTTGTAGTTGTCTCCACACAAGATATTTGACGTGCTCAAGATAGAACTCCGCCTTGAGTTCGCGCACAAAGTCTTCCCACGTTTTCAATTGGCAGAGGCCCTTCTCATCCTCTGCCAATTGTCAACACCACCACAGCATAGCATCATCGGTGAGGTACATGTATGCAATTTGGACCTTCTCTTCCTCGTTGTCTAGCCGCAGTGCCTTAATGCAACACTCGATGTGTCACAGAAAATTGTCGATCTCTTTCTCATCACACATTCCTCTGAAGTGTTGAGGTTTAGGGACATGTATCTTTGAAGCATACTCCTTTTGTCGCTCAGGACCACACGCCACCGCCCTCTCAAGGATTGTCACCCGCAACTTGAGGCCTTCAACCTTGTCATTTCTAACAACAAGGTCCTCAACCAGCGCTCTTCGCCCGTCCTCACATCGGATGAAGCCGCTGTGAAGCTGCTCGATCTATTGACAGAAGGTTGCCATGGCAGCGGAAATGCTGTCCTCCATGGCTTGTTGCCCCTTCTCCATCACCCCGACATGTTGGGATAGAAGAGAGTACTAGTGCTATGTCGTTTTTGCAATAACATCCTCCAATAAGCCCATGCGGTCTTCGAACAATGCGGACTCTCTTACTAGAGTCCGTGGCTCTTTGCTCTTGCTGTTCTTGGACTGCCTTGAAGACTCAACCGTAACGTTGATGTTGGCAGCATCTGATCATGACATAGTTCCTCCTCGATCTAGCTCTGAAACCAACTGTCACAGACTTAGCGTTTTTGCTCGCAAAGCTTATGCGGCGCCCACCTTTCTACTAGAAGATGGGCAAGCCCAGCCCTCTATTGCTAGCCTGGACCTCTGTGTCCTACAATTAAGTATGCAAAATGGAAAGAAGAGAGGGAGGTCTTTGTTCCAAAAAAAACTAAATACTTCACTACTTAAAAAAAAGAAAAAGATTACTATGCACAACTCTTCTTGTGCAACTCCTCTTCTGTCTCTCCTTTGGTCTTAGCCAATCATCCTATTTATAGGCTCCTAGATAGAATGAATCTAGCCTACACTAACTTACCACTAAGCATACATTAACTCACCCACTATCACATGGTAATTTAGCCTTCATGAATACCTAATGATCCCAAGAATTACTCATGACCCTTAGATTCCCTTGGCGGTTTTGGAGCTATTAAGTCCAACAATTATATGACCTTTTGTCTTCTATAACGGCGGTTGATTTTGGGTCTCCTTTATAATATAATATAGTAATTTAGCCTTCATGAATGCCTAATGATCCCAAGAATTACTCATGATCCTTGGATTTCCGTTGGCGGTTTTGGAGCTATTAAGTCCAGCAATTATATGACCTTTTGTCTTCTATAATAGCTGTTGATTTTGGGCCTCCTTTACAATATGCTTCGATAGCAAAATTAGGCCAGTGACTTAAATTGCATAGCAATTTCACTAAGTCCCTGACATCCCACTCCGATTCTCCTGAATGGGGTAACAAGTGAGGGTCAAAATTAAGAGAAAAAAGTAATTCACCTTAAATCCACCGCGATCTGCTAGGAAAAGTAGCAGGAGTGAGAGACCTCTTCCTTCCGTTGATTTAGTCTGATCTATTAAAATATGCTAAAAATATGATATTGAAAATTTGCAAAAATTTTGCTCTTATACCGACCTGCTAGAATAGAGCAGTGAGTGAAAATAAAAAATAAGATAAAAATTAATCTGTCTCAAATATGCCTCGTTCCCTAAAGAAAACAAGGGGAGAGGTAGGGGACCTCTCCCACCCCCCGTCCGTCCCGTTTGCATTCCTAGATATGAATACGAGGTTAAATGAATTGTACCTTCTTTGACTTTTTCGTGCTTCCGTTCGGAAAACATATATTTGATGGAAATACTTTTTTTGGTAAAAACGAACCGAACTTGAGCTATGAATTATTTTATATTAATATTTTTTTGGTATATACGTACAGAATTACTTGAACTATGAATTATTTTGAATCAGCTACCTAATATTTCGAAATTTTGATTTTACTATCCAAATTTTTAATTTATTTAATTTACGTCAGTTACCTATTCTTTAACTCTAAAATTTAAGCTATTTTTAAATTTAATGAATTTCTAGTTGCAAAAATTGCATGAAGTATACTGACTAAATCTTAAGAAAATAAACAACAAATTCAAATTTTGAAATCAAAATATTGTCGACCGAGTCTAATCAAATAAAATGAAAGATTGGATAGTGGAATCAAAATTTTAAAATGTTGGATAGTCGGCTCAAAATAGTCTATGGTTTAAATAAGTTCTTTATTTTTCACCTAGTTTTTTTAAGACGCAGGTCCTCTTTTTAACCACTCAACCGACCACTACCCCAAACTTCCACCAATAACACAAGATCAGTGTTGGTCCTCCTGATTAATCCACTTCAAGAATCTTATATTATACAAAACATGGTGGTGTTGAAGTTGAAACTTGAAACACGCAGCAATAAGTACTTTGGCATCTGCTACAGATGAAAGCATTAATTTGATGAATCTGTAAGTTTTTTGGTAAAAACTTACAAATTCATAGTAAGTTTTTGGTAAACACATACATAATTACTTGAACTAAGTTACAAATTTATTGAATTTGTGAGTTTCTTGGTGAAACCTTACATTGCTGAACAAAGTACTGAGTTTTATCGAATTTGTTGAGTTTTTTTTGGTAAAGACTTACATCGCTGATGTGATGTCCTAACCAATCAAAAAGCTCCCTTGCAATTCACCGTTCTTATTATTATTTTTAAAAATATATTTTTATTATATTTTCCTCTGGAAAAAAAGATATGATTAGCTGAGAATAGATGATATGGTTTAAAGTATTACATAATAAACTTCCTCCAGAATGAAAGCCAGGTAATTAACTAGCATAATTTGCAAGCGATTCAAACATGGTTTACATGGAACACTCAACAAATTTGAAATAAACTTTTCCGTCCTTTCCCTATTTCCTCATTAGAAGAACAATTCTTTACATCTTTTCTTTTGTTATTCACTATATAAGTTATACATGTCTGGAGACAATCTCTCTCTCTCTCTCTATCTCTATCTCTCTCACTCCTAGTCTTTTTTACTCTGTAACCTGTAACCTTTGAACCATTACAACATCTGTACTACAACACTTACCTGGTTTCTCCAGCCCGCTTCAGCCACAGCCATGCCAATCGCCACAGATGAAGAGAGCAAGAACCTACACCCAAAACCAATCTATCTCACCTGAAAACAAAGAAGGAACAAAAAAAGAAAAGCACAGAAGTATAGGAGAATTGATTTTGTCAAACAATGGAAACCGAAAATACGGAAGACCAATCAAAGAATCAATCAACTGGGCGTTCTCATGATCCGAATCGGCTTCATGAAAGCATCGAGATTGTCCATCTGCAGCAGGTCCAAGCAATCAGAATTAGCATGGATCGGCTCAAAACCCCTTGGAGCATTACAGTCTGTGCCCCCCTCACAATCAGCAACATCAAGGCTGATATAATTGGCAACTTGGCCACTAGAGAAGAGGAGCTCCCTGCCATCTTCTGTGTCATTCTCAACTGTGGAAATCGGAAGCAGCTCAGCAATACTGGTAATAGTAGAACCAAAGTAGCGGCCAGTCCTGTTGCTTTGGACTTCGGCTGTTTTTCTTCTCTTGTGCTTATTTCTGCTCTTAGGATGATGAAGCTTGCATTTCGATCCTTGTGGGCACTCTCCGTTCGATTCAAAGAGGGGACACACATAACTGTGCTTTTTGCGACACTGCTTGCAGAAAGAAATTACTTCAAATCTCAATCAGGTGTTTATACAGTATGACAATATGTCTTGCAAGTGTAAAAGCAAAAAAAATGATTATGTGCTAATACCCATTGTCTTTACAGTTAATATTAAGTTTGTCTGAGTTGAATATGATCAACAAGAATGCAAAATTTAAAACGGATGGCATGATAATTTGGTTCATTCCAGCAAAACTTAATTTGCAAACTTCTCAAGTTGACCAATGTTATTTATATAGATACCGGCCATTGTCATCAAACTGAAATAATTTGAGTCCTTCACTTCCTACGTAGTGCATATGCATCCTCTACAATGGGTTGGATAAAGAACTAAATCCAAAGACATCCTTGTGAAAATGCCATCTTTATATGTAGAAGGTCAAATACACTAAGATAGCTTTTCTGCTAAAAGAACACGTGTAAGATGGACTGGTTATATTTTGTGCCTAACAGGTCTGCATAATCCCACATGTTGATTCATCCTTTTCCTCTTATCTAACATCAGTTAATAAGGAAAACCCAATTTTTGAAATTGATCACCATCAGATATTAGATATATCACCTGTAAGGCATCTTGCTAGTCAAGCATGTAAATTGATTATCTAAAAAGTACTATCACAATCAACTTATCTTTCCATATAACGTAGAACAACAAAAAATAAAGAACTAAGAGTACTACAGCAGAAGGGTGTCGAGCCACCCCTTGGCAAATTTATGAGCGCATTGACATAACAAAGATATTTGTCTAATAGATAAACTTTGCCAACAACATCTCTCTAGTTATAACGTGATGTTAATTGTGCTAACCATTTCTCCAGACAGTTTCCTAATGCTAATACATCTAAATTAAAGAATCAAGTCATGTCAGACAACCATAGTTGTGGTTCTATAAAACCATGGTGACATACAAAACAGATACCATGTTAAAAAACATCGAGATACCTGAAACGTGATTAGAACTTATATATGTTCTTGCGGAGAAAAGAATTGCCTATCAGATTAACAAGAGAAAGAAAACTTAATAATATTACACCATACATACCTCATCGCCGTCAGCACAATATCCCCTAAGGAAGCCATCACAAATGGAAGCATTCGAGTGCACCTTTACATGCCTATAAGGACAGCTTGTATTTGTACACAATCCTGGCAATGTGGCAAAAATGTAAAATAGAAAAAACATTTGAAACCGCACCCCCGCGAAAAAAAATCAAACATTAGCAAAGTTGGTCACCAACCTTGTAAAAAATAGGAACAATCTGGCATTCTCTCAGGAAGGACCTACAACATAAATCTTGTAATGAAGTCAAAATATCCAAGAAAAAAAGAGAGACAGGGAAACAACAATCTAAGAGCAAACCTCTCCTTATTTCCTTTGCAATAGGGACAATAATGAAAGCATATCTCACCTGATGAGTCAGCTTGCAATTGGTGTTAGAACACATGCCTCTAAGAAACCTAGTGCAAATAGCAACTTTAGCAGGATCATGTATATATGGACACTTCTCACCAACTTTGCTGCAGTGGCCAAACCGGGTGAAGAATTGGCAATACTGCTGCTTTTTCGCATGGCGCAATCTAACAGTGTGTAAGCTCCATCGAACCTTCTCACTTGCCAGAATGCGGATGAGTTTCTTTGAATCTCTTACAAGTTTGTTACCGTTGCTTACATATCTGCTAAGCAGCATCACAACAACACGTATATATTTGCATAAAATTAAAATTAACAATAATAAGACGATATCTTTTTAACAAAAGTGCAGGTAAAATATTTTCTTAAAAAAAACATAGTATAAAAACATACTCATGATTTCCAATTAATAATCTCCTTGGTACTACAGATGTTTGACTACTGTTTGTTGGTTGTTGACCAGTAGCACAACCAGATTGTTTATCTGCATAAAATCACATTGACATAAGCATGGTAAAAAAGTAAGTGTCGCATAAATTTTTATCACAAATACACCAGAATGAAGAATCAGTACAAGAGACATTTGGATTCAGTTTATGCACATAAATGAATATCTTCTTTTTGATAGCCTATGCACAATAAGACCCCTCTTTAAAATAGTAGGAGAAATTAGACTAACAAAAATTAAGTAAAAGAAGGGGGAAAAATGACATGTGTAGCAGACTTACGTATACTTGTGGTGCAAGTCTCTCTATATATCAGTTTTTTTACAGGATGAACTTTAATAGCAAGGATTTAAGTGCCGTGGCACGGAGTCGTGCCGGAAACTTGCCGGCACGGTACGGCACGGTGCGTGCCGAGCCGTGCCGATCACCGTGCCGTACCGTGCCGATGCGTGCCGGTCAAAAAAATTCTTATATGCCGACACATAATAGCATGAAATATTTATTTTCTTTAGCAACAAAATATTCTAACTATTTATTATGTCTTTTTATCACATCTTTTGAACATTATTGAGGAAATTGCTTACTAATTTAAAGAATAGAGGGTTTTGAGCTGTGCCATCGGCACGAGGTCTGTATCGTGCCGGTATCTTGTTGGCACGGTAGATACGGCCCGTGCCGACGGGCACTTAAAACCTTGTTTAATAGGAACAACAGTAAGTTAAACAATCCTTTATACTTGCCTATTCACTATCCAGATCATGTGTTCCATTATGCAGCTGTGCAATTCACATAAATCCTAATCTTACAATCTTTTCCGAGGAACTTTAATGTAGGACTTGTGGTCATAATCATGGAAGCGGCCATTGGATTAGCCACACTTTCCATTCTTGTTTGGAGTTAACTAACAAAGCTTCTCAACTTTCAAAAAAAGATGACTGCTTTGGGACTTGGAAAAGATTGGTGACTTCTACTTTGTGGCGGCTGAGGCACATGAAAAATACACAATAAAATCAATCTTGAGATGCATTCACACATGTATGCATGTGCATTGGTGTTGGCATTGAAGGATAAACATGGATGTAACTTGAGCCAATCAAACCTTATCTCATGCTAGAAGAGATCAACTATATGAAACCTCAAAGGATACTCATGGCTTTAAGCAAATAAATCCTCAATTTTAGCTCATTCCCTTGTGGCCGTCCTTAGACAAACGACAAATTTTTCCTGAACTCTTAATCATCCCTGACCTTGTCAACTTTGGACTCTCCACCCATCTTTATCAAATTTTACTGGGATCACCGGCACCCCAAAGGGTAAAAAAAAACAAAAAAAAACATATACAACCACATGCAAATGCACACACGCATAAGGCACACAGCTCATGACTAGATCTGCTATTACAAATAGTAGAACAGCATATCTTTCTATAGCAGAGTAGCAGAGAAATCAGATTAACGTGATAAGTTCCCACCTTTTTCAGATTTATGAAGAGATTGACGCTTCCGTTTCTCTCTTTTCTTTCTTTCAACTTCAGCGACAACTAATGTAGCTTCCTGCAATAACAAATTACAATTTTAAGTCAAAATTCAAGCAAATTTTCTATCCAGCATGTTGAAGATTCTGATGGCATTTCTTATTACAGTCGAAAATTGGATAATGCAACAGAGCACATGATAAAAGATCCACTAAAAGACAACTTATGGATATCAAGAAATTCTCTTCAGAAATATTCCTAGCTAAACTTCTCTTAGTTGTACTTCAGGAAGAAAAGTAAAAAGTTCATGATGCAGAAGAGATCAATTTAGGTTACATTAGGTTAAGTAAATTTTATATAGGTCAAGTTTTCTGCTTTCAAACAAAGGAAAACGCAAGATATGTTCTCGCAATTCAAGTATTGTAAAGATGTCTTAAGTTTCATTGACCTTGCTCAAACTAGTTAGCTTTTTTTTTTTTCCACAAGCAAGCAATATCTTGATTGATATTTAAAATATGTTACATGCCATTAAATTCACTCACCTTATTAACCTTTTTTGAGCGTCGCTCAATAGATCTTGACCATTTTAAACTAGAACCACCTATGCCTAAAACCCCAGCTTTTCGTATAGAGAACCCGTCAGTTGACCGTTTGTAGATCATATCCCTTTTCCTAGCAACCAGTAAATTACGGCTGAAAACACCACCGCAGATATAAATTTTTGTTAAGCCTGACTAAACATAGCATGGCAACAAGGATGAAGATGAAAAAGAATTAGAAGTTGCAGTGAAATCTATACAACGTGAGACATGCATTTGTGCCTACAGAAGTTACCTGATTAGCGATAAGGAGCTCTTGCTAAGCATCGGCAATCTGTTTCTCACAGAATTCTTCCAATTTGCTGTTCTCTTCCATGGAAATAATTGTGGAAGAATCTTCGCATGTTTGATTGTTGTAATCGACTTTTTCTGTGGTTGTTGCCCGCTAAGTGTCCACACATGAGAGAAACTTGCTACTTTATTTGTCTTCTCAGGGGCTGCAGTAGCAAAAGTGACTAGAAAATTTTCTCTTGTAGTAGGATAAGTAATAAAATTTGGGTCAAAATACTGAAGCAGATACCGAAAAGCAAAGTGTGATAATCAAGGGTCAACATAAACCAGGATCCAGCAAGGGAAGCAAAGGAAAGTGAAAGATCAACACGAATTTGAAATACTGAAGTGCTATCATGCAACCCTACTTCCAACCAAAACATTTTGAAGCACAAACCCAAAAGTTAAAAAAAGAGAAAAAAGAAAAAAAAAAAAAGAGACCAGTAGAAGTGCACACAATTGAACATGAAAAAAAATGCAGGAATTCTTAAATTCCTTCTGAATGACTGCATAGCTTATAACCTAGCTATTAAATAATACACAATGAAAACATATATGTTGTTGTGAATAATAAAATTTGCAGACATCCGATGCAGGTCATAATTGACAATGAAGGCGCCTTGAACTCCTTCAGGCTTGAGGAGTTTAATTTGCAGACATCCAATGCAGGTCATAATTGACAAGTTGAGTAGCTCACTCAGGAACTATCATAGCATCTTACTCCACTACAGATCCTAATTAAAGACAAACTTGCTTTAAAAAAATAGGTCTGCAAACTTCTGAGTTTTAGGTGTTCAGCACATTTATAAGATTCGAAGTGTAGCTTATCTTCTAGGTATCCAACCTATGTAACAGGAAAAGAATGAAGCTTATGCCATACAATCCACCAAGGCTTGTGTCACAAGTTTCTAAGTACACTCAAGGCACCAGGAGCTCCTTTTAATGGTATGAGAAAACAACCTCTGCAATCCTAGCTGGATGTTATAAATGAATTAATTAATTGACGGACTAATCCAAGAATTTCACAAGTACTAGGAACCCAAATTTCATATCCAACTCAGGTAAAAAGAAAGGGGTTAATAAAATGTTACAGAATAAAACAAAAAGTAATTTAACCTCCAGAATGAACCAAGGAAAAAATTAGGTTTATTAAGCTATAGAAGGTCAAGTTATCACTCATGTTGTAAATAATAGTACACATGAAAATGGAATTATTAGCCTAAAATTCAAAAGATAAGACCTTTGAACCTCTCAAACTCTGGAAGAGACAGAAGGTTTACTATTCTTTCGGATAGCAAGATGATCCATAGTCTGAGTCAAAAATCGACCCATGATGTTCAGATATCAAAATACCCAGTTGATGTAGAAATAACAAAAAAAGAAGTTTGGAGATCATATAGCCATTAAAGACCCACTATACCTCAAAAATCACTTTTATCATCTTTGTGGAAACACTTAAAGTTATAAAGTAAGATAGAGTATGCTCTGAATTACTGGAGAGAAACAATTGATCAACAAATAAATGAGTAATGACTCTTACATTATAATACTCTTATTTGGACTTGTATACCTCCAATCTCTTTCTTTGTAATTTATTAGACGGTGAGAGTATCTACTACTAGCCAACTAGACCATTCATAGTCTGCAATCAAATTAAAAGCCATGCAACTAGCATCCTTCACACCTCAGGAAGTAGATATTTATATATAAATAGAAAGTAGGAAACAATTATCCGGTATGTTTTAAGAAGCCTTTTTATAGGGAAGAGGACCTGCCTTCTAAAAGAATACTTGTGTTAAAAATTAGGAGTAATGTGAAGTTTCAATTAGCAACAAACATGCATACATGCTAGTAACTAAAGTAAGGAACTGATAAGACGCACCTTTATCTAGTTTTTTCTTGAATTGGCTGTCACTCAAGGAGGGAGCCACTGAATCACTATGATCGTCTGACTTTGAACTATCAGCAGGAAGAACATCTTTTCTATTCTGACTTTCAGATGGAGTAGAATTCAGGATGAGCTGATTCTTTTTCTTCTTGTAGTATAGATCTGAGGAGATTAATGAAGGAAATTGATTCTTCTCCAAGGAACGGTTGGATGAAGTGTCAAATTTAGGCACCGGGGCAGCAACCAACTGATTTGATTTTCTTTTCACATATACCATTCCTGTTCTACTAGAGGGCTCTGAGTTATTAGCGCTCTTGATAATTTGATTAACCTGCTCTTCTACACCAGACATGGGAAAAGTGCTCTCTGAAAATGGCTGAGAAGCATCCTCTGACGTATCAGTACTACAAATAGCTAACTTAGTGGCAAGAGGTAAAGGAGGTGTTTTGGGCCTTTCAAATGAAGGATTAGAAGAGGCCGCATTATCATTATAACCAGTTCTGTTCTCAAAATTTGGGCTCTTATTCACTGCATGATTAGTTGATCTATTTGGGGCCAAATGAAGAGAAGAATGGGGAAGAGGAAGTTTGGTGGCTGATTTTCTAATAAGACTGTTACCTTTACGTATGTAAGAGCTCTGAAGCTTTCCGAACTTCCTAGGTGACAGCTTAGAAAATGAACTTCCTGCTGCATGCTGCAGATTCCCATGTGAGGATGAAGCAGAAGATAATGTATTGTCACGGTGCCATGTCCTGTGTCTAACATTTTGATTTACGTGAGAACTTGCTAAACTCATCCTACTTGGAAGAATCTTATGAACTGAAGAACTCACAGCTGCATCCTGGAAATTAGATTCCTCTCGACCACCTCTTTTGGAATCAAGCGTTATTTGCTTTTTTGATTCCTCTCGAGTCAAAAGCTTTGCTTCCTCTTGTAAAGTGAAGTGAGGTAGCATAACTCTTCCGGTATTCATACTTTCTTCCTCTTTGGATATGAATCCAACAGAAGGAAAAACTATGTCGTTGGAAATTGGTTTCACTGGTAACTTGTTAGCATTATCATCACTATTGCAGCCTGTATTATCTGCTATATGAGAAAATGGTTGTTCTTCTTCTACATTTACACTGTCCAAAACAGCTTGAACATTTGGAAAGTCGTGAGCAAACTCTACACCTGAAATAGTAGTTACATTCAAGTTAGAAACATCAGCAATGTAGTCTCCAGGCATCAAATAATCAGATGGGGTAGTGACATTTTTTACATGCATCCTAATACTATTGTCTTCTCCGCTAAAAGAACCAGCATACAAATCCTGATCCATAACTGTATCTTTGACTTCTAGGAGTGAAATCTTGCTCTTTCCCTTGTCAATACTTGCAAAATCATTCATCACCATCCCAGCATCCAATTTATGTGTTTCATCTCTCTGCCTCTTACTTTCAGTATTCTCATCTTCGAGGTAGTTTTCACTAGAGATGGAAGTTAAGGGAGCAGACAACATGATATCTTGCTTGGCAATCCCTGACGCAAATGAAGAACACACAGATATGTCAAAAGCATTTTCACGATGTGGAGCATTTTCACACTCATTAGTCCCCTCAGAAATTTGGTAATCCTCATCCATGAGATTATCAAACAAAACAACAACCTTAGATGAACTCTCAGCAGTGTCATTATTGGGCGACGCCACTGTAACAACTTCCTCGTTTGTCCCATCTAGAAAATTAGTATTAGTATCCTCATCAACTACTATGTCCAGAATTGGATTCCCATCAGCATTACTATCTTCCTCATTACATCTACTATCCTTAACTACATCAACAACACTAGTATATTCATCTGTGGCAGTCTTCTCAATATCAGCCACAGCAGTAGCAAAACCTACTCTACATAACCGTGAATTCGATTCATCATCAATCCTCATTTTGGACCCATTAGTCTTACTATCTTTCTTATTACAAATACCACCTTCGGTTACATCAACAACACTAATAGATCTATCAGCAATAGTCTTCTCAGTATCAGCTGCTGTAGTAGCAAACCCTACTTCACATATCTCTGCATTTGGTTCTTCATCAATCCTGTTTCCAAAATATCCGTTAGCTCCGCCTCTAAATTCCTCCATTCTACTTTCAGAAGTCTCTGGCATTTTCTTGACATTTTCTGGAGAAGGCTTAGGACAAGCAACTTCAACAGGCATAGCAGAGGAAGATGCCGCCTTTTCTGTTTCTTCTGAATGGTTTAAACACTTGATGGGACTGATTGATATTCCCCTCTTGGCGGCAGTTCCTTCCTTAACACTAGATCCCGGTGAATCAGAAACTACGGGAAAAACTACTTTGTCACTCTTCTTCACTACCTTCTTCGCTTTAGTAACTTTCTTCTTCGTCATTCTTACGTTGGGGCTCCCTTTGTTAAAGCCGGTTGCAAGTAGGCTTGGGGAAACTAAGACCTTTGCCACCAAGGCGTCAGATTTAAATGACAAATCCAAAGCCTCAAACTCCGATTGGTTCTCATCTGAAAAACTTGTGGGAGAGAATTGAGGGGGCTGCACAGGTGGCAAAGGAGGAGAGGATGCAGCCGAGGGCTTCTCTTCGATCCTATTCCAAACAGATATTCCTGATTGGATTCTCGACAGCGCACTAAGTTTCTTTGGAGGCCTCTTCCAAGGGGAACTCACGGGGGCATCCATGCCTCCAGTGGGCATTTTCCTCTTCCCCTTATTGCTCGCAAAGTAATCATTCTCGAGGAGGCGGGCATCAAAAACAGCTCTCACATTCTTCTCAGAGACATGATTCGTGGTGTTGTAAGAATGCGCCGAAGACCACATTGGCGGCTGGGACAGCCGCTGCGCGTGCGGCTGCCATCCATTAACATCTCCTTCTCCTCCTCTCGAAGTACCATAGAAAATCCCCAAACCCTCCTCGACCTCGCAATCTTGAGCTCTTCGGAGCCGCTTCCGGCCAAAGGCGAAAGCCTCCACGCTCTGAGGAATGTACGGATCGCCGCTCCTATAAGACAAAGCAGGACACTGCCTTTCGTCTTGCTCCCACTCTAATCGCGCCCTAGCCCTCTCGAAACCGTCGCCGCCGCCCCAGAACTCCCGGGGCGAAACCTCCTCGCGAGCCGGACGGCGAAGGGACGGGGAAGGGCGGTCGAATTCGCGAGGATAGGGCACGCAATCGGGTGCTCTGGGGATAGGAGGCTGCGGCGGCGGCGGCGGTGGAGGATGATGGGGGAAGGGATCGTGGGAGGGTTGGTAGGCGAAGTAGGGGCGCCCGTCGTCTCCGCCGTGGCGGTGGTGCCGGAGGAGCGGCGGCGCAGCCTCCGGCGGCGGAGGAGGCGGCGGCGGAGGGAGGAATTGGTGGGGGTGGGAGTAGTGATTGGAATCGAGGAATTGGGGATGGGGGTGAGGAGGAGGAGGAGGAGGAGGAGGAGGCGGAGGCGGAGGATAGGGTTCGTACTCGTACCTGGAGCGGCCTCCGCCGCCTCCGCCATGGTGGTGGTGGTGGTGGTGGTGGGGAGGAGGAGCAGGGTCGAAGGGGTGGTGGCGATCCATGGCGGCGCCCTAGGTTTCTTCGATGGTGAGGCGTTTACGCTTCCGTGGAGTGGAGGACGAAGAGAAAGGGAGCTGGAGTAATGTGTTTATTATTATTTGTGATGTAATAATTGTAGGGTTGTTATGAATCGGCTCCGTTCGTGTTCGATTTGTACTCGTTCGTGCAGTGTTTTGGTCGGTTAAGGTATCCGGGATGTGTGATGTGTCAGTTCCACCTTAGAGAGGGCGTTTGGTTTTATGTAAAAGTGCTCAAAAAAAAAATTCCCTTAGAAATTTTTTTTTTTTCCAATATTTGGTTATCTGAAATGTGACACCCCAATAGTCCCACATCGGATGGGAAAGGGATTATATCGGGGTTTATAATGTATTTCTGTATTACGCACAATAACCTGCCACATTTTGGGTCATGGCTGTGGGCTCAACGAGCTATCAGCATAAACACGGCCGTTACATTGCAGATCGTAGCCTGCTCACCAACTGGACATGGCGGAGTCTCTACCAGCCGACTGTACCGGATACGCATGCATTTAGCCTCAATGAGCTGGTGTCCTGATGACGGCTAGTTTATGGGCTGAGCCCCACATACCTGATCTGGGTCGCGGCGCTGGTTGATTAACCGACGAGGACGTCGGCCTTAACGTGGGGGAGTCTCAGACACTCCAATAGCCCCACATCTATTAGAAAGGAATTGTCATCTGACGGGAGGCGGATTGTCATCAACTAATGATCGGATCAAATCTGGATGAAAGATTACCCACGGGAAAGCGATTGGCTATCGGGTTTATAATGTGGAAATTGGAAAACTTTTTTTTACAGATTTTTGGAAAGATTTGTGTTTTCGTTTTTTTGCTCGCCGACTAAAACCTAGCTTCCAAAATCGCGGCTCAGGGTTTTGGAGTATGTGTGGTCCACGAGGCATCCTCACCTCGTGGACGAGAGAGTCCACGGTGGATCCATAGACTTTCTCCCCTCTTTTATATATATATATATACTAGGCATTGCACGTGCGATGCACGTATTATTCTTTCTAATATAATTAAAGTTATTAACTATTTAATGAATAAATAATATATTTAAATAGTAGGATCAAATTTAAAAAAAGTATGAAATATTATAAAGTATAAACAAAATACACATAAGTATTATGGATAGGTAATATAGTAAAATAAAAGCATGAATCCATTAAAGCTGTCCAAAATATTCGATATACCATATTCGATCCGAATACTATCCTAATTTATCCTGACCCAAACCGACCCGATAAAAATGGATAATATATGGATAAAAAAATTACCCATTAAAATTTCGGGTATGGATCCGGATATTTTATATCCATACCCGATTTGTACCCGACCCGAACCCAACTTTTAAATGAGTCAGGTTTGGAATAGTTTTCAAATCCGGATCTGGATTCAAACTCGATGAAATATCCGACAATAAATAAAAAGAAAATTAAATTTTTAATAAATATTCTATTTAGTAAATTTTTCGATTTCTCTTTTCTTTTTTCTTTTTTGTTGGATGATAGTATATAATATTAATAATTACTACAACTTATATTTTTTTTATAGGGGAAGATTTATAATTTGTCCACATACTATTTAATAAAATCTATAAATATATATATATATATATATATATATATATATATATATATATATATATATATACGGATATCTGTATCCGATTTAGATCCGATCCATACCCGATCTTGAACGGATAGTATATGGATAGTCACTACCCATACCCGCTCAAATACACCCGATGGATATATTAGTAACTTAAATATCCTGATCCGGACCGGACCCGAAGTTAAATGGATAGGGTATATATTTTTTTTTCTAACCATTTCTTTTTAGGGTACGGGTACAGTATATCAACTATCCCAGACCCGACCCGATCCGTGGACACTTTAGAATCCATACACGATAATAGTCGAAAACAAAATGAAGTAAATAAAGAAGAGTTAAGTTCCTTCTAATTCTATTATCTTAGTCTTCGTCACAGATGATCATCTTTCTTTCCGAAGGTAAGAAAACTTTTTCCGAATAATTTATTTTTCGGATGGTTAGGTTTGACGCGAATGGCAGATTCAGTGTCATTTTGTTTCCATTGGAGGCAATTTTGTGTTTAAAGTTTCTTGGATCACCCAATTCTCAAACTTTGTGCATGCTTCGTTTTAATTTGGGCCATATTATTTGCAAATTAAACAAGTTAATTGGATGTAAATCGACTCACTTAGGGTGATCAATCGAGCAACTGATGGGCAACCCAAACCCGACCAATATACGGTATACATGACGACGATATACGTGAAATATTATCTGTTAATTATATTTTTAGATATACATTATATACATGATCTATTAATAATTTATACATGATCTATTCAGTTATATATTATAATAACTTTTTAATGTATATCATGATATACATGATCTAATAATTTTTAAATAATTTATATCATGTACATCATGTATACATACATGATATATGATATATATCCATATATATACATGATATACATGTATATATCATGATATACATGTACATACATGTATATACATGATATACATGATCTATTAATTTATACATGATACATGATATACATAATCTATTAATTTATACATGGTACACGATATACATGATCTATTAATTTACAAATTAGTATACGTGATATATAATTACTGTATATATTATGTAAAATTATTCTATACATTATATATAAATACGCGATCTATTAATTTATAAATTATTCTATACATGATAATTTTAAATAATTATCTGAATAAACATATTTATCACAATTTTAAATAATTTATACATCATGTATAACTAATAATTTATACATCACATATGATATATAATTTTCAAAATAAAGTATAAATATATTCAGATAATAACTGAATTATTTGAATAATAGGTAAAAATATAATTACAGATAATATCAAAGTAAAATATTAACTCTCCATATAATTTAAATAATTTAACCTAAACCTTATTCGAACAATATTGTTTTCGCAGATAATAATTTTAATCATAATTATGATTAAATCCACATAATTACTTACTATTGTCTTATATGAAATTTCTATTTTTTAGTCAATAATAAATTTGTTTATAGCCTTTTACAATATCTCTTGATGGATATTTAATATCAAATTGAATACGCGCATGAAATTTTACTTGTATGACCATAAAAGATTTTAATTAATACCTAAAAGGAGTTTTGTAAAATTACCTTTTGTTAAAGTAATTGTGCGAAAATATCAAAGGTGGTGAAAACCGATTTTAGATCTAACAACTTTTTAAATAGACAAACATAAGATTTGCATTAATATAAAAACTGTTTTATACATCATCACTATAAGCCAAAAAAGGAGAGAAAAAAAAAACTGACATATTTAGATAAGCAAACAAAAAGCTAGAAATATCATCAAACAACATTTCTATATGTTGCTTGAGTAAAGTACAAAAAGACTACTATATTATTGTAACTGATGAATCCGATTATTTTGAACAATCCAGTTGCCATTGTATCCAGAAGGAGTTCTTTGATTCCAATAAAGCTTTCTTAATATTAATAGTGAGCATATTAAGAGAAAAAATAAATCACAGTAATTAAGCTTTCTTTTGCATCACACTGCAATGCATACTATGCTAAATTTTTTTTTTTTTTTAGAGAATAATTAATCTATCTTAATTTATTCTTTTATTTTGAAATATTGAAATAATGAGAGTAAATTAGATAGTGAGCATAGCACGAATAATAAAGTTTCAAAAGAGATGTAGTAGTAAAGGGAGAAAGTATTAACAAATAAACAATTCATATCTAATTAGAAACCATAATGATCACAAATCCTATATCAGTGTTCTAATATAGTTTAGGGCTCGAAAAGGCAATTATATTTGAGTAACTAAAGACCTTTTTTATTTTTTTTAGCAAGAAACAGCTTTATATGCACTAACAAACAAACTGAAAATAAATTACTATAAAGATAATTTATTAAATCAGAAAAAAATATGAAAGCAAATAAAAAAGATTAATATAACTATGATTTTATTATATACAAACAAGTATGAGTAAAAAATATTTTTCACCAAAGCATGCATATTAAGAATAAACTAAATTCCGAAGGAAATTTTTTTTCAAAACTAACTTCTCAGTAAATAAATATACGAAGACCAATCAAAAAAGTATCACCCACTTAATATAAATGCATGTAATATTCAGGATACCTACCTCAAAAAGTCTTTTTCTTCTCTTTGGATATCTCCTTCTAGAAGTCTTATTTTTCTCTTTGGATATCTCCTTCTAAAAGTCTTTTTTCTCTCTATATTCAAGTCTAATTGATGCTATTGCTTATGGTGACAATACACTCTTATATATAGAAAAACATAGAGAAATTTTTAAAAGATTTATAAATATTTAATAATATTTAATATTTATTACTATTATTGTATTAATTAAAAATACACCCATCTCTACTAAAACTATTCGTTTTTAGGAGAAAACTTTTCGTTTTTTGGTATAATTAACATAGATAAATTTAAAAACTATTTATAAATATTTACTGATATTTAATATTTATTACTTTTATTACATTAATTCAAAATGCACACTCTTCTATTAAAACTATTCGTTTTTAGGAGCAAGCTTTTCGTTTTTTGGTGTAATTATTGCATTAATTCAAAAGGCACACTTAACTATTAAACATATTTGACAAACTTCTAATATTTTTTATTGCATCAAATCAGAAAATTTAATAATATTAATTATTTATTACTATTATTGCATGAATTAAAAATACACACTTCTCTATTAAAACTATTCGTTTTTAGGAGAAAACTTTTCGTTTTTTGGTATAATTAACATAGATAAATTTAAAAATTATTTATAAATATTTACTGATATTTAATATTTATTACTTCTATTACATTAATTCAAAATGCACACTCTTCTATTAAAACTATTCGTTTTTAGGAGCAAGCTTTTCGTTTTTTGTGTAATGATTGCATTAATTCAAAAGGCACACTCAGCTATTAAACATAGTTGACAAAATTCTAATATTTTTTATTGCATCAAATTAGAAAATTTCTATAAATATTAAGTTTAAATGCAAACTATTTTAAATAATTTTGATAAATTGTTTAATATATGGAGATATATGTCTATTTTCAGAGGATATAAGTAGAAAAAAATTTCAAATTTTAATTTGTTTATCTCAATTTTTCCTAATTAATGTCCTACATAATGGTATATTCAATACAGATCATCTCAGTTCAATTTTTGTAATATTTATGAAATTCAAGACGAACCAAATTAGAGCCATAAACCGAGTAGAACCAAACCGAAATAATAATAATTAATATATTTAATATTTAATTATTTGATTATTATTTATAAACCAATACGTAATATTTTAATTCAAGACTAATATATAAAATTTTAGTTTGTTCCATTATATTTGTTTTTCCTAATTTTTTTTATACTTTTAGAATCGAACCAAAACTAATTCGATCTAATTATATATATATTTTTCTTTTAGAATCGAACCAAAACTAATCATATATAAAACTAAATCAAACAACTGATTTCGATCTAATTATATCATATAATGCTCATTCCGACATTAGGGTTTGATTCAGAAGTAGATAACACTACGATGATACGATATTAGATTAGAGTAACGACACGTGAAGAAATCTGATTTGTTGAGGGGTAAAGCCATATGAAGGGGTACGTCCAAATAATGAGTACACATGAAGGTTGTATTTTGGTTCTTGAACAAATGTTAAATTTGATTAAATCAATCACAACTTAATTTTAAAATTTATGTTAATTGCACAAAATTTAGTAAAGAATCGAACTAAAACTAATTATATATAAAACTAAATCAAACAACTGATTTCGATCTAATTATACCGTATAATGCTCATCCCGATATTAGGGTTTGATTCAGAAGTAGATAACACTACGATGATACGATATTAGATTAGAGTAATTAATATATTTAATTATTTGATTATTATTTATAAACCAATACGTAATATTTTAATTTAAGACCAATATATAAAATTTTAGTTTGTTCCATTATATTTGTTTTTCCTAATTTTTTTTTACTTTTAGAATCGAACCAAAACTAATTCGGTCTAATTATACATATTTTTTTACTTTTAGAATCGACCTTTAAATATGTTAGATTTGATTCAATCAACTACACTTTAATTTTAAAATTTATGTTAATTGCACGAAATTTAGTAATTAAATATGTAAAAAATAAGTGACGCAACTATAATTTATCGCACTGTTAAATTATTAAAGTAAAAATTATTAAGAAAAAACTATTGCCTACGTTCCCATACATTTGTATAATTATATATTTTAAAATTTTCAACTATTTTATTCCATCACATTATTCAATCTACTACTAATAATATTTTTTAAAATTAATTAGTTTCCACACATTTGTATAATTATATATTTTAAAATTAAGAAGATTCGAATCAAACATATTTTAAAATTAAGAAGATTCGAATCAAACATATTTTAAAATTAAGAAGATTCGAATCAAACATAAAGGGGAAGGGAATTTTAAATTTATTATTCAATCAGTCAAAATCTAATTTTACTATCCAACCTTTAAATATGTTAGATTTGATTCAATCAACCACGCTTTAATTTTAAAATTTATGTTACTTGCAGAAAATTTAATAATTAAATGTGTAAAAGATAAATGATACAAGTATAATTTCTCCTGTTTATAATTACCAATATGCCCTTGGTAGGACTGGTGAGGAAAACCTACCAAACATTTTTGTTTATAGTTTAATATAGGATATATATATAGACTAGAGCTACTATCATATTAATAGGATAGGAGTACTTGTCCTATCAAATTTTTAACCATTGGATGAAAAATTGTAGGGTTAGGATGATATTAGTCGGTTAGAGTTGAATGGTCCCCCAGGGTTGAGTGGTCCCCAGGTTATAGTATTTAATCCAATGGTTAAAAATAAAGAAAAGAGTTGATCCAAGGGCTAAAAAATTGATAGGACAAGTGCTCCTATCATCATATTAATAGGATAGTAGGACTCTATATATATATATATATATATATATATATATATATATATATATACTAGTTGAGTGTACGTGCAACTGCATGTAATAATTTTTTAAATTTATTTTAAATCAATAAACATTTGTAAATCATATTTAATCAAAAATTTAAAATTAAATATTTTCTAAATTTATATGTTACATTTTATTAAAAAATATCTACAATATCAAATTTAAATTTTAATATAAAATAGATAGATAAATTTGATATCAAAAATTAAAAATTAAATTTAATTAACAATTTAAACTCAGATTTAAATTTTAGTATAAAATAAATAAATAGAAATGCAACTTTTTAACAGATTAAACATAATAATTCATTTTTAGTTTCAATATTTTTAACTAATTGGTCATAACCGTTCATAAAATTTAAGTTATAAATAAGTATAAATATTTTTTGTATTAATATAAAAAAGGAAAAATATTTTGAAATTAAATAGAAAAATAAAATCTTATTTAAAAAAAAGATATTTTAAAATTCAAAAATATATACAGAAAAAAAAATATTTTGAAATTATAGAAAAATAAAATCCGTTAGAAAAAAATATTTTGAAATTAAATAGAAAAATAAAATCTTTTATCTTTTAAAAAAAAAATATTTTGAAATTCGAAAATATATATAGAAAAGAATCTTTCATAGGATTTTCAAAATATCTAAAAAAGATATTTTAAAACTAATTAGGAAAATATCTTTTATAGGATTTTCACACCCGTAATCTGTTATATCTGTTATAGAGAAATTACATTGCGGTTTCTATTTCTATTCGATCTTATTCTTATATTTAAAATTTTACGCACAGAAAGAGAAAAATGAACGCTAATAAAATGAGCGCTAATTTTTCCGCTGAAAAATGGGTCTGTCGACAGACCCAAATTTGAATATACGTGCTTTTATATATAGTATAGATATAGAGTAGGGCTACTATACTATTATGAGTAGTAGAGCCCTACTACTCATAAGTTGTTTTATGATAGAGCTTAATCGACGATCCACTCGTTAAATATGATCTAGAGTATTTAAAACTTCTAGAAAATAAATTTCGTAATTTTTCAAAATCATAATAAAGTCCATCAAATGGGCATAAAATGAACGGCCGAAATCGAACGATGTCCTAAAAATAGATGATCGGATCCTTCAATTTAAGATCGGAGTTATTGATCTCTATCTAGGTAGTGAATAGAATTTTCTATCAAAAATTCAACCTATTTCAATTCTTTTACACCGTTAAACTACCAAGTATCTCATATCGTAGTTAAAAATTGTCAATTTTGTGAGCTTTTGATCGTAAGGTAAATGATTTGAAAAATTACGAAATTTATTTTCTAGAAGTTTTAAATACTCTAGATCATATTTAACGGAGTGGATCGTCGATTCTAAGCTCTATCATCAAAAAACAACTTATGAGTAGTATGGCTCTACTACTCATAATAGTATATAGTAGCCCTACTATATATATATATATATATATATATATATATATATATATATATATATATATATATATATATATATATATATAGAGTTGAACTAGAATACTATCGGTAGTAAAGCGGTCGTTTTACTACCGATTTGTTTTCGATGATAGAGCTTCCAAATTGACGATCGACTCGTTGAACATGATCTATATCATTTGAAGTGTTTAGAAATCAAATTTCAAATCTTTTCGACTTTATTTGCCTAATGATCAAACGGTTTCAAAATTTATAATTTTAATGGTCGATAAGAGGCGTTTTCTCGTTTAACGGCGTAAAGATATCCAAATCAATTGAATTTTTGTTAGAAAATTCTTTAAACTATTTAAAACAAGATCTATACTCTTGATCTTGATTACAGGACTCCTATTATCATTTTTTAAAGAGTATTCATTTTCACTGCTCATTTTTATGTCCACTTGATGGATAAAAGAACAATATCGAAAGTGCGTGAAATTTGATTTCTAGGTAGTTTAAATAGTTTAGATTATATTTAACGGAGCCGATCATCAATTTGGAAGCTCTATCATCGAAAACAAATCAGTAGTAAAACGACCGTTTTACTACCGATAGTATTCTAATTAGCTCAACTATATATATATATATATATATATATATATATATATATATATATATAGAACTAGTTTGGAATACTATTAATAGCAACAATAACTTGGTGCTAGTAAGTTTTCAATCCTTGGATTAAAAGATGTGCGGCTAGGATGATGTGGGCCCCCAGGTTGAGTGGGTGGTTGGTTGAATAGTATAATCTAACGGATAAAATTAACCAAAGGGGTTAATCCAAGGGTAGAAAACTTACTAGCACCAAATTCGACATGCTATTAATAAGCATACCAGGACTCTATATATATATATATATATATATATATATATATATATATATATATATATAATTGAGCTAGAATACTTTTAAAAGTATTCCCCCATTGCTATTAGGTTTTTAGCCATTGGATCTATTCCTTGATTATTAATAGCCCTTAGATTAAACACTATTCTACCTACCACCACCTATCCCCACGTACCACCATCATCTCACCCTCACATCTCCACATCTAATGGCCAAACACTCAATAGCACCACCCCAATTAATGGTGCTATTGATAGTATTCTAGCTCAACTATATATATATATATATATATATATATATATATATATATATGAGAGAGAGTAAGGCTACTATAAGCACGGAGCTCCGTGCTTCCACGTCATTTTCGATGTTGTGGCTTCCGAATCGTCGATCGCTCAGTTAAACTTGATCTAGAGTATTTGAAGTACCTAGAAAATAAATTTTGCGACTTTTCGATATTATTTGCCTAGCGGACGAAGGGCTAAAAATCAACTGAAAATAAAAATCTTACAAAACGTGATAATATAGCATTAAAAATTTAGATCAAAGATATTGATCTTGTTTTATATAGTATAAAGAATTTTCTATCAAAATTTCATGTAATTTGGAAATTTCTACACCGTTAAACTTTCAAACGGCTCACTATGACCATTAAAATTATTTGATTTTGTGCCCTTCGATCACTAGGCAAATGATATCGAAAAATTATAAAATTTATTTTCTAGATACTTCAAATACTCTAGATCAAGTTTAACGGAGCCGATCGACGATTCGAAAGCCGCATCATCGAAAACGACGTGGAAGCACTAAGGCTCCGTGCTTCCGATAGCATAGTAGCCTCACACTATATATATATATATATATATATATATATATATATATATATATATATATATATATATATATATATATATATATATATATATATATATATAACTAGTGGAATACTATTAGGCGTTTGGTTCGAGTTATGTAATATTATAGAGTATCTCGATATATCCGTATCTTGAATTTGGACGTGAGATTACTACGATGCTACATTAGCGCGTTTGGTTTAATACATAATATAATCGATTACGGTGTTTATAACGTTACTACGTTTGGTTCGGTTATAAAATTTAGTAATCCAGGACATAAAAGTGTTGTTTTTCCAAAATTATCCTTGTTGTGGTCATTTAAATATTATTTTTTATAAAAATATAATTTGCACTAGTAAATTAATTATATTAATAAATAATAAAATAAAAAGACCTAACATGAAAAAAAAAATTAAGTTCAAATCGATCTAACTTCGGTTCGAAAATAATGTCGGTAGCGAGAGAGAAAAAATGATTAAATATATATGCGAAAATGGCGAATAGAGGGAAGGAGATCGTGATGATTATCTGGGAGGACGATACAATAGAAGATGATAGATGTTCATGCGAGAGAGAAAGAGATAGAAAGAGAGAGAGAGCAAGAGAGAGCAAGAGAAAGAGATGCGAGAGAGAAGGGAGAAGGAGAGAGAGAGATATGAATAATTAATTGGGTTTCGGGTTGTTGAAGGATAAAATTGTCATTTTACATTATAAGTAGTATTACCGAATTTAAGTAATACAAGATACACGACTCCTCTCGTTAATATTTTTGATGTAATCTGCTCGATTTGTAATGTTACATTAACGAGTATATTATATAGCGGATGAACCAAACACGATCCTGGCGGGATTAGGCCGTAATCTGCCAGATAACTTGAACCAAACGCCGCAATGACTTTGCTAGTAAGTTTTCTACCCTTGGATTAAAAGATGTGCGGCTAGGATGATGTGGGCCCCTAGGGTTGAGTGAGTGGTTGGTTGAATAGTATAATCTAACGGATAAAATTAATCAAAGGGGTTAATCCAAAGGTAGAAAACTTACTAGCAACAAGTGCGTCGTGCTATTAATAGCATACCAGCCGGACTCTATATATATATATATATATATATATATATATAGAGTTGAGCTAGAATACTCTCAAAAGCACCAAAGGCTTGGTGCTTTTGAGTTTTTAGCCATTGGTTGGAGAGATGTAGGGTTGAGATGATGGTGGTAGGTGGTGGTAGGTGGAATAGTGTTTAATCCAAAGGTTATTAGTAATCAAGAATTAGATCCAAGGGCTATAAACTCAAAAGCACCAAGTTGAGAGTATTCTAGCTCAACTCTATATATATATATATATATATATATATATATATATATATATATATATATATATATATATATATATAGAGTAGGACTACTATACTATTATGAGTAGTAGAGCCCTACTACTCATAAGTTGTTTTCGATGATAGAGCTTCCGAATCGACGATCCACTCCGTTAAATATGATCTAGAGTATTTAAAACTTCTAGAAAATAAATTTCGTAATTTTTCGAAATCATTTACCTTACGATCAAAAGCTCACAAAATTAACAATTTTTAACGGCCGATATGGGATACTTGGTAGTTTAACGGTGTAAAATAATTGAAATAGGTTGAATTTTTGATAGAAAATTCTATTCACTACCTAGATAAAGATCAATAACTCCGATCTTAAATTGAAGGATCCGATCATTTTTTTTAGGACATCGTTCGATTTGAGTTAATTTTATGCCCATTTGATCGACTTTATTATGATTTTGAAAAATTACGAAATTTATTTTCTAGAAGTTTTAAATACTCTAGATCATATTTAACGGAGTGGATCGTCGATTCGGAAGCTCTATCATCGAAAACAACTTATGAGTAGTAGGGCTCTACTACTCATAATAGTATAGTAGCCCTACTCTATATATATATATATAGAGAGAGAGAGAGAGAGAGAGAGAGAGAGAGAGAGAGAGAGTTTTGCTAGAATACTATCGGTAGTAAACGAGCCGTTTTACTACCGATTTGTTTTCGATAATAGAGCTTCCAAATTGACGCTCGGCTCCGTTGAACATGATCTATACCATTTGAAGTGTTTAGCAATCAAATTTCAAATCTTTTCGACATTATTTGCCCAATGATCAAAGGATTTCAAAATTTGAAAATTTAATGGTCGATAAGAGGCGTTTTCTCGTTTAACGGCGTAAAGATATCCAAATCAATTGAATTTTTGTTAGAAAATTCTTTAAACTATTTAAAACAAGATCTATACTCTTCATCTTGATTACAAGACTCCTATCATCATTTTTTAAAGAGTATTCATTTTCAACCATTTATTTTTCTGTTCATTTGATTGATAAAAGAATGTCACGCCCCGGGTCATTTTAGAGTATAAAAACAGCGGAATTTTTTTTTTTTTTAAAAAAAAAACCTTGACCCCCAAAGGCATGTCAGACCTGCCACAAATACAGGGAGACCACTGTTCACACGGACAGTCTCCCGTATTTGCACGCATCGCACAAGTACTGAGTGACTACACAACATACAACCACAATAATGTGTACAGTAAAGAAAGTAACTTATATCATACACATTTACATCATTCACCACAGGTTACATTCACAATCCACATCTATCAGTTGAAAGGTTCCCTACTCGGGAACTGGTTTTGAAACTCTAAGTCAAAAAATCCTCAAGAAAACCTTTTTAAAATTGTTTCCCACTAGGAAACCTTTTTTCTTTGAAAACGCTACCACGAGGGGTAGAAAACCTTCTCTTTCATAAACCAAGCCATATATTAAATCCCAATTCACATCTAACCATACGATAATTTAAAACATCCAGTTTAAAAGTAGAGAACATGAACCATGTAGACAAGTCTAAGTCGTAATAATGTAAACAGAAAGTAAATAGTAAAAGCAAACCGCGGGTCGGGTACTAGAACGTGCGCGAGGTACGCGCCTCACCAGCGGTCCCACTCGAACCAGCAATCTCACCTGAAAAAGAAGGCAGGGGGTGAGAACATGTAAACATGTCTCCCCCTCCCAGTGGGTATCCGGAGACAACAAGGAAAAGCTGATAGTAGTACAGTAGCAACTATAACGGAGTAAGGAGATATATATATAGAAATGTAAACCAACTGCTACTGTAAATATGCGTCAAGGACGACAAGCTCAAAAGTACCCAATCTGAACCAATGCTCTCTTGGTCAGCACCGCAGACCTCAAGCCAGCTCTCTTGGTCAGCACCGCAGACCTCAAGCTAATGCCCCCACTACTCTCCAGTGCATATAACCCCTCTTGGGCTCACGGGTCGATCCGCTGTCGAACCACTTTTCCGGGAAAAGAACACCCCCTTACGGTGGCCAAACCGCTGGTGTTCGTGAAATGCGACGAGTATCGGGCGATCAATGTAGATATGCTCAAAGATCATCCATCGGCAACCAGCCGACAATCCTGCCCCCTGTGGCCCAAATACCACACGGGTCATCAAGTAACCGTAAGAACCAACCAGGTACCAAGTACAGAGTGTGACTGACCAAATAGGTCCCAAGTACAGAAAGTGACTGACCAACCAGGTCCAGAGTAGAGAAAGAAACTGACCAATAGGTCCCAAGTATAGAATGCAACTGACCGACTAGGTCTCAAGTATAGATATGTAACTCGACCAAATAGGTCCCCAAGTAGAGAAAGAAACTGACCAACCAGGTCCCAAGTATGAATAAGCTGATGTAAGCTACTCTACTCCTATATGTAGTAAAACCAAGGAAACTACTGAGCAGAGTAAATAGAAGTGATCTGATGCAAGAGTATATAGTAAGCAATGTAAAAGCAAGGGGTGAAGAAATCGTCACCAAGCTTGCACCACTGAACGGACGGTAACCTGGGATACCCACCTGTATATGTACGTGGAAGTCGATCTGCTGGCTGCGAAGCACCCGAACCTACGAAAGGTCCCTCGGGTTAGAATTCAATCCCTCAACTTATGTATCACTACTATAATTCCATTTATAAACCCACGAGACTCGGTTTCCCTAAACCGATCGTCGGAACGCTCGAAAGTTCCGAAAACTGTGCCGGAGCTCCACCGGGACCCACAAGTTATCCCGAAACTTTCCTAATATAATACAAGTCACCGCTGCCACTAAATGCCCAATTTAGTGTAACCAAAACAGCGGTGATGCCCTCGCAACTCGAAACGATCATCGTTGTACAACCGTTCCGATCCGGTTCCCGTAAGCGTCGGTTTTTGACACCAAGTCGCTCACCCAATCTTTCCAAACCCTAGAAATCATGTGGGTGACCAGCCAACAAGGCTTAGCGACAAAGTGAATGCCCTACAACAGATGCCGGAAGAAATCCGAACCAAACAACGTTCCGTCGACGAATTTCGCCGTGAAACGATCCGAAAATCACTTCTGATTTTCTGTAATTACTTCGGACCTTGGACAATCAGTCCAGAGGTTACCCAAAGTACCCCTACGCTGTCTACAGCGACCTCGTAATTTAAAATTGCATAAAAGTCCCTAAAGTCCCACAAAATTGCATTATTTCATGCGATTTAGGGCTATTATGGGTTGTGCACGCAAACCGATGCTCCGTAAATTCTGAAATCACACCCGCTGTAAGTCTTCGACATGCCGAAGACCGTGCTCACCTTTCGGAGCACTGACGGACCTCGTAGCACGCGCACGAGCAACATTAATTCTGTAAAATATCGCGCACAGCGCATAAAGTACTATCGTCCCGCTAAACAAGGCATCGAAATTCAGAACGGAGGTGAGCATCGCGTTCAGCACGAAATTTCGATGATCGTGCTCACCTCATTTGGTCAAAAATACCCACAGAAGCCTCGGGAATAGTGCCCTAACCCTAGAACTAGGTGCTGTTAATAAAAACTGTACTGTTTACCTGAACCCGAGGCTAGGGCTCGTCGCCGGCGGTCAGGCGGCGGGCGGTCCGGCCGGTGGTGGGGCGCGGCAGGTCGGGGAGGTCCGGGGAACCCAGCGGCGGCGGCGGTGGACGGCGGAGGTGCGGTGAAGGAGATCAAATCCCTCCTTCACTCTCGGGTTGGGTGCCTCCCGGCGGCACGCGGCGCGGCGGAGGAGGTCGGGACGACGGTGGGTCGGCGCCGGAGGTCGAGGAGTGCGGTGCTCCCTCCGATGGACGGCGGCGACGCCCGGAGCCGAGGGCCACCACCCTCGTGCACCAAATCCGAGCGGCGGCGGGGTTGCTCCGCGGCGGCGGTGAACGGGAAGGTCGGGGGTGGCGCGCGGAGACACCTCGTGGCGGGAAGGAGAATGGGAGCGTCAAATCCCTACGAAGGTGCGCGGATCTCCTTCTTCCCCGAGCTCGGCACTGGGTGGTCCAACAATGGCCGCGGCGGGTTCTCCTTGCTCACGGCGATGCACGGCGACGGCGGGGATGGCCGGAGATGCAAGCCCCTGGACTAGATCCGGTCCAGGGAAGCTTCTCCAGAGGTTCGGCCTTCCCGAGTCTTTGTTTGTCCAAGATGAAGGTGGTGCGCGTGTGGGGAGGAAGAAAAAGATGGAGGGTGGCTTTTCCGGCGTACGACGGCCGTGAGCTGGGCGCGCGCAAGGTAGGCAGAGGGTTGATGGATGCGGTTTGGTGGCTGGGGGAGGTAGAGGGACTCTAGGGTTAGGGTTAAGGTGATGAAAACCCTAATTCCAAATCTATATACCATTTACAACTTTGCAAATTAGCCCTCCATAGCCAACTAATTTCAATCTAGTCCCTCATTAGTTGAATCTTACACCAAGGACCCTCTACGTTCAAAACCTCGCATTTTGGCGCATAAAATATTGAGACTTTTCGCGTTCCGCCGTTTTGCGATATTGACCCCTCTTCGTTCTTTTCGCAATTCCCGATGATCCGATCGTCGGATTTCCGATCGGATCGCGCCAGCGCGTTCAGTACGTCGCGAACATCGAACCTAGCATTTTATTTCATTCGATTTGGTCTCCGATTCACGAAGAACCAATCCTCCTCTCTTTTCTCCAAAATCTCTTTTATTTAATTATTTATGTATAATCATTCAAATCCCTTTTTCCCGACAACCGTGTATCAGAATCCAATTGCGCTGCCATTGGTTCCGTAATAGTCGAGCCGTTCGAAACGAGCTATTGAAGTGCCATGATCGGAGTTCGGTACACTTCTTGACCATTCTCTACTCCGCGGCTCACGAATTCCAAAGTTACTATTCACTTAAGTCATTTCTTGTCGCGTAACTTTTGCGTTTTAGCTCACTTTGACCGGAAACTTGACGAGTGCATTTGTAATATAATTACACACAATAACATCGTCAACAAAAGGGTTTATTTTTTATTATCAAAAATGTCGGTTACTACAAAGAACAATATCGAAAGTGCGTGAAATTTGATTTCTAGGTAGTTTAAATGGTTTAGATCATATTTAACGGAGCCGATCGTCAATTTGGAAGCTCTATCATCGAAAACAAATCGGTAGTAAAACGGCTCGTTTACTACCGATAGTATTCTAGTTCAACTATATATATATATATATATATATATATATATATATATATATATATATATATATATATATATATATATATATATATATATATATATATATATATATATATATATATATATATATATATATATATATATAAACACTATTAATCTCCGTATTTTTTTTTGGCCACGTGTCGTATTAACCTTAATCCACACTAATAACCTTAATCCACACTAATCCACGCACGCCACTTCGCATTCACTTCCATTCGCGATTATAATTCCGTTCCTTCGCCGCCGCTTCGATCCTCGCCCGCTCCCGCCGCTTCGGTCCCTCCGCCGTCTCTTCGATCTCTCTATACACTTCTTCATCACCCTCCTCAAAACCCTAATAACCAAAGAGAGCGCGCGCTTTCTCTCTCTTCTCCTCGATACCTCCACAAGAAGAAGCCCTAAACCCTAAAAGCTACTCCGATTTCGAAGGGGATTTAGGGTGGGGATGGAGGAGCCGGGCAGCGGAAGCGGCGTTCATCGACGCGTTGGCCGAGCCCTCGCCGGAGGATCTCCCGCACCGTGACCTCGCCGTTGGACGTGATCAAGATACGTTTCCTGTGTTCAAATCTCGATCGTTTCATGCCCCTTTGATTCGATTCCTCCGCCGTTGCCTTCGACCGTTGATTAATTTTTGGTTGCGTGGTTGAATTGGGATTTTGGAGTGAGGAGGAGAAGATGGATAATGTGGAAGGGGATCGATGGTGATGTGGTTGCGATTTGCGGGTGCGCTCAGCTAAGCGCCGCGAGAGCGGAAGGCGGAGCGGCGCGGCCGGCTCGGGACGGAGGCATTGTTCGAGCGCCGGCGCGCGGGCGCGAGCGCGAGGGAGCCGAAAAAAAAAAAAAGTCTCTCTCTCTCTCTCTCTCTCTCTCTCTCTATATATATATATATATATATATATATATATATATATATCATTTCATTAAAAAATATTGGTAGTATCCAATTCATTTGGTATATGATGAAAATCTTTAATCGAGCGGTATTAACAATTACGATATTCCTTCATGCGCTTCTACACTCAATGTCCTTTTTACGAGCCTAAATTCGCCATCTCAATTAAATGGTGGACCTCAAACAACGGCGACACATTACGTACTGCTCGTTCGTGATTCTGACAATGTGAGTTTTAAGAAAAATGATGGTAAATATCAAGTTATATGAACATAAGAAAATAATAAAGAGAAGTGATAAGAAAATACAGCAATGTGAGTTGAACTAATGATGTGTTCTGTTTATACGTTTTTATCAGCAAATTATCTGGATTGGGACTATCTGGGACACTGGGTTACAATATAATGAACATGAATTCACTAATTGAGCTGTGAGTGCATTTTCCCCCGGGTTTTGTGTGTTTCGCATCTTTCAGAACTTGGTTGGTTCTTCAATCTCTTTGTTTTTTTTTTTGTAATTTTTGTTTTTTTTAATTTGGCGCAGTGACTTGAGCAATAATAACCTTGGAGGCGATAATCCTATACCTTATAATCTCCTACCTAACCTCGAGAGATTGTAAGTTATGCAAACTTAGATAGATTTATCTCTTTCTTTTCTGTTTTTCTTGTCCATTGGGCTTGGTATTGGTTGACTTTTGAAAGAATTTGATATGCAGAAATCTTGCGGGGAAACAATTCAGTGGAAATGTACCTTACTCAATAACTCAGAAGTAACAAGTTAGAAAGAAGCAAATTAATTTTGTGTTCTTTCGCGACTTATATTGTTCTTTCCAACTAAATGTTTGTGTGCTGATGAACGCAGAAACCTTGGCCATAACCAACTTCAGGGCAGTCTCAGCGATTCGTTTTCGACACTTACAAATATAACAACAATGTGAGTTTTTAATTTTCTTTTTCTCTCCCTGTTTAAGTCTCCAAAGTTCCTCATTTTCCTTTTATTTATTGTGCTTTGCTGTCTTTGAAATATATGTGGAAAACATATGCTGCAGGGACCTATCCTTTAATGCACTTTCCGGTAATTTGCCACAAAGCTTCAACACCTTATCAACTCTAACAACTCTGTAAGAAAGAACTTGTGCAATTTATGTTTTACTTTGACGTGAAACAGTAATTCCACTAATTTTGTATTTGCGATTTAATTTTCATCTTGCCAGATATTTGCGAACAACCAATTCTCGTGTCCTATTGATGTTCTTGCTAATCCGCTCTTCAAGATTTGTGAGTAAATAAAGTTTTTTTTTTTTCATTTGAATTAGTAAAACATTTTTGTCTACAAGTTTAAATGACCTATTTGACTATGCTTTTTGGAACGTTGCAAATAACTGCTTCACCGGATGGATTCTGAACGACTAAAAAAGATAAACAATCTTCAGTGAGTACTTAATTAACTTCGATAAAATCATACAAGGAAAAGCTAAAATGCAGTATTTGTTACATTTTACCCTCTTGAGATGTTAAAACTTCATTTAACCCCCTCAGTGTCTTGACTATTTGCACTCAAACCACTTTTCTGTTACATTTTTCATCCAAGAATTGTTGAAAAGTCTTAAAATATGATATGTCTAATGATTAAAACAGTATAATGGGTACATAAGATCATGTTTTAAGACTATCGACCAGCTCCTGACAAAAATGTGAGAGCAAGGGGACAAACTATAAAGTGCTGCATAAGTTTTCTTTATTGAGGAGGAATGGTGCAAATGGCTTTTGAGGGATTTTTGCAATTTTGGCATATAAAAGAGCTCTATTTGAAACTCATTTAATGTCCTTTTGCAGATCGATGGCAATTCTTGGAGCACGGCCCCGCACCTCCACCTCCACCATACACGCCTCCTCCGCCGTGTCGTCGAACAAACCCCGGACGTTCCAACGTAATGTACCCATCCAATAACAATGAAAGTGGCAAGTTAAGTTCTCGTATAAGTGGTGGGGGTATAGCAGAATCATAATAGCTATATTGGTAATAGGTGGAATAGCATTGTTTGTGATTAAGAAGAAAACACGGAAAGCTTCAAGGGAAGAACATCTTTTCTATTATTTTTGTTATTCTATTATTGCACATCTTTTCTATTATTTTTGTTATTCTATTATTGCTACCAGTTATGTTTATTCTTTCTTTTTCGTAAGTATTTTATTATAACTTTTGAGTTTACATTTGCTGGTGATTCTTCTGCTATATTTTATGTTTTCTCCATAATAATTTAAACGATTGCTTTGTATTTTGCCCGCCGCATCGCGCGGGTTACTACACTAGTATATATATATATATATATATATATATATATATATATATATATATATATATATATATATATATAGAGAGAGAGAGAGAGAGAGAGAGAGAGAGAGAGAGAGAGAGAGAGAGAGAGAGAGAGAGTCCTACTGGGATACTATCGATAGCACCATGCATTTGGTGCTACCAAGTTTCTAGTTAGATCCACACTTTGATGATTTTCACCCGTTAGATCATACTATTCAACTAACCACCCACTTAACCCTAAAGGGCCCACATCATCTTAACCGCACATCTCTCCATCCAATAGCCAAAAATTTGGTAGCACCAATCACTTGGTGTTATTAATAGCATAGTAGCCTAGTTCTATATATATACGGAAATATATATATATAGAACTAGGCTACTATGCTATTAATAGCACCAAGTCATTGGTGCTACCAAGTTTTTGGCCATTGGATTGAGAGATGTGTGGTTAAGATGATGTGGCCCCCCAAGGGCCCCCTCTCCAAGTGAAAATCATCAAAGTGGTTGGTTGAATAGTATGATCTAACGGGTGAAAATCATCAAAGGGGTGAATCTAACGGCGGAAATATATATATATAGAACTAGACTACTATGCTATTAATAGCACCAAGTCATTGGTGCTACCAAGTTTTTGGCCATTGGATTGAGAGATGTGTGGTTAAGATGATGTGGGCCCCAAAGGGTTAAGTGAGTGTCACGCCCCGGGTCCTTTTAGAGTATAAAAACAGTGGAATTTTTTTTTTTTTTTTTAACTTTACCCCCCAAGGACATGACAGACCTGCCACAAATACAGAGAAACCACTGTACACACGGACAGAGTCTCCCGTATTTGCACCGCATCGCACAAGTACAATGAGTCATTTCACAATCATACAACCACAACAAAGTGTACAGATATTAATTCCAATCAACATACACATATTCACACCATTCACCACGGGTTCATTCACATTTACCTTTGTATATAAACAACATCTATCTTTTGAAATGTTCCCTACTCGAACGGGTTTTGAAACTCTAAGTTATAAAATCCCTTTTGAAAACCTTTTACAAACTGTTTCCCACACGGAAACCTTTTTCCTTTGAAAACACTACCACGAGGGGTAGAAAACCTTTTTACCACATGAAACCCAAAGCCTTTTATTACATTTCAAAACCAACTAAAATATCTCATTTCCAAAAGCATTAACAGAACTGAACCATAAATAAGTCTAAACCATGCAAGGTAAGGATAAAGAAATAACCGACGAAGGGACGGAGCTATGTCGCGTACTAGACTCGCTCCTCACCACCGTCCCACTATGAACCGTAACGTCACTGCAAAAGAAGGCGAGGGTGAGAACATGTAAACATGTCTCCCTCCCCTGGATACCTCGCGGAGATAGACACAAGAGGAGATAATAGTGGTAGTACAGTAGCTATGATAAACAAGTAAATGGAGAGAGATATATAGATATGAAACAACAGCTACTGTAAGTATGCATCGAAAAGCTGATAAAGTAAAATACCCACTCTGGAATCTGTTTGCTCTGTTGGTCCTCGGACCTCAAGCCTATGCCTGCTTGCTCTGTTGGTCCTCAGACCTCAAGCCTATGCCCCCTGTATCTCAAAACCTGCATTCTACCCATATCAACCAATGGTCGCCTATGGGCTCACGGGTTGGCTCGTCCAACCACCTTTCCGGAAAAGAACACATCATGGTACGGTGGATCAGACCGCCCGTGTTCGTGAATTGCGCTCAAATCCTGGGCAATCGATGCTGTTATGCTCAAAAACCATACGTCAGCAACTGGCTGACAATCCCGTCCCTAAAGGGACATCGACCCCTTTGGGTCATTAAGTAAACTCGCCAGGCCACGTAGGTCACGGAAGCAACTTGAAACAAACCGACCGAACGGCAGTCCTTTGTAAAGCGAAACAAGCGGACCAAATGAGTCAGCGAAAGCGTAAGAAAGTACCGAGAATCGACCAATCAGGTCAACTAGGATGGAACAACTCAACATCCTCTCAGCGTATGCGAGTACTACTCAAGGAAACACAGAGCGACCACTCGGGTCAACTAGGATGGAACAACTCAACATCCTCTCAGCGTATGCAAGTACTACGAAGGAAACACGAAGCGACCAAGTGAACAACAAGGTCACTTGAGTATACTTGAAGTAGGCGAGCAGTCCAACGATGTCATAGGTGACAAGAAGCAAACTACTCTACTCCTACACATGGTACTAAGCATGGAAACAACGAGTAGAGTAAAGCGTAAAGGTGCAAGATATATCTAGGATAAACGATATGAATGAGGTGGAAGGAACGTCACCAGCGTGTACCACTGTACGGACGTCGGATCGAAGTACCCACCTGTACAACTGTAGAAGATCTGTCGACTGTGGAAACGAAGAAACCGGACCTACGAAAAGGTCCACTGAGTTAGCGTCTAACCCACCAACACAAGTACTGACTCCACATCCAACAAACTAATCCTGAGATTGGTTTTCCGAAACCAATTACCGTAACTCACGAAGTCCCGTAAACCACACCGGACTCCGCCGGGACCCACGAACCGTCCCGAAAAGCACCGACTCGTGTCACGAGTCACCCGCTGCCATAAAACACTCCTAATTGGATGTTTTGGCACCAAACACGAGATAACACTACAATACAATTATCGTCGGATAATTGTACGAATACGGGTTCCCGAAAGTGTCTATTTCGACACCGGAACCAACCGTCGCTCACCCGTCATTTCTAAACCCTCGAAATGACGCGGGTGATCAGCCAACAAGGCTCAGTGACACCGTAAATAATCACTAAGAGTTGTCGGAAGAAATCCGAACCGTAAACACGTTTCCGTCGGCGAATTTTGCCGAAAAACGCTCCGAAAATCACTTCTGATTTTCTCAGAATATCTGGGGCCTTGGACAATCACCCAGGGTTACCCGCAACATTCCTACGCCGTCTACGACCACAAAATTCTAAATTGCATAAAAGTCCCCGAAGCTCCATAAAATCGCACTATTTCATGCGATTTAGGGTCATGGGTCGTGCACGCAAACCAAAGTTGCACCATAAATTCGAAATCGCACTCGCCGTAATTCTTCGACATGTCGAAGACCGTGCTCGCCTTTCGGAGCACTTTCGGTCACCGTAGAACTCGCACGAGCGACGCGAAGTTCTCAGAACACACGCCGCGAAAGGTACACTTTTCCCGCTAATCGAGGCATCAAATGCCTAAGAGGAGGTGAGAATCGCGTTCAGCACGAAAAGGTGATGACCGTGCTCACCTCACTTGGTCAAAAAGCCCAACAGGAGCCTCGGGAAACGTGCCTTAAGCCCTAACTAACTTGCTGATAACTAAACAAAGCTCACCTTGGCATGGGCAGAGCTAGGGTTGGCCGCCGGCGGTACGCCGGCGGCCAGACGGCCGCGAGGAGTGAGCAAGACGTCTGGGAGGTCCCGGAAGTGGTTAGCCGGCGGCGTGGAGTCACCGCAGCGCGGCGGAGGAGATCCACCCTCCAACTAGCTCTCGGTTAGGTGGTGCCTGGCGGCGATCCGGCGGTCGGGGAAGGTCGGGCTGTGGTCGATCCGGCGAGGAGGTCGCCGGAAGGCGCCGCCACGTCGAGGGCGACGGCGGCGCGGTGGAGGAGTTGGCCCAAGCTCGGCCCGCATCGAGTCCGGGCGGCCGCAGGGACTCCCGGCGGCCGGCGGCGTGCGATGACGCTGGGAGGCACGCCGAGGTTGCCGGGAGGGCGAGGACGGCGGCTCGACCGTTTAAGAGCGGCGGCGCCGCGCGGAACCTCATCTTTCCGCAGCTCTGTCCTGGGCTGAGCAAAGTCGGTCGCAGATACTAGGCGGCGCCGGCGGTGCACGGGACTCGCCGAGATCGGAGGGATCGGCGGGAGCGCCAAGGAGGACGACGCCTCCGTATCCTGCTGGCAACCCGAGGAAGAGATGATCTCTTTACCCTCGCCGATAAGCCCTAGCTTGGCCGCGCAGTTGTTCCAAACAAGGCCGACACGCACGGCGACGGCGGGGATGGCCGTGAGGTTGCGCGAGGGAGACCTTGGCCGAGGAAGTTAGATCCAGTGGTTTTGAGACTTTCCTTACCGTCTCTCGTGTTCCCCCCAAGAAGCAAGATCAATGGAGTGAGAGGAAGATCGGGGAGGTTTCCGGCGGCCGGAGTGCGGCGGCGGGGCACGCGCACAGGGTGGCGGGGAGAGTCTTGGAGGCGGTTAGGGTTCTTTGGAGGAGGTGAAGAGGCTTAGGGTTAGGGTTTCATAGGTGAAACCCTAGATCATTCATTTATATACAAAATGCCATCTTGCATTTTGGTCCTCCAAATGCCATTATTCAAACTCCAGTCCCTGCTAGTGTATGTATTTAAGGCGTAAGTCCCTCCACCTTCGAAATCTCGCGATTCGGCGCATAAAATATTAGGACTTTTCGCATTTTGCCGTTTTGCGATTTCGACCCCTTTGCGTTCTTTTCGCGATTCCCGAAGATCCGTCAGTCGGATTTCCGATCGGATCGCGCCAGCGCGTTCAGCGCGTCGAGAACATCGAACCTAGCCTTTTATTTCGTTTAATTTGGTCTCGGATTCGCAAAGTATCCATTCTCTTCTTTTCCCTCCAATATCTCCAATTTGCTAAGTCTTTAAGTAAAATCGTTCGAACCCCTTTTCCTCGACAACCGTGATTCAGAATCGAATTCCGTCAGTGGCATTGGTTCCAGAATAGTTGAGCCGTTCGAAACGAGCTATTGGAAGCCTATGTTCGGAGTCCAGACGCTCCTGGACCCTTCTTTACTCCGCGATTTCTCGAAAATCCGAGTTACTATTCACTTAAGTCGAATCTTACGGTCGCGTAACTTTTCCGTTTTAGCTCTTTGCCGTTCAAATTTGACGTGTGCTCTTATAATACAATTACGCACACATTCACCGTCTCCAAATATTTTATTTCTTGTTCTGGAAAAATGCCAGTTATTACAGTGAGTGGTTGGTTGAATAGTATGATCTAACGGGTGAAAATCATCAAAGGGGTGGATCTAACAGTGAAAAACTTGGTAGCACCGAGTGCTTCGTGCTATTGATAGCATAGCAGCCGGACTATATATATATATATATAGAATTGAGCTCCTATGCTTTTAAAAGTACCAAGTCATTGGTGCTTGTAAGTTTTTAGCCCTTGGATTAAAATATGTGCGGTTAGTATGATGTGGGCCCCTTTGGGTTAAGTGGGTGGTTGGTTGAATAGTATAATCTAACGGGTGAAAATGATCAAAGGTGTAGATCTAACGGTAAAAAATTCACAAGCACCAAATGCTTGGTGCTTTTACAAGCACCATAGTCAGATATATATATATATATACAGATATATATACATAGATATATATATATATATATATATATATATATATATATAGAGTAGGGCTACTATACTATTATGAGTAGTAGAGCCCTACTACTCATAAGTTGTTTTCGATGATAGAGCTTCCGAATCGACGATCCACTCCGTTAAATATGATCTAGAGTATTTACAACTTCTAGAAAATAAATTTCGTAATTTTTCGAAATCATTTTCCTTACGATCAAAAACTCACAAAATTGACAATTTTTAACTACCGATATGGGATACTTGCTAGTTTGACGGTGTAAAAGAATTGAAATAGGTTGAATTTTTGATAGAAAATTCTATTCACTACCTAGATAAAGATCAATAACTCCGATCTTAAATTGAAGGATCCGATCATCTATTTTTAGGACGTCGTTCGATTTCGGCTGCTCATTTTATGCCCATTTGATGGACTTTATTATGATTTTGAAAAATTACAAAATTTATTTTCTAGAAGTTTTAAATACTCTAGATCATATTTAACGGAGTGGATCGTTGATTCGGAAGCTCTATCATCGAAAACAACTTATGAGTAGTCGGGCTCTACTTACTCGTAATAGTATAGTAGCCCTACTCTATATATATATATATATATATATATATATATATATATATATATATATATATATATATATATGGTCCCGCTACTATACTATTATGAGTATGATCGCCTCGTACTCATAAGTTGTTTTCAATGATAGAGCTTCCGAATTGACGATCCACACCGTTAAACGTTATTTACGATTTAAAACTTCTAGAAATCAAATTGTAAGAACCGAGATTTTGATAGTGCAATTAGACTCTCGATTGACGATGTTTGTGTGTGTAAGTTAATTACATAAGCACTCGTCAAGTTTCAGGAGAAAATGAGCTAAATTGGAGAAGATAAGCGATTATTAGTTTTCACTTAAAGTGAATAGTAACCCGATTTTTCGGTGAAGCCACGGAGTAGAGTTGGCTATCGGCGCAGTATCGGACTCCGTTCATAGCGATTCAATAGCTCATTTCGACCGGTTCCTATTCGGAACCAATCGCACCGACGGATTTTAGATCTAATGCACGGTTTTCGAGAAAAAGGATTTCGATTGAAATTATATATATATATATATATATATATATATATATATATATATATATATATATATATATATATATATATATATAGAGTAATATATACTATTATGAGTATAGTAAATGCTATGCTCATAAAGTCTTTACCGTTTGATATGAGATACGTGATCCGACGGGAAAAAGGGTAATGATCGCTCTAACGGAGTAGCCCCGTTTTTTTTTTTTTTTTTTTTTCTTTTTCCTTGTCGGTTCTCCAACATCGTAACCACTTTTCCCTTCGTCCTCTTCCTTCCCCCTTCCTCCTCTTCCTTCCCGAGCTCCGACCGCGCGCGATCCCCTCTCCGCGGCGCTCCTCCGCGGCCGCCTCCTCCGCGTGCGATCCCCTCCGCGCCCTCCCTCCGCGCCGCCTCCCCTCCGCGCGTGATCCCCTCCGCGCCGCTCCCCTCCGCGAGTGATCCTCCGCGGCCCTCCCCTCCGCGGCCGCTCCCCCTCCGCGGCGCTCCCCTCCGCGGCCTCCTCCTCCTCCGCGCCGCTCCCCTCCGAGGGACTCCTCCCTCCGCGGCGCTCTCCCTCCGCGGCCGCTCCCCACTCCCCGACAGGTGAAATTTTACAACTCGTCCATAGATCTACCATTTTGGCACTTTAAATTTGGCACTTTTAATTTTCGAACATTTGTATTAATCGGTTATCTAATATAACCGATTAATACAAATTTGGCACTTAATACTTAGTAAAACATTTTGGCACTTTAAATTTTCGAAAATTTAAAGTTAATCGATTATCTAATATAACCCATTTTGGCACAAATATAACCCATTTTGGCACAAATTTAGTTTGATTAATCAGTTATCTTGTATAAATTTTGGCACTTTACATTTTTAATTTTTAAATTTGCAGAGCGGTGGCTGTGGGTGCGATCAAAGAAGAAGTAGCAGCAACTTTGCCCTCCCCAACCAAGAAGCAATAGTAGCTCCTTTGTAAGTGTAATAATGTTTTGCACAAATTTGTATTGTTTCCAAAATTATTGACTCTTTATCTACATATAGATTACCTTAGTAAAACATTTGTTTTTAGTAAAACAGATGCTAAATCCTCTATCTTATCGCATGCCTTTGATTGTATATTAGAATTTTTTTACACGAACACATTATTTTTACATGAAAAACATGCCTTAGATTGAATGTCAATGATAACTGATTAAAATAGTTTAATTGGAATGCTTATGCTTTTCTTTCATCCTTTTTCATCTAATTCCGAACTTGCGCAAAGTGCAAAAGAAAGGGTCATAATATTAGAACATGCAAAGAGGTAGATTTACATCGTTATTAATTTTTTACCGTAAACTATGTGAAAAATTCGATAGTGAAATTTAATTTCAGGAGCCTATACATGAGGATTTTGATGGTGGCGCTTACCGAGCGATGGATCAGCTTGACGGTGGTTCTAGTTTCTCTACATAAAATTGAGTTTTTGTTGTAACAAAATGATCCAAGACATGTTGTAGTGACTAATATTAATGCTTTATTGAGACTATTGTTGTAGTTAATGTTGCTATTGTTGCTATTGTTGTTGTTGTTTTTGAGGCTATTGTTGTTCTTGATGTTGTTTCAGAATTGGATCAATGTTACTATTGTGTTGCTTTTGAGACTATTGTTGTTATTAATGTTGTTGCAGAATTGGGTTAATGTTGCTATTGTGTTGCTTTTGAGATTTTTGTTGTTCTTAATGTTGTTGCAGAATTGGATCAATGTTGCTATTGTTGTAACTTTTGAGACTATTTTCGAGAGCTTGTTAATGTTGTTGCATAATTAGAAACATGTGTATGTAATACATTAGGTGAGAGGAAGTGGAACAGGTTGGCGTACAAAGACTGCAAATAACCTATGAAAGAAACAAAAAGAGGAGTTTCATGTATGATAACTAACACACGATGCATATACAACGAATTTACTAAGAAGTGCATTTCATTTTACATCCGAATTGAAAAAGAAGCGAATTTCATTTAACATCATTGTGACCTCTCATTATCATATACCTTTCATTACTATACAGACTGCTATAATAATGAAAACAATACATAACAATATGACAAGTCCAATAATTATGAAAAACTTGTTTTCAACATAAACTCTCACTTCCTTGATTCTATCGAAAGTTCGCTGTCACGATCTTTTAACGCCTGTATCTGATCAGCTATCTTCGTTTCTAAATACTCAATATGTTGAAGTGGCCAATCATTTGAAGATTTCTTCTGCGAACCTTCAGATTCAAAGGCCATACTTTTTCTCATTCTTGAAGAAATAGAACTTCCTGATTCAGATAATTCTCTATCTTTTGCTTCATTCTTATCTACCCATTGAAAAAAGTTACAATAATTTTTCTTTTCGTTTCGATATTTCGGACAGCCATAAAATTGCATCCCTTCAGAACGTGGCTAACGTGAAACTCTTAACATAGCAATTTCATTGCATTTGCAACGAACAACCCCGTTTTCACTAGATTTTCCTCGGTAATATGCCATTAGTATTCTGCAAAAAAAAGAAAACAACCTTTAGATATTTTCTAACAGTTGGAAATTTTTTTCAATAATGAGAAAGATAAGTCGTATCAAATGATCAAACGAATCGATGCCTTGATTTTTACGCTTTATAACTACAAGCTAAGTATCAATTCCTTCAGTGGTACAAAGATTACAATAAGTGCTAAAAACCATTTCTTAAAACATCACAAGCACTATCTCAAAGAGCAATACTACGACAAATATATCAGATATGTCATAAGTAATTTTCGCATACTATTTGAGTCATAGCCATAATATAGATCTCTTGATTGTGTGAAACAAATAAATCTTAGATCAGTGCATATATATATATATATATATATCTTCGATCAGTACATATCCTATTGATTGATTCAACTTTACACATATTACGTTGTCGCCTCGCTCCTAACTTTACCGATCACCGAAAGCCATATATACATTTTTCCTACAAGGTTTGTCGCTCTTTTTTCTATGCTAAAAATTAAAAAGGAATGGGTAAATAGCCTGGCAACCATTGGATCGATGAGGTTTTTATAAAGAGTACAACTCTTTTTGGTTGCAGATTTATTTAGGACTGGATCTTTACGAGAAGAGAAGTTCTAGATCGATCTACAGCACAAAAATGAGGTGAAATTTTACAGAGCAGTCCGTTATCCCTTTTACAACCGATTAATACAAATTTTCGAAAATTAAAAGTGCCAAATTTAAAGTGCCAAAATGGTAGATCTATGGACGAGTTGTAGGGGGAGTCCTCGGAGGAGGGGAGCGCCGCGGAGGAGCGCCCGCGGAGGGGGATCACTCGCGGAGGGGGAGCGCCCGCGGAGGGTGGATCACGAGCGGAGGGGGGATCACCCGCGGAGAGGAGCGGCCGCGGAGCGCGGCCGCGGAGGGGGGATCGCACGCGGAGGGGGGAGCGGCCGCGGAGGGGGAGGGCCGCGGAGGGGATCGCACGCGGAGGGGAGCGGCCGCGGAGGGGAGCGCCCGCGGAGGGAGGGAGGGCCACGGAGTGGATCGCGCGCGGAGGAGCGCCGGGGAGGGGGGATCGCGCGCGGTCGGAGCTCGGGAAGGAAGAGGAGGAAGGGGGAAGGAAGAGGACGAAGGGAAAAGTGGTTCGAGGTTGGAGAAACGACAAGAAAAAAGAAAAAAATAAAAAAATAAACGGATCTCCGTTAGAGTCATTCTTTTTTCCAATCGATCCGGCACATATCTCATAGCATCCGACGGTAAAGGCTTTATGAGCATAGCTTGCTATACTCATAATAGTATAGTACTCTATATATATATATATATATATATATATATATATATATATATATATATATATATATATATATATATATATATATATATATATATATATATATATATATAGTAGACTACTATACTCTTATGAGTAGTAGACCCTTACTACTCATAAGTTGTTTTTGATGATGGAGCTTCCGAATCGATGATCCACTCCGTTAAATATGATCTAGAGTATTTAAAACTTCTAGAAAATAAATTTCGTAATTTTTCGAAATCATAATAAAGTCCATCAAATGGGCATAAAATGAACGCCGAAATCGAACGACGTCCTAAAAATAGATGATCGGTTCCTTCAATTTAAGGTCGAGTTTTTAATCTTTATTTAGGTAGTGAATAGAATTTTCTATCAAAAATTCAACCTATTTCAATTCTTTTACACCGTTAAACTAGCAAGTATTTCATACCTCGTTAAAAATTGTCAATTTTGTGAGCTTTTGATCGTAAGGTAAATGATTTCGAAAAATTACGAAATTTATTTTCTAGAAGTTTTAAATACTCTAGATCATATTTAACGGAGTGGATCGTCGATTCTAAGCCCTATCATCGAAACAACTTATGAGTAGTAAGGGTCCACTACTCATAAGAGTATAGTAGCCCTACTCTCTCTCTCTCTCTCTCTCTCTCTCTCTCTCTCTCTCTCTCTCTATATATATATATATATATATATATATATATATATATATATATATATATATATATATATATAGGCCATGGCTACTATATATACTATTATGAATATTAGAGCCTTACTACTCATAAGTTGTTTTCGATGATGGAGCATCCGAATCGACGATCCACTCCGTTAAATATGATCTAGAGTATTTGAAACTTGTAGAAAATAAATTTTGTAAATTTTTTAAATCATAATAAAGTAAATCAAGGGGCATAAATTGAACGGCCAAAATCGAACGACGTCCTAAAAAGGATGATCGGATCCTTCAATTCAAGATCGGAGTAATTGATCTTTATCTATGTAGTGAATATAATTTTCTATAAAAAATTCAACAAATTCGATTCTTTTACACCGTTAAACTAGCAAGTATCCCATACCTAGTTAAAAATTGTCAAATTTGTGACCTCTTGATCGTAAGGTAAATGATGTCGAAAAATTATAAAATTTTATTTCTAGAAGTTTTAAATCAAAATAATATTTAACGATGTGGATCAGTTTATCTTGTCGATTACCGAATAATCCATACGCAGTACGATAAGGATCGTGACCATAATAGTATATAGCTTGGACCTTATATATATATATATATATATGTATATATATATATATATATATATATATACTATATACATATATATATATATATATATATATATATATATATATATATATATATATATATATATATATATATATACATGTATATATATATATGTATGTATATATATCACTACAACATTTTGTGTATATATATCACTACAACATTTTGTATTAAAGGTGGCTTTTATGGATAGCTATAGCGACTTTTCTAAAAGCCGCAATAAAAAATACCAGCTTTCCTGAAAAAGCCACAAAAAAAGTCGGTGAAAACTGAGTCGGTATAGGTCCATGTCAATATAACGGCATCTTGTAAAAGCCGCATTTTAATGCCTATAGCGGCTTTTTCTAAGCCAGTATCAACATTCAAACTGTGACACTATTATAGCTGCCTTTAATTATCTATAGTGGCTTTTTGCCACAATACTATTTTTAAAAGCTATGGCAAATAAAAAGCCGCCTTTAATTAGTATAGCGGTATTTGGTATGCCACAATGCTATAATTTTTGCGGCCTTTTGATACTGTTAATAAAATTATATTGTGGCTTTTTGGAAGTTGTTAATATACATATACAATGGCTTTTTATAAAGCTACAATTGATTGAAATATATGAATTTTTTGATATGCATATTAGATAGGAATAGTAATTGTATGAAAGATACAATACAAAAATGACACATTCATAGCAAAAAAATTATTTCATTCATATATAAGCCAAGAGTATCGAATGAAATCAAAATACTAATTGTTCCTCACATTCTCAACATCAATAAAATGATAAAACACTATAATATTCAAAAATAGTTTTTTAGAAATGACACAGTAGCTCAAAACATAAAAGATCCTGCCATCCGCTGCTCAAGTACACGCATCTGTAATTTCTTTTCAGCAATTTCATTCTTTAGCTTCCGCATTTGTTCCTACAAGAGATATTAAATAGACTAACTTATTCAGTAAAGAGGAAACCTAGATTCCTAACAAAACAGTGAGATGGCTTCACAAAGCTGATGAATGAGATCTTTGATTATTCAGTACATAAATTGAAAGTTCATTTAGCTCACATGCCTGAATTTGTTGGTCGTCGGGGTTGTTCACCACTTGTTCTGACAGTCTCTTAAGAGAGCTTGTACATAGTGCAACTTCACCAGCTAGCATTTTCACCTGCTCGCGAAGAAGATCCATTTGATCAATGATAGTAGTTCCAGTCTGCAAGACAAGCAACTTGAGTTGGTAAGATATTCTGATAGCAGATGAAGTAAAATCCATTAATACACTGAAACCCAATTCTAAACAAACAGCGAAAAGATTAACCAACAAGCTTACCCTTAGTTTGAACCAACCAAGCATTCCACGCCTACGATTCCTTTTATCAAACCTGATTGGCTCATCTATGCCGCTTCCGTCAATTCTTCCTGCTGAGAAGTCGGAATCAAGACTGCCAACATCATCATCCTCAATTAGGCTTTAAACGAAACTGAGTTAGAGCATAAATTTTGGCTCGATCTGATTGACTCGGCTCAAATAAATTTTAATTCAAGCTCAGCTTAGAACTAGTTTGGTAAGCTACTTTGGTATTGAGATCTATCTGACGATATTAGATAAAATAGAACTGAAGTAAAAGTATATAAGGATATACTTCTACGTTCTCCGATGAGACCGCAGAAAATATATCAGATCTATTCGAGGCGGCTACGGTGTGACGCCCCAACTTCCCAGGGGGTCACCCATCCTAGGACTACTCCCGTCCTAGCACGCTTAACTCTCTTAACCTCTTGGGCCTTGCCACCACCCAAAATGCTTAAGCCGGGTTAAGAGTTTAGCCCTATTATATCTCATATATAGGACTATCTGGGGTCTCACAATCTCCCCTCCTTTAAGCCCTGACGTCCTCGTCATGCTCAGACTCACAAGTACCAGGCGATGTGAGACTCGTCTCGCTAGCCCGTCATCCAGACCATGGCTCAGCCGAGACTCATCTCACACTTCCGGCTGGTAATTGGCTCTGATACCATCTGTGACGCCCCAACTTCCCAGGGGGTCACCCATCCTAGGACTACTCCCGTCCTAGCACGCTTAACTCTCTTAACCTCTTGGGCCTTGCCACCACCCAAAATGCTTAAGCCGGGTTAAGAGTTTAGCCCTATTATATCTCATATATAGGACTATCTGGGGTCTCACATACGGTGCGACGCTTTCGTATATTGAGCACATAATAACCATCTAGATACCACTGAAACCATTAAGCAATCACAGATATTGCCCATATGATGATTAAACAACTAAATTGGTGTTTGCATGCAAGTCCTAGAAAACCTTATATACGGGCTCTCCCCAAAACCGACAAAATTAATAATATGAGAGAGACGAGATGAATAAAAATAGGAGCTTAGAATTGAAATAGTATTTGATGTAAACAGCGACAACATCCAAATAAGAAAACAAATTCGAGATTGTTAAGTCTTTTGGGATAGATAGCAATAAATTCAACGGTCTGTAAAAGGTAACTACTAACTGTTGGGGGAAGAGCTCTCTCGAAGATTAAAACATAATATATTTGATTAGGAAAGCGCACCAAAATTTCCTGGTCGGCTCCGAGAAGATGTAACAACAACACCAGCAAACTTTTAAGCCTGCACGGTAAAAAAAAAAAAAGAGAGGAGGAAAGAGTGATTAGCATAACAAATAGAGCAACACAAGTGAAAAAGAAATAGAAATGAACCTCTACATAGGAGAAACCAATTGTTTGAGAGAACAAATTGCGACAAATTGAAGTGCAATGGGAAATGGTGTAAATTTTATCCAGAAAGAAGCTAATCGCTTGCGAATTCTCACCTTGTTAGCAATGTTGTTGGAGAGCCAGTCCAAACCTTCATACAAACCTTCTCCGGATGTAGCACACGTGCTCTGGATGTACCTGAAAGCAAAGCGACAAAGACGCCAAATCATAATGCCCAACAACAATTGTATAAGAAGTCGTCCAAATCTTCTAAAATGCTTCTCATAACATCAAAACGTGAACCACAGAGGAAAAAAGAAAAAAGAGGCAGCAAAAATTGTTGCGGGGGGCCTACCAATAGCGCTGGCGGAGGGAATGAAGGCCAAGCTTATTAGTGATCTCCGCGGCATTCATTGCGTTGGGAAGATCTTATTAGTATCTATACACATTATCTAAAATAATAGGGCAACGATTTTAATTGTGCGCAATTAAACAGCCCCTTTGCGTCATCACATCTCTTCCGTACCCATTAACCATATGATTATAAACAACATCTGCCGCCAAGAAGCACGAGCAAAAAGATCAATGTGAAAAAGGACATCCAGAATGAACACAGATGAGGCCTTTCCTCGTGAGCTCCCCCGACTTATCAATTCAGATGTTAAAAATTATTAGCATCAAGGGACAAATCACAACAAAAGGCACTATCACAATGGATAATCTATTTATCTGCTGGTCACTAATCAAGAAAAAACAAGTCTGATAACAAATTTAAAAGCAAAGCCTTTCGATTAAACTCTAATTATAGACTCATGTTCGTGACATTCTTAACAACTACATCTAAAGAATAAGACTATAATACAACTAAGTACTGCTCCAAATAAAGCCTAACCCCAATTTCATGCAATGATGCAAACAGTTCAGAAATTGAAAATAATACAAATATCCCAACAAAGACGTAGATAACAGCATTCAGACCTTTTTAACTTGCAAACCTTTCTTCTAAATGTAATTGGCCTCTCATAATTTAATTAGGAACCACCAATGCAATTCTCTAATTAAGAAAAGATTATAAAGCTTTATAGTTGAATTCTCTAATTAACTGCTAAGCATGGGAAGAGAGAATAAAGTAGAAAAGAGAAAACTAGTTAACAACTGGTGCTCAAAATTTGCAAGCTAATTATAACATCATGTATATAAATCGAAGCAAAAAGCTACATATAGATGTACCTCAAAATTACTAAAAAAAAAAAAAGAAAAGGAACCAAGTAAAAAACAAATTTTATATATTGTTTTTTACTTGGTTCCTTTTATTTTGATCTAAAATCAATAAAGGTTTGGATCTCTGGGCACTTCATTGTGCTATCCAAACTGGGTTTCCACCCTTCATGAGCTTTGTCTTGACTTCTCTTCTAGTCAAAATTTCAATGATAGCTTTTCCTATGCACAGGATATACAACCATGTCATCAGTAGCCAAGAATAAAGCCAATTTTAAATTGGTCTTAGAATTTAGGAATAATTATCAATCTGTGATAATGATTATGAGGATAGACATAATGATAAAGTGTTACGACAAACGCACAAACGGAAACTAAAATGGCGAACACAAACACAATCAACCACAAGCAGAAAAAAAAGGTGAACACACAGATTTACGTGGAAAACCCTTTGCAGGGAAAAAACCACGGGCGAGGGAGGAGATAACTTCACTATCAAAACGAAAGGGAATACAATGTTCTTCTCATACAACCAACCACGATCTCACGCCTCTAGGGCAAACACGAAAAACGGAAAAACATAACGGGTTTCGGATCCGAGCCCAGATTATGGGGCTCCGCCCGCACCCTCCGCTACCCACCACGTACATTCATTTTTCCTCCATATATTTTCTTTTCCAAATTGTCGCACCGCGTCGTTCGAGTCGAAACCCGAACTTGAGCCAAATCGAATTTCGAGTCAAAACTAACAAATCTCCACCTTGACGAAAATTCCCTTTAAATGAAGCAAAGAGCCATAACTCTCCACCTTCTCCACAAAGCCCCTAAGGGCGATCCAATCAACGATTAATACTAATCAAGTCCAAGCAATGCTTGAACTTGAGAGGAATAAGAGGCTTCGTCAACATGTCAGCAGGATTTTATAAAGTGCTAATCTTTCTCACTCCAATGTCTCCTTGCGCAAGAACTTCACGAATAAAATGATACTTGATGTCGATATGCTTTGTTCTCTCATGAAACATTTGATCCTTTGTGAGATAAATTGCATTCTGACTGTCGCAAAATACAGTTAATTTCTTGACTGTCTCCTCTTAATTCACCAAGTAGGCCTCTTAACCAAATACCTTCCTTCACAGCCTCCGTAATCGCCATGTACTCGGCCTCTGTCGTGGATAGTGCAACAGTATGTTGTAGACAAGCTCTCCAACTAATAGCGCATCCACTAAGTGAGAAGACATAACCAGTAAGTGATCTTCTTTTATCAAGATCTCCAGCATAATCGGAATCCATGTAACCTGTCAAACCTGTTTCAGATCTACCAAACTCTAAATAAGCGTTAGTAGTACCTCGCAAATATCTCAAAATCCATTTCACAGCTTGCTAGTGCTGTTTTCCTGGATTTGCCATGTACCTACTCACCACGCTTACAGCATGCGCAATATCTGGTCTCGTGCAGACCATAGCATACATAATGCTACCGACTGCGCTGGCATAGGGGACTCGTTCCATGTATGCCTTCTCATCATCTGTTTTCGGAGCTAAATCAGTTGAAAGTTTAAAATGTGTAGCGAAAGGAGTACTTACAGGCTTAACATCCTTCATACTAAAGCGTTCCAACACGCGCTGGATGTATCCCTTTTGAGTCAGCTGTAACTTCTTTGCTTTTCTGTTTCGCTGTATCTCCATACCAAGTATCTTCTTCGCTGCACCTAAATCCTTAACATCAAATTCAGACTTCAACTGATTTTTGAGGTCATCAATGTTAGCCATATTCTTAGCAGCAATTAACATATCGTCCACATAAAGAAGCAAATAGATAAAAGAACCATCAGTTAATTTCTTTATGTAAACACAACTATCAAAATTGCTTCTATTAAAATCATGGCTAACCATAAATGAATCAAACCTCTTATACCATTGCCGTGGAGATTGCTTTAACCCATACAGAGATTTCTTCAATCTGCAAACGTGGTCTTCTTTTCCTTCAACCACGAATCCCTCGGGCTGCTGCATATAAATCTCCTCCTCCAACTCGCCATGTAAGAAAGCCGTCTTCACGTCTAATTGCTCGAGTTCTAAATCATCCATGGCAACCAATCCAAGTAGAACTCTGATGGATGTATGCTTCACTACTGGTGAAAAAACATCATTGAAGTCGACGCCCGGAATTTGACTGTATCCTTTCGCAACCAAACGGGCCTTATATCTGATACTCTCAACTCCTGGTGTGCCTTCCTTCTTCTTGTACACCCATTTGCAACGAACAGCTTTCTTTTCCTTTGGACGCTTCACTAGATCCCAAGTCTGATTCTTATGAAGCGATTCCATCTCTTCCTCCATAGCGAGCAACCACTTCGTAGATTCATTGCATGAAATCGCTCTCGTATATGTGCACGGCTCCTCGTACGCATCTGTCTCTTGAGCGATCCATAAATGCATAGGCCACCAAATTTGTTTCTTCATATCTCTGCGGTGGTCTAATCTCCTTCCTGCCGATCTCTCGGCTATTGAATATGTGTCCGTCGGTGGCGCCCGTGATTCCGTAGGAGCAGAATCGCCCAAGTGGTACTCCGGTGGCCGGAGTGATCTGATTTTAGAGTGAGTTTGAAACTCCACCTCGACAGTGTTCTTCGATCCATATGCATCTGCACCTGTACCTGTATCACACGAAATACGCGACTCCTCATTTCGGCGAAGCATAGCAGTTTCGTTAAACTTCACATCTCTACTAACAATAATTTTCTTATCTTCAGGACACCACAAACGAAAGCCTTTAGTACCAGAAGCATAACCCAGAAACTTGCATTCTTTAGATCTAGGTTTTAATTTTCCTTGACTAACATGTGCATAAACAGGACATCCGAAAATTCTTAAATCAGAATAACTAGGAGAGTGGCCAGACTATACCTCTTCTGGAGTTTTCAGATCGATGGAAGTCGACGGAGACCGGTTCACCAAATAGCAAGCTGTAGATGCAGCTTCTGCCCAGAACGCCTCGCCAAATCCTGCATTCGAGAGTAGACACCTTGTCTTCTCGATCAGCGTTCTGTTCATACGTTCTGCCACGCCGTTTTGCTGCGGTGTGTAGGGAACTGTCCGATGTCTCTCGATTCCTTCTTCTTTACAGAATTCATTGAATTCTCCTGAACAAAACTCCAATCCATTGGTGCGAAGGCGCTTAATTTGCTTTCCCTTTCTCAATCAAAGTGTTCCACTGCTTGAAAGTCTTGAATACATCGCTTTTCTGCAACAAGAAAAATACCCAAACCTTCCTGGAGTAGTCATCTATGAAGGTCAACATATATTTCGCTCCACCTTTAGAGGGCACCGGTGCTGGCCCCCAAAGATCTGAATGGATGTAATCAAGAGTTCCCTTCGTTCTGTGGACTGCCTTCGTAAAACTGACCCTTTTCTGCTTTCCGAATACACAGTGTTCGCAGAATTCCAAACTTCCTGTATTTTGGCCACAGAGAAGTCCTCGCTTGCTCAGCACCATCAATCCTCTTTCGCTCATATGTCCCAGCCTCATATGCCATAATTTTGTGACATCTGAATCGGACATAGATGAAGAGGAAACCGCAGCTCCACCTGTCACAGTCGAACCTTGCAACACGTACAATTTTCCTTCTTGCCTTCGACCTTTCATCACAACGATAGCTCCTTTAACAACTTTCAGAATTCCTTCTTCACCAGTGAACTTATATCCTTTAGCATCAAGGGTACTCAAAGAGATTAAATTTCTCTTTAATTGTGGAACATATCTGACATCGGTGAGCGTTCTGACAACTCCGTCAAACATCTTAATGTTCACCGATCCTCGTCCAACAACCTTGCAGGATGCATCATTCCCCATCAGAACAACTCCACCATTAGTAGCTTCAAAAGTGGAAAACACCTCGTTGGGACACATGTGGAACGAGCACGTTAATCAAGGATCCACTCGTGGCCGGCTCGGATTGATCATCGCACCGCGTAACGTTCCCATCGTCGCTATAGTCTTCGCTACACCGCTTCAAGCAGATTTCGAGGTATCCTTTCCCTTTCGGTCATTCTTTCCTTCGGTCTGTTCCTTCCTTTTCAATTTGAAGCAGTCCGCCTTAATATGGCCCTTCTTCTTACAGTAATTGCAGATCAGATTCTTGTGCCTGGATTTAGATCTAGCCTTTTCTTTACTGTCACCATAATTTCTCTGTCTGGATCTTCCTCTGGTAAAGAGACCCTCTGCCTGACTTTCAGTGGTACCACTCATCTCCTTATCGATCCTCTCTTTCGAGAGGAGCGCAGTTGAGACATCTTCCAAAGAGATGGTATCACGTCCATAAAGCATAGTATCTCTAAAATTTCTATAGGAAGACGGTAGAGAACATAAAAGCAGTAATGCTAAATCTTCATCATCATATTTAACTTCCATTATTTCTAGATCCGTAATAATTTCTTTAAATTCATCGAGATGAGTTTTAATGCTCTTACCTTCTGCCAGACGATGAGAATATAACTTCTGCTTCAGATGGAGTTTGTTGGTGAGACTTTTCGTCATGCATAACGACTCCAATTTCGACCATAAGCTCGCAGCGTTCTTCTCCTTGATGACATGTTGTAAGATCTCATTCGAAAGGTGCAGTTGGATCTGCGTCAAGGCCTTTCGGTTCATCTTCTCCTTTTCCGCCATACTGAGGGACGCAGGCATCTTCTCCGTCCCGAGCAGCGCATCTTCTAGATCCATCTGAGCCAGGATTGCGCGCATCTTCACTTGCCATAACGTAAATCGTGTGTTGTGGTCGAGTAAAGGGAGGTCGTATTTCATGGACGCCATTGCTGAACAGAAAACCCTAATCGATGAACCTAGGGCAGGATATACAACCATGTCATCAGTAGCCAAGAATAAAGCCAATTTTAAATTGGTCTTAGAATTTAGGAATAATTATCAATCTGTGATAATGATTATGAGGATAGACATAATGATAAAGTGTTACGACAAACGCACAAACGGAAACTAAAACGGCGAACACAAACACAATCAAAACCACAAGCAGAAAAGATGAACACACAGATTTACGTGGAAAACCCTTTGTAGGGAAAAAACCACGGGCGAGGGAGGAGATAACTTCACTATCAAAAGGAAAGGGAATACAATGTTCTTCTCATACAACCAACCACGATCTCACGCCTCTAGGGCAAACACGAAAAACGGAAAAACATAACGGGTTTCGGATCCGATTCAGATGGGGGGCTCCGCCCCCCGCACCCTCCGCTACCCACCACAGACATTCATTTTTCCTCCATATATTTTCTTTTCCAAATTGGTCGCACCGCGAAACTGTCGGCGAGTCAGAAACCCGAACTTGAGCCAAATCTGAATTTCGAGTCAAAACTAACATAAAGTATGGTTCTGGGGATGACCGGACATTAAAGGGATAGCAAACATTTCATTAGTTGGCTGGAAACAACACTAATTCCCATGTTACTATTACGTGCTTTTTATCCCGCATTTAGCGAGAATGAGGAGGAAACTAGAATTGGTAACGATTGTTCTCTGTATCCTAATAAAGGATATATATGCTATTGGGAAGAGTGTGATTGGGTGAAACATTGTTTCATCAGTGTATCATATTTACGTCTTGGCATTAAAAAATATTTTGTAAATTTACACCGAGTATTCGTTTTTGTTAGATATGTCTCGAATTCTAGTACCGCAAGGTTTTCTATTTCTATTCTGGTTTGATTATTCCATTAAGTTAAGTTTAGATTATACTTAATTTTATTGAGATATTCCTAATTTTAGTGGGTTTGTATTTCTGATTGTATTAGGATTTAGCCACTATTATAAATATACCCTTTTTGCTATTGATTTAGTGCGGAAGATGGGAGATAGAATATGGGTGTATTTTTGGGATTAGGATTTTGTGAGAGAGGCATATTTTGTACACCACTTTGATTCTAATGAAGATTTCGCTCTGTCTTCGCCCGTGGACGTAGGCCGATGGCCGAACCACGTTAAATATTGTGTGCTTTATTTTCTTCTCTCTTTATCGGATCTCTTTGGGTATTTTCGCATCCGACGAACTAGATATTCTCGGTTTTAGTTCTAACAAACTGGTATCAGAGCCGGAGTGTTCGTTTGGGTGCTTAAGGCGTCGACGAATTTGAGATCGAGAAGTTTGATCGCTCCAACAGTTTCGCTCTACGACATGTTGTCGTTCTGATGCAACAGAGGTTGCAAAAAGGCGTAGTTGGAGATGAGAAGATTGACAGTTCAGAGAATCCTGCGGATTTGCTCATTAAGTTTTTAGGCGATTAAGGTCAAGTATTCCGTAAACTTGTTCGCATGTGCAGTAGCACTTCAGGAGCTTTTGGAATTTTGGTGGAGAAGACAGAGAATTCAAGCCAAGGTGGAGATTGTTAGATATATCTCGAATTCTAGTACCGCTGTCACGCCCCGAGCCCGCCAATTCGGTCGGATTCGGCGCGCCGGCAGACCGCCGAACGGACAGAGTTTCCCCTGTACGTCCAAGGCGTCGCAATCGATATAATTACAAGAAGGTTCCAACTGGGAACAGTATTCAACATACAACGATTGCATAAGGAAGCTAGGTATCAAACAACATAAACACATCTTATGTTATTACATTCATTCCACATTCATTTTACATCACCGATTAATTTGCATTAGACTTCCAAATACAATCTACTCATTATTACATACTTTCACCAGTTAGTTACATTTTGCTCACTACCCTCTAGTCCCCGCTATTAAAACGGCCTCAGGGTACTGCTACCTCTGGTCTCCTGGTAGGGCGCTATCTACAGATCTACGCCCTTGCCTCGCGCTGCTGCTGCGCCGCTCACGTCTATACCTGTACCCCCAACACCACAACACGGGGGTGAGAACTATTGTCCATAGTTCTCGTGGGTACGGTCACCCAAGAGAACAGCTCGACCAATAGGTCCAAGGAGGCACCTCAAATATGTTAGCCCAAAAACATATATAGGTATATAACTTGCAACTAACATAAAAACATGCCTCACAAATGCAACATGCAAATTATTACTTTAGCTCTTAGCTTTTCTTTACCTTTTTGCTATTCTGTACTTTAGCTATTTCATTCTTACTTAGCTATTCATAACTCATACCCGTTGTAACTCTAAGATTTCTACTTACCTTAGCTCATGTCATTAACTTCCAAGGTTTCTATAACCCTAGGTTTCCATCTCAAGTCCAACTTGCTTCTAAGGTGTCTATTACCTTAGGTTCACCATACATATCACTAGCCCTCAAGGTTCTCTCTACCTGATTCCAGCTAGCCACCCGACTCGCCACGAGTCAATCAATAGCGGATAATCCGCACTTTGCCCGGCTCGAGGTGAAGGACCCCGTCACATACACCTCACCGCAAGCCAAGAACCACATCGCCCAACGGTCCGCCCGAAGGTCCGTGCACCGTGGTCGGATCCGCCAAATGGGAGAGGAACATGCCGCATACACCCATAGCCAAGATTCCCTGATAGGGAGAGGAACATGCCGCATACACCCTAGCGCTCACTTTGTTCTTGCTTAGTCACAATCCTCGAAGTTCTTCCGGTGGGAGAGGAACATGCCGCCTACACCCGCGGAACCAGACCTATCGAGCTCACACCATCGGGATTCCTAATCCATTCCACGTTGCTTGAGGGTTGGCCTTAACCCTCAAGAGTCGACCCAATAGGTCCATTGTTCTTTACATCCTAGGTCCACTTGACTCTAGGGTTCACTCATTGTCACATAACCTAGGTTGTCTTAACTCTAGGTTCAGTTTTCAACCTATGTACTGTCACACTAGGTTAGGTTGCCACACTCCTAGGTCCATTGACTCTAGGTTTACTATAACCTATGTTCTTTAACACTAGATTAGATGCCACTCGATCTACATGTGTATTTAGTCCATGACTCACATTCTTTACTTGGCATTCTTTACTTGGCTCCCTTATGTCTATCAATCTACTCATATGCATGTTTCTTTTATGCTAGGCTTATGTTCTTGCAACATTCTTTACACTATGTCATTGCACATATCATTCATCAAGTTATCTACTTGGTACTCATACATAATTAAGTCATCTCTAGGGTTCGATGTCGCAATATTCATCCCGATGCTTCCTATGCCCAACTGCAAGCCTATGGTGCAGCACGATAAGGGAAGTGTGCAACCAGACACCCTATGTCCTAATGCGACGCCCATAGCTCCGCACGATAAGAAAGCATACAAGGAAAGTCATCTGGCCATGCCAACCCTATCATGCATTTCACTCATTCATTCTCATGCATTTACTTGGCGTTTATTATATATATCACTAGCATGCATTTCTTCTTATGCGTTATTGAACATGCATCCACAGGAGTTAAGTAACTCTCAGACATATCGGCGACCTAGTAGCTTCGGGAAACGCACCCACCTGTTTTGCTCTCCGATTGCTCGTCGACACTTGCAATCGGCCGCCCGCGGCACCCGTGACCCGATTCGGCTCGACTCGTGCGCGACCAACCGAACGATCTCCGAATCTCGATCTGAGACTTCGTGCCGTTGCCCCACGTCTTCAAGTTGCCCCAGTTCCGTTTTCGTGAATTTAGGGCTCCTATCTTGCGTGCGGACATACGGTATGAATATATTAAAATATTAATATCTTTGCAACCGCTCGTCGGATCACCGAACCGAGCGCGCCAACGCGTTCGTTGCACCCCCAATTAGGTTTCTATGGGGTCAAATGAGATCAATCTCATCTATTTCTAAAAACCCCCAAATCGAACCCTAGGTTTGCATCTATGCAAAACCTACCGTAAATCCCTAGATTTACGCCTTGATCTTCTATTGAGCCTCAAGGGGTTCTAATCCAACCATTTCTAGGGTTTAAAAAGCCCTCTACGAAAATCCACCATGAGAGGGAGCTTAGAAGCTTACCTCTACAAGCTTGCTTCGAGCTCGAGGAAGAGGGAGAGGATAGCCATGGAGGTCTCCACCTTGATCTCCATCATCTTCCTCATCTTCTTCCTTCTTCTTCTCTCTTCCTTTCCTTCTCTTTTTCTTTCTTTCTTCCCTTGTTTCGGTCGACAGAGAAGAGAGGGAGAGAGGGTTCTGAGGGAGTGAGAGGGAGAGAAAGGGTTTTATTACCCTCTATTCACTTAACCCCCTGCATAATTGCAAACAAACCCCTCAACTTTGCAATAAGGGGCATTTTCGGGTCTGCCTCTAACCCAGACCGGTCCCAGAGCCTTGCTCCACTGCGCACCGGAGACCTGCCTCCCCTTAAGAGACCGGTCCTGCAGAGCTCGCTCGCGGACAGCCTTCCGGGACCGGTCTCCCTTTTCAGGGACCGGTCCCCCCAGGGACCATCAGCCTAGTCCAAGGACTTAGCCAAATTTTCAGCTTTTTCCGTTTCTTCTCCGTTCCAACTCACTTTTGGCTCGTTTGACCTCCGATTCTTTTCAAATCGAACCGAGCCTCTCCACACATGATTTAAATCATGTCCACATCATTATCTCATCCGCGCAAGCGCCGGATTTGGCTCACGGCCCAAAGTAGCCTTTCGGGCTCCGTTTTCGCACCTAGTGCACCGAAAACACCCGAAAGCTTCCAGACTTCACCGGAACCACTCTTATGGCCTTCTAAGCCAACATACCTCGTAACTTCAAGACTTTAGAAGTTCGATATGTCACAACCGCAAGGTTTTCTATCCCTATTCTGTTTTGATTATCCCATTAAGTCAAATTTAGATTATGCCTAATTTTATTGAGATATTCCTAATCTTAGTGGGTTTGTATTCCTAATTGTATTAGGATTTAGCCACTATTATAAATATACCCTTTCTGCTATTGATTTAGTGCGGAAGATGGGAGATAGAATATGGGTGTATTTTTGGGATTAGGGTTTTGTGAGAGAGGCATATTTTGTACACCACTTTGATTTTAATGAAGATTTCGCTCCATCTTCGCCCGTGGACGTAGGCCAATGGCTGAACCACGTTAAATATTGTGTGCTTTATTTTCTTCTCTCTTTCTCGGATCTCTTTGGGTATTTTTGCATCCGGCGAACTAGATATTCTCGGTTTTAGTTCTAACAGTTTTAATTCACTTCTCATATATTTGCAGCCCTTTATGCTTTACAAGCTACTTTACAAAATTTGAAGCATGCGTATGTTAAGTCTATTATGATTTCTCTTGTTCTTTTGCCATGCGCCATGGAAGCTTGCTTGCTTGAAGTTGCTGATGGCTCGTCTAACGTTAGGGAAGTGTGGAAGTTCAAGAATACAAAGTTATCCATTTTGTATACACTTAAGGCATCAGAGGCTTGAAATTCACAAGTCACAAATAACAAGATCTTTATGCAGATCACAGCAATTGAAATATAACTATCACTAGAAAAAAAAAACATTTTCAAATTAAAAACCATAATCGGCTATTCTGCATATAGGCAGAAGCCCGGAGTTGATTTTCACGAGGTGTTTGATCCTGTTGCCAGATTGGAGTCGATGCGACTTCTAATTGCTTTAGCGGTGCAAAAATAGTGGAAGATCCATCAGATGGATGTCAAATCCGCCTTCCTCAACGGCTTTCTCGATGAAAAAGTATACATAGAGCAACTGCCATGATTTATACAAAAAGGTGAAAAAGACAGCTTACAAATTGAAAAAGGCATTGTATGGCTTGAAGCAAATTCCACGAACCTGGTACACACGTATAGATCGATATTTTTAAAAAGCCGAATTTCGTAAGTGCCCTTTTGAATATACTCTTTATATTAAAAATAATTCTAATAGTGATCTTTTATTTGTTTCCCTCTATGTTGATGATCTTATCTTTACGAAAAATAATTCTGTTATAATCAAAGAATTAAAAAAGAGTATGACTAATGAGTTTGAGATGACCGATATGGGCCATATGGCTTATTATCTGGGCATCAAAGTTTCACAAAAGGATGAAGGTATTTATATTTCTCAAAAGAAATATGCAGGAGAAATACTTGAAAAGTTTCAGATGGCGGATTGTAAACCGGTTGTTACTCCAGTAGAGATCGGATTAAAGCTCAACAAGAAAGGAGACAGAAAGCTCGTTAATCCCACATATTTCAAACAGTTGGTGGGTAGCCTGCGCTACTTAACTGCAACTAGACCCGACATAGCCTATGGTGTTGGGTTGATCATCAGATATATGGAAAAGCCTACTCAGATGCATCTACAGGCAGCAAAGCGTATTTTATGCTATATAAAAGGAACGATCAAATATGATATTTTTACGCTACGGTGGCAAATCCGAACTCATCGAATTCATCGATAGCGATTGGGCCGATGACGTAGAAGAACGAAAAAGCACATCAGGCAACGTGTTAAAATCAGAACAGCAAAAAATAAATTCAGAAAATAATTTAATACAGAAAAAAAAAAGATAAACGGAAAGAGCACACCAATATTTTACGTGGTTCGGCCAACGGCCTACGTCCACGGACGAAGACGGAGCAAATACTTTATTAATGTTGAAAAGACGGAGTACAAAAAGATCTCTCAAAATCAAAACTTAATTAGCTCCGAAACTGCCACAACAAGAAACTCCAAGTGGCTTCTCTCTCAACAACATACGGACGGCTTAATTAATTAGAGCTTTTGCTTCTCTCTCGGCTCTCTCTCTCTCTCCGGCAACTCGGAATAATTAGCGCATGGCATCTCAATTTGGTCGTGGCTTGATTAAATTGGTTGTAGCATGTATATATAATATATGTCTCCTAACTAACTAGAGTCTAATTCGAATTCAACTATAATTACACTCCTAATTATAATTCATATATGCCAAATTAAATCCAATCCCAATTAGGATTTAACTCCAATTTAGGTAACTACAAATTTAAACCAAATATAACACAATGTATTTTTTCTTGGAAGCGGCGCATTCACATGGTCATAAAAAAAAAAGATATCATAGCTCTGTCGAAAGCAGAAGCCGAATACGTGGCGGCGTAAGCAAGTGCTATACAAGCAATTTGGCTTAGAAGAGTTTTCGAAGAATTTGGTAAAAGTCAAAAGGCACCTAAAAAAATATTTTGTGATAATAGCTCGACTATAGCAATCGCAAAAAAATCCAGCTTTTCATGGAAGATATAAACATAGTGAAGTCCGTTATCATTATATTCGAGAACTTGTGAAGAAGAACGAGATTGAACTACAATTTTGTAGAAGTGAGAATCAATTCGCCGATATATTTACGAAGCCGCTGAGATTGGAAAATTTCGTGAAACTACGAAAGCTACTCGGAATGTGAAAAATTGGGTTAAGGGAGGATGTTGATAAGTAACCCAATATTTTTAATTAGTTAGATTTATTTCTGTCAAGTTTATCACGATCTCTTAATGTTTTGTTGATTAGATATAAGAGATAAGTTTAAATCTAGTTAAATTATTATTTTGAGGATTTTGATTTATGCCTATATATAAACGGCTGTAAATGTGTGAAAAATTATCCACCATCAAAATTTAGTCTACGAATTTTTAATAAAAATTTAGTTTTATTGTCACGCCCCGGGTCATTTTAGAGTATAAAAACAGCGGAATTTTTTTTTTTTTTTTAACCTTGACCCCCAAGGACATGACAGATCGCACACAAATACAGAGACCATCGTACACACGGACAGTAGTCTCCTCTCGTATTTGCACGCATCGCACAAGTACAATGAGTCATTTCACAATCGTACAACCACAACAAAGTGTACATGTAAAGAATTTAACTTACATCCATACACAAATTACACCATTCACCACAGGTTACATTCACTAGTATATAATCACATATCCACATCTATCAGTTGAAATGTTCCCTACTCGGGATCTGGTTTTGAAACTCTAAGTTATAAAATCCCTTTTGAAATCCTTTTACAAACTGTTTCCCACACGGAAACCTTTTTCCTTTGAAAACACTACCACGAGGGGTAGAAAACCTTTTTACCACATGAAACCCAAAGCCTTTTATTACATTTCAAAACCAACTAAAATATCTCATTTCCAAAAGCATTAACAGAACTGAACCATAAATAAGTCTAAACCATGCAAGGTAAGGATAAAGAAATAACCGACGAAGGGACGGAGCTATGTCGCGTACTAGACTCGCTCCTCACCAGCTGTCCCACTATGAACTGTAACGTCACTCGCAAAAAGGCGAGGGTGAGAACATGTAAACATGTCTCCCCTCCTGGGTACCTCGCGGAGATAGACACAAGAGGAGATAATAGTGGTAGTACAAAGAGCTATGTTAAACAAGTAAATGGAGAGAGATATATAGATATAAAACAACAACTCATCGTAAGTATGCATCGAAAAGCCGATAAAGTAAAATACCCAATCCGAAATCGCCGCTCCGTTGGTCCTCGACCTCAAGCCTATGCCCCCGTATCTCAAAACCTCGCATTCTACCCATATCAACCAATGGTCGCCTATGGGCTCACGGGTTGGCTCGTCCAACCACCTTTCCTAAAAGAACACATCATGGTACGGTGGATCGACCGCCGTGTTCGTGAACCGCGCTCAAATCCCGGGCAATCGATGCCGTTATGCTCAAAAACCATACGTCAGCAACTGGCTGACAATCCCGTCCCTAAAGGGACATCGACCCCTTTGGGTCATTAAGTAAACTCGCCGACCACGTAGGTCACAGAAGCACTGAAACAAACCGACCGAACAGGTCACTGTAAAACTGAAACAAGCCGACCAAATAGGTCACTGAAAACTGTAAGAAAGTACCAGAATCGACCAATCAGAACCGACCAATCAGGTCAACTAGGATGGAACAACTCAACATCCTCTCAACTTTATGCAAGTAGTACTGAAGGAAACACGAGAACTGACCAACCGAACAACAAGGTCACTGAGTATATCAAGTAGATCGACCGAACAGGTCACTGATGTCATAGGCTGACAAGAAGCAAACTACTCTACTCCTACACATGGTACTAAGCATGGAAACACTGAGTAGAGTAAACTGTAACACAAAGGTGCAAGATATATTTACGATAAAAGATATGAATAGTAAGGTGGAAGGAACGTCACCAAGATGTACCACCGTACGGACGTCGGATCGAAGTACCCACCCGTACGATCAGAAGAATCGTCGACCGTGGAAACGAAGAAACCGGACCTACGAAAGGTCCACCGAGTTAGCGTCTAACCCACCAACACAAGTACCGACTCCACATCCCACAAACTAATCCCACGGAGATTGGTTTTCCGAAACCAATTACCGTAACTCGCCTAAGTCCCGTAAACCACACCGGAACTCCGCCGGACCCACGAACCGTCCCGAAAGCACCGTCTCGTGTCACGAGTCACCCGCTGCCAGAAAACACTCCTAATTGGATGGTTTGGCAGCAAACACAAGATAACACTACAATATAATTATCGTCGGATAATTGTACGAATACGGATTCCCGAAAGTGTCTATTTCGACACGAACCAACCGTCGCTCACCCGTCATTTCTAAACCCTCGAAATGACGCGGGTGACCAGCCAACAAGGCTCAGCGACACCGTAAATAATCACTAAGAGTTGTCGGAAGAAATCCGAACCGTAAACACATTTTCGTCGGCGAATTTTGCCAAAAAAAACGCTCCGAAAATCACTTCTGATTTTCTCAGAAAGTCCCGGGGCCTTGGACGATCACCCGCAGGTTACCCGCAACACTCCTACGCCGTCTACGCGACCACGAAATTCTAAGTTGCATAAAAGTCCCTGAAGCGCCATAAAATCGCATTATTTCATGCGATGTAGGGCTATTATGGGTCGTGCACGCAAACCAGTGCACCATAAATTCTGAAATCGTACTCGCTGTGAGTCTTCGACATGCTGAAGACCGTGCTTGCCTTTCGGAGCACTGTCGGGCATCGTAGTGCGCGCACAAGCGACCTTAATTTCTGTAAACAGCGCGCACAGCGCGTAAAGTGCGTTCGTCCCGCTCAACGGAGCATCGAGGCTCAGCACGGAGGTGAGCAACGCGTTCAGCATGAAAATTCCTTGACCGGGCTCACCTCACATGGTCTATTTGACCAACGAGCCTCGGAATTAAACCCTAAGTCCCGACTTAGGTGCCGTTAATAAATCACAAGCCCTTACCGTAACCGAGAGCTAGGGTTGGCCGCGGCGACTTGGCGGCGGTCGGTCCGGCCGGACGGAGCGCCGGTCGGAGATGACCGGGAAGGTCTCCGGCGGCGGGAGGCGGCCGGTGGCGCGGCGGAGGAGATCCACTCCTCCTTCCTCCTCTCGGGTTAGGAGGCGCCGGCGGCACGGCGGCGCGGCGCCGGGGACGCCGGACGGCGCCGGTCCGAGAGGAGGCCGAGGGAAGCCGATGCTTCCCTGGGAGGCGGCGCAGATGCCGGAAGCCGAGGGTGCAACCCTCGATGCCTGCCGCAGCGGCGGCGGGGTTGCTCCGCGGCGGCCGGCGGTGTACGGGGAAGCCGGTGAAGGCGCGCCGGAGGTGGCCCGAGGTCGGAAGAGGTCGGTGCGGCCGCGTGGGGGGGTGGCGGCGCGCGGTGGCGAGGCGGCGACGATCTCGGCCGCCACAAGGCTCTCGGGTTAGGAGTTCTCCGGCGATGTCGCGGCGGCCGGAGGAGCTCGGGCCGGCAGGATCCGGCCGAGGAGGACGAGGGAAGGTGATGCTCCCCTCCGGAGGTGGCGGCAACCCGGAAGTCGAAGGGGCTCGGTCACCGCCCGAGCAGCCCTCGGCGGCCGCAGGCGGCGTGGCGGCGCCGGCGTTGTCCGGGGACGCCGGGACGGCACGCCGAGAGGTTCCCCGGTGCCGGGAGGTCGGGCACCCGAGGGAAAGCGGCGGCCGCGCGAGGACGCGAGGGTGCTCCGGCTCTGGGTGATCAAGCACCGCCGCAGAGCAACAATGGCGGCGGCGCGCCGGGACGCGCGGCCGGGGCGGGCGCGCGATCCTCCTCGGCCAGGGCAACCCTCCAGAGAAGCTTGAAGCCTTCTCGGTCCTTCTCTGGATCAGTGGAGGAGGAGGTGGCCGAGGAAGATGGAGGAGGAGCTCGGGGAGGTTCTCCGGCGGCCGGAGGAGCTCGCCGGAGGTGGGCGGCGCGCGCGCGGGAAGGCAAATGAAGGGTCGGAGGTGGCTAGGGTGGCTGGGAGTTGAAAGGGTGGCTAGGGTTAGGGTTAGGCCCATGAAACCCTAAAATCATGTTTTATACACTAATGCAACTTTGCATTTAAGCCCTCCACTTCACTCTATTGGCTTTCTAGTCCCTGCCAGAGGATGAATTTTGCGCATAAGACCCTCCACGTTCAACATCACGCAACTCGGCCCATAAAATATAGCGACTTTTCGTGTTTCGCCGTTTTGTGATTTCGACCCCTTTGCGTTCATCTTGCATTTCCCGAAGATCCGTCCGTCAGATTCACAATCGGATCACGCCAGCGCGTTCAGCGCGTCGAGGACATCGAATCTAGCCTATTACTTCGTTTGATTTGGTCTCGGATTTGCGAAGTATCCATTCTCTTCTTTTTCTTCCAATATCTCCAATTACTTAAGTCTTTAAGTAAAACGGTTCAAACCCCTTTTTCTCGATAACCGTGAGTCAGAATCCAATTCCGTCAGTGGCATTGGTTCCAGAATAGTCGAGCCATTCGAAACGAGCTATTGAAGTCATATTATCGGAGTTCTGTACACACCTGAACCCATCCTCTATTCCCGGCTCATCCGAAAAACTAGAGTTACTATTCACTTAAGTCATTTTTCCGGGTCGCCTAACTTTTCCGTTATAGCTCGGTTTACTTTGAAATTTGAAGTGTGCTCTTATAATACAATTACGCACACATTCACCGTCTCCAAATATTTTATTTCTTGTTTTGGAAAAATGTCAGTTGTTACATCATTCCCTCCTTACAGGAAGTTTCGTCCCCGAAACTAAGTCAAGGATCCCCCATAAACAAATGTAGATAACGCTCCCTCATAGAGGACTCAAGCTCCCAAGTCGCCTCGCGCTCCTCGTGGTTCTCCCACTGAACCTTTACATACGGAATGCTCCTGTTCCGTAACTGCTTCTCCTCACGTGCCAGAATTCGCAATGGAGCCTCATCATAGCTCATATCCTCCCGCAACTGGATAGCCGTCGTGCTGATGACGTGGGACGGATTAGGAATATACTTCCGAAGCATAGACACGTGGAAGACATTGTGCACCCGGGCGAGACTCGGAGGTAGGGCCGACCTGTACGCCACCGGACCAATCCGCTCCAGTATCTCAAGCGGTCCCACGAAGCGCGAACTAAGCTTGTTCCGCAACCCGAACCGCTTGATCCCCCTGGATGGCGACACCTTGAGCAACACGTGCTCACCGACCAGAAACTCTAGGTCACGCTTCCACTGGTCCGCGTAGCTCCTCTGTCGGTTCAAACCCCTTTTTCTCGATAACCGTGAGTCAGAATCCAATTCCGTCAGTGGCATTGGTTCCAGAATAGTCGAGCCATTCGAAACGAGCTATTGAAGTCATATTATCGGAGTTCTGTACACACTGAACCCATCCTCTATTCCCGCTCATCCTAGGAAACTAGAGTTACTATTCACTTAAGTCATTTTTCCGGTCGCGTAACTTTTCCGTTTTAGCTCGGTTTCGCCTGAAATTTGAAGTGTGCTCTTATAATACAATTACGCACACATTCACCATCTCCAAATATTTTATTTCTTGTTTTGGAAAAATGCCAGTTGTTACATTTATAGTGCTTTCCTTTCAACAAATTTTAAGCACGTATTCGAAGAGTGTTACATAAATTTACCAAAAATCAACTACCGAAAAGAAAGTCATTTTGGAAGATCTGGACATGTCTCTTTGTACTTTTTTAAGTTCCATTGTTTTCGATTGAAAATATTCCTTGGATTGGAGATTTTTGCTAGTAGTTGAGTAACATCGCATTGGAAAATGTTTTTTTTTGAGAGATAGGTAGCACGCTACCTGTTTCGTTTATTTCATTTAGAAAAAAACTTAGCTGAAAATGTGAATCAACTAGGATTCGAACTTGGGACCTCGAGTACCAACTACCAAGGCATTTGCCATTTGCTCTAGGGACGGTCGGTCGCATTGGAAAATGTTAGGCTTCTGATTTTGGAAGAAGTCGAGATATAGGGAGATCTAGGGGTTAAGGTTTTGTTATAATCTACAAAATCCTTAAAAAAAAAAGAAAAAAAAGAAAAGAAAAAAAGCTATATAACTATAGTTAACTTCATGCACAGCTTGAATTTTTCTCGTAGTAATAGATCATAATAAAATAAAAAAGCCTGAAGAAAACTCAGAAAAAAAGAAAAGAAAAACTTAATGTATTATCAAAATGAAAATTAAGAGAGGCAATTGTAGAGACCTGAAATTTCAGCTGAGGCTTGTTGACAGCTCTGGTGAGTGTCGGGACAAGCCCGGGTCACGTTGGCGCGAAATTGACACCAAACGGGCCCTGTGGGAACACGAGAGCAGCGAGTATCTTGAAAATCTGAGAATTAGCAGACTTTTCAGTGAGTTGTACCGGTACAAACTGGATTTATACCGGTACAACATTGATGGCCATACCGGTACAACCACCGGGGGTATACCGGTATGGTCCTGCTCAGAAATGCTCTCGGGTTGACCCATCTATACCGGTACAAATGCCCGTGTACCCAGACACTTTGACAGCATGGTCGTTTGACTTTTGCTCTCACATGTCATGTCACCTTTTCCCAAGAGAGAGGGGGGGGGGGAGAGCTTCTTCTTCCCCTGTTGCTGATGTTCTTCTTATTCTCCTCCCTTAGCTGAGTAGTGGAGGTGGTGGAGGAGCTCAAGAGAGAAGCTCAAGCTTCGTCGACGACGCGCCGCGGAGCCGATATATCAAGGGAACTTTCGACGTCGTGACGCTGCGAGGGAGCCAGGCGAGCACGGGATTCTGTCGTCTTCGACTCAGCGACAGTTCTAGGGTGTTCCGGAGGTGAGTAGCTCGCAGCGATCATCGCAATGGTTTTAAACTTCTTTGATTTTCGAGCTTTGATGCTGCTGCTGCTGATTCCAGTGTCGACCGTTGGTGTTTTGGCTCGTTCTCTGTGTAGGAGCGTCGGATCGTGACGAAACTTGCTTCGTTAGATTCGGGGCTTCGAGACGAATCCAGAGAGCCCAAGATCACAATTTTTGGATAAGGTTTGCTTGGTCGAAATCTTATTTTACTGAGCTGCTGTGTACCAAACAGATTCTGAGGTGTTGATCTGTAGATTCCAGCGTCGACCTTCGGTGCTTCGGCTCGTACGCGACGTAGGAGCGTCGGAATTCAGCGAAACTTGGTTTGCTGGACTCGTGACTTCGAGAGGATGCTACAGAGCCCTTGTTTCCTAGATTCGAAGTAGGTTTCCCTGGTCGAAACCCGTTCTTACTTTGCTGCTGTTTTCCGGACAGATTTCGTGAGTTTGAGTACTAATGTGACGCTACTTTTCGCAGCTGCGGGACCTCGGGCTTGAGCGGGACACCTTGGATTTCATCACCTGATTTGGATACTCTTCGCCGTCGAGGTTGCTTGAGAGGTGGGTTTTCATCGGATTATTCCTAAGTACAATGTAGTCGGCATGTATATTTCTATGTGGAATGTAAACCTTAGCTCAAATTCATCGATTGACTTGTTACTAGAATCTGAAATTTTGGAGCATGCTTAGCTGGTAATGATTTATACATGTTGGACTTGGATTTGACTTAGGAGAAAACCACGGTTTGATCGTCATATGTATATACTACAAGATTTAGCTCTAGGAGCCGTACTGTGTTGTATCGTCGTTGTGGGAGTGCGATGGATATCCAGGGTAGTGTAGCTTGTTTCTACGCTCATGCTGGGGATGTCGAGCTTTGTTACTGTAGAGTTCAGACTGTTCGTGTTGTCGGGGACCGTGGGGGGTTGACGGTGGGTCCAGATTACCCTTTGGATACAGATTGTGCCAAGGGCACGTGACCTATTGGTGGTTAGACCCTGTTTACTTGACTTATGCCTGTGAGAGCCTTATTGAGCTCGACAGAGATACGCTTGCATACTCGGTTGGTTCGCGCCCACGAGTGCCGCTCCGGAGTTTGGCTTAGTGCTTTTGCGTTGGTGTCGCTGTGTCCTAGTTGTTGGACTCGCTCTCCACTAGCTACCCCTGGGGTAGTTGTTAGTGTAGCCTCGACAGGCGGGACGGGTGTATCACAGTCCCTCGTAAGATTGGGTCGGTTTTTTTCTTGTTCTACAGAGGGTTGTTTTAGAGCAGGATAGTATAGTGGCATCTAGCTGTAGGGTGTTTCCAGCTTTCTTTTACTTTTCTTGCTTACCCTGTAGACTTAGTGGGTGGACCAATGTTGTTTAGGGCGGTATCCACTGAGGACTACCCGTTTACGTAGTTCTCACGCCCATTTTCTTCCACACTTCCTTCCTTTCGCCGCCGCTTCTCCCGAGGTGGATCGTGGCAAGGGCGTCGCGAGCTAGAGCCCTTCCCTGTAAGATATGGGGTTGCCCCAAGGATCTATCTAGATTGTATCCGACACCTAGAGGGGGGTGAATAGGTGTACCAGCCAAAAACCACAAATCTCGATGCATTAAAAAGTAAATGCGGAAAATAAAAACACACCGAGATTTACGTGGGAAAACTCCAAACTCGGAGTAAAAAACCCACGGGACCAACACGCGAATAAACAATTCAAAAAGAGAAAAGATTACAAGGTGATTACCGACTCCACGGACTTAACCTCTCTAACTCTCCTTCGAATCTCCGCGCAATCCTCCTTCAGGTTGTCCACGCCCTCCCGTCTGAGTCCACGAACGCACGCACTTCGAATCCACGAAGCCTCGAACACGCCGAATCCACGACGCCCACTCGAATCCACGAGCACACCCCGTCCGGAGCAAAGACAATACGATCGATAATGATTTATTGCTTAGATTCTCATTAAAGATCTATGGGAATAATCTCTAAGCAATTCTCAAATTGATTCTAGAAAAACATTAAGAATTAGGGCACCGAGAATCAATTTGGGAGAAGCTTGATGTAGAAGATGAGGAAAACGGCTACCTACAAGCTTCTAGGGTTTTTCATAAATAATCTAGACTTGACCATATTTTAGAAAACACCTCTACATCTTATTTATAGGTTTAGAAAACATAGAGATTGACTAGGATTTAAAAATATGATATTTAAAACCAATTAGAAGACTTAGAGATAGACTAGGATTTGAAAATCTGAATTTTAGAAATTTTCACAACATCAGAGACCGGTCTTCACTTGGGAGACCGGTCTTGATAGGTCCGGTCTCGAACCCCTCGACCGGTCCACCCTTCCGTCAATTTCTTTCCAGCCGATAGGGACCGGTCTCGAGCCACCAAGACCGGTCTCTTTCTGCATATTAGTAAAATCAGTTACTGAGACCGGTCTGCAAGAATAGAGACCGGTCCTTCCCTGATGCATCCGGTCCTCAAGGGCCGAGACCGGTCTTCAGAGCTTTTCCGCAGAGAGGACTTACTGGAACCGGTCTTTAGGATCAGAGACCGGTCCCTGAACCATGAAAGGTTCGATTTGTCCGATTATTCATTTTAAAACAATCCTATGTCTTCCAAACACATTTTAATATTTGAAAATCATCATCAATAGTATTTGAACTTACAGAGCATTGTGTATGTTCTGAGTTTTGTGAGTCTTCGATCTTTATCTCTTCTTCTTTAAACCTTCATGACTCCAAACTAACTTCACGAAATATGCCAACATAAAATCCGTAACATTCCCGACTGGTGCTGAGTTAGCAGATTTCCGCTACTGCAGGTAGTGTGTTCGTGTTTTGGGAGCTATGTACATATTTGTGAACTCGCTGGAGTGAGTGCTTTTGTTTCGGGATTTTTGTATGTATATAGACTCGTTCCTTCTCTACCTGTTCAGTTTGTTTTAGTTGTTTCTACTCTATACTACTGTTTGTAGTATTGTATGTTATACAGGTATAGCTACGCTTCGTGTACAGAAAAAAATTTCTTGTACACGGCGGATTTGTCGGCGTGCCCGGGGAATCTTTTAACCCGGGGCGTGACAGGTTAAGTTGGTATCAGAGCTTAGCTTTAGGTCGTTGGGACCTAGGAGCCCTAAGCTGGTAAACCATAGGAAGGCAAGACGCGCGCGAGAGGCGTGAATTAACGCGAAAGTCAATGATTGATTTTCTACTCATTCTGAAGTGGAGTGAGTAACTGAAGGGGGTGTCTGTTTCGGTCCAGGAAAATTATGTTGGCTACAGACGACATACTTTCGCGGAGAAACAGGGACCGCCTTTGAGACTTTCGCTGATTGGATCGAGAGTGTTTGTGTCTTCTGACCCCGTTTCCTTGTGTGCAGCTATGCATCGCCGCAGAGGACGACCGCCGACTAGGTCTCACGCCCTACCGCCGTCACCACCGCCTGTATGCCCGAGCAAAGTGAGCAGGTACCCGACCCGAGACGGTGTACCCTGGCCAGGAGCCAAGTACCCGCGCCGAGATGAGTGCGCCGTTGGATTTGAGCGCCCAGTTGGCCGCACTGACAATGGTGACGAGGCAGCAGTGATTGTTGTTACAGCAGATGTGCGAGAGATTAGTCTCGTCGCCGAGTACAGCATCGGGGGCACCAGCTCAGCCTACTCCATCTCCCCCTACTCCACCTACAGCGCTAGTTGTTAAGGATTTTGTGTTGGCAAGTTTCGTGAATTGAGTCGGAGTCTTGAAGGATCGGAGCGGATCGAAGAACGAAGAATCAAAAACTTCGAAGAAAGAGGAATTGGCTCACGATGAGAATCACGATGCCTAGGTAAGTTTTTAATTCATATTATGGTGATTCATACTTAGTTATAGGCATTAGAATCATAAAATCATTGTATAACGGATTAGAAATTGTATCGGAACTTTGTAGTTTTCGAAAAGTGAAATTTCAGCAAAAATACAAAGTTATACCGGTATAAAATTGGTTTTGTACCGGTACAAAAAAAGTTGCTATACCGGTATAGCCATCAATCCGTTACCGGTAATGGCCCTTCGCAGAAAAATCTTCCGTCATTGCATTACCGGTAATGGCCCTGTTTTTGTACCGGTACAAGAAGGTAAAAATCTGATTTTTCTCTAATCCGAATCTAATTGATTCTAAAGTCTATAAATAGGTTCTTAGGGTTCTCTAACTGAGTGTACTTCATCATAATACATGTTTGAGAAACCCTAGAGGCTAGGAATTCCTTCAAAACCTATTTTCTACTAGATAGCCTCGTCTAGGTCAAATCGAGACATAGTAAATCCTTCTCTATATGTCGATTTGATCTACGATTCGTTTGGAGTTTTCTTCTTCTGCTTTTCATCGATACTCCAACGAAGGATCACCATATTCATGATTCTATTCATGGTGGCGTCGTGGATTCGGCGTGATTGAAGACTTCGTGGATTCGGAGCGTGGCGTCGTGGATTCGGCGTATTGAAGACTTCGTGGATTCGAAGCAAGGCGTTTCGTGGATTCGGAACGTGGGCGTTCGTGGATTCGGACGTGATCATGGACAACTCGGTGGAGTGCGCGGAGATCCATAAGAGAGTTAGAGAGGTTAAGTCCGTGGAGTCGGTAATCACCTTGTAATCTTTTCTTTTAGTAGATTGGTATTCGCGTGTTGGTCCCGTGGGTTTTTTACTCCGAGTTTGGAGTTTTCCCACGTAAATCTCGGTGTGCTTTTTATTTTCCGCATTTATTTTTAAAGCATCGAGAAATTGTGTTTTTCGGCCGATACACCTATTCACCCCCCTCTAGGTGTTGGTTGATACAATCTAGATAGATCCTTGGGGCTTCCCCGTAACTCACACTAGTCGCCACCATACCCTCACCAGCGGAGACACCTCCAGCACCTGTTGCGCCTGCTAGAGGACCAGTCCAGTCGACTGCGGCGGAGCAAGAGCGGATGACAGAGCTATTGTTTCGTTTTCGCCGCCTTGACCCACCGACGTTTGACGGGGATTGCGCTGAGCCCTGGGTAGTGGAGAGCTGGATTAGCGTGATGGAGAGATTATTTGAGGACATGTACATCCCGGAGGAGGAGCAGGTGCATTTAGGGGTCCATTGCTTAGTTGGGGACGCCCGTGATTGGTGGAAGAGGATGAGGCGCGATCAGGGTGTAGTAGCTTTGCAGATGAGCTGGGATCAGTTCTGCGGGATGCTGTACAGTACATACTTTCCTGACATTGTTAAGCAGAGGATCGAGGAGGATTTGATGAGGATCCGGCAGGGGGATCGCACAGTGCAGGTGTAAGGACTCGAAAATGCGAAATGAGAAACTGGATTATAATTCAAATTGATCAAAGTCAAGTTAGGAATGCCTTAGAGTGATTAAAGGCATTAATTAAGCTAAAAGTGCATTGGAAATGACCTGTACTGAAATCGGAGCGGAAACAGAAGACTTAAAATTTTCTGTGAGAAACGGGGCAGATAAATTAGCAAAAAATGCACAGTGTTGAAAAATTATGAAAACTGGAGGGTATGTCAGGATTATTATTATGAGGCTAGATTTAAAGTTTCATGCCATTCTGACACCCGAAAATGCTCAAAATTGGGTTGTGCATTAGAGGGGTAGTTTGGTAATTATGGATATAAGAGAGCTATTTGTATTTGACTTCTCCCTTTCCCCTCATTCTTGCAGCCAAAGTAAAGGTGAAAAGAGCCCTCTTTCTCTCTCTTGGCTGATAGAAGGAGAAGAAGAGAAAGGAAGAAAAAGAAGGAGAAGTTGAGGGAAAAGGTTAGGAGAGTGAGATTTCTCTCCCTTCGTCACCCTCTTCATCAAGAGAAGGACTTCTTGAGGTAGGCTTTGGTTTTTTGAAGCTTAAATATTCTAGGGTTTTGTTATATGACCTTAGAAATGGGTTTTAGAGAACTCTAGAGTTCTAGCTAGTTGCTAGAAGCATGAATCTAGAGATCGTTGCGGCTATTTTTGAAGTTGTGAGCTAGGGCTCCAAATGGGGATTTTGCTAACGGTTAGGGTTTGATCTAGTTTAACCCTATGTTTATGATGGTTTTAGGCTCACGAGTACTCCCGCGAAAATAGTTAGCGATTCCGACGAGCGAGCGCGAAGAAATCGAGCCGGGAGCCTGATTGGGCTCAAATTGCCGTAGAGTGCTGCGAAGTTTTCGGAAAGTCGACGAAACGCGCCGGTGGAGTCGACACAGTATTAAAAGGTGGGGGGTGTCCATCCCGAAGCAGCTGGGCTGCTCCCTATGTCTGTATGTGCATACGTATATATTATCGATCTAGTGTAAATTGTCAAAGAACATGTTAGGGTAAGGTACTCCTTTATTGCATGTAGTTCTAGCTAGTGTAGCTGGATATGACACTAGGGTAGAATACATGAATAAAGGCGAGTGATGACATAGAAATCCTAAAGTAGAAAACTTACATTAGTTGGCAAAACTGAAAGACATTCCTTTATTTGCATGTGATTCTAGCTAGTGCAGCGAGGTGAGCTTGACACTAGGGTAGAATACATGAATAAAGGTGAATGATGACATTGAAACTCTAGAGTAAAGAACTTGTATGAGTTTGACAGAACTAAGAACAAATGACAATATAGATCGATTGGCATCTAGTTGAATGATAACCTAGATCGAGTGGCATCTAGTTGAATGATAACCTAGATCGAGTGGCATCTAGTAAATGAGAACATTGACAAATAACATGTTGAACTAGAGTCTAGGTGAACTCTATGCATGATGAACTAGAGGTGTGAGAGTTGTTAACCTTAGTTGATAGGGTATCCTCAGTTGGCGAGGATTGGATCATACTCACGCAGTCTGTTTGAGCTTGTGGTGGTCGCTCCACACAAGCAGTGCACTCCGGAGCTGTCACACGAGCGGGGTAGCTCACCGGGTGGGATACGAGCGGGGTAGCTCCTCACCCATTGGACTGGGAGGTGAGTCGGGCGAAGGGCGGGGTAGCTCTTCACCTGTGAGATTTGAGCGGGGTAGCTCTTTACCTATGAGATACGAGTAGGGCGAAGGGCGGGGTAGCTCTTCACCCTGTGAGATTTGAGCGGGTAGCTCGTCACTTGTGAGATTCGAGATATCCGTCGAGGTGAAGGACGGGGTAGGTCTTCAAATTTTCACCTACTAGGAGTGTTGTGTGAGTTGGGGGCGAACCTTGAGTGTAAGCCAAGAGATTGAATAAAGAAAAGAAAAGAATATGTTTCATGTTAAACATAGTAATGTGATAGTTTCTTTATTGCTATACTTAGCATGTTTACTTATGTTGTTAAGCATTGTAGAGATATTGATAGCATGCTTTACTGCTTTCCATATAAATATCTATCTGTGCATACCTATGCCCGTATGGACCTAGTGGGGAGATCGGTGGAGTCGGCGGCCGAACCCATTGGGAACTATTCGTAGTTCTCACTCCACCACTGTTGTAGGGCCTAGTGCGAGTACCGTGGGCGAGGATCGTGGTAAGGGCTTAGCGCCCTAGTCCGAGGTAGCGGCCACCGATGGTATTAGAACCACCGTCATGTGTATGAGTGTAGATGATGTATAGGTGTGAGGCCGTGAAATGTATATGTTCATTTTGCAAGTAAAGATGAAAACTTGTTGTAAATGGTGTATGAAACGTGAATGTAATAGTCATGTATTTCTCTCTTTTATACTTGTATGAATTTACTCGTATCACTTGCTCTTGTATGGTTGGCACTCTTTGTGCTTTGTTAGTCATGGATGAAATGAGTTTTATTTCTTGCAACCATTGTTGTACATGACTTGTTGTTGAGCCGTGGGCGGGCAGGGGAGAGTCTTTGTCCTTGGCGTACATTCGACGTGCCGTGCCGACCAAATTGGCGGTCGCGGGCGTGACGACGGGAGTACGTTCGGGAGTTTACGCGGCTCCTGAACTGTGTGCCGTTTGCAGCCAGAGATGAGGCACACCGAGTCTACCTCTTCGAGCAGGGTTTGAGGCCGGAGCTGTACAGGTTTGTTCGTGCGCGGAGGTCGAGGACTTTGGATGCGTCTATCGAGCAGGCACTTTGGGAGGAGAGAGGTGAGCGACGGCTGCGAGAGCGAGCCGGGGTCGGTCCGGGGATAGGACGGAAGCGCCCGCTCCGGAGGACGGTGGACAATCGAAGCGGCGGCGTCGCCGAGACCTCCACGATCGCGTTCTCGGGGTCGTGGGTTCTCGAGGCGTCGGCGTACGGGGATACCGTCGGCGGGGCGACCACGAGAGGACACGACCTTTGTGTGATCTCGGGAAAGGCGAATGTGGTGGCGGACGCCTTGAGCGGAAAGCGACCCTACGGTGAGCATCCTTCATGATCACGAGCCGGGATCGTGCGGTAGAGGAGTTCGTCGTCTTGAGATAGAGGTTGTTTCTACCGGAGCTACGGCCCATTTGATGTCTCTGGTGGTACAGCCTACTCTGACGGAACGGATTTTGCTCGGACAGCAGAGTGATCCGTACTTACTGCAAGTGCGGACTGAGATCGAGCAGGCAAGGACGGAGACTTCACCATCCACACCGATGGATCCTTGCGTTTCGGAGCGGATGGTGCGTGCGAGTGACTCGGAGTTGAGGAGCGACATTCTATCCGAGGCGCACCGATCTCCTTTGCTGTTCATCCGGGCGGAACCAAGATGTATCGCGACACAGACGAGAATTTACGGTGGCACAGGATGAAACGGGACGTGGCTCGACACGTGGCTCGGTGCTTGGTTTGCCGGCGGTGAAAGCCGAGCATCGGCGGCCGGCGAGAAAGCTGCAACCACTTCCTATACCTGTGTGGAAGTGGGAGCAGTTCACGATGGATTTCGTCCCTGGATTACATCGATCACAACGAGGTCACGATGCGATTTGGGTCATCGTCGATCGGTTGACGAAATCGGCTCACTTCTGCCGATTCACACGACGTGGTCCCGAGATCGGCGCACGATTATATATCGACGAGATCGTCAGGCTTCACGGTGTGCCGGTGTCGATTGTGTACGATCGGGACACCGCCGTTTCCCACTTACGGAGGAGCTTGCAACGAGGCTATGGGTACGAAGCTCAATTTCGATGCGACTTTCCATCCGCGGACGACGGACGATCGGAGCGCGTTATCCGGACTCTTGAGGATATGCTACGCGCTTGTGTCTGGATTATGGAGATGGATGGTATCGTTATCTATCTCTAGTGGAGTTCGCCTATAATAATAGCTACCAGGCGAGCATTGAGATGGCACCGTACGAGGCTTTATATGGGCGTCGATGTCGATCCCCTATCTGTTGGGATGACGTCGGTGAGCGCCAGTTGATTGGGCCAGACTTGTTGGAGGATGCAGAGGCAAAGATTCGCGTTGCTAGAGAGCGACTCCTGACTGCCCAGAGTCGACAGAGGAGCTACGCGGACCAGCGGAGACGCGACCTAGAGTTTCAGGTCGGGGAGCACGTACTGCTCAAGGTATCGCCGTCCAAGGGGATCAAACGGTTTGGGGTGCGGAACAAGCTTAGTCCGCGATTTGTGGGACCGTTTGAGATTCTGGAGCGTATTGGTCCGGTGGCGTACAGGTTGGCTCTTCCTCCAAGTCTCGCCCGGGTGCACGACGTCTTCCACGTGTCCATGCTTCGGAAGTATATTCTGATCCGTCCCATGTCATCGGCCGACAAGCTGTACGATTGCGAGAGGATACGAGCTATGATGAGGCTCGTTGCGGATTTTGGGACGTGAGGAGAAGCGATTGCGGAACGGGGAGCATTCGTACGTGAAGGTACGGTGGGAGAATCACGAGGAGCGTGAGGCTACGTGGGAGCTAGAGTCTTCCATGCGGGCGCGGTATCCGCAGTTCTTTACGGGGGATTTCTGATTTAAGTTTCGGGGACGAAACTTCTTGTAAGGGAGGAATAATGTAATAATCGACATTTTTGTCATAATAAAGAAACCCTTTTGTTGACGATGTTATTGTGTGTAATTTAATTACAAAGGCACTTGTCAAGTTTCAGGTCAAAATGAGCTAAAACGAAGAAGTTACGCGACCCGGAAGAAACGACTTAAGTGAATAGTAACTTCGGAATTCCGGCGAGCCGCGGAGTAGAGAATGGTCCAGAATTGTACCGAACTCCGATCATGGCACTTCAATAGCTCGTTTCGAACGGCTCGATTATTCTGAGTCCAATGGCACTGACGGAATTGGATTCTGATTCACGGTTGTCGAGAAAAAGGCATTTGAACGATTATACATAAATAATTAAATAATTGGAGATTTAAAAGAGAAAGAGAGGGATTGGTACTTCGCGAATCCGAGACCAAATCGAATGAAGTAAAGTGCTAGATTCGATGTTCGCGACGTCGAACTCGTGGCGCGATCCGATCGGAAATCGACGGATCTTCGAGAATCGCGAAAAGAACGCAAAGAGGTCAAAATCGCAAAACGGCGAATCGCGAAAAGTTCTAATATTTTATGCGCCGAATCGCAAGATTTTGAATGTGGAGGGTCCTTGGTGCAAGATTCAACTAATGGCGGAGGAATTGAATTTGTAGGCTAAGGAGGGCTTATATGCAAAGTTGCCCATAGTATATATTATGTGGCATTAGGGTTTTCATGAAGTAAACCCTAACCCTAGACTCCTCCACTTCCCCCAGCGGTTCCAAACGCCTCCAGCACCCTCTGCCCACTCCGTGCGCGCATCCCCAACCTCCGGCGACTCCTCCGGCCGCCGGAAACCTCCCGGATCTCTTCCTCTATCTTCCTCTCCATCCATTGATGCCCCGTCTTGGCCGTGGAACACAGAGACAGCAGGGGGAGTCTTGCTAACCCGTGGACTAACTTCCCTCGGCTAGATCTCCCCGGCGCGCTGCTCCGGCCATCCCCGCGCGTCGCCGGAGTTGCTACAGCAAGGCTGCGGCCGGATACTGCTCCACCCCCGAGATCGGGCGAGAGAGAAACCAACGCGGCTGCGTCGGGTTTGGAGGGTGGCATCACCCTTCCCCGACCTCGAGCAACCCCGTGCGCGCGTTTCCCGACGTCCCCGTACACCGCCGGCCGCCGCGGAAGCCCCGCCGCCGCTCGGTTTTGGTGCGGCCGAAAGTAGTGGCCCTCGGCTTTCGGGCGTCGCCGCCACCCTGCGGAGGAGCATAGTGGTCCCCTCGACCTCGGCGCCGAGCCATCGACGTCCCGACCGCCTCCGCCGCCGCCACGCCGCCGGGAGGCCACCCAACCCGAGAGCAAGGAGGTTATTGATCTCCTTCACCGCCTCTCCGGCCACCCTCCGCCGCCGGCGGGGACCTTCCCAGGACCTCTCCGACCCGGCGCTCCGTCCCCGGCCGGACCGACCGCCGCCGTCTTTGCGGCGACTTGACCTAGCTCCACAGTCGGGTAAGCCCTAGCTTTTCTAAACAGCACCTGTTCTAAGGTTTGTGCACGATTTTCGAGGCTACAGTGGGTCTTTTTGACCAAGTGAGGTGAGCACGGTTATCGCCTTTTCGTGCTGAACGCGATGCTCACCTCGTTCGAATTTCGATGCCTCGTTTTGCGGGACGATCGTACTTTACGCGCTGTGCGCGATGTTTTGCTGATTTCGTGTCGCTCGTACGCGTGCTACGAAGCCCGACAGTGCTCCGAAAGGTGAGCACGGTCTTCGGCACGTCGAGACCTTTCAGCGAAGGTGGTCGTACGATTTATGGAGCAACGGTTTGCGTGCAAGGTCCATAAAAAGGTAAAATCGCATGAAATAGTGTGATTTTATGTATAGACGAGGGCTTTTATGCAATTTGGAATTTTGTGGTCGCCGTAGACGGCGTAGGAATACTATGAGTAACCTGCGGGTGATTGTCCAAGGCCACGAATATTCTGAGAAAATCCGAAGTGATTTTCGGAGCGTTGTGGCGAAATTTGCGAAACGGAACGTTGTTTCGGCTCGGGATTCTTCCGGCAACAGTTGTGGGGCATTCACTTTGTCTCTAAGCCTTGTTGGCTGGTCACCCACATGATTTCTAGAGTTTGGAAACATTGGGTGAGCGACATGGGGTTCCGGTGTCAAATCAGACGCTTACGGGAACCGGATCGGAACGGTTGTACAACGACGATCGTTCGAGTTGCGAGGCATCACCGCTGTTTTGGTTACACTAAATTGGGCATTTAGTGACAGCGGGTGACTTATATTATATTAGGAAAGTCCCGGGATAACTTGTGGGTCCCGGTGGAGCTCCGGCACAGTTTTCGGAACTTTCGAGCGTTCCGACGATCGGTTTAGGAAAACCGAGTCTCGTGGGTTTATAAGTGGAACTACAATAGTGTTACATAAGTTGAGGGATTGAATTCTAACCCGAGGGACCTTTCGTAGGTTCGGGTGCTTCGCAGTCAGCAGATCGACTTCCACGTACATTTACAGGTGGGTACCCCAGCTTGCCGTCCTTTCAGTGGTGCAAGCTTGGTGACGATTTCTTCACCCCTTGCTTTTACATTTCTTACTATATACTCTTGCATCAGATTACTTCTATTTACTCTGCTCAGTGGTTTCCTTGGTTTTTACTATATATAGGAGTAGAGTAGTTTTCATCAGTTTCTTTCTCTACTCGGGACCTAGTTGGTCAGTTACTTTGCATATATACTTGGGACCTATTTGGTCAGTCACACTCAGTACTTGGTACCTTGTTGGTTCTTCTAGTTACTTGACGACCCACGTGGTCGCTGGGCCCTGGGGGGCAGGATTGTCGGCTGGTTGCCGATGAAAGATCTTTGAGCATAATTACATTAATCGCCGTTACTCGTCGCACGTCACGAACACCGGCGGTCGATCCACCGCAAGTGGGGTGTTCTTTTAGGAAAAGTGGTCGCGAGGTTCGACCGTGAGTCTGGAGCTTTATCTTTGGGGTTGGATGCATGGTAGAGTAGTGGGGGCATTGGCTTGAGGTCTGCGGTACTGCGACCAAGAGGGCTTCGCATGAGGTCGTAGTGCAGGACCAAGAGAGCATTGGTTCAGATTCGGTACATTTGAGCTTCTATACCTGTTGACGCATACTTACAGTAGCTGTTGTTTTATATCAGTATTTATCTTCTCCATTTACTTGTTTATCATAGCTACTGTACTACTACTATCAGCTTTACTTTGTTTGTCTCCGGATACCCACTGGGAGGGGGAGACATGTTTACATGTTCTCACCCCTCTCTTCTTTTTCAGCAGGTCAGCTGTCCGAGCGGGACTCCGGGCTGCGAGGCGCTGCATTTGTAGTACACGTTCTAGCTACCTACCACGGTTTGCATGTCCTTAGTTTACTCTCAGTCTACTTTACTTGCTTATGACTTAGACTTATATCTGGTTCATGTTCTCTACTTATATTTGAATGTTAAAATTATCATGTGACTTTTGGAATTGAATGAAACAATGGTTTTAGGATTTATGTTATATAAAATGGTTTTCTACCCCTCGTGGTAGCGTTTTAGAAAGAGAGGGTTTCCTTGTGGGAAACAGTTTTAAAAGGTTTTATCGTGAATTTTGGTAACTTAGTATTTCAAAACCGGTTTAGAGTAGGAAACCTTTCAACTGATAGATGTGGAATTATGAATGAAGAATTGTGGATAACCTGTGGTGAATGGTGTTTGGATGTGTATGTTGATTGTATTTACTATGTATACACGTGGTTGTGGTTGTGTGAATGTAAAAAATACTCTCTGTACTTGTGCGATGCCGTGCAAATACAGGGGAGACTCTGTCCGTGTGAACAGTGGTCTCCCTGTATTTGTGGCAGGTCTGACATGCCTTTGGAGGTCAAGGTTTTAAAAAAAAAAAGAAGCTATTTTTATACTCTAAAGTGACCCGGGGCGTGACAGATTAAAATGGTATCAGAGCCAAGTAACAACCAGAACACCATTCACAGGTTGTTTTGAAAATAAAAAATTAAAGAGAACTGAACCATTGGTTAGGATGACCCTAGGAAGACCTACGGTTTGTAGGCACGTGAGTGCGGGGTTGAGTTTGAGTTTCTGTATATAGTCGATACGTGGCTATTTGACTGACGGTGTTCTTTATTCAGATGGTTCGAGGTAGACCGGGTAGACCTCCACTTAGGGGTCGTCGTGGTGGTAATGCCGATAGGGCGGCCAGCGGATCTGGTGGCGGGGGACGGGGTGGTGTTCAGCCGCCTGGCGATGCGCGCACTCAGCAGCTTGAGGCTGAGGTGGCGGCAGCGAGGGTCGGTGACGACCCTCACGGGCATGTTCCAACGATGTTTGCGACGGCGTGCGTGCCGCACCACCTGTGGCACCCCCTGTGGCACCCCCGGTTCCACCGCCTGTGGCACCCCCTGTGGCACCCCCGGTTCCACCACCTGTGGCACCCCCTGTGGCACCCCCGGTTCCACCACCTGTGGCACCCCCTGTTCCACCCCCGGTTCCACCACCTGTGGTACATCCGGTTCCACCTCCGGTTCCACCCCCGATTCCACCCCCGGCTCCGACAGTTCCTGCGGCCGTTGACCCTCCGGCGATGCCTCCACCGACGATTCTGCGGCCGTTGACCCTCCGTGATGCCTCCACCGATTGCGACTCCTGCGAGGGTACCAATAACCTGCGGCGGAGGCCGCTCGCACGCGACGAAGGCGCGCGATCTAAAGTTTGATCCGAAGTTCTCGGGGAAGAAGGATGACGCTTGGGTGCTCGAGCAACGGGTCATCCATATGGAGAAGCTGTTTCGTGATCTTCGTTACGAGGCGGAGGATCACGTCCCCTTGGCGCCTGCGGAGAAGGACGCAGAGACGCGTGGTGGCAGCGTCATCTGGAGATCAAGTTGGAGGGTATCTAGCCTTCCTGGGCAGAGTTCAAGAGACTTCTCCACGAGCGGTTCTTTAAAGATAGCACCAAACGGGATGCGGAGCGCGAGCTTGAGCGCTTGAAGCGGGGAAGCCGTGCGAATTCTGAGTACGAGCGGGATTTCTCCCGCATTGTTGGTCTCATTCCTTTCGTTTGTGCGGGACGAGTACCACAAGGCGAGGATGTTCATGAGAGGGCGAGGTCGAACATCCAGGATCTTGATCGCGCGGCGGTATTATCACCTTCGACCGGTGTGCGGACGGGCTACGATCGTTCGGAGCGAGCACGAGGAGGTCAAGCGAGCGGGATGTATCCGAGCGATCGGGGGATAGGAAACGTTCTCGCGACAGGTCTGGTGGTGGCTCTTCTTCCAGCTGGAGGCCACCCAAGTACCCTCGCCACCAGCGGCCTGCGAGGAGTGCCCCTACTGGCAGTCAACGACAGGGCAGGCGTTCTTGCGTCCTCTGCGGACAGGCGCATCGGGTGACGGCGTCCACGGAGGGATGGTCATTGTTTCCATTGTGGCCGGGCGGGCCATATCCGGTCGCGATGCCCTAGCGGTTCGGGGCGCTCGAGTGTCGCCTCGTCCCTGCACCGACCCGACGGGATAGAGGAGCTCCCGGTCTGTTGCTCCGTCGGGCGCCCTTCTACCTCTCGACGGTCGAGGGGCGCGCCGAGCTTACGGGGACGAGTCTTCGCTCGACCCGGCACGAGGCGACACCGGTCTCGACGTTCTTGCGGGTATTGTCACCCTCTCCACCACCGTGCTAGAGCTATTTTTGATCTTTGGAGCCTCCCCGCATTTATCTCGCATACCTTTGCATGTGAACATGGCATTCCCTCGAGCCCGCTCGAGGAATCTATCGGCGATGCACACACTGCGGGAGACATTGTGGCCGATCGTTATCTTCGGTCGTGCCGGTTGTTACGGATAGCAGGGATTACTCTCGAATACGATGGTGCTCCCGATGAAGAAGAACTTCGATGTAGTGCTTGGCATGGGACGGCTCTCCGGGCACTACGCTACGTCGGCTGCGAGCGGAGGGCGCGACATTCGCAAAACCGGGCGAGGAGGTGTACGTCTCACAGGGATGTAAGAGCTCCTACTTTCTTGCTACTATCTCCTCTGCTAAAGCCAAGAAACTTATGAACGCCGGGTGTATGGCCTACACAGCTTCGGATGATAGCACCGTCGGGCGGCACCATTATTGGAGGAGATTTCGATTGTTCGTGATTTTCCGGATGTATTCCACTGCGAGCTTAGGGAATGCCCCGGACGAGGAGGTCGATTTCTTTATCGACTTAGTTCGGGCACAACACCGATCTCGAAGGCTCCTTATCGTATGGCCTTCGCCGAACTCAAGGAGGCCCGAAGGCTCAACTCGAGGATCTTTTAGATCGAGGGTTCATCCGACCTAGTGTGTCTCCTTGGGGTGCCCCGGTCCTTTTCGTCAAAAGAAGGACGGTAGTCTACGACTTTGCATCGACTACGGGAGCTCAATAAGGTCACGGTGAAGAACAAGTATCCACTACCCGGATTGACGATCTTTTCGACCGACTTCGGGGGTCGACGGTATTTTCAAAGATCGATCTTCGATCCGGGTATCATCGACTTAAGATCCGTGAAGATGTCTGAAGACCGCATTTCGAACTCGTTACGGCCACTACGAGTTCACGGTGATGCCGTTCGGGCTTACCAATGCCCGGCGACCTTCATGGATATGATGAATAGGGTCTTTCGGGCTTACTTAGATCGGTTGTCGTGGTTTTCATTGACGACATCTGATCTACTCGCGAATGATGAGGAGCACGAGGATCATCTCCGGCGAGTACTACAGTTGCTTCGAGAGCACAAGCTTTACGCTAAGCTCAAGAAGAGCGAATACTGGCTTCGTGAGGTGTCATACCTGGGGCATATCGTGACTCCATCGGGCATTACGGTGGATCCGAAGAAGATAGCCTCAGTAGTCGAGTGGCCTGAGCCTACTTCTGTGACGGAGGTCAGGAGTTTTCTGGGTTTGGCGGGTTATTATCGGCGATTTGTCGAGGGTTTTTCTAAAATCGCCGCACCGCTGAACAAGCTGACCAGAAAAGGGAACGATTCCATTGGGACCAGAGCAATGTCGTGAGCTTCGACGAGTGAAGGATCGATTGACCCGCGCACTGTTACGACGTTGCGCGGCTTTGGTGAGGACTTCGTGGTATATTGTGATGCCTCACGGGTTGGGCTAGGGTGCGTGCTTATGCAGCAGGATCGGGTCATTGCTTATGCCTCGCGTCAGCTAAAGCCATATGAGAAGAAGTATCAGACGCACGACCTAGAGCTCGCGGCAGTGGTATTTGCCCTTAAAATATGGAGGCATTATCTCTATGGGGCACACTGCGAGTTGTTCACTGATCACCAGAGCTTGAAGTACCTCTTCACACAGAAGGAGCTGAACCTCAGACAGAGACGTTGGCTCGAACTCTTGAAGGACTACGATCTCACTATCCAGTATCATCCGAGAAAGGCGAATGTGGTGGCGGACGCCTTGAGCGGAAACGACCCTACGGTGAGTGTCCTTCATGATCACGAGCCGGGATCGTCGGTAGAGGAGTTCGTCGTCTTGAGATAGAGGTTGTTTCTACGAAGCTACGGCCCATTTGATGTCTCGGTGGTACGGCCTACTCGACGGAACGGATTATGCTCGGACGACGAGTGATCCGTACTTGCGAAAGTGCGGGCGAGATCGGGCAGGGCAAGGACGGAGACTTCACCATCCACACTGATGGATCCTTGCGTTTCAGAGGCAGATGGTGCGTACCCAGTGACTCGGAGTTGAGGAGCGACATTCTATCCGAGGCGCACCGATCTCCTTACACTGTTCATCCAGGCGGAACCAAGATGTATCGCGACACAGACGAGAATTTACGGTGGCACGGATGAAACGGGACGTGGCTCACGTGGCTCGGTGCTTGGTTTGCCGGCGGTGAAAGCCGAGCATCGGCGGCCGGCAGAAAGGCGCAACCACTTCCTATACGTGTGGAAGTGGGAGCGGATCACGATGGATTTCGTCCGGATTACCTCGATCACGGCGAGGTCACGATGCGATTTGGGTCATAGTCGATCGGTTGACGAAATCGGCTCACTTCTGCCGATTCACACGACGTGGTCCCGAGATCGGCGGCACGATTATATATCGACGAGATCGTCGACTTCACGGTGTGCCGGTGTCGATTGTGTACGATCGGGACACCCGCTTCGTTTCCCAGCACGGAGGAGCTTGCAACGAGGCTATGGGTACGAAGCTCAATTTCGATCTGACTTTCCATCCGCGGAAGCGACGGACGATCGGAGCGCGTTATCCGGACTCTTGAGGATATGCTACGCGCTTGTGTCTGGATTATGGAGATGGATGGTATCGTGATCTATCCCTAGTGGAGTTCGCCTATAATAATAGCTACCAGGCGAGCATTGAGAGGGCACCGTACGAGGCTTTATATGGGCGTCGATGTCGATCCCTATCTGTTGGGATGACGTCGGTGAGCGCCGATTGATTGGGCGGACTTGTTGGAGGATGCGAGAGGCAAAGATTCGCGTTGCTAGAGAGCGACTCTGGCGCAGTCGACGAGAGGAGCTACGCGGACCGGCGGAGACGCGACCTAGAGTTTCGGGTCGGGGAGCACGTGCTTGCTCAAGGTATCGCCGTCCAAGGGGATCAAACGGTTTGGGGTGCGGAACAAGCTTGTCGCGATTTGTGGGACCGTTTGAGATTACGGAGCGTATTGGTCCGGTGGCGTACAGGTTGGCTCTTCCTCCGCGTCTCGCCCGGGTGCACAACGTCTTCCACGTGTCCATGCTTCGGAAGTATATTCCTGATCCGTCCCGTGTCATCAGCCCGACAAGCTGTACGATTGCGAGAGGATACGAGCTATGATGAGGCTCGTTGCGGATTTTGGGACGTGGGGAGAAGCAGTTGCGGAACAGGAGCATTCCGTACGTGAAGGTACAGTAGGAGAATCACGAGGAGCGTGAGGCTACGTGGGAGCTAGAGTCTTCCATGCGGGAGCGGTATCCGCAGTTATTTACGGGGGATTTCTGATTTAAGTTTCGGGGACGAAACTTCTTGTAAGGGAGGAATAATGTAATAATCGACATTTTTGTCATAATAAAGAAACCCTTTTGTTGACGATGTTATTGTGTGTAATTTAATTACAAAGGCACTTGTCAAGTTTCAGGTCAAAATGAGCTAAAACGAAAAAGTTACGCGACCCGGAAGAAACGACTTAAGTGAATAGTAACTTCGGAATTCCGGCGAGCCGCGGAGTAGAGAATGGTCCAGAATTGTACCGAACTCCGATCATGGCACTTCAATAGCTCGTTTCGAACGGCTCGATTATTCTGAGTCCAATGGCACTGACGGAATTGGATTCTGATTCACGGTTGTCGAGAAAAAGGCATTTGAATGATTATACATAAATAATTAAATAATTGGAGATTTAAAAGAGAAAGAGAGAGGGATTGGTACTTCGCGAATCCGAGACCAAATCGAATGAAGTAAAGTGCTAGATTCGATGTTCGCGACGTACTGAACTCGCTGGCGCGATCCGATCGCAAATCCGACCGACGGATCTTCGGGAATCGCGAAAAGAACGCAAAGAGGTCAAAATCGCAAAACGGCGAATCGCGAAAAGTTCTAATATTTTATGCGCCGAATCGCAAGATTTTGAATGTGGAGGGTCCTTGGTGCAAGATTCAACTAATGGCGTGGAATTGAATTTGTAGGCTAAGGAGGGCTTATATGCAAAGTTGCCCATAGTATATATTATGTGGCATTAGGGTTTTCATGAAGTAAACCCTAACCCTAGACTCCTCCACTTCCCCGGCGGTTCCAAACGCCTCCGGACCCTCTGCCCACTCCGTGCGCGCATCCCCAACCTCTGGCGACTCCTCCGGCCGCCGGAAACCTCCCGGATCTCTTCCTCTATCTTCCTCTCCATCCATTGATACCCCGTCTTGGCCGTGGAACACAGAGACAGCAGGGGGAGTCTTGCTAACCCGTGGACTAACTTCCCTCGGCTAGATCTCCCCGGCGCGCTGCTCCGGCCATCCCCGCGCGTCGCCGGAGTTGCTACAGCAAGCTGTGGCCAGATCTGCTCCACCCAGGCCGAGATCAGGCGAGAGAGAAACCAACGCGCTGCCGTCGGGTTTGGAGGGTGGCATCACCCTTCCCCGACCTCAGGCAACCCCGTGCGCGCGTTTCCCGACGTCCCCGTACACCGCCGGCCGCCGCCGGAAGCCCCCGCCGCCGCTCGGTTTTGGTGCAGACCGAGGGTAGTGGCCCTCGGCTTTCAGGCGTCGCCGCCACCTAACGGAGGGAGCATAGTGGTCCCCTCGACCTCCGGCGCCGAGCCATCGACGTCCGGCCGCCTCCGGCCGCCGCCACGCCGGGAGGCCACCCAACCCGAGAGCAAGGAGGTTATTGATCTCCTTCACCGCCTCTCCGGCCACCCTCCCGCCGCCGGCGGACCTTCCCGGACCTCTCCGACCCGGCGCTCCCGTCCCCGACCGGACCGACCACCGCCGTGCCGCCGGCGACTTGACCTAGCTCCCCTGGTCAGGTAAGCCCTAGCTTTTCTAAACAGCACCTAGTTCTAAGGTTTGTGCACGGTTTTCGAGGCTACAGTGGGTCTTTTTGACCAAGTGAGGTGAGCACGGTTATCGCCTTTTCGTGCTGAACGCGATGCTCACCTCCGTTCTGAATTTCGATGCCTCGTTTTGCGGGACGATCGTACTTTACGCGCTGTGCGCGATGTTTTGCTGATTTCGTGTCGCTCGTACGCGTGCTACGAAGTCCGACAGTGCTCCGAAAGGTGAGCACGGTCTTCGGCACGTCGAAACCTTCCAGTGAGTATGGTCGTGCGATTTATGGAGCACTGGTTTGCGTGCACGGTCCATAAAAGCTGTAAAATCGCATGAAATAGTGTGATTTTATGTATAGACAGGGGCTTTTATGCAATTTGGAATTTTGTGGTCGTTGTAGACAGCGTAGGAATACTATGAGTAACCTCGGGTGATTGTCCAAGGCCACGAATATTTACGGAAAATCCGAAGTGATTTTCGGAGCGTTCAGCGGCGAAATTTGCCGACGGAGCGTTGTTTCGGCTCGGAATTCTGCCGGCAACAGTTGTAGGGCATTCACTTTGTCTCTAAGCCTTGTTGGCTGGTCACCCACATGATTTCTAGAGTTTGGAAACATTGGGTGAGCGACTTGGGGTTCCGGTGTCAAATCCGACGCTTACGGGCACCCGGACCGGAACGGTTGTACAACGACGATCGTTCCGAGTTGCGAGGGCATCACCGCTGTTTTGGTTACACTAAATTGGGCATTTAGTGACAGCGGGTGACTTATATTATATTAGGAAAGTCCCGGGATAACTTGTGGGTCCCGGTGGAGCTCCGGCACAGTTTTCGGAACTTTCGAGCGTTCCGACGATCGGTTTAGGAAAACCGAGTCTCGTGGGTTTATAAGTGGAACTACAATAGTGTTACATAAGTTGAGGGATTGAATTCTAACCCGAGGGACCTTTCGTAGGTTCGGGTGCTTCGCAGTCAGCAGATCGACTTCTACGTACATATACAGGTGGGTATCCCAGGTTGCCGTCCTTTCAGTGGTGCAAGCTTGGTGACGATTTCTTCACCCCTTGCTTTTACATTTCTTACTATATACTCTTGCATCAGATTACTTCTATTTACTCTGCTCAGTGGTTTCCTTGGTTTTTACTACATATAGGAGTAGAGTAGTTTTCATCAGTTTCTTTCTCTACTCGGGACCTAGTTGGTCAGTTACTTTGCATATATACTTGGGACCTATTTGGTCAGTCACACTCAGTACTTGGTACCTTGTTGGTTCTTCTAGTTACTTGACGACCCACGTGGTCGCTGGGCCCTGGGGGGCAGGATTGTCGGCTGGTTGCCGATGAAAGATCTTTGAGCATAATTACATTAATCGCCCGTTACTCGTCGCACGTCACGAACACCAGCGGTCTGATCCACCGCAAGTGGGGTGTTCTTTTCCGGAAAAGTGGTCGCAGAGGTTCGACCCGTGAGTCCTGGAGCTTTATGCTGGGGTTGGATGCATGGTAGAGTAGTGGGGGCATTGGCTTGAGGTCTGCGGTACTGCGACCAAGAGGGCTTCGCATGAGGTCGTAGTGCAGGACCAAGAGAGCATTGGTTCGATTCGGTACATTTGAGCTTCTATACTGTTGACGCATACTTACGATGTTTGTTGTTTTATATCGTATTTATCTTCTCCATTTACTTGTTTATCATAGCTCTTTGTACTACTACTATCAGCTTTACTTTGTTTGTCTCTGGATACCCACTGGGAGGGGGAGACATGTTTACATGTTCTCACCCCCTGCCTTCTTTTTCAGGTGAGGTTGCTGGTCCGAGTGGGACCGCTGGTGAGGCGCGTACTTAGTACACGTTCTAGCTACCTACCACGGTTTGCATGTCCTTAGTTTACTCTCAGTCTACTTTACTTGCTTATGACTTAGACTTATATCTGGTTCATGTTCTCTACTTATATTTGAATGTTAAAATTATCATGTGACTTTTGGAATTGAATGAAACAATGGTTTTAGGATTTATGTTATATAAAATGGTTTTCTACCCCTCGTGATAGCGTTTTAGAAAGAAAGGGTTTCCTTGTGGGAAACAGTTTTGAAAGGTTTTATCGTGAATTTTGGTAACTTAGTATTTCAAAACCAGTTTAGAGTAGGAAACCTTTCAAGCGATAGATGTGGAATTATGAATGAAGAATTGTGGATAACCTGTGGTGAATGGTGTTTGGATGTGTATGTTGATTGTATTTACTATGTATACACGTGGTTGTGGTTGTGTGAATGTAAAAAATACTCTCTATACTTGTGCGATGCCGTGCAAATACAGGGGAGACTCTGTCCGTGTGAACAGTGGTCTCCCTGTATTTGTGGCAGGTCTGACATGCCTTTGGAGGTCAAGGTTTTAAAAAAAAAAAAAAGCTGTTTTTATACTCTAAAGTGACCCGGGGCGTGACAACTTGAACCTAGTATGCACGATATTGGGATATAGTGACACGAAACCCTATAATGAGACGATATAGATGGATTGGAACCTAGGTAAATAATAACCTACTGATTGGGTACAAGTAATGTGTTGAAAACCCTTAAATGATAACGAGTGGCATCTAGTTAAATGTTAACTATGACGAGTGGCATATGAGAACCCTTAGTGTAGTTTAAACACTAGAAGGTTGAGTATAGGAACATATGGATTTCCATGATGATGATAACCCTAGTTGGTAGGGTATTCCCGGTTTACCAAGATTGGATCGTGCTCACTTAGCCTGTCTGCACTTGTGGTGGTAGCTCCACACAAGTAGTGCACTCCGGAGTTTAGACACGTGAGGGCGATCACTATGTCTTTGTCTGAGGCGGGGCAGCTTCTTTGTCATGACGGTCACGAGGTAGTCGAGCAGCGTGATTCGTCCCGTATGAGACCACAGATCGTGAGACGGAAAAATGGGCTCTCGAGCTCACAGAAAGATTGGGTAACTGAATAACTAATCTTATTGTTGAACATAGTAGTATGGTAGCTAGCCTTTACTATGAGTTCATGCATTCATTATATTGGATCGAGGCATAGTAGGATACTTGCAGTTTCATTTACAGTATAGCTGTTGATTTCCTACATATCTATCTATCTATCTGTCTATCTGTCTTTCTATGCCTCCTTGGACCTAGTGGAGAGATCGGCGGAGTCGACGACCGAACCTACTGGGAACTATGGAAGATAGTTCTCACCCCACTTTATTACAGGTCCGAACAAGAGTGCGCCGATCGAGGATCTCGGCAAGGGCACAGCGCCCTAGCGGTAGTAGTAGATTACTTTCCTACTTGCATTAGAGTTACCCTGTACTTATACTTGAGAGTAGATGATGTATAGGTGGTGAGGTATTTTGGATGATTGTACATCTTATATATAGTATATTTTGGAAGATGTAAAACAAAGACAATCATGATGTATACTAAAGAATTATATGAATGTAATAGTTTAGTTTCTCTCTTATATTCACTTGTACATTACTCGTGATGCTTGCTCTTGTATGTTTAGCACTGTTTGTGCTCTCGTGGTCTATGAATTGTGTATGCATTCAAGTTGTTTCCTGGGAACTTGTTGTACACATTCTGGTTGGTTAGCCTCAAAGCGGGGAGAAGTCTTTGCCGTCAGCGACCGGTTCGACGCGCGAACCGAGTCACATGGGTAGCGGTTTCCCGTCGTGACAACCTACCTATGTTGTGAATGATTTGCTTGTATTATCAGTATTTAGTTTACCATAAGTAATCTAATCTAAACACCTTCAAAATATTTTAATAAATTTTAGACAAATTAAAACTTTGATATATAAATTTCTTGATATATTTTATGGAAAGTAAGTAGTGACGGAAATAAACAACTTCAAATCCATATGGAGAGAAATCTAGTGTGGCTATAATGAGCAAAATCTGTAAATTAAGTTAACGCATATTTCACACCAAAACAAACATCAAAAGTTATCAGTTGGCCAATACATGTTTGTTTGCTCGCAAGTGCTTTTCAGATTAGAAATAACTATTAGTTAAATTGAAATTCTGAGTAAAGTTTTTTTCTTTTTTTCTTTTTCTCCATTGCTGTTATTTTAATAGAAAGTCAATTACAATAAAAACATTAGTTATTCTATTTTTTTGTTTGTTTTATTGAAAATAATTTCACACTAACATATCAGAGGATGAAAATGAATTACAATGATTAATTTTTTATTTTTTCTATCTTTTTCTCTCCCGTAATTTATTTTAGCAGAGAAATCAATCATGACTTTTTGGAAAAATGAAGTTACTATAGTAGGACCGGCAATCTAGCTTATTGGCTCGACTTGAGTGTGATTCGAAATAAGCTCGAAATTAGTTGATTGTTTAATATACTAGTCGAACACGAAATGGAATTATCTCGATTGTGTTTGACTCGATATAGCTCGAATTTATAACATATATATATATATATATATATATATATATATATATATATATATATATATATATATATATATATATATATATATATATATATAGAGTAGGACTACTATTATTATGAGTAGTAGAGCCCTACTACTCATAAGTTGTTTCGATGATAGAGCTTCCGAATCGACGATCCACCGAATTAATATCTTGAGTATTTAAAACTTCTAAAAATAAATTTCGTAATTTTTCAAAATCATAATAAAGTCCATCAAATGGGCATAAAATGAACGGCGAAATCGAACGATGTCCTAAAAATAGATGATCGTATCCTTCAATTTAAGATCGGACTTATTGATCTTTATCTAGGTAGTGAATAGAATTTTCTATCAAAAATTCAATCTATTTCAATTCTTTTACACCGTTAAACTACCAAGTATCCCATATCGGCCGTTAAAAATTGTCAATTTTGTGAGCTTTTGATCGTAAGGTAAATGATTTCGAAAAATTACGAAATTTATTTTCTAGAAGTTTTAAATACTATAGATCATAGTGAACGGAGTGGATCGGAGATTCGGAAGGTCTATCTTCGAAAACAACTTATGAGTAGTAGGGCTCTACTACTCATAATAGTATAGTAGCCCTACTCTATATATATATATATATATAGAGTAGTGCTACTATACTATATATATATAGAGTAGACTACTATACTATTATGAGTATAGAGCCCTTACTACTCATAAGTTGTTTCGATGTTGGGGTTTTCGAATCGGCGATCCACAGATTAAACATGATCTAGAGTATTTGAAACTTCTAGAAAATAAATTTCGTAATTTTTCGAAATCATTATAAAGTCCATCAAGCGGGTATAAAATGAACGGTCAAAATCGAACAACATCCTAAAAATGGATGATCGGATCTTTCAATTTAAGATCGAGTTATTGATCTTTATTTAAGTAGTGAATAGAATTTTCTATCAAAAATTCAACCTATTTCGATTCTTTTACACCGTTAAACTAGCAAATGTTCCATACCATTAAAAATTGTCAATTTTGTGAGCTTTTGATCGTAGGGTAAATGATATCGAAAAATTATAAAATTTTATTTCCGAAGTTTTAAATGCTCTAGATAACATTTAACGGTGTGGATCGTCGATTCGGAAGCTCTATCATCGAAAACAACTTATGAGTACGAGTGCGATCGTACTCATAATAGTATAATAATGACTCTATATATATATATATATATATATATATATATATATATATATATATATATATAGAGAGAGAGAGAGAGAGAGAGAGAGAGAGAGAGAGAGAGAGAGAGAGAGAGCTATCCAAAACTAATTATGAGGCTTATATCTTCAATTATTATATTAAGATTCTAATTTTCTAATATTCTTCCAACTTTTCATCTAGTAGTAGAGTGACAATTTAACTTATCGTTCACGAGAATTCGTCTATGAACATGAGCTGAATTTTTCACTGAAATTTTAGCAAGTAAACTTGTATTCAGCTCATTAAACGAGTCAACAATGAAATGGCCCTGGTCTCGTGTTTGGCTCATTGACAGAGTTAGTTACAAGCAAAGTTAATTTATGATAAATCAAACAACAAAATAAATAAATATATATATATATATATATATATATATATATATATATATATATATATATATATATATATATATATATATATATATATATATATATATATAGAGTTAGAATACTTTTAAATCTATTTTCGATGATAGAGCTTTCAAATTGACGATCGGCTCCGTTAAATGTGATCTAAACCATTTAAACTACCTAGAAATCAAATTTCACGCACTTTCGATATTGTTCTTGTATCAATCTCGGGATGAATGGTTGAAAATGAATATTCTTTAAAAAATGATGATAGGAGTCTTGTAATCAAGATCAAGAGTATAGATCTTGTTTTAAATAGTTTAAAGAATTTTCTAACAAAAATTCAATTGATTTGGATATCTTTACACCGTTAAACGAGCAAACGTCTCTTATCCACCATTAAAATTACAAATTTTGAAACTCTTTGATCATTAGGCAAATGATGTCGAAAATATTTGAAATTTGGTTTCTAAACACTTTAAATGGTATAGATCATGTTCAACGGAGCCGATCATTAATTTGGAAGGCTCATCGTGAAACAATTTCGAGAGTAAAATGGAACGATCTTTCTTAAGAATATTTTAATTAATATATATATATATATATATATATATATATATATGGTCGAAAACGGTCCTCCACTTTTGATGAAACAAACATGTACTTACGACCGATGGACCAAACCAAACCCAAGGTACCTCTGGGTTTTAGTTTCTCTTTGGGCCGGGTGCACTTTGGGCTTTAGCCCACACTTCACGCCTCTACGTTCTAGCCTTGTAGGCCCGGATATCACTTGTCCCTCACCATTTATCTTGTCGAGTATAATAATTCGGATTTCGACAAAATTCTATACTGGTATAATATGGATAAAATTTATTTTTTAATTTTTAAATTCGTTGAAAAATAAAGCTTAAAAAATAGATTAGTTAATTATTCAGATACGCAATTTATACGAAATTTATACGTTTATCATTTAAGAATTTGGAATAAAAAATTCTGCTATTTAGTTGTATTTCTTTCTCTAAATTTATACTATTAGAGTAAATACTTATAATTCACGAATAAATACTTCAATTTTTCAGCGTAACTGCCCTGTTTGGATGCATAATTAAAAAAGATTATTTGCATAAACGTCCATGCAAATATAGTAAATTGCGGATATATCCTTGCAAAACCAAAATTCCATAAGTTATCCTGCAAAAGTCCAAAGTTATGCGAGATATGTCCATGCCGTCATCAACCGTTAGTGAAATATAGTTAACTACAGTTAAACTACTTAACCATGTTTAGTTAATTGTGTGAATTGACTATTTTGCTCCTATTTTTGCGAGGATATTTTTGCAATTGTTTATCAGTTAGGACTTTTGGAGGGATATATTTGCAAGAGCAAAAATATCAATTCACACTTCAACTGTTAAAAAATTAACAGTTCACTAACAGATGATGACCGCGAGGACATATACGCATAACTTTAGACTTTTGTAGGGACAACTTATGGAATTTCGATTTTGAAGGAATATATCCGATTCGGTATGTTTGCGGGGACGTGTATGTAAATAACCCTAAAAAAAAAAACCCATGAGCTTATATTTTTGTGGTTTAGGCCTAGATAAAATAAAAAAATTTATAACTCTATAAAATTCTAGGGCTTCATTTCTAAACTATTTGGATATACAGTACTGTAGGATTAATTTCCGACTATCCTAAAAGATTTGCTTTTAGAGAGTTCAAATTTAAACACCTAGCAATTATCTGGCTTCATATTCAAAAACTAAACTATTAAAGATATCTAAATATAAAGAGAAATTTCTAATTCTAAAAAAATGGATGGTATTCAACAACTAATTATTTGTGCTTTATTTTTAAAAGAATGAACAAAATTCTCATATTAATTTTTTTGGTATAAAAATTCTAAGATTTTTTAAAACATTTGCAAATAATTCATGAAAATATGGTTGCCTTCCGAATAATCCTACAGATTATTCATTATTATACAAATATCAAAAGATTATAAAAACTATATGTAATTTACAAATTTATTAAATAATTCTATTATTCCTATTAATTAATCAATAGAAAGAGGTCATCATCTTTTCATTAAATAATTCTAGTAGTCTTTTTACTCTTTTTTTGGAGTATATAATTAAAGCTATACTCGAGCTTTTAGATGTGCTTTAATTTATTAGAGTATTCAAACATCTTATAGTAAATTTTGTTGTAGGATACGTATAGCATGGTTAAACTATTCTGGTTAATTTTTGTGTTGCATCCAAATAAAACCCTATATAGTTGGTTCACATAAATAGTATCACAATAGGACTATAGGAGACCCTGAATTTGAGTCTGACCAAAACGATAACATATATTCATATACATTCAAATAAAAATATTGTATAATTTACTCCCAATTGTATGAAATTTAGCATGGATTAATTAATTATTATTATGTTCATTAATTTGGATCAAACACAGCTGTAAAGAGCATTCTTTTTTCTTTTTTTCTTTTTGTTTTTTGTTTGAGAGATAGGTAGCACGATATCAGGATTCGTTTATTTTATTTAGAAATAAACTTAGGAAATGTGAATCAGTAGGATTTGAACTTGGGTCACGGATACCAATCATGTACCAAGCCTTTTGCCACTTGCTCTAGAGACAGTCGGTCTGTAAAGAGCATTCTTGATCATATTACAGACCATTCTTGATGATCTTTATCAAATTAATCTTGTTAAAGTTCTACATAATCCGTCATTTTATCACATATACCTTAGTTTGTTGTTCTGTTTATCTCTTATACTATCTCTGTTACGTACATAGGTAAATATTTTGGCTTCGATTTGGTTTTCCAAACTAGTTGTAGATCAAGATTTAGTTTCCGAAGCTCAATCCAAGATCTCAAACTATTAGCATGCTTGGTTCTGACTTGTGAGGGTTAAACGTAGGGACAAGTTCAATCCAAGATCTCAAACTATTTAGTTTCCGAAGTTCAATCCAAGATCAGGATTTAGTTTCCAAAGTTCTATCCAAGTTCTCTTCTTTTTGAATTTCTCTCCAATTTCTCTTCTTCCATTCATCCTAACCACCCATCAAATTTGATGGGTGGTTAAAACTTTGGAAGCGCGAGAAATTTCTTTGTGTTTCTTAATAGATCTCTACTCTCTCTCTCTCTCTCTCTCTATATATATATATATATATATAATTTTTTAAAATAGTTATAGACATAATATCTTCAATTAAATTAGTGCACTCCATGCAATTCTAAATAATAATCTAAAAACATATATATAAACAATATGCGCTTCCCTTTTTGAAATGCTAATGTTTCCTCCCTTTTAATCCAACTACATCCACCTCACCACCCACTTCAAACCTTAAATTTAATTTCTTCAAATGAAAAACCAATGATTTAGAAACTAGATCGAATCAGCCAGTTCGATAGGTTCGACCATGATTCAATCAATAAAACGGTTTGATTCAGCTCTTTAACCTGGATAAGTTAAGAAAAACTATTTTAAACTGTTCGAACCTATGGTTGAATCATTGAACTGTTGAATCAGTTGGATTTTAATCAAACTAGCCAGATTGTTCTATTAAGCTACATTAAAATTCAACGACTCAAAATTTATTTAGCTAATTTTATTTTCTATTGGGTCCTCACATATAAGTAAGGTTAGATCAAGAGTCTTTGATGAGATCCAAGATGTGAAAGTAACAATAGATTTTTTATTTATTTATTTTTAAAGCCTAAGTATCAGAAAAAATTAGTTAAATAGTATATATTTGATACTTTCTTCTACATTGGGGCTCTAAATGTTTTGATAAATCCAAAACATAAACTTTATAGTAATGAAAAGAAATTAAATTAAACTAAAAGTCTGATAAAATTCTATTTTTTAATCTCTCATGCTGGTAGCTGGTATGATATGAAATAACTAATTTTCTCTAAAAACTTAAATTATGGCTAAATTATACTATTGGCCCTCATACTTGAGACAATGATACTTTACTTCTCAAACTATTATTACAATCAAATCACATAGCTTAATTGAGTTGACTAAATAATAATACACGGCTTATTTGACAATAATATGATAATAATGTGGTTAATGATGTGATAAGAACTAACATTACATATCACTATCATATCTGTGATAATAGTAGCACATCAGCATCTAAGTATAGAGAATTTGAAAAAAAAAAAAAAAAATTTAAAAAAAAAGTTAAAATTTGAGTACATAATCTTCCCTTTTTATAATTTGAGAATCAAAAATATAATTTAATTAATTATTACACAATCAAAATATAATATCTTAATACTTTATATTGAAAACAACAGTTGAGGGTGCCCTCTCATCAACACTTGAAAGGAGAACCCCCCACCACCCCACATTCATTGGCTCTTTTATGGCCGTTAGGTTTCCCTCACAAACTGCCAAAATATCTGATTGATGGAGATGGGATGTCATGGTACTGAAGCATACAAAAAAGGAGAGCCATGGATGGGGAGGTTTGTTGGGTAGATCCAATCATGTCTAAGTTCGATCCCCCCCACTCAATAATTGCATGGCGATATTTTTGCACTTCAATTATGTACCGCTCAAAACAGTTCTATATATTTATTTGTCTTTATCTCTGTATCTGTTCGGTACCCAAAATTCGATTAAATTGAAAAGAACAAAAAAAAGTACATTAGGAGGGATAGCGATTTGACAATTTGAGGTTTATGGAGTTGTGACAGGTAGACGATCGATATCGGTCGTCGGTTTGTTTAATAATATATTCTCCCAACTTGGATTTGGAATTCCATCGCAGTGGAACTATTTGACCTAACCTGATTTGATCGCCCAACCTTTGATAATCTTCGACATCTCAGAGTCTTTGAAATCTTCGCTGCTAGATCTTTATAATATTGTGCTTTCTATCTTTTCTTTATTTTTAATGAATTTATATCAAGTGCTATGAATTGAGAATCCATCATTTTCAAGAGATTGATCAATGTGTTGTGAATCTCAACACAATATTCAGCATCGTAATCAACATATTTTATATAAGCGAGGCTATAAACTCTCGCCTATTGCACTAACTAACTTTTAGAAAGCCCAAGCCAACTCTTAATTTTTTGGCTTCTGTGTTCGCAGTCTTAACTTTCTCAGTGACTTCTAGAAGAATTCAGCAAAACCTTCAAAATAGCATCCTTTTGAGTTTGAGTGACTGTCAGGGACACGCAAGCGGGAGATGTCACAAAGTGTGTGAGAAATATCAATATATCACAGAAAATAAAAAAACGATATTAAAATTAAAACAATACCATGTTAACACGACCTATTTGGAATGTAGCCAGATCTCCACCCTCTTAGGCCCGTAGAGCTATGTTTGGGCCTGGACTATAATAAGGCTTAATGGGCCGTAATGCCCAATACTAGAAGTTTCTCTTTTTTGATTTTTTTTTTATTTTTTTCACTTTGTTTTTTTACTTATATATATATATATATATATATATATATATATATATATATATATATATATAGAGTTGAGCTATGATACTTTTACAAGTATCACCTCCATGGTGCTATTAGGTTTTTAGCCATTGGATCTACTTTTTGACTACTAATAGTCATTGGATGAAATACTATTCCACCACCTACCACCATCATCTCAACCTCACATCCCTCCATCTAATGGCTAAAAATACTAAAGCACCACTTATGTGATACTTGTAAAAGTATTCTAGCTCTACTCTACATATATATATATATATATATATATATATATATATATATATATATATATATATATATATATATATATATATATATATATATATATATATATATATAACTATGCTACTATGCTGTTAATAGCATCAAGTCGTTGGTGCTACCAAATTTTTGACCGTTGGATTGAGAGATGTGCGGTTAGGATGATGTGGGCCCTTTAGGATTAAGTGGGTGGTTGATTGAATAGTATTATCTAACGGGTAAAAATCATCAAATGGTGGATCTAACGGTGAAAAATTTGGTAGCATCGAGTGCTTCGTGCTATTGATAGACAAATGGGACTATATATATATATATATATATATATATATATATATATGAGTTGAGCTAGAATACTTTCAAAAGCACCATTGAGGTGGTGCTTTTGAGTTTTTAATCATTGGATAGAGAGATGTAAGGTTGAGATGGTGGTGGTAGGTGGTGGTTGATGGGATAGGTGGTGGTAGGTGGACTAGTGTTAGATCCAAAGGCTATTAGTAGTCAAAAAGTAGATCCATTGGCTAGAAATTTAGAAGCACCAAAAGTTGGTGCTTCCAAAAATATTCTAGCTCAATTCTATATATATATATATATAGAGTCCGAAAGCTATGCTATCAATAGCACGAAGCACTCAGTCTTTACCAAGTTTTTCAGTTAGATCCACTTTGATGATTTTCACCGTTAGAACATACTATTCAACCAACCACCCACTTAACCCTTGGGGGCCCACATCATCCTAACCACACATCTCTCAATCCAACGGTCAAAAGCTTGGTAGCACAAATGACTCGGTGCTATTAATAGCATAGTTCTATATATATATATATATATATATATATATATATATATATATATATATATATATATATATATATATATATATATATATATATATATATATATATATATATATATATATATAAATATATAACTAGGCTACTATGCTATTAATAACACCAAGTCATTGATGCTACCAAGTTTTTAGCCATTGGATTGAGAGATGTGCGGTTAGGATGATGTGGGCCCGCTTAGGGGTGGGTGGTTGGTTGAATAGTATAATCTAACGTGAAAATCATCAAAGGGTGGATCTAACTGGAAAATTTGGTAGCGTGGAATCTTCGTGCTATTATGATAGATAAATAATGTGACTATATATATATATATATATATAGAGAGAGAGAGAGAGAGTTTTGCTAGAATACTATCGGTAGTAAACGAGCAGTTTTACTACCGATTTGTTTTCGATGATAGAGCTTCCAAACTGACGATCGGCTCCGTTGAACATGATCTTTACCATTTGAACTGTTTAGAAATCAAATTTCAAATCTTTTGACATCATTTGGATGATCAAATGGTTTCAAAATTGGTAATTTTAATGGTCGATAAGAGGCGTTTTCTCGTTTAACGGCGTAAAGATATCCAAATCAATTGAATTTTTGTTAGAAAATTCGTCGATGGAAGCGTTTTCTCGTTTAACGGCGTAAAGATATCCAAATCAATTGAATTTTGTTAGAAAATTCTTTAAACTATTTAAAACAAGATCTATACTCTTGATCTTGATTACAAGACTCCTATCATCATTTTTTAAAGAGTATTCATTTTCACCATTCATTTTCTTTCACTTGATGGATAAAAGAACAATATCGAAAGTGCGTGAAATTTGATTTCTAGGTAGTTTAAATGGTTTAGATCATATTTAACGGAGCCGATCGTCAAGTTCGAAGCTCTATCATCGAAAACAAATCGGTAGTAAAACGGCTCGTTTACTACCGATAGTATTCTAGTTCAACTCATATATATATATTGTGACACCCCAATAGTCCACATCTGGATGGGAATGGGTTTGTTATTGGGTTTATATGAGACTTAGACACTAGTAATAATAACTTAAGCATTTTTAAATTTGGTGGTTGGGCCCAACGAGTTATTGTTCTAGTGGTCATAGTTACATTTGGTATCGAGTTCACCGGTGGACATGTGTGAGTCTCGGGTGACACGGATGACAGAAGCGAGTGGAGTCTCACATAGCACGGTGATCTTGGTGTGTGATTGGACGAGACGTCGGCCTTAACGAAGTACCAATAGTCGGATGGGAATGGGTTTGTCTTTGAGTTTATATGAGACTTAGACACTAGTAATAATAACTAGGCTTAAGCATTTTTGGTTGGCCCAACGAGTTATTGTTGGTTACACACACACACATATATATATATATATATATATATATAAGATTATCGGTAGCCGTAAGCTCTCGGTGCTACCAAGTTTTCCACCGTTAGATCTACCCTTTGATGATTTTCACTAGATTACTATTATATACTTTCCTGCATATATATATATATATATATATATATATATATATATATATATATATATATATATATATATATATATATATATATATATATATGTATATATATATATATATATATATATATATATATATATATATATATATATATATATATATATATATATATATATATATATATATATATATATATATATATATATAGTAGAGAATACTTTTAAGCACCAACTCATTGGTGTTTCTAAGTATCTAGTCATTGGATCTACTCCCCAATTACTAATACTCCTTGGATCAAACACTATTCCACCTACCATCACCTACCACCATCATTTCAACCATACATCTCTCCATCCAAGGGCTAAAAACTCAAAAGCACAAACTCATTGGTGCTTTCGAGAGTATTCTAGCTCTCTCTCTCTCTCTCTCTCTCTATATATAGGGAGGGAGAGAGGTGAGAGAGAGGAGAGAGTTGGACTATTATTAGTAGCAAAATCTCATTGTTGCTAGTAGTTTTTAGCCTTTGGATCAACTCTTTTCATCGTTTCTAACTATTGGATTAAATACTATAACCCAAAGGACCACACAATTCTAACTAACTAATATCATCCTGGTCCTACAAATTTTCATCCAAGGTTATAAACTTGATAGTAAAAAGAGCATTTTACTATTAATAGTATTCCACCCTAATTTCGTATATATATATATAGAGTTGAGCTAGAATACTCTCGATAGTAAACGGAGCGTTTTACTATCGAGTTGTTTTCGATGATAGAACTTCCAAATTGACGATCGGCTCCGTTAAATATGATCTAAACCATTTAAACTACCTAGAAATTAAATTTCACTCACTTTCGATATTGTTCTTTTATCCATCTAGTGAACAGAAAATAAATGGTTGAAAATGAATATTCTTTAAAAAATGATGATAGGAGTCTTGTAATCAAGATCAAGAGTATAGATCCTGTTTTAAATAGTTTAAAGAATTTTCTAACAAAAATTCAATTGATTTGGATATCTTTACACCGTTAAACGAAAAAACGTCTATTATCCACCATTAAAATTACAAATTTTGAAACCCTTTGATCATTAGGCAAATGATGTGAAAATATTTAAAATTTGATTTCTAAATACTTTAAGTGGTATAGATCATGTTCAACGAAAGCGATCATCAATTTGGAAGCTCTATCATCGAAAACAACTCGATAGTAAAATGCCCGTTTACTATCGAGTATTCTAGCTCAACTCTATATATATATATATATATATATATATATATATATATATATATATATATAGAGTTGAGCTAGAATACTCTTAAGAAATCGAGCCCATTTTACTCTCGAGTTGTTTTCGATGATAGAGCTTTCAAATTGACGATCGGCTCAGATTAAATATGATCTAAACCATTTAAACTACCTAGAAATCAAATTTCACGCACTTTCGATATTGTTCTTGTATCCATCTAGTGAACGAGAAAATGAATGGTTGAAAATGAATATTCTTTAAAAAATGATGATAGAGTCTTGTAATCAAGATCAAGAGTATAGATCTTGTTTTAAATAGTTTAAAGAATTTTCTAACAAAATTCAATTGATTTGGATATCTTTACACCGTTAAACGAGAAAACGTCTCTTATCCACCATTAAAATTATAAATTTTGAAACCCTTTGATCATTAGGCAAATGATGTCGAAAATATTTAAAATTTGATTTCTAAACACTTTAAGTGGTATAGATCATGTTCAACGGAGCGATCATCAATTTGGAAGCTATCATCGAAAAACAAGTGAGTAAAATGAGCTCGACTCTTAAGAGTATTCTAGCTCAACTATATATATATATATATATATATATATATATAGCAATGTTATGCATACACTGCAAAGGGATGTCTAATGTACACCTCATGTATCCTAAGATTGAAATTTTTTACTAGTCACATCGATATAATTAGTAATGACCATCCAACCCTGATAGATGGAGCTTATATTATACGAAATTTTTAACAAGTCTCATAGTGCTAATCATATCTTAAAAAAAAGTGATCATCCAACCAAATATCCTATTACTAAAAATAATTTATAAGTATAAAACTTTATGCCTTTGAAAGTACAGAAAATGCAGAGGAACTCTGACCCACTCTTACTAAATCGTATGTGAGAGCATACTAAAGTTTTTTTTTTTGTTTTTTTTTAAAAAAAGGGGAACTGCTTCCTGCATTCCCGTCCAACTATATCACTTCATCCAGCTCACCACCCACTTCAAAATAATTAAAAACATGAAAAAAAAAAAACAAAAAAAAACAAAGAAAACAAAAGTAAGGAAAAAAGAAAAGAAAAAGAAAAAGAAAAAGCAACTCCCACTTCCCATACAAATCCGTTCCAAGGCCACCACAAAGTGCGACATCATGGAAGTTATATATTATACTGCAGTGCCCTTTTTCAGTGGATCCATGATCAATCCAACGGTGGGAATTGCTCCATCAGTGTCCCCAAAAGACACTCCCTCCAAAGTATGCATTCTAAAGAAGGAAAAGAAAAACAAAAAAGTATTAAAGATCAGCCATTTTACAACTTTATAGCCGTTTTATTCCCACCAGTTCCAAAACAGCAACTAGGTATATATGGGTTTGATATAAAGGTGATAACAAAGTTGGAAGACAGAGAAGCAATGTGAATAGGGGGAAGCACAAATATGAACTTTAAAGGACATGTTTAGGCCGAATAAATAATTTACGAAAAAGTGATTTTAGTTTGAAAAGTGATTTTGGTTAAAAAAAGCGTTTTAACGTGTTTAGATAAGTGATTTTGAAAAATTGTTTGGCAAATTTTTTAATATTTGCATATATTAATATTTTTATTAAATTTTATTTTAAAATAATTTAAAATCTAAATTTAAATTTGAATTAAAATTAAAATTTTAAATTTCAAAATTATACCAAATTTAAAATTTATATTTTTACATTTAAATTTTAAAATCTAAAATGTCAAATTTGAAATTGAAATTGAAATTTGAAATTTGAAATTTGGACTTTGAATTTTGAATTTTGAAATTTAAAATTTGAAATTTGAAATTTGAAATTTAAATTTTAAATTTTAAATTTTAAATTTTAAAATTTTAAATTTTAAATTTGGAATTTGAAATTTGGAATTTGGAATATGGAATTTGAAATCTAAAATTTGAAATTTGAAATTTAAAATTTGAATTTTGAATTTTGAATTTTCAATTTTGAAATCTAAAATTTGAAATCTAAAATTTGAAATTTGATATTTGATATTTGAAATCTAAAATTTGAAATTTGAAATTTAAAAATTGAAAATTGAAAGTTAAAGTTTGAAATTTATTTTTCAAAATTTAAAATTTTGAAGTTAAAATTTAAAATATAAAAAGTAATCTGAAAATTAAATTTGAAATTGAATTTAAATTTAAATATTGAAATTAAAATAAAAGTAAAAATATAAAGTTTAAATATAAAAAATCGATTTCAAGCTTTTTTTAAGCCGATTCTTGGGACTTCAAAATCGAGTTTTTGATTCTAAAAAGCAGCGAATCATATTTGAAAAATGAGTTATCAAACGCTCTATTTAAAATCACTTTTCAGTCCAAAAACGCTTTTTAAAAGAAGGCCAAACACCCCCTAAAATTATTCGTCGCATCGATATAATGATGTGACAAGTAAAATTTTTTTTATCAATTACACCAGTAAAAATATATAATAGGATAAATTTCAAATATTATCACCCATGTAGTTTCATATTTTCTTATTGAGGCAATTACCTATATACCCCTGAAAAATTCCCAATTTTTCGATTTACCCCTCTTAGAAGGCTAATATTGAAAATACCCCTCTTACGTTCTAACCTATTTCTAATATACCCTTAGGGCCTGTTTGGATAGGCCTCGAAAACTCTGTATTGAGTTAATTCTAGAGTTTTTTTTTCAAGAGAAATTTTTTACCGAGTTGGGTGTTTGGATAGATTTTATAAAAGTTTACATTAGTTATATATATATATATATATATATATATATATATAGCAATATTATGCATACCTTTTAAAAGGGATGTCTAATGTACCTCAAATGTATCCTAAGATTGAAATTTTCTTGAGTATTGATATATTTAGTAATGACCATCCAACCTGATAGATGGAGCTTATATTATACGAATTTTTTAACAATTCTCATAGTGCAATCATATATTAACTAAAAAAAGTGATCATCGAACCAAATATTTTATTATTAAAATAAATTTATAAGTATAAAACTTTATGCCTTTGAAAGTACAGAAATTCTCCAATTGAATGGTCAACAATCCGGCAAATCCGAGCAACATCGACGCTCATATCACCGCCGCCAACGGCGCCACAGCCTTGATCGATCTAATCCAGTTATACGGCATCATCATCACCCTTGAATATTGCTCTCTAATGGTGGTTGTTTCTAGAAAATGGGTAGAAGATGATGAAAAGGAGAAATGGAAAAAGCAATTTTGAGACCGTTTAATTAAAGTGCCCTAATTTTTTGATGGTGTAAAAAATATGGTATTTTATCCAAACAGTAAAAATCGGAGTAAAATATTATGGAGTATTCAAGATTTCATACCAATCCATTACAACGGAATATAAAACTCTATTTTTAATTCCTCCAATTGCCAAACATGCCCTTAGAGTTAAAATCTGTTAAGTAACTCTGTTATCTCTGCAAAATTACTATTTTGCCCTTTTCAAAATATTATTTCGACTTTTGGTCTTTTTCAATATACCCCTCTACCGTCACCAACCTTTCTTATTTGCCCTTAAGTTAAGGGCAAAATTGGTATTTTAAATTTTTTTAACTGTGATAGATATTTAACTCACGTTTAACCCAGATTAACTTAACAGGAGATAACTGTGGGGGTATTTTGTAATAACGGTGGAACGTATGAGGGGCATTTTAGAAAGAAAAAAAAAGTAGGGGTAGATCGGATATTTTCATACGCATGAGGGGTATATAGGCAATTATCCCTTTCTTATTTTAATATCATATGATTTAAAGTGTATCAATCTAATATCGTGTGATTTTATTTTTTTTTTTTTTTCTTTTCATCATCGTTAAATTATATACAAAATATTTTAGATAATCCATATAAATTTATCGAATATTCTATTTAATATTTTTTAGTTTTAACATTGTCACTCATTTACCGACCGTCCCTAGAGCAAGTGGGAGCAAGTGGCAAAAGGCTTGGTGGTTGGTACCCGTGACCCAAGTTCGAATCCTCGTTGGTTCACATTTCTAGCTAAGTTTATTTCTAAATGAAATAAACGAAGCGGGTAGTGGGCTACCTATCTCTCAAAAAAACATTGTCACTCATTTAACAAAAAGCAAATTAATGAAAAGGCTAATAAAAAGAAAAAAATAAAATCACATGTACTAAATTGATACATTTTAAACCATAAAATACAAATAAAATAAAATAAAATAAAATAAAATTACAAAAGTGGTATTTTAAATTTTTCCTATATAATATACATTCCGTATGAGTAGCATTATTTTTTTAATTCTAAAATATATATCTAGTTGGAGTACTTCTCCTGGCCACGTTACAAATTGGTTTCTGTACTCATTATTTTAATTTTGACTGCAATTTTTTCCTTTTTTTTTTGGTTCTACTTAAATTTAACTAAAATAAATCAAGAATTTTACAAATTTAATTAAAAGTGCAATAAATGTTGAAGTTCAGAAACTAAATTAATTACTTTAAATTAAAAGAACAAAGCCCAATTTGCAATGTGGGGAAGTACAAGGGCTATCTCTACCTTAATTTACCTGTATTTAATTTTTACAGATCTCAATATATTATACCATAATAAAGAACACAAAAAAGAGTATCCGAACAGCGTATCATTGAACGGAGTTGCACAGATCCCATCATGTCTGCGCTTTGCTTTCCTACTTTTGGACCATTTTTAATTATTATATATAACTAGTGAAGGCCGTGAGCTTGACGAAAATTTACGTAATTTTTAAAAAATTTTGACAAAATTTTTTAATTTTTTAATATTTAAATTTAATTTAAAATTATAAATTTTAAAAAATTAAAGAGAGAAAAATAAAAGAAAGATTTAAATAAAAAGGAATAAAAAACTTAAAATTTGAAACACCATTTATTATATGTATTATTAATAAACTAATTAATTATATTATATATAATATTATTAATAAACTTAATTAATTAATTAATTTTATAGAGTTTAAAAAGTTAAAAATTAAAATTTTTAAGTTTTAAATTTAAAATAAATATTATATATTAATATTTAAACTTAAAATTTAAATAAAAAAATAAAAAATTTGCAAAGTAAAAAGCAAGAGAGAGAGAGAGAGAGAGAGAGAGAGAGAGAGAGAGAGCTGCGAGAGCTGCGGGGAGGGGGAGGGGGAGAGGGAGAGGGAGGGAGGGACGGAGGGGGGATAGAGAGAGAGAGAGAGAGAGAGAGAGAGAGAGCTAGCTGTGGGGAGGGGAGAGGGGGAGGGGGAGAGGGAGGGGGAAGAGAGAGAGAGAGAGAGAGAGAGAGCTGTGGGGAGAGGGAGAGGGAGAGGGAGAGGGAGGGAGGGGGAGAGAGAGTGAGAGAGAGCCGGGTGGGGGAGGGGGCCCACCAAAGTCCAAAGAGAGAGAGAAAGTTTTAAAAAATTGTAGGACCCGCGACGTGACCCGCAAAACGCGGGGAGAGCGCCGAATATAGTTCAACTTTCATTATTCTATAGATGATAATGATATATAAAGGAATAATTGCATATATACTTATATACCTCTTATATGTTTAAAATTATTCAATTTTTTTTTCTAAAATATCCCACATATATTCCACCGTTATTACAAAATATTCCTACAGTTATCTCCTGTTAAGTTAACTTTAGTTAAACGTGAGTTAAATATTTACCACAGTTAAAAAAAATCAAAATGCTAATTTTGCCCTTAACTTAAGGGCAAATAAGAAATGTTGGTGACGGAAGAATGGTGTATTGAAAAAGATCAGAAGTCAAAATACCTTTTGTACTCCTGACTTTAAGGGCAAATAAGAAGAAAGATAGTGATGGTAGAAGGGTATATTTGAAAGGGCAAAATAGTATTTTTATAGAGATAACAGAATTAATCAATATATTTTAACTCTAGTAGTATATTAGAAATAGGTTGGAACGTAATTACAGTATTTTCAATATTAGTCTTATAAATAAGGGTAAATCGAAAAGTCGAAAACTTTTCAGAAGTATATAAACAATTGCCCCACATATATATATATAGAGAGTCCGGCTATGGTGCTTGTAAAAGCACCAAGCCCTTTGTGCTTGTGATTTTTTTATCATTAGATCTACACCTTCGATTATTTTCACATGTTAGATTATACTATTCAACTAACCACCCACTTAACCCAAAGGAGCCCACATCATCCTAACCGCACATCTATTAATCCAAAGGCTAAAAACTTACAAGTACCAATGACTTGGTACTTTTAAAAGCATAGAGCTCAATTCTATAGAGTCCGCCATGGTGCTTGTAAAAGCACCAAGCCTTTGGTGCTTGTGATTTTTTAGATCTACACTTCCGATCATTTTCACCCGTTAGATTATACTATTCAACCAACCACCCACTTAACCCAAAGGGACCCACATCATCCTAACCGCACATCTATTAATCCAAAGGCTAAAAACTTACATGCACCAATGACTTGGTACTTTTAAAAGCATAGGAACTCAGGCGGTAGATTTCCCGCCAAAACCTAACCCTTTCGTCAACTCCCGTTCAGCTCCGTTAACTTTAACTGACGGAAGGGGCAACAAGATGCAATATTAAAGTATAGAGGGGTAAATGACCGTTTTAAGAGTTTGGGGGGTAAAGTGAAACTCCGCCAAAAGTTCAGGGGGCAACAGTGCAATTTACCCTATATATATATATATAAAGAGAGAGAGAGAGAGAGAGAGAGAGAGAGAGAGAGAGAGAGAGAGGGAGAGAGAGAGAGAGAGAAAAGAATGTGTGTATATATATATATATATATATATATATATATATATATATATATATATATATAGAGAGAGAGAGAGAGAGAGAGAGAGAGAGAGAGAGAGAGAAGTTGTCTTTGGTATGCTTTTATAAGCACGGAGGCTTAGTGCTTCCACTTTGTTTCGATGTTCGGACTTTCGAATCGACGATCGGCTCCGTTAGACTTGATCTAGAGTATTTGAAGTACCTAAAAATAAATTTTGCCATTTTTCGATATCATTTGCCTAGTGATCGAATGGGTTCAAAATCACTAATTTTAATGGTCGTGGTGAGCCGATTGCAAGTTTAACGGTGTAGAAATATTCAAATCACATAAAATTCTTTATACCATATAAAACAAGATCAATAACTTTGATCTAAAATTTTAATGTCGTATCATCATATTTTGTAAGATTTTTATTTTTAGTTGATTTTGAGCCACTTCGATCACTAGGCAAATGATATCGAAAAATCGCGAAATTTATTTTGTAGATACTTCAAATACTCTAGATCAACTCTAAGCGGAGCCGATCGTCGATTCGAAAGTCCGAACATCGAAAACAAAGTGGAAGCACGAAGCCTCCGTGCTTCCATAAGCACGCACTCATATATATATATATATATATATATATATATATATATATATATATATATATATATATATATATATATATATATATAGTGTGAGGCTATTATATATCTAGTTTCACCTTGAGCCCCTCCGCCTTCCACGTCGTCGATGACGCAGCCTTTCGAATCGTCGATCTATCTTCGTTAAACTCGGGACATGCAGTATTTGAAGTATCTAGAAAATAAATTTTATAATTTTTCGATATTATTTGCCTAGTGATCGAAGGGCACAAAATTAAATAATTTTAATGGTCATAGTGAGCCGTTTGAAAGTTTAACGGTGTAGAAATATCCAAATTACATGAAATTTTGATAGAATTAAAATTCTTTATACTATATAAAACAAGATCAATATCTTTGATCTAAATTTTTAATGCTATATTATCGCGTTTTGTAAGATTTTTATTTTCTTAGTTGATTTTTAGCCCCTTCGTTCGCTAGGCAAATAATATCGAAAAATCGCAAAATTTATTTTCTAGGTACTTCAAATACTCTAGATCAAGTTTAAGCGAGCCGATCGGCGATTCGGGAAGTACAACGTCGAAAGAGAGAGAGACGCGTGGAGAGGGAGCCCGCACTCCGTCTTCAGAACTATAGAGGGAGGGAGAAGGGACAGGGGGGATAGAGAGAGTATATATATATATATATATATATATATATATATATATATATATATATATATATATACTATATATATATATAGTAGGTCTTGTGTGCTATTAGAGCACGGAGGCCTCCGTGCCTTTCGATGATGAGCTGCTGATGACGGTTTGTCTACCAGACTTCCGATCTTGATTTAAAGTTTCTAGAAAATAATTTTTGCAATTTTTTTATATCATTTACCTAGTGATCAAAAGGATTCAAAATCAATAATTTTTAATAGTTGATATCTGTAGTTTTCAAGTTTAACGGTATAGAACCATTTAAATCAGATGAAACTTTGATACAAAATTCTTTATATTATCTACAACAAGATCAATATTTCTGATCGAAAATTTTAGTCCTATATCACCACTCTTTATATGATTTTTATTTTCAACCGTTAAAAATTATTGATTTTGAATCTTTTCGACATACTAGGTAAATGATATTGAAAAATTGCAAAAATTATTTTCTAGAAACTTCAAATACGCTAGATCAAGTCTAACAACCGATCGTCGATTCGGAAGCTCCATCATCGAAAATGACTTAGGATCTAGAGCACGGAGGCTTCCGTGCTTCTAATAGCACACATGCAAGACCTACATGCAAGACCTACTATATTCATTTTCGACCTTTCATTTTTGTGTCCACTCGATGGATAAGAGAACAATATCGAAAATATATAAAATTTGATTTCTAAATACTTCAAATGGTATAGATCATTTTCAACGGTCGATCATTAATTTGGAGACTCCATCATCGAAAATAAATGGGTGGCAAAAGTCTTGGGTTTGCTATCGATAGCATTCTAGCTCAACTCATATCGATAGCAAAGCACTTTTGCCACCCATTTATTTTCGATGATGGAGTCTCCAAATTAATGATCGGCACCGTTGAAATGATCTATACCATTTGAAGTATTTAGAAATCAAATTTTATATATTTTCGATATTGTTCTCTTATCCATCGAGTGGACACAAAAATGAAAGGCTGAAAATGAATATTCTTAAAAAAATGATGATATATAGTAATCTTGTAATCAAGATCAAGAGTATAGATCTAGTTTTAAATAGTTTAAAGAATTTTCTAACAAAAATTCAATTAATTTGAATATCTTTACGCCGTTAAACGAGAAAACGCCTCATATCGACCATTAAAATTACAAATTTTGAAACCCTTTGATCATTTGGCAAATGATATCGAAAAGATTTGAAATTTAATTTCTAAATACTTCAAGTGATATAGATCATGTTCAACGGTGTCGATCGTCGATTTGGAGCCTCCATCATCGAAAAGAAATTGGTGGCAAAAATACCGATTTGCTATCGATAACATTCTAGCTCAACTCTATATATATGATCAATGAGGCTTGAATTTAGGACCTCATGTACTAATTCCATACGAAAAAATCGTGATTCTATAGAATATTATTCTTTTGGATTATAACTTGGTTGGACCTAAGCCCTTATTAAACAATAAATGACAATGGTTTCTTGGAGATTATAATTATATCCAAGAATCTTTAATTTATTTATGTATTATTAATTGTGCATGTTTGTTTCAACGTAACTTAAGTTGACTTACAATGTAATGGTGCAAGTGTACTAAAATGATGTAACTAAAGTTGCCCTTGCCCTTTTACTTTATATCTCACTTTCAAAAAGTATTAAAATTCTATCTACATACAGTGAACAAACACAATGAAATAGATTTTTGAGATGTGGAAAGTTACTTTAGAGAAATTCAAGATTCAATGAAACTACAACGTCTTCTGCACGGACAAGCATGATCACCACAGTTAGAGATTAAGATGCCTTACTTTTGAAACCTAATTAATCATGTAAAAGCATGCGTTGCATGTTAAGATTGGGTCAATATAGCTTATGTGTTTTATGCAAATTACGGAAAAAAAAAACTTGGTGTTTGTGACACTCCAATAGTCCCACATCGGATGGGAATGAAGTTTCATTCGGTTTATAAGAGACTCAGACACTAGCAACAATAACTGGGCTTAAGCATTTTGGGCGGGGGTCGTTACATTTAGTATCGAGCCGGTTCACCAATTTGGACATGTGTGGCGAGTCTCGGCTGAACCAGGGTGTGGATGACGGGCTAGCGAGACGAGTCTCATATAGCCTGGTGATTTTGGGCTGTGTGTGTGATTGGACACACCCCAATAGTCCCACATTGGATGGGAATGGAGTTTCATTGGGTTTATAAGAGACTCAGACACTAGCAACAATAACTGGGCTTAAGCATTTTGGGCCGGTGATTGGACCCAACGAGTTATTATTGCTAGTGGGCTGGGTCGTTAGATTGCTTGTAAAAGCATATATAGGAGCTCAACTGTTTTATAATTTGTTTTTTTATAATTTAAAAAATATAATTATAAATATATGTAGGCTAGCTACTATATTAATAGGAGAATCCAGTCATTCGTGCTATTAGGTTTTCGGCTTTTGGAAGAAGGGATTTGCGGTTAGGTTGATAATGATTTTCTGGAATTGAGTGGGTGGTTGATGAAAGTATGATTTATTGGATATAAATGATCAAAAAAATAAATCAAATGGCAAAAACTTTACTAGCACCAAATAAGCAAATTATACATCTCTTTCCCTCCGGTTGAAAAAATCTTTATAATCTTTTATTATAATATTATTTAAAAACAAATCGAAAGTTCAATTTCAGTTCTAGAAAAATTCCGAAATAAAATTAAACAAAAATATTGTAAAGATAAGGATTAGAAAAGACCTGTGGATCGAAACGCGGAGCATTGTCCTAGAAGCGAAATTGCCCCTCTCCATACGAGACTTTTCGGCAATTATTTCTAGCGATACAACGACCACGCTCCACCCCGTCGGCACGCTTCTAAGGTGGCGCAAGATGAACCCAACAAGCTTCAAATTCAGCAAAAGAAAATTCAATGAAAATCAGAAAGTAGGAAAAGATGAGAGGCTTTAGGTATGCTCAGATTATTAATCAACTCGTGCAATCTCGCCCCATATTTTTAATAACTCCAACGCAACAAATAGATAAAACCGACAAAATAAAAATAAAATAAAATAAACCAGCTAGGTTCGTGCTCGTACCGTGCGTGTGTGTATCTAAACAAGAGCATTACTCTCATTTTCTTCCAAGCAACTAGATTCAGAATAAAGGACTATATAAAAGCCATAAAAACTCTTTTGGTTTTCAATGTGGGACGAAACACATCACACATAAAAATTTAAGTTGGACTCTCAACAAGCCCATTAATAATTATTGGACTACTGAAATGATTTTAAAAAGTTTTAAATCACAAAACCCAAAAAGTACCCAATACCTCCTACATAGCCATATATCTTGTCATTTTTGCTACTTATTCTCTCTAAGTAGCAATGAGTCAATTAGGTGGTTAGTCTTTTACAATACCTCATAACCCAATTCCTATTTGTGATTATGGTAGATCATGTCAAATTTGGATGTTAAAACAAGCACGTAAAGTTCGACGATTTTATCGATGTCCAAATTGAGGGGTAAGTTGATGTGATACTTTAGTATGCATATAATTATTAATTAAAATTTAAATACAAAATACTGTATATTTTTAACAGGTTGAGGAACAAAGATGGTGCAACTACTTTGCCTGGGTAGATGATTTCTAACACAGCACAATTGATCTTAAGTATCAAATTCAAATGCTAAAAAAAAATATAGACAGAAAAGTTACAAAGTTGGAGGAGAAGGTTCTATTCTACCTAAAGCTTGTACTTTATATACTAGTTCCTGCAATTTTTTACAAAGTCCTCTTCTAGCTAGGTGGGAAGGTCGATCATATATTGAATAATTCATCTATAAAATATAGTAACGATAAAGGTAAATTCGTCATTTTATGTGTTGAATAATTCATCTACAAAGTCCTCTTCTAGGTGGGGAAATTCGTCATTTTATATTTTAACTGTTATTTAACTACATATTAACCCAAGTAGTGTGAGGCACCGATAACGATAAGGACATTATGATAATTTTATGTGTTTAAAGGGATATTTATGATATTTTTAAATTCAGAGGTATTTATAAATTTTGAAAGTTTGACAGGGGCACTGATAAAATTGCCACTTAATTAAAATTTTAAAAATTTTCTGTTAGAGAAAAAAATTAAAAGTTTTGCTGCATTAAGTTTTTTATTTCTTAAGTTTTTTATTTCGTGTGAAGAAAGAGTGAACTAAAATTATTTCCCTGTCAAAAAATGGTCTGTGGACAGACCCAATTATAAAATACGTATTTTTATATATCTAGTATAAATATATATATACGTTGTACGGCATAAATACTCAATAATAAAATTACAGGATGTCACATTAATACACACGCACGCTCAATAAGGCGGATCATTTTTAACTAATTAAAATTTTATTTTAAAATATTAATGAATAAAATAATATATATGAATATACTGGGTGCTTGCTACTTTGCTATATATTCTAGAGTTACTCTAACGCGTTCAATTCTGTTAAGTTCTTCGGTCTAGCTACCACAGCTCAAAATTAAGGCGGTTGTTGAGTTAAAAATTTTAGCCTATTATATCTTATATATAAAACTATCTGGGGTCTCATATTCTCTTCTTCTTTAAGTTAGACGTTTTTATCGGACTCAAATTCACAAGTATCGACGATATGAGACTCATCTCGCTAGCCCTAAAAATCTTTGTTGGGGAGCCGCACTCCACCCATAATGCTTAACAATATGAGTCTCGCTCTCTTCATTGTATAACTTGGCTCACCAAACCCAACTCACATTTCGCTAGTAATTTGCTTTGATACCAATTTGATACCCCACTTTCTGAGAGTCGTCCGTCTTAGGACTATTTTAACCCTAGCAAGCTTCTACCCTTTTACCTCTAGAACCTAACTATTACCCAAAATACTATATTGAACTAAGAGTTTTAGCACTATTATATTTTATATATAAAATTATCTGGAGTCTGATCACATTATCATGTCGAATAATTGGACGGTGCATGATGGTGATGGTTACTTAAGTTTGAAAAGTATACATTGATGGTCTATGATGAGACCCTGCACCATACAACAACAACAGCTGATGACGATGGTCTTAATTAAGCGTGAATTTCTCCAGCTGACGTTGGGGGGTGGGGGGGGTATTCAAATGATCCACTTGTCTATCGTGAGTCTAATATATCTGAGGGGAAAATGTACAAATACCCCCCAAACTTTAGCAAGTTTGTAATTAGGCATATGAAGTTTTTAATCCCAGCTGCAATTAGCCCTTAAATTTTATCAAATAGCTTAATAGTCCCTCTGTCACGTTCCGAGCCCACTAAATACGAGCCCGCCTATTTAGTCGATTTCGGGCACGTCAACAGATCGCCGAACGGATAGAGTTTTTTCTGTACGTCAAACGCGTCGCAATCAATACAATTCGAGGGGTTCCAACCGGAAACATATATCAACCAGATTGCATAAGAAAGTATCAAAAATATAAATATAGCAACTTATTATTACAAGTATTCATCACAGTTTATAATTTTACACCCTCTCATCGAGCAAAGTTACTAAATTGAATGGTCATTTTGATTGCATGTCCTATATATAATTTTGTATAACTTTAAACCACACACCAAAAAAAAAGAAAAAAAATCTATTTTTTCCCTTCTAATATAATAATTATGCTAGCTATAAGATTGAATCCTTCCTCAATTTTTATATCTTTTTGTGTATCTGGATAAAAAAGACATTTTTTGTGTTTTAACTCTCTATCAGATTGTATACATACAATGCGAGTGACTAAAATGACTTTGTAATTATTAATTTCGATTGAGCGCAGCTGTCTATATCAACACACAATTTGATGGAGTATAGTGGGTGTAATTGTCAAAATTAAAATTAAGTTCAAATAATTAATTGTTCGTGAACAAGCAAAAGTAATTAGAAAAATACTACGAGACTATGAAATGGCACAAACCCTCTGCGCTTTCCTCTCTGTGTTCGATGACCAAGCTTTTGAATCGTCGATCGACACCGTCAAACACTATCTAGCACATTCAAATGATCTACTTAACCAATTTTGTGATTTTTAAATGTCATTTACCTACGTATGTATTTTTTATTAACAAAATGGACGGCCAAAACCAATTAAATTCTAAAAATAGAAAATAGTTTTTTGGGATTCAAAATCATAGTTTTTAATCTTGATCTAGCTAGATATTAAATATAACGTTCAGTAAGGCAATTCAATCAATTTGGATTGCTCTACGTACACCATTAAACTAAGAAACACCTCACATATATCAGCCACTAAAATATAACTAATTTTTAAATATCTTGATTAGTACATAATTTATTTAAAAAAATCCTAAAATATTATTATTATATTATTTAGGTATTTTGGTTCATATTTAACGGTGTGAATAGAGAATAAAAAATAAAGTGGGAGCTGGAAATTAAGGAGTTTGTGTTATATATGTAGAGTAGTATGGCAATTATTTTCAAGTATAATTAATAATAAAATTTGGATTATTCTAGAATGTGTGTAAAGAAAAGACAGTGGGAAATAGACATAGAGAAAAAGAAAAGAAAAACAAAAGGGAGTCTTTCATGAGGGGTGAGAGAGAAAGAAACAAGTGAACAAATGAAAGCAACACAAATTAAAGAAAGGGAATGGAGTGGTTGACTAGTTTGATGCTTATCATAATATACTAGTTAAGGGACCAGCGCGATGCTGCGGGTAATTATTTTAAAATTTAATTTTACTAAATAGTTATAAAAATTAATTTTAGAATTTAAATGGTGCAATAAGTACATCAAAAAGTTTTAGTAGGCGCAGTAGTCTTCCATTAGTTAGTGAAATAATTTTAGTAAGTATCGTAATCCCTAGTAGTTAGTGAATGAGAAGAGAAATTATTATTTACAATTCTCGCAATTAATTTTCAAATATAAAATTAATTTAAGTTGCATAAAAAAATTTTATTTTTTAATATACAATTTATATGTAAATGCTTAATATTATAAAATTAATATTTATACCTAATACCGTAGTCTAAATTATTTAACATTTATTTATATACTTTATATTATATACGCGCCTCGCTCCTCATCATTCCCTCTCTGCTCATCATAGCATTGTAGGTGCCATGCTTGATGTGACATATCGAACTTCTAAAGTCTTGAAGTTACGAGGTATGTTGGCTTAGAAGGCCATAAGAGTGGTTCCGGTGAAGTCTGGAAGCTTTCGGGTGTTTTCGGTGCACTACGTGCGAGAACGAAGCCCGAAAGGCTACTTTGGGCCGTGAGCCAAATCCGGCGCTTGCGCGGATGAGATAATGATGTGGACATGATTTAAATCATGTGTGGAGAGGCTCGGTTCGATTTGAAAAGAATCGGAGGTCAAACGAGCCAAAAGTGAGTTGGAACGGAGAAGAAACGGAAAAAGCTGAAAATTTGGCTAAGTCCTTGGAGTAGGCTGATGGTCCCTGGGGGGACCGGTCCCTGAAAAGGGAGACCGGTCCCGGAAGGCTGTCCCGCGAGAGCGAGCTCTGCAGGACCGGTCTCTCTTAAGGGAGGCAGGTCCCAGTGCGCGAGTGGAGCAAGGCTCTGGACCGGTCTGGGTTAGGAGGCAGGTCCACGAGCAAAATGCCGATTTGTTTCAAATATTCTAAAGTTGAGGGCCTTATAGCAATTGTGCGGGGGTTAGTTGTAAAGAGAGAGATAAAACCTCTTTCTCTCTCTCTCTCTCTCTCTCTCTCTCTCTCTCGTGTTCGACCCAAGAAGAAGAAGAAGAAGAAGAAGAAGAGGAAGAAGGACATGGAGAAGAAGATGATGGTGATGATGATGATGACCATCTCCCCCTTCTCCCTCAAGCGGGCAAGCTCTCGAGAGGTAAGCTTGAGTTCTTCCTCTTTCTCTCTCATGGTAGATCTTCTAGTAGTGGGTCTCTAAACCCTAGATTTAGAGTTTTGAGCTCCTAGTGAGCTTTAGAACCTTGTAGAGGCTTGAAAACTCATGAAAATCATGTGTTCTTCGTAGAGCTCTAATGGTGGATTTCTAGGGTTTGCTCTAAGCACCCTATGGATGGTTCTAGTGCTCTTAGATGAGTTCCTAGGGGTTAAGCAAGCTCTCTTTTGCTTGTTCTAGCGATTAAAACGGCGGGATTGCAAATCCTATGGCTCCAAAATGGGGTTTTTGTAAATAGATGAGTTTGATCTCATTTGACCCCGTGTAAACCTAATTGGGGGCAACGAACGCGTTGGCGTGCTCGGTTCGGTCATTATCCGACGAGCGAGTACGAAGATATTAATTATTTAATATATTCTTACCAGATGTTCGCAGCACGCAAGATAATGGCCCTAAATTCATGAAAACGGATCTGGGGCATCGTGAAGACGTGGGTTAACACCACAAAGTCTCGGATAGTGATTTGGAGACCGTTCGGGTGGTCGCGCAAGAATTCGAGCCAAACCGGGTCGAGAGTGCCGCGGGCGGCCGATTGAAGTGTCGACGAGCAATCGGAGAGCGAAACCAAGGTGGGTTGTGTTTACCGAAGCGACTAGGTCGCCTGTATGTCTAAGAGTCATTTAACTCTTGTTGATGCATGTTCAATAACGCATAAGTAGAAATGCATGTTAGTGATATAGAGTAAAATGCTAAGTAGTTGCAAGTAAATGAATGAAATGCATGATAATAGCATAAAGTACGATGCTAGAAGAGTAAAAGAATGCATGCTTAGCATAATAGAAACATGCATATGAGTGGATTGATAGACATAAGAGAGCCAAGTAAAGAATGCCAAGTAAAGAATGTGAGTCATGGACTAAATGTACATATAGATCGAGTGGCATCTAACCTAGTGTTAAAGAACATAGGTTATAGTAAACCTAGAGTCAATGGACCTAGGAGTGTGGCAACCTAACCTAGTATAACAGAACATAGGTTGAGAACTGAACCTAGAGTTAAGACAACCTAGGTTATGTGACAAGGAGTGAACCCTAGAGTCAAGTGGACCTAGGATGTAAAGAACAATGGACCTATTGGGTCGACTCTTGAGGGTTAAGGCCAACCCTCAAGCAAAGTGGAATGGATTCCGGAATCCCAGTAATTGTGAGCTCGATAGTTCTGGTTCCGCGGGTGTATGCGGCATGTTCCTCTCCCACCGGAAGAACTTCGAGGATTGTGACTAAGCAAGAACAAAGTGAGCGCTAGGGTGTATGCGGCATGTTCCTCTCCCTATCAGGGAATCTTGGCTATGGGTGTATGCGGCATGTTCCTCTCCCAGTAGCGGATACCCGACCACGGTGCACGGACCTTCGGGCGAACCGTTGGGCGATGTGGTTCTTGGCTTGCAGGCTGAGGTGCAAGCGACAGGGTCCTTCACCTCGAGCCAGGCAAAGTGCGGATTATCCGCTATTGATTGACTCGTGGCCGAGTCGGGTGGCTAGCTGGAATCAGGTAGAAAGAACCTTGAGGGCTAGTGATATGTATGGTGAACCTAAGGTAATAGGCACCTTAGAAGCAAGTTGGACTTGAGATGGAAACCTAGGGTTATAGAAACCTTGGAAGTTAATGACATGAGCTAAGGTAAGTAGAAACCTTAGAGTTACAACGGGTATGAATTATGAATAGCTAAGTAAGAATGAAATAGCTAAAGTACAGAATAGCGAAAAGGTAAAGAAAAGCTAAGAGCTAAAGTAATAATTTGCATGTTGCACTTGTGAGGCATGTTTTTATGTTAGTTGCAAGTTATATACCTATATATGTTTTTGGACTAACATATTTGCAGTGCCTCCTTGGACCTATTGGTCGAGCTGTTCTCTTGGGTGGCCGTACCCACGAGAACTATGGACAATAGTTCTCACCCCCGTGTTGTGGTTTTGGGGGTACAGGTATACACGTGAGCGGCGCAGCAGCGGCGCGAGGCAAGGGCGTAGATCTGTAGATAGCGCCCTACCAGGAGACCAGAGGTAGCAGTACCCTGAGGCCGTTTTAATAGCGGGGACTAGAGGGTAGTGAGCAAAATGTAACTAACTGGTGAAAGGATGTAATAATGAGTAGATTGTATTTGGAAGTCTAATGTAAATTAATCGGTGATGTAAAATGAATGTGGAATGAATGTAATAACATAAGATGTGTTTATGTTGTTTGATACCTAGCTTCCTTATGCAATCGTTGTATGTTTGTTCCTAGTTGGAACCTTCTTGTAATTATATCGATTGCGACGCCTTGGACGTGCGGGGAAACTCTGTCGTTCGGCGGTCTCTGTGGCCGAATCCGACCGAATTGGCGGGCTCGGGCGTGTCGAGCATAAAGTAGTGAATGGGACAATGGTTTAGGTGAACCTAGGAGACCCTAGGATAGTGAAACCTTAAAGGTTAAGGCTCGTGAGAGACGAGGACTTGTGGTTCGTGGCGAAAGCGATTATGGATTTGGTCGTATTGTATAATCCTCTAAGACGGATATTAGAGGTGGACTTGCGGTGTGGTTATTCTCAGAAGGAGTTCATGTTGGGTCGACACAACATGAAACCGGGTGATGAGAATGGACGCCCTCGTGTTACTTTCGCCTGATTGGCTCCTGAGCCGGTATTAGTGGTCGCGTGTTCGACCCGAGTTGGTCGAGAACTAATCGAGTTGTCGCGTTTCAGGAAACGATGGCACCGCGTAGGCGATCTTCATCCAGATCGGCGCGGGAGGGAACAAGTGATGTTCCTGAGCAATTCGAGGCGAGTGGAGACCCGGTGCTCCGCGAGCAGATGAGTGCGCTTATGGGCGTAGTGCTGCGACAGGAGGAGCAGATCAAGGGGCTCCATGAGCTGTTGGCACGACAGCGGCGAGCCTGCGCCGTGCGGCGCGCCGTGTCTTGACGGGAATGGCGACGAGTCGAAGCGGCGACTCACGGTTACGTGGAAATGGAGCGAGAGAAAGAACGGGCTTTGGCGGCCCTTATGGCCTTCAAAGAGTTTGATCCTTTGTCTTTGATGGAGAGAATGTCGATCCATGGATCGTGGAGATGTGGATTGACTCTATGGAAACGCTTTTCGAGGTGAGCACCTTGGAGCGGGACAAGGTACCTTTAGCTGTGCATTGCTTGAAGCAGTCAGCGAAGGCGTGGTGGAAAGGCATTCGACGAAATCGATCGCCTAGCCTCCCTCCTATGGCATGGAATGAGTTTCGGGGGTTGGTGTTTTCTACGTACTTCCCGACGAAAGGAGAAAGCTTCGGGACAAGTTCGGAAGGCGCAACAAGGAGACCGATCTGTGAGAGAATACGAGCGAGAGTTTTCTCGTATCGTGAATTGTGTCCCGGATGTGGTGCGGGACGACAAGGAAAGGGCCGAATGGTTCCTGCATGGACTTCGACCGGGGATTTACAAGAAGGTGCAAATCCTTAAGCTCACAACTTTTGCGGAGGTGTTGGACCGGGCATTGTGGGCCGAACATGGCGAGGCTTTCGTGCGTGAGGAGCGCGAATCTCGTAGGCATGAGCGAGGATGGGCGAGGCCATCGTTGAGCAATTTGGGTGGTCAGTCAAGTTCTAGACACCACTCAAGGTCGTCCTCTACCCGATCCTCCTCTCGGATGTGTGATCTCGTGGTGGCTCCCACCGAGGCGCGGCGGTGTGCGCCTGCGTGATGGAAGGTGTATCCGTTGTGGGCGACGAGCCATATGCGGGATGAGTGCCCGCAAGACGATAGTCGTACCCTGATGTTGGCGACGGCGTTCTCCTCTCCCGGACAACCTGTGGACGTGCGACCTTTGGCACGGTCGGGAGAGCGAGGTGTGGTGATCAAGCAACCGGAGGGTTCGCGGCGAGCGTCAAGCGGCCACGGATATACCACCCAGGTTGCGGAGTCTGCTGCTGATGATTTCGGGGCAGGTATGAGTTAATTAAATCAAGCGAGAACTTCTGCATGATTTAAGTTAATGCATTGCATGCATTCATTGAATGGTCAGTTGCTACCATTGATACATCATTATAGTAGGGACCTAGTGACGGGTGAGAGGAGATACCCGGGCATGCTTGCAGTGTGAAAGGGTGGCGCCTGCTAGAGCAGGTAGAAAGCCAAGTAGGACTAGCAAGTGGCTAGTTCCGATTCGTGGGCGAGACGAAGTGGTGCGGCGACTCTCAAGGCAACGAGTAGTGGATTGCGAGAGTTAAGCCGTGATACTTGAGGATACCCGAATAATCCGAATGTTTCGGATGTAGTACCGATAGACCGACGGTGGAAGTAGAACCACTATTGAGGAAATAGTTGGTTAGCGTCGGATTTGGCCTGTGGGCCTAGCGATACCTCCATGTGGGGTTGGAAAAGTTGCTTAGTAGGCGGTGCGTGGGCGCGATCACCGAAGGCGAGACTTAGCGTAGAACGCTACAGAGGCGTGGAGCGCCCGAGTACAGGTACTCGTAGAGTGCGGTTTCGATTCAGCCGAGAGAGTGGATTGGCAGTAGCACTTTAGCGTTGCTAAGTGTGAAGCGGGCCATGGATCACTCGTAGGGCTGGTGGCTTGCACTAGGTGCCTAGGAGTCGACAGGTTATGTAGCTCTATAGAGCGTGTCGTGTAGGACGACGTTAGCGGGTAGTGCTTGGGACGACCCGTGCCTGGACCATTTGAGGACTGCGGAGCCTGGGCCCATTGGGCGGTGCGACGACGACGACCGACTATCGGTAGGGCGAGAGTTTTGGTCAGGACGGTAGTCCGAGCTTAGACCCGAAAACGTGAAAATGCCACATGTGGGATCTTAAGATCGAGAATGCACTGAGAGTGCGAAGGTGACCCAACCCGAGAATTTGTTGTGGTTTGGGGGTCTGGGTACTCCTAGTTGGAGTGTGTGCGAATTCCCAAGTGAGAATTTCGTCGAAAGTGCTGATTGGGTCTACGCCATTAACGAGAGAACGCTAAGCGTAGTTGAGACACGTCTAAGCGATAGGGCGACGTAGGGTTGGTGACCATTGGTCCACCGTAGAGGACGAGGTAAGCGGTGAGTTGATAACTCTAACGAAGAGTTGGCCGAGGATTCGCGAGCGAAGTGTTCGTGTAAGTGATCGCGGCTAAGGAGCCGAATAAGTCGTGGCAATTGAAATTGAAGCAAGTGGTCTCTAGGAGACACTTCGATAAAAGAAGCCACGTGATAATTGAGGATAATGCTCTTTTACGGAATGGGGGCGAGATGCGCCAAAGTGTGCCATCTCACGATAGAGCAAGATTCAGTTGATATTGAGGCACTCACCATTAGGTGATGCTCCTAAGATGTTGCTTTAGGCAATGTGGGTGATTGGATCCGAGTGCGCTCAGAGATGAGACGAGTAAACGCAAGGTGAAGTTCCTTGTGAGCGGTTGCAAGTGATGTTGGAGCGTGAGAGGTCGTTGAATGTCGACGTGCGCTTCCACTAATGTTTATCGGAGTTGTAATGCACTTTTGAAGTTGTACTTAGCAAATGTGAGTGAAACTAGTCTCACATTCTTCGTGATGGGCTTGTAAATGATTCTATTTAGTGAAAGGCCGCTCCGACGACAAAAAGTGCATTGGAATCTCCTAAATTACTCGACAAATTGAATTGGATTGTGAGTTGATGGAAATGAGTAAGTTTCGCGGACGAAACTCTTTTAAGGAGGGGAGAATGTGACATATCGAACTTCTAAAGTCTTGAAGTTACGAGGTATGTTGGCTTAGAAGGCCATAAGAGCGGTTCCGGTGAAGTCTGGAAGCTTTCAGGTGTTTCGGTGCACTACGTGCGAGAACGAAGCCCGAAAGGCTACTTTGGACCGTGAGCCAAATCCGGCGCTTGCGCGGATGAGATAATGATGTGGACATGATTTAAATCATGTGTGGAGAGGCTCGGTTCGATTTGAAAAGAATCGGAGGTCAAACGAGCCAAAAGTGAGTTGGAACGGAGAAGAAACGGAAAAAGCTGAAAATTTGGCTAAGTCCTTGGAGTAGGCTGATGGTCCACAGGGGGACCGGTCCCTGAGGAGACCGGTCCCGGAAGGTGTCCGCGAGAGCGAGCTCTGCGGGACCGGTCTCTTAAGGGGAGACCGGTCTCCAGCTGCGCAGAGTGGAGCAAGGCTCTCTGGGACCGGTCCTGGGTTAGGGAGACCGGTCCCTGAGCCCGAAAATGCCCAGTTTGGGCTGTTTCAAATATTCTAAAGTTGAGGGGCCTTATAGCAATTGTGCAGGGGGTTAGTTGTAAAGAGAGATAAAACCTCTTTCTCTCTCTCTCTCTCTGATCGCTCTCTCTCGCTCTCTCCCTCTGTGTTCGACCGCAAGAAGAAGAAGAAGAAGAAGGAGAAGAGGAAGAAGGAGATGGAGAAGAAGATGATGGTGATGATGATGATGACCATCTCCCCCTTCTCCCTCAAGCGGGCAAGCTCTCGAGAGGTAAGCTTGAGTTCTTCCTCTTTCTCTCTCATGGTAGATCTTCTAGTAGTGGGTCTCTAAACCCTAGATTTAGAGTTTTGAGCTCCTAGTGAGCTTTAGAACCTTGTAGAGGCTTGAAAACTCATGAAAATCATGTGTTCTTCGTAGAGCTCTAATGGTGGATTTCTAGGGTTTGCTCTAAGCACCCTATGGATGGTTCTAGTGCTCTTAGATGAGTTCCTAGGGGTTAAGCAAGCTCTCTTTTGCTTGTTCTAGCGATTAAAACGGCGGGATTGCATAGATGCAAACCTATGGCTCCAAAATGGGGTTTTTGTAAATAGATGAGTTTGATCTCATTTGACCCCGTGTAAACCTAATTGGGGGCCTAACGAACGCGTTGGCGTGCTCGGTTCGGTCATCCAAACGAGCGAGTACGAAGATATTAATTATTTAATATATTCTTACCAGATGTTCGCAGCACGCAAGATAATGGCCCTAAATTCATGAAAACGGATCTGGGGCATCGTGAAGACGTGGGTTAACACCACAAAGTCTCGGATAGTGATTTGGAGACCGTTCGGGTGGTCGCGCAAGAATTCGAGCCAAACCGGGTCGAGAGTGCGCGGCGGCCGATCGAAGTGTCGACGAGCAATCGGAGTGCGAATTGAGGTGGGTTGTGTTTACCGAAGCGACTAGGTCGCCTGTATGTCTAAGAGTCATTTAACTCTTGTTGATGCATGTTCAATAACGCATAAGTAGAAATGCATGTTAGTGATATAGAGTAAAATGCTAAGTAGTTGCAAGTAAATGAATGAAATGCATGATAATAGCATAAAGTACGATGCTAGAAGAGTAAAAGAATGCATGCTTAGCATAATAGAAACATGCATATGAGTGGATTGATAGACATAAGAGAGCCAAGTAAAGAATGCCAAGTAAAGAATGTGAGTCATGGACTAAATGTACATATAGATCGAGTGGCATCTAACCTAGTGTTAAAGAACATAGGTTATAGTAAACCTAGAGTCAATGGACCTAGGAGTGTGGCAACCTAACCTAGTGTAACGAACATAGGTTGAGAAGCGAACCTAGAGTTAAGACAACCTAGGTTATGTGACAAGGAGTGAACCCTAGAGTCAAGTGGACCTAGGATGTAAAGAACAATGGACCTATTGGGTCGACTCTTGAGGGTTAAGGCCAACCCTCAAGCAAAGTGGAATGGATTCCGGAATCCCAGTAATTGTGAGCTCGATAGTTCTGGTTCCGCGGGTGTATGCGGCATGTTCCTCTCCGGTCGGAAGAACTTCGAGGATTGTGACTAAGCAAGAACAAAGTGAGCGCTAGGGTGTATGCGGCATGTTCCTCTCCCTATCAGGGAATCTTGGCTATGGGTGTATGCGGCATGTTCCTCTCCCACTGGCGGATCCCTGACCACGGTGCACGGACCTTCGGGCGGCCCGTTGGGCGATGTGGTTCTTGGCTTGCAGGCTGAGGTGTAAGTGACAGGGTCCTTCACCTCGAGCCAGGCAAAGTGCGGATTATCCGCTATTGATTGACTCGTGGCCGAGTCGGGTGGCTAGCTGGAATCAGGTAGAAAGAACCTTGAGGGCTAGTGATATGTATGGTGAACCTAAGGTAATAGGCACCTTAGAAGCAAGTTGGACTTGAGATGGAAACCTAGGGTTATAGAAACCTTGGAAGTTAATGACATGAGCTAAGGTAAGTAGAAACCTTAGAGTTACAACGGGTATGAATTATGAATAGCTAAGTAAGAATGAAATAGCTAAAGTACGGAATAGCGAAAAGGTAAAGAAAAGCTAAGAGCTAAAGTAATAATTTGCATGTTGCACTTGTGAGGCATGTTTTTATGTTAGTTGCAAGTTATATACCTATATATGTTTTTGGACTAACATATTTGCAGTCTCCTTGGACCTATTGGTCGAAATTTGTTCTCTTGGGTGACCGTACCCACGAGAACTATGGACAATAGTTCTCACCCCCGTGTTGTGGTTTTGGGGGTACGGGTATACACGTGAGCGGCGCGGCGGCGGCGCGAGGCAAGGCGTAGATACGTAGATAGCGCCTACCGGGAGACCAGAGGTAGCGGTACACGAGGCCGTTTTAATAGCGGGGACTAGAGGGTAGTGAGCAAAATGTAACTAATGGTGAAAGGATGTAATAATGAGTAGATTGTATTTGGAAGTCTAATGTAAATTAATCGGTGATGTAAAATGAATGTGGAATGAATGTAATAACATAAGATGTGTTTATGTTGTTTGATACCTAGCTTCCTTATGCAATCGTTGTATGTTGAAGACTGTTCCTAGTTGGAACCTTCTTGTAATTATATCGATTGCGACGCCTTGGACGTGCAGGGGAAACTCTGTCCGTTCGGCGGTCTGCCGGCGCGCCGAATCCGAATTGGCGGGCTCGGGCGTGACACCGACCTCCGCCCTCGCCCAGCGCAGCGCCGGAGCCCACCCCGAACGCCGGCGCCCCCGGGGCGGAGAGGAGAGGAGATAAGAGATAGGGGAAGCAACTGAGAAATAATATGCGTTGTCGAAGAAGCGGTCGGTAACGGATATCGAAGCGGCGGGATAGCGCAATCGGCGTGGGTATCGGTTAAGAATGGAATTAAGAATTGAATTAAGCGGATAAATAATATGCGCTGTCGAAGAGGCAGTGGGTAACGAATATTGAAGCGGTGGGTAGCGGATATCGAAGCGGTGGTAGCAAATATCGAGGCAGTAAGTAGCGGATATCGAAGCGGTGGTAGCGAATATCGAAGCAGTGGGCAGCGGATATCGAAGCGGTGGTAGCAAATATCGAAGCGGGGAATTAAGAATGGGATTAAGGCTACGATGACACGTGGATTGAAAAATATGGAGATTAATAGAGGATATATAGATATATAGATATATAGATATATAGATTAGTAGTGATTTTACATACATCCCCTCATTTTATTGCTTATTTTACATAATAAATCTCATTATAAAAGGGTTAGATAGATAGTTGGATCTCAAATTGTGTAGTTTTTCACCATTTGGATATAATTTTTGACACCATTTTAAATGAGTTTACAGATATTATGCGGGCGGCTATTAGAAAAATATTCTATTATTTCCTATCATACCAATCTTGATCTTTTTGATAACAAAACATAATCAAATTATTACCGGTCTAATAACAAGGTGTCTGTACGTAAATGCAACAGTCGAGTTTTCTGAACCAATTCCGACTGCAGTAGTTTAATTTAAATGAATCGTATCAAATATCGTAATTAGATTTATATTTGCCTATAATTATAGTGCAGCTGGAATTGTATACAATCGAATACGTACTTCCTTAATTATATCTTATTTATTTATTTTTACTATAAAATTATTAATTATATCATATTAATACATATTATTTATATTTAAATGTCATAATAAGTTATTTTTATTAAATTTAACTTTAAGTAGATTTTGCAAAAATAAAATAATCATTAATTTATAATAAACTATTTTTATTAATTAAATATCATAATATATTATTTTTATAACAAAATTATTTTCATAACAAATTATTTCTGTTTAATTATATTTTGTGTTTAAATTCAATTAATCATGAGCTTTTCCTGGTATTCTCTACTAGCTATTCTGTAAAATTAACCAAACACAATCTCAGTTATTATTGAAAATAATAGCATTATAAATCAAACGCAATTTTACTTTCATTTTTGACTATTCTAGAATAATAAGCTATTTCATGGATGAAACAATTAACTATCCCAATATTTGTTTTCCCCGAACCAAATCGGAGCATTATTTTCTATATATATATGACACACATAATTGATTAACTACATATTTGTGAAGACTGAAATTTTGACTGTGCCATTTGACTCTCGTTGATGATGTTTATGTGTGTAATTTAATTACATAAACACTCGTCAAGTTTCAGGAGAAAATGAGCTAAAACGGAGATGATACGCGATTATGAAGTTTGACTTAAGGGAATAGTAACTTCAGTTTTCGGTGAAGCGCGGAGGAGAGTTGGCTTGGTATGTATCGGATTAGTTCATAGCGGTCCAATAGCTCGTTTTGAAGGGTTCGGATATTGGAACCAATGGCATTGGCCAATTTACGTCAGGATCCGATGCACGGTTTTCGAAAAAAAGGGGTTTTATTGAAAAGAGGGTTTCCGCACTTTGCTATTCTTGCATTGTGAAACTCCTCGGACTCCGTGCATGTGACCTAGAGTAGCGTGAGGAATGTTTGGAGTCCCTACAAGTAGCAAGGAAGTCAGAATCAGAGGCGAAATTATGATTTCGTGAAGTGCACATGGGTATATGTGTAATTGTGAGGATTAGTAGAGAGCAGATGGGTTCCGTTGCAAATCGGCGACCAAACTGGATAAAGCAAAATGGTAGTTTCGATGCCCTCGATGTGCTGAACGTGATGGAACAATCTGTTTGGAAATCCGACGAGCGGATCGTCGATATTACAAGATGCACTACAACAGAATTAGATTATAAGGACATATGTTTGGAACACTTTTGAGTAAGTGTCTCATTTATGCCAAAACTTAAAAAAACATCTACTAATGCCTAAATATATAGCACAATCCAACTAAAAATAAAAGATTACTATACTCAACCCACCACACCCAGTCCATTTGGCCCGATTACAAATAGAAAATAAAAAAAAAGAAAAGAAAAATCAATTACCATCTTCTTTTCTTTTTTCACTCAATTCACTAAAATTCTAGACGAAGAGCCTTTCCTGTCGACCTCCTCCGCCACCGCAGCCAACGAAATAGAGTTTCGGCGGTTGCTAAATGCCTAAATAAGTGTTGGTAAATTAGCAGCACCTTTTTAGGTTATAGAGGCACTCTTTAACTGTCACTATATACTTAGCGACCCCACATATAGCAACACTTATTAAAAGTGTATGTAATTTTAGCTAGCAGCACTTTTTTTGACATGTACCTATATTTAAAAGTGTCGCTATAGACCATTTTTGTTGTAGTGATGATCGCAAAGGGGTTGATGTTGGCAGGATTAGATATTTGGAGAGCGAGAGGATTTCTCAGCGAATTCGTGACGGATCGAGGCGAAACAAAATCGTGGGTTCATTGTCTTCGTTGTGCTGATCGCATTGGTGCGATCCGTTCGTAAATCGGACGAACGGATCGCTAGGAATAGCACGTTGTTCGAGGAGAGGTCAGAAATGGGAAGATGGTAATTTCGCAAAGGTCGCGGTATTTTATGTACCGAATCGCGTGGGATCTGACGGGGAGGTGTATACGTGCAAATTACACGCGTGGGCAGGGACTGGAATGAAAATATCAAGTATGGGAGGACTATTTTGCAAATGTATATATGTATATATATGTAGTGAACTAGGGTTTCATGAGGAAACCCTAGCTCTTGGCGTCCCCCTTCCTCAACCGAACCCTAGCCGCCTCTCCCCCTTCCCCTGTACTCCCCACGGGCGCCCCGGCCGCCGGTGACCATCCCCGGCCGCCGGTGACCATCCCCGGCCGCCGGAATACTCCCTCCCGGCCTTCCCTCAATTTCTCTACGACTCCAACTTGCCATCTTCTTCGTTATAGTGATTAGGCAAGCATCGAAGCCCGAGCTCCACCATCCCTGGGCCAAGACTCAACTCCGGCGTCCATCTCCGTCGGCCGCCGTCGCTGCCGAGCGCCGCCATCGTCGCCCAGGCAAGCCGCGCGACCAGCCCGGCTCGCCGGCCGACGACCCCGCGCGCCGCCGCTCCTCCCCGTCTGCCGCGCCGGCCTCCTACGACCCCGGCGAGCCCCCGCCGCGATCGGAGCCGCCCCGGCGCGCTGCCGTGCCGCCGCGCGCGTATAGCGCCAGCTGCGCGACCCGCGGCCGGCCGAGCTCGGGCGGGCGCGCCCGAGCCGTGGAGCACCGCCGCCGCTCGGGCCGTGCCGGAGTAGACCTCCGGCCTCCTTCGACCTGCGTCGCCGTCCGGAGCCTCACTGGCCGTCGCCGTGGCCGCCGCTCGTCTCTGCGGCCGCACAAGATCTGTGGGGGCCGAGCCTCACCGGCGCCGCCGTCGTTGCATACCGCCGCCGGCGGAACCCGCGCACCGCGTCCCCTAGGTCGGCGCGTTCGGCTAGCCGCCGCGCCGCCGTCGTCGCCCCTGTTCACCGGGCGTGGCCTTCTCGGGTAGGGTGGCTAGGGCATCCTTAGCCGTTGATGCTGCCGCCTTTCCGTCGCCTGTTGATGCGATCCCCGGCCGCCACGGACCTACAGCATCTACCCCTGGCCGTCCTGTCAGCCGTCGGCCGCCCCGTGCCCAACATTGCTCCGGTAAGCGTAAAATTGAGCTATTACTAGGCGGTTTGCTATTCCGGGCAACCGGGGCCTCCCTGATCTCTACCGAAGGGAGCATGATGATCGTGACAGATCACTGATCATCGTGCTCACCTTATTTTCTGTCGGAAAAGCTCTGTTTCGCTGATTTGGCGATGTCCGCCATATTTGAGCCTTTTTGGCTGCTGTTTCAGTTTGTGTGCGCTGTTTCGGAGACCCGAGGCTGTTCCGATGCCTCCGGAGGGGAGCACGGTGATCGTCTGTCAGTGACAATCACAGCGCTCACCTCAGTTAGGGTAAAAAAGTCCCTGGTTTGCGAGAAAAAGCATGTCTTTTGTACTACGCGCGTAGTTTGCTGAATTTCGGGTCGCTCCCGCGCACCCCACTGTCCGGAACTGCTCCGAAGGCTGAGCACGGTCTCCGGCACGCCGAAACCTATCAGCGAGTGTGTTAGTTTAGCTAGATGAGTTCTAGTTAGAGTAGTTGGACCATAAAAGCCCCGAAATCACATAAAATAGTGCGATTTCGGGTAATCCGGAGGGCTTTTGCGCATTTGTGCTCATCGAGGTTGCTGTGGACAGTATGTGTAGGTTAGGGATAACCTATGGACTAATTGTCCAAGGTCCTAGCCCTCGGATTTCATAAATAAGCCATTTGATCCCTTCAATTATATAAAATGTTGGGATTTTATGTAATTGGTAGGGTTTATGTGCAATTGTGCACCATGGGGCCTTTGTGGGTAGTGTGTTTGTGTACGCTTGACCTTTGGACCGATTGTCCATGATCTGATAGCCCTCGCGGAAATCGAAAGTCGATTTCGGTGCATTTTTCGGTGAAATTCGCCGAAAGAACGCGGTTTTGGTCCGGATCTCTTCCGGTGTTGTTTGGTTGCCCTGTGAGTTGTCGCTGAGCCTTGTTGGCTGGTCACCATCGTCATCTTGTGGGTTCGGAGATGATTGGTGAGCGACGGTGGGTCCCGGTGTCGAAATTAACACTTCTGGGAATCTGGATCGAAGCGATTATCCGACGATAATTGTTTCGACATGAGGTTTTGGGTTTGCTGCCAAGTCACTAAAATAAGTGGTGAGTGGCAGCGGGGGACTCGTGGTACGAGTCGGTGCATTTCGGGACAATTCGTGGGTCCCGACGGATTCCCGGTGCGATTTTCGGGACTTCCGGCAGGTTACGGTAGTCAGTTTTGGGAAACTGATCATCGTGGGATCATTGGTAAGGTTATGAGTTTAGTGTTTCTTACTTGTGGGTTAGATTCTAACCTGGACCTTCCTTAGGTCCAGTTGATGTTCTTTCGCAGTCAGAGACAGACACGACAGTTGTACAGGTGGGTATCCCAGGTTGCCGTCGGCACAGTGGTGCAAGCTCGGTGACATTCTTTCCACCCTACAATCTGCTTTACTTATCATATATTGTCGATATCTGCACCATATTACTCTTGTACTTACTATACTCGTTGATTTCCATGTTGGTAGCATGTGTAGGAGTAGAGTAGATTCTATCGGTACATATCCATACTTGGGGACCTAGTTGGTCAGTTGTACTCTATACTTGTGACCTAGTTGGTCAGTTGCATTCTATACTTGAGACCTAGTTGGTCAGTTGCATTCTATACTTTGGACCTATTGGTCAGTTACACTCTACACTCAGTACCTGGTTGGTCAGTTTCTTTCTCTACTCGGGACCTGGTTGGTCAGTTACTTTGCATACTTGGGGACCTGGTTGGTCAGTTACTTTACATACTTGAGACCTGGTTGGTCAGTCACTTTCTGTACTTGGGACCTATTTGGTCAGTCACACTCTGTACTTGGTACCTGGTTGGTTTTTCTGGTTACTTGATGACCCATGTGGTCGCTGGGCCCTTGGGGGCAGGATTGTCGGCTGGTTGTCGATGGATTATCTTTGAGGATATCTACATTGATCGCCCGATACTCGTCGCATTTCACGAACACCAGCGGTTTGGCCACCGTAAGGGGGTGTTCTTCTCCGAAAAAATGGTTGCAGAGGTCGACCCGTGAGCCCAAGAGGGGTTATATGCACTGGAGAGTAGTGGGGGCATTGGCTTGAGATCTGCGGTGCTGACCAAGAGAGCTGGCTTGAGGTCTGCGGTGCTGACCAAGAGAGCATTGGTTCAGATTGGGTACTCTTGAGCTTGTCGTTCTTGACGCATATTTACAGTAGTAGTTGGTTTACATTTTTACATATCTCTTTACTCAGTTATAGTTGTTACTGTACTACTATCAGCTTTACTTTGTTTGTCTCCTGGGATACCCAGGAGGGAGACATGTTTACATGTTCTCACCCCCCGCCTTCTTTTTCAGGTGTTACGTCAGGTCCTAGTGGGACTACAGGAGATGAGCGTACATAGCACGCGTATAGCTCCCGACATGCGGTTTGCTTTTACTATTTACCTTCTGTTTACATTATTACGACTTAGACTTGTTTGCATGGTTTATATTCTCTACTTTTAAATTGGATGTTAAACTTATCACATGGATTAGTTTTGTGAAATGGTTTGGGATTTAATATGGTTTTGGATTTACGATGCAAAAATGTTTTCTACCCCTCGTGGTAGTGTTTTCAAAAGAAAAGGTTTTCGCGTGGGAAACGATTTTAAAAAGGTTTTCAAAAGAATTTTATAACTTAGAGTTTCAAAATCGGTTCCGGGTAGGGAACATTTTAACTGATAGATGTGGATTTATGATTATATACTAGTGAATGTAACCTGTGGTGAATGGTGTAATTTGTGTATGGATGTAAGTTAAATTCTTTACATGTACACTTTGTTGTGGTTGTATAATTGTAAAAGGCTCTATGTACTTGTGCGATACCGTGCAAATATAGGGGAGACTCTGTCCGTGTGTACAGTGGTCTCTCTATATTTGTGACAGGTCTGACATGTCCTTAGGGGTCTTGTTTATAAAAAAAAAAATTCCGCTGTTTTTATACTCTAAAATTACCCGGGGCGTGACAATATTTCTATCGTTATCTTTTCTGTACATCTACTATAAAATAGGTGTAAATTTTAGGGATAATTGCCTCTATATTCCTCATACGTTTGAAAATATCCGATTTATCTTTTTTTTTCTTTCTAAAATACCCCTCATATATTCCACCATTATTGTAAAATACCCAAACAGTTATCTCCTGTTAAATTAACTTGAGTTAAACGTGAGTTAAATATTTATCACAGTTAAAAAAAATTAAAATATCTAATTTGCCTTTTAATTTAAAGGCAAATAAGAAATATTGGTGACAGTAGATGAGTATATTGAAAAAGACCAAAAGTCAAAATCCATTTTGTGCCCTTGACTTTAAGGGTAAATAAGAAAGACAGTAATGACGGAAGGGTATATTTGAAATGGCAAAATAATAATTTTGCAGAGATAACAGAGTTAATTAACAGATTTTAACTCTAGGGGTATATTAGAAATAGGTTGGAACGTAGAAAGGATATTTTCAATATCTGCCTTCTAAGAGGGTAAATCGAAAAATCAAAAACTTTTTATGCACCCAATCATTTTAGGTTTATAATTTTTTAAAAATTTTTAGTATGCCAAAAAAAAAAGAGACAAAGGCAACGGTCATTACTAGCCTTTGGATACCGGGTATAAAATTTACACCCAATTTTTGGGATGTCCCGGTTAGAGTAGAGTACCCATTTTATACCCGATTTGTTATACTTTTGGTAAAAACTTATAAAATATACCTGAGCTGTAGACCATCCCACCCTTCAAAATTATAATTTTACTAACTAATTATATTAGATTTGAGTGGATCAAAAATATTTTGACTTCCAAATTTAAAACCAATTACTTATTTTAGTTGATTTATGATTACCAGATTTGTATGAAGTATACTAACAATAAAATAGAACATGTAAAAATTATTGTTGCTAATAAATTTAAAAGTTATATAATACAATTTGAACAGTAAAATTTAAATAGTCTATAGTTTAGTCAAATTTTATATGTTTTTATCTTTTTTATCTTTTTTTGCTAATCTAATCAACTTTTCTTAATACTTATTAATACTTACAATTCATAACGATCGGCCGTTCATAGCGTAAGCGGCAAAAGGCTTGACGGGTGGTACCGAAAATTTCAAGTTCGAATCTTAATTGATTTTTCAAGTTCTAATTGATTTATATTTGCAAAAAAAATTATTTTTTAAAAAAGTATAAGAGACGGATAGCATACCAGCATTCTGCATAAATTCAAAAAAAATTGGTAAATTATATACAAGTCGCTGCAAATATAGTAAATTACAGATATATCCTTATAAAGTTTAACTTTTATAAGTTATTCTGTAAAAGTTCTAATGTTTTCGAGATATGTCTCTGTAGTTAAAATCCGTTAAAACGGTTCGATTAAGCATAGGTTAAATATTTTATCCGGGTTAATTTTTGACATTTTTAGCCCTCTTATATTATCTTTTATAATAATTTTTAGAGAAACATATTTTGTGATGGCAAAATTAAAAATATAAACAGTTTTCTAACGGCTAACTGACGGTAACAAACCAGAGGCACATATATGAAAATATTAAGACTTTCGTAAGAATAACTTATAAAAATTGAGCTTTATAGAAATATTTTCACAATTTACTATATTTACTGTGACCTATTTATAAACTTATGAAATGGGAACCTAAGCGTTCACGGCGTGACACGTGTCGGCGGGTGAGAGGGCGGGAGGGCAAGCGCGGCGGACGGGCGTGGGGCGCGGCGGCCGTGGGGAGCGGGCTCGGGCGAAGCGGCGCGTGGGCTTGAGCGCGAGCGGGCGAGGACGCGGTGGCCGCGAGCGTGGGCGCGAGCTAGCGCGGGTGGGCGGCTGGCGCGGCGGGGGTGTGCGGCGGAAAAGAAAAAAAAGAAACTACATTGCAAAAAATCGGGGCTCACTTCCCTTTTTGCACGCGGTCCACGAGGTGAACCTCACTGCTCTCTCTCACTCTTTGAGAATATATATATATATATATATATATATATATATATATATATATATATATATATATATATTATGCTACTTGGAAGCACGGAGGGCTCCGTGCTTCCACGTCGTTTTCGATGTTGTGGCTTAGAATCGTCGATCGGCTCAGTTAAACTTGATCTAGAGTATTTGAAGTACCTAGAAAATAAATTTTGCGATTTTTCGATATTATTTGCCTAGCGAACGAAGGGGCTAAAAATCAGCACGGTGAAAATAAAAATCTTACAAAACGCGATAATATAGCATTAAAAATTTAGATCAAAAATATTGATCTTGTTTTATATAGTATAAAGAATTTTCTATCAAAATTTCATATAATTTGGATATTTCTACATTAAACTTTCAAACGGCTCACTATGACTATTAAAATTATTTGATTTTGTGCCTTCGATCACTAGGCAAATGATATCGAAAAATAATAAAATTTATTTTCTAGATACTTCAAATACTCTAGATCAAGTTTAACGGAGCCGATCGACGATTCGAAAGTTGCATCATCGAAACGACGTGGAAGCACGGAAGGCTCGTCTTAGATAGCATAGTAGCCTCACACTATATATATATATATATATATATATATATATATATATATATATATATATATATATATATATATATATATATATATGAGTTGAGCTAGATTACTCTCAAAATTACCACGATAGTGGTGCTTTTGAGTTTTTAGCCATTGGATGGAGAGATGTGCGGTTGAGATGATGATGGTAGGTGGTGGTAGGTGGAATAGTGTTTGATCCAAGGGTATTAGTAATCGGAGTAGATCCAAGGGTTAGAAAATTAGAAGCACAAATAGGTTGGTGCTTTTAAAAGTATTCTAGCTCTACTATATATATATATATATATATATATATATATATATAGTTGAGCTAGAATACTTTCAAAAGCACCATTGAGGTGGTGCTTTTGAGTTTTTAACCATTGGATGGGGAGATGTAAGGTTGAGATGATGGTGGTAGGTAGTGGTTGATGGGATAGGTGGTGGTAGGTGGAATAGTGTTAGATCCAAAGGCTATTAGTAGTCAAAAAGTAGATCCAATGGCTAGAAACTTAGAAGCACCAAAAGTTGGTGCTTCCAAAAGTATTGTAGCTCAACTCTATATATATATATATATATATATATATATATATATATATATATATATATATATATATATATATATATGAATTAAAACTCTTATCCTTTAATAGGATAGGAGCAACTTGTCTGTGATCTTTTAGCGCTTTGGATCAATGCTTTTCATCATTTCTAACCATTAGATTAAATACTATAACCTAGTGGGGACCACTCAACCCTAGGGGGACCATTCAACTCTAACCGACTAATATCATCCTAACCCTACAATTTCTCATCCAAGGGTTAAAAACTTGATATGACAAGTGCTCCTATCCTATTAATATGATAGTAGCCCTAGCCTATATATATATAGGGTCCGACTACTAGGGTTAAAGCTACTATACTATTATGAGTACGATCGCCATCGTACTCGTAAGTATGCTTAGAATCGACGATCTATACTATTAAACGTTATTCTGACATTTAAAATTTATTGAAATCAAATTTTATAATTTTTCAACATCATTTACCTTACGATCAAGAGGTCACAAATTTGACCACTTTTAACGACCGGTATGGATACTTGCTAGTTTAATAGTGTAAAAGAATTGAAATTTGTTGAATTTTTGATAAAAAATTCTATTCACTGCATAGATAAAGTTCAATAACTCCGATCTTGAATTGGAAGATCCGATCATCCTCTTTTAGGACGTCGTTCGATTTTGACCGTTCATTTTATGCCCACTTGATGGACTTTATAATGATTTCGAAAATTTACGAAATTTATTTTCTAAAAGTTTCAAATACTCTAGATCATATTTAACGGAGTGGATCGTCAATTCGGAAGCTCCATCATCGAAAATAACTTATGAGTAGTAGGGCTCCAATACTAATAATAGTATAGTAGTCATGGCCCCGACTACTATACTATTATGAGTACCATCGCCGTCGTACTCACAAGTTGTTTTCGATGATAGAGCTTCCGAATCGATGATCCACACCGTTAAACGTTATTCTGACATTTAAAACTTCTAAAAATCAAATTTTATAATTTTTTGACATCATTTACGATCAAGAGGTTACAAATTTGACAAATTTTAACGGCCGGTATGAGATACTTGCTAGTTTAACCGTGTAAAAGAATCGAAATTTGTTGAATTTTTGATACAAAATTCTATTCACTACATAGAAAAAGATCAATAACTCCGATCTTAAATTGAATGATCCGATCATCCTTTTTTAGGACGTCATTCGATTTTGACAATTTATTTTATGCCCGCTTGATGGACTTTATTATGATTTAAAAAATATACGAAATTTATTTTCTAGAAGTTTCAAATACTCGAGATCATATTTAACGGAGTGGATCGTCGATTCGGAAGCTCCATCATCTAAAACAACTTATGAGTACGAGTGCTCCAATACTCATAATAGTATAGTAGCCATGGCCTATATATATATATATATATATATATATATATAGAGAGAGAGAGAGAGAGAGAGAGAGAGAGAGAGAGAGAGAGAGAGAGAGAGAGTGCTTGTGAATTTTTTATCGTTAGATCTACGTCTTTGATCATTTTCACCCGTTAGATTATACTATTCAACCAACCATCCACTTAATCCAAGGGGACCCACATCATTCTAATCACACATCTATTAATCCAAGGGTTAAAAACTTACAAATACCAATGCCTTGGTACCTTTAAAAGCATAGAAGCCCAATTTTATATATATATATATATATATATATATATATATATATATATATATATATATATATATATATATATATATATATATATATATAAATGCTATGTTATCAATAGCACAAAGCACTTTGTGCTACCAAGTTTTCCACCGTTAAATCTACCCTTTTGGTCATTTTCACCCATTAGATCATACTATTCAACCAACTACTCATTCAACCCTAGGGGGCCCACATCATCCTAACCTCACATCTCTCAATTCAATGGCTAAAAACTTGGTAGCACCAATGATTTGGTGCTATTAATAGCATAGTAGTCTAGTTCTATATATATATATATATATAGTCGGATGAGCTATTATTAGTAGCAAAATTCCATTGTTGCTACCGGTATTTTAATCTTTGGATCGCTCTTATCATTATTTCGAACCATTGGATTAAATACTATAACCCATTGGGGACCACTCAACCCTAGGGGTACCACTCTACGCTAACTACCTAATATCATCCTGTCCCTACAAATTTTCATCAGGGTTAAAAACTTGGTAGTAAAAAAGGCGTTTTCCTACTAATAGTATTCCGCCTAATTCTATATATATATATATATATATATATATATATATATATCTTTACTATACTCATATGAGTATAGAGCCCTATACTCATAAGTTTTTAACCTTCGGATGAAAAAAATTTGCGGTTAGGATGAGAGTGGTTACGATTAGGTTGATAGTAGGCCCCTTAGGGTTGAGTGGGTGGATGGTTGAATGGTATAATCTAACGGATGAAAATGATTAAAGGGTAGATCTAACGGTAAAAAATTTATGAGTATGAGAAGATCTATACTCATATATATATATATATATATATATATATATATATATATATATATATATATATATATATATATATATATATATATATATATATATATATATATATATATATATATATATATATAGAACTCTTTGTGCTATTAATAGCACAGCAGTCCTTGTGCTCCTAAATTTTTAACCATCCATCAATTTTGATCGGTGGTTAAGATGAGAGAGAGAAGAGAAATTGATGAGAAATTAAGGTTCTCACTTTCTCATCTTGTTTAATATCTCATCATTTTCTCTTCTCTCTCTTAACCATCCATCAAAATTGATGGATAGTTAAAAACTTAGGAGCACAAGGGATGCTATATTATTAATAGCACGGTAGCCTACTCTCTCTGTCTCTCTATATATATATAGAAGAGAGAGAGAGTCCGACTATAGTGCTTGTAAAAGCACGGGTCCTTGGTGCTTGTAATTTTTTACCGTTAGATCTACACCTTCGATCATTTTCATCCGTTAGATATACTATTCAACCAACCACCCACTTAACCTAAGGGGACCCACATCATCCTAACCTCACATCTATAAATTCAAGGGCTAAAAACTTACAAGCACCAATGACACAGTACTTTTAAAAGTATAGGAGCTCAATTATATATATATTATAGTCCTGGGATACTATTGATAGCACCATGCATTTGGTGCTACCAAGTTTTCCCCTTTGATGATTTTCACCCATTAGATCACACTATTCAACCAACCACTCACTTAACCCATGGGGGCCCACATCATCTTAACCACACATCTCTCAATCCAATGGCCAAAAACTTGGTAGCACCAATGACTTGGTGCTATTAATAGCATAGTAGCCTAGTTCTATATATATATATATAGTAGAGCTAGAATACTTTTAGAAGCACCAACCCATTGGTGCTTCTAAGTTCTAGCCCTTGGATCCACACCCCAATTACTAATACCCCTTGGATTAAACACTATTCCACCTACCACCCCCGACCATCATCATCTCAACCTCACGACTCTCCATCCAATGGCTAAAAACTCAAAAGCATCACCATTACGGTGCTTTTGAGAGTATTCTAGTTCTACTCTCTCTCTCTCTCTCTCTATATATATATATAGTTGTGCTGGTATGCTTTTATAAGCACATAGGCTTCCGTTCTTCCAGTTTGTTTTCGATGTTTGGACTTTCGAAACGACGATCGGTTCCGTTAGAGTTGATCTAGAGTATTTGAAGTACCTAGAAAATAAATTTTGCGATTCTTCGATATCATTTGCCTAGTGATCGAAGAGGCTCAAAATCACTAATTTTAACGCGTGGTGGTAGGTTGCAAGTTAACGGTGTAGAAATATCCAAATCACATAAAATTTTGATAGAAAATTCTTTATACCATATAAAACAAGATCAATAACTTTGATCTAAAATTTTAATGTCATATCATCATATTTTGTAAGATTTTTATTTTGGTAGTTGATTTTGAGCCACTTCGATCACTAGACAAATGATATCGAAAAATCGCGAAATTTATTTTCTAGATACTTTAAATACTCTAGATCAAGTCTAACGGGCCGATCGTCGATTAGAAATCCGAACATCGAAAACAAAGTGGAAGCACGGAGGCATCGTCTTCCATAAGCACCAATATATATATATATATATATATATATATATATATATATATATATATATATATATATATAGAACTAGGCTACTATTAATAGCACCAAGTAATTGGTGCCACCAAGTTTGACCGTTGGATTAAGAGATGTGCGGTTAGGATGATGTGGGCCCCTAGGGTTAAGTGGGTTGTTGGTTGAATAGTATGATCTAACGGGTGAAAATCATCAAAGGGGTGGATCTAACGGTGGAAAACTTGGTAGCAGAGTGCTTCGTGCTATTGATAGCATAGCGGACTCTATATATATATATATATATATATATATATATATATATATATATATATATATATATATATATATATATATATATATATATATTGAGGCTACTATGTTGGAAGCACGGATCCAGTCGTTTTCGATGTTGTGACTTTCGAATCGTTGATCGGCTCCGTTAAACTTGATCTAGAGTATTTGTAGTACCTACAAAATAAATTTTATGATTTTTCTATATCATTTGCCTACTGATCGAAGGGGCTCAAAATCAAATAATTTTAATGGCCATGGTGAGCCGTTCGCAAGTTTAACGGTGTAGAAATATTCAAATCACGTGAAATTTTGATAGAAAGTTCTTTATACTATATAAAATAAGATCAATATTTTTGATCTAAAAGTTTAATGTCATATTGTCACGTTTTGTAAGATTTTTATTTTCAGCCGTTGATTTTGTGCCCCTTCGTCCACTAGGCAAATGATATCGAAAAGTTACAAAATTTATTTTCTAGATATTTCAAATACTCTAGATCAAGTTTAACCGAGCCGATCGACGATTCGAAAGTCGCAACATCGAAAACCACCTGGTAGCACGGAAGGCTCCGTCTTGCTCGCAAGAGACTGCTCACGGCGCAATCGAGACAGAAAAGTTATGCAGATAAGCGCCGTCGAGATATAGATTTCATGGTGGGCGACCGCGTGTTCCTGAATGTGTCCCCAATGCATGGTGTGAAGCGATTTGGTGTTCGGGGAAAGCTAAGTCCCCGATATATCGGGCCTTATGAGATATTAGAGCGAGTCGACACGGTGGCTTATCGGCTTGCCTTGCCGCCGAAGCTCGCCGACGTACATAATGACTTCCACGTCTCCACCCTTCGCAAGTATATTCATGACCCGGAGCACTCGATACTTTATGAGCCGCCGAAACTCCAAGAAGACTTGAGCTACGAGGAGTTTCCAGTGATGATTATTGCTCGAGAAGTGCGAAAGTTGCGAAATCGAAAAATTCCCTATGTGAAGGTGCGGTGGAGCAATCACGATGATCGCGAGGCCACCTGGGAACTCGAGGAGCTATCCTCACTTGTTTGAGGAGTAAGATGAGAATTTAAGTTAAAGTTGGGAAATTTATAAGTCTCGAGGACTAAACTCCTTTTAAGGAGGGGGGATGTAAGGATGTGAATTCTCAAAATTCGAGAGTTGCAGTTCGTCCAAAATTGACTAATTGTCGAGTGGGTACACTTCGAAAAAGCCGAAGATGTCAAAAATCTAAAAAGTGCATTGCAATTGGAGTCCACGAGAGGAAAGTGCGGAAACCTGCACTTTTGCAGATTTGGCCCTCGGGGACCGGTCTTTGGTAAGAGAGACCGGTTCCCGTAAGCTGGGTGCGCAGGGAAAATCCCTTGTGCACCAATATTGCTCTCAGAGACCGGTCCCTAGCTGGGGAGACCGGTCCCCGTAAGCAGTAGGTCCCTATGGGGATCGGTCTTCAAATTGAAGACCGGTTCCTGTACGCGTCCATTTGAGAGTAAGCTCTCGGGGACCGGTCTTGGCTGGAGGGGCCAGTCTCCGAGGGTCCGGTCTCGATGGTGGAGACCAGTTCCCATGCGCGAAAATGGGCTGACAGAGAACTCAGCCGCGGGGGGTGCTCTCGGGGACCGGTCTCCAAATGGAGAGATCGGTCCCTCTGGGCGAAAATTGTCTAGACAGCCTGGGTTGAAAGAATGAAAAGTGGAAGGGCTTAGCTGCAATTGTGCATTAGTTAGAGAGTATAGAGAGCAAAAAGCTCTCTCTCCCTCTCTTATTGCCCTCACTCCATCTCATTTCTCTCCCTCTCTCTCTCTAGAAGGAAAAGAAAGAAAGGAGAAGAAGAAGAAGGAGAAGAAGAAGAGCAAGGAGAAGACCATCTCCACCATCTTCCTCTCTTCCTTTTCATCTCTTTGGAGCTAACCTAGAGGTAAGCTCTTGAACCCTAGTTAATAAAACTTAGGATTTTTGGGTTTTGATGCTTAGAAATGGGTCAAATGGACCCTTAGTAAGCTTCTAAAGAGATCAATCCCATGTTCTAGGATTTTGATCAAGTGGGTTTGCTAGTGTGCAAACCTAGGGCTCCAATTTGGGGTTTTAGTAAATATTGAGGTTTGATCTCAATTGATAGTGTCTAAACCTAATTGTTAGGTGTCTAAACGCGTCAGCAAAGACGGAATTATGTTTCGTCGAGCGGGCTAAAAGATAGGAGCAAAACGAGATTGTTCGGGTGTCGTTACCACTAGGGAGGCCGAGGCTTCGAGCAAGCAAGGGCCGGGGAGTGTTCTTAGGACCTCAACATCTCAGAAAAACATTAAAGGGTGGGGGGTGCCTTACCAAATTCTTCGAACTCTTTTTTATGTCTTAGAAAATATATGATTTTCATCTCTCGCATACGCATTGTAGAATTGCATGTTTAGACTATTCCTTATGCTTTCTAGTGATAACCTAGTGTACATGGAATGTTAGGTGAATAGATAGGGGAGGATTGGGTCTGTACATTGAATCTTATAATGCTAAAGGTAGAGATGAACTTGATAATCGATAGATGAATAGATCGAGTGGCATTAATGTAGTGTACATGACACTAAAAGTTGATGAACTTAGGGGCAAGCAGACTTCCTAGAAAATGCCTTGTGAACAATGAATTTAGTAAAGCTACTTCCTAATGTATATGTTGGTCGGAATAGATGAGTTAGAGAAATGTTAGCCGTAGTTCGTAGGGTATCCTCACGTGAAGAGGATAGATCAAGCTCACGGTGTATTTGGGGTGGTATAGCCATCCATGTCGTCGGGTATTCGAGTGTCGGACGATCGGGACCACATGGAGGTCCATAGACGATCCCGGGTTTGAGTGCACATGGAGACTCCTATCCGAAAAGGGATTTACATGTGAGTCGTAGGCGACCCAAGTGTTCGCCACGGATTGGGTAAATGTAAAGTAACATGTCATTGAACAATTACTTGTTGAATATAGATTGAACTTGTTAGCATGTTAGTGAACCTATTACTATATGATGCATGCATTCATTATATATGATTATGGGCATAGTAGCATAGATTTCCTATTATGCATTTACGGCTTTCAGCATTTACAGCTTTCAGATATATATCTATCTATATAGTAGTTGTGTTACTTTGCCCACTTGAACCTAGTGGGGAGATCGGCGGAGTCGGCGGCCGAGCCCACTGGGAACTATGGAAGATAGTTCTCACCCCACTTTATTACAGGGTCGAGTGCGTGTACGCCGGGTGAGAACCGCGGCAAAGGCATCACGCCCGAGAAGTGAGCATTAGTATAGTAGCTTTCCTATTTTGCATTAGAGTACCATTTTGTATCTAGATGTTTACTCTTGGGAGAGCTATACATGTATTCATTTTGGAGAAGAAATGATGTAATTTGTAAACTTGAAGCAAATGTGATGTAATAGGAAATAATTCTCTCTTTATTTCACTTGTATGTACTCGTGGATTACTTGCTCTCAGTTGCTGGCACTGTTTGTGCCCCGTTGGATGTGTATATTTAGAATTTAATTTTCTAGGTAAATTCTTGTACACATTCTCTTTGTTGAGTCTTGGGTGGGCGGGGGCGAGTCTTTGCCGTTCGGCAGCTTGTTCGACGCGCCCGAGCCGGACCAAATTGGTAGCGGTCCTTGGGCGTGACATGTAGTGACTTGGAGTGCTGGCAGTTGGGGTTTGTCGATAGCTCTGGTGAGTGTCGGGACAAGACCGAGTCGCGTTGGCGCGAAATGGTCGCCAAACGGACTCAGTGGGGACGCGAGAACAGTTGATCTCATGAAAATCTGCAAAATAGCAAACTTTTCAGTCATGTGTACCGGTACAAATATTGGAATGTACCGGTACAAGCTTGATGACTATACCGGTACAACCATCAGGGATGTCTGGGTATAGTCTTGTATTGCTCTCGGGTTGCCAATTTGTACCGTACACGAACCCGTATGCGATACACTTTGGTAGGTGAGAGGGCAATTGAGTAATTGGACACATCGTTTGAATCACCAGCCCTTTCCCTCTATATTTAGGATTGAGAGAATAGAGAGGAGAGCATTTTCACCCCTCTCTCTCTTTTCTCCTTGTGCTGGACGTGAGTAGTGGAGGAGATTGGTGGAGTTCGAGCTCGTCGATGTCGCGCCGCGAGACCGTTTGAGCATACATCCGTCGTCGTGGTGCTGCGAGGAGGCCGGGCGAGCATGGAATTTCGCCATCTTCGATGTTGCGCCGATCCTAGAGTGATTTTCGAGGTGAGTGATCCATCGGAATCCCTTCAATTGCTTCAAGCTACACAAATTTCGAATAGAGTGTTGTTCCTGCAGATTTCCAACGTCGACTGTCGGTATTTCTGCTCGTTCGCAGTGTAGGAGCGTCGGATTGCTACGAGACTTGGTTCGTTGGATTCGGGACTTCGAGAGAAATCCATGAAGCCCAAGATGGCTGGATTTGGTGAAGATTAGCTTGGTCAAAATTCTTTTCTTCTCTGCTGCTGTTGTACTGAGTAGAATTTCGAGATTTTGAGTTTCTTTTGATGTTATTCTTTGAAGGGTCTGGTTTGGGAACTGAGCTTGATACTCCGGCATTATTCTCTGGATTAGGGACTTGCTCACCTTAATTGGAGACCTTTAGGTGAATTTTGACCTTTCAATTGATATATTTAAGCTTAAGTGCTGAAAATATTGCTAATTGATGGATTTTCATATTTAGAGCTCGAAGATAGATTGATTATTGGTCTTGAAGAAGTTCGGTTGATCCAGCGGGGATCGGTATTGGTTCGAGACCTCTTCGCTGCCAGGGAGTTAGCTTTAGAGGTAGGTTAATCATCGGCTTTTCATCTGTGTGCATAATGGTCGACATGTATGAATTTTAGCTTTTACATAGTATATAGTAGCTCGAATTCATGGATTGTCTGTTAGTGAAATATGAATTTAGAGCATGTTTAGTAAGTAAATAACTTTGTACATGTTGGACTTGGAAACTGACTTGGGAGAAAATTGCGAATTTAACCGTCACATGCATTACTACCTGATTTAGCTCTAGGAGCCGTATTTGATTGTATCATCGCAGTGTTAATCCAATGGATACCCAGGGTAGTTTAGATGGTATTTACTCTCGTGCTTGGATGTCAAGTTTACTTTACAGCAGAGTCTAGGCTGTTCCGAGTGGTCAGGTACCGTCGGGGTTGACGGCGGACCCAGATTTCAGCTGTGGTCTCAGATTGTGCCGAGGGCACGTAGATTTGGTGGTTAGACCTGCTTAGACCCTAGCTATTTGCAATTGGCTTGTTAGAGCCTGATTGAGCTTGAGAGATACGCTGCATACTCGATTGGGTAGCGCCCACGAGTGCCACTCCGGAGTCAAGCGGCGTGCTTTCGCGTTGGTGTCGTGCGTGCGGGTTGGACTTGCTCTCCTTGAGTGTTAGTGTGGAGGTAGGCTGTACGATTGCAACCGAGGCACGGGACGGGTGCGTTCACGGTCCCGGGGAGGGATATGATTACGGTCCTCTTTAAGATTGGGTGTTATGACATTAGTCTATAGGTGATGGTATTAGAGCATGATAGTTTAGTGGCATATAGTGTAGATTATTTTCACTTTCCTTATTATTCCCGCTTACCCGTAGACTTAGTGGGTGGACCGATGATGTTGAGGCGGCACCCACTAAAGACTACTTGTTTTTACAGTAGTTCTCACGACCTTTTGTTCCACTGTTGTTGTATGGCCTTCCGTTTCGGCTGCTGCTCCTTCTGAGGCTGATCGAGACAAGGGCGTCACGAGTTAGAGCCCTACCATACGAGTGCTGAGTTAGAGCATCACCGCCGCAGGTAGTAGTACTTTTATTTTAGAGTTTATGTACATACAGGGGTTTAACTCTCTAGTGCGAGTGTTTTTGTACTAGAATGTTATATATGTATATAGAACTCTTTGTTGTATCTACCTGTTTACATATAGTGCCAGCACTATATTCGGTTGTATCTTGTTTGTTTCTGACTACGCTTTGTATACAGGAAAAATTCCTTTGTATACGACGGATTTGTCGGCGTGCCCGTGAAATCCATATCGTGATAGTAGCCTCACTATATATATATATATATATATATATATATATATATATATATATATATATATATATATATATATATATATATATATATATATATATATATATATATATATATATATATAGTTGTCTTTGGTGTGCTTATGGAAGCACGGGGGCCTCCGTGCTTCCAAGTTGTTTTCGATGTTCCGACTTTCAAATCAATGATCGGCTCCGTTAGAATTGATCTAGAGGATTTGAAGTACCTAGAAAATAAATTTTGTGATTTTTCGATATCATTTGCCTAGTGATCGAAGGGGCTCAAAATTATTTATTTTAACGAGTGGTGAGCCGATTTGCAATTTTAACGGTGTAGAAATATTCAAATCACGTGAAATTTTGATAGAAAATTCTTTATACCATATAAAACAAGATCAATAACTTTGATCAAAAATTTTAATGTCATATCATCATATTTTGTAAGATTTTTATTTTTATCATTGATTTTGAGCCACTTCGATCACTAGGCAAATGATATCGAAAAATCGCAAAATTTATTTTCTAGATACTTCAAATACTCTAGATCAAATCTAACGAGCGATCGTCGATTCGAATGTCCGAACATCGAAAATAAAGTGGAAGCACGGAGCCCTCCATGCTTCCATAAGCATCCTAGCCGCACTCTATATATATATATATATATATATATATATATATATATATATATATATATATATATATATATATATATATATATATATATATATATATATATATATATTGTCACGCCCGAGGTCCCGTTAGAGAGTAAAATACGAGCGGAATTTTTTAAAAAAAGCCGGACCCCCAAGTTATGCCAGATCCGCCACAAATACAGAGAGACCACTATTCACACGGACAGAGTCTCTCCTATATTTGCACGGCGTCGAACAAGTACAAGGAGTACAAACAGCCATACAACCACAAATAAGTGTATAAACAATCAATCTGATCCACATACACATATTCACACCATTCACCACAGGTTCATCCACAATATTCATTTTATAAAATCATAGTCTATCATTTGAAATGTTTTCTACTCGGAAACTGGTTTTGAAATACTAAGTTATAAAACCCACGAGAAACCTTTTAAAAACTGTTTTCCACGCGAAAATCTTTTCCTTTTAAAACGCTACCACGAGGGGTAGAAAACCATTTAGTTTCACAAAAACTCAAAGTGCTTTATTACATTCTAAAACCAAGTGTAAACTTCAATATCCAAAGTAAAAACAGAACTGAACCAAATGAATGTCTAAGTCATGCAACGGTAAAGGTGTAAAGAATAACCTACAAAGGACGGAGATATATCGCACGCTAGACACGCTCCTCACCTGCTGTCCCACTCGGACCAGCAGCCTCACCTGAAAAAGAAGGCGGGGGATGAGAACATGTAAACATGTCTCCCCTCCCAGTGGGTACCCCAAACTGACGTGGGCGAGGGGTACTCACTAGTCACGGAGATAAACAAAGTAAAGCTGATAGTAGTACAGTAGCGATTATAACAAGTAAAGAACTGTAGATATATATAAACCAAAAGCTACTGTAAATATGCATCAATAGAACAGAAAACTCAAGAGTACCCAATCTGAACCAATACTCTCTTGGTCTGCGTCGCAGACCTCAAGCCAATGCCCCACTACTCTACCATGCATATACCCACTCTAGGGCTCACGGGTTGACATCCTGCAACCACTTTTCTGGAAAAGAACACCCACATACGGTGGATCAGACTGCCGGTGTTCGTGAAATGCGACGAGTATCGGGCGATCAATGTAGTATGCTCAAAGATCATCCATCGGCAACCAACCAACAATCCTGCCCCCCAGGGCCCACCGACCATGTAGGTCGTCATGTAACCAGAAGAACCAACCAGGTACTAAGTATATGATATGACTGACCAGATAGGTCCCAAGTATAGAATGTGACTGACCAAATAGGTCCCAAGTATAGATTGTAACTGACCAACCAGATCCCAAGTAAAGTGAGGAATGTACTGATAGAAGCTACTCTACTCCTACATGTAGTAATAATCAAGGAAACTACTGAGCAGAGTAAGTAGAAGTAATCTGATGCAAGAGTATATAGTAAGCAATGTAAAAGCAAAGGGTGAAGGAATCGTCACCAAGCTTGCACCACTGAACCGACGGCAACCTGTGATACCACCTGTATATGTACGTGGAAGCCGATCTGCTGACTGCAAGGCACCTGAACCTACGAAAGGTCCACCAGGTTAGCATCTAACCCACTAACTCAACCACTAACTCACAAAGCCCACTAATGAATCCACGGGAATCGATTTCCCAAAACCTTTTTGCATTAGGTTATTTTTTCTAATCCAAATCTATCTAGAAGTCTTCTAAACCTATAAATAAGATGTAGGGGTGTTTCAAAAAGATGATTAAGCCTAGATTATTTATGAAAAACCCTAGAAGCTTGTAGGTAGCCGTTTTCCTCATCTTCTACATCAAGCTTCTCCCAAATTGATTCTCGGTGCCCTAATTCTTAATGTTTTTCTAGAATCAATTTGAGAATTGCTTAGAGATTATTCCCATAGATCTTTAATGAGAATCTAAGCAATAAATCATCATCGATCGTATTGTTTTTGCTCGGACGGAGTGCGCTCGTGGATTCGAGTGGGCGTCGTGGATTCGGCGTGATCAAGGCTTCGTGGATTCGAAGTGGAGCGTTTCGTGGATTCGGGACGTGGCGTTCGTGGACTCGGACGTGAGGGCGTGGACAACCGAAGGAGGATTGCGCGGAGATCCATAGGAGAGTTAGAGAGGTCGAGTCCGTGGAGTTCGGTATCACCTTGTAATCTTTTCTCTTATTGATTGTTTATTCGCGTGTTGGTCCCGTGGGTTTTTTACTCCGAGTTTGGAGTTTTCCCACGTAAATCTCGGTGTGCTTTTTATTTTCCGCATTTACTTTTATCGCATCGAGAATTTGTGGTTTTTGGCCGATACACCTATTCACCCCCCTCTAGGTGTTGTTTGATACAATCTAGATAGATCCTTGGGGCTTCCCCGTAACTCACAGATATGACTGACCAGATAGGTCCCAAGTATAGAATGTGACTGACCAAATAGGTCCCAAGTATAGATTGTAACTGACCAACCAGATCCCAAGTAAAGTGAGGAATGTACTGATAGAAGCTACTCTACTCCTACATGTAGTAATAATCAAGGAAACTACTGAGCAGAGTAAGTAGAAGTAATCGGATGCAAGAGTATATAGTAAGCAATGTAAAAGCAAAGGGTGAAGGAATCGTCACCAAGCTTGCACCACTGAACCGACAGCAACCCGTGATACCACCAGTATATGTACGTGGAAGCCGTCTGGCCGAGCAAGGCACACGAACCTACGAAAGGTCCACCGGGTTAGCATCTAACCCACTAACTCAACCACTAACTCACAAAGCCCCACTAATGAATCCACGGGAATCGATTTCCCAAAACCTTTTGCCGAAACGTCCGGGAGTCACGAAAACTGCACCGGAAGTTCACCGGGACTCCAAAACTGTCCTGGAACATGCCAACTCGAGACACGAGTCAACCGCTACCACAAAACACGTATTTACGTGTGACTTGGCAGCCGAGGTATCACTTTACTCCGGAACGATTATCGTCGGATAACTGTTCCGATCCGGGTTCACGGAAGTGCCAATTTCGACACCGGAACCCACCGTCGCTCACCCGTCGTTTCCGAACCCTCGAAATGGCGCGGGTGACCAGCCAACAAGGCTCATGGACATCGCAATTACCTTCTAAGTCTTGTCGGAAGAATTTTGAACCGTAAACACATTTCGTCGGCGAATTTTGTCGCGAAACGCTTCGAAAATCACTTCTGATTTTATGTAAAGATTTGGGGCCTTGGACGATCAGTCCAGAGGTTACCCACAGTATTTCTACGCTGTCTACAGCGACCACCAAAATACAAATTTGCCTAAAAGCCCCTGTCGATGCATAAAATCGCATTATTTCATGCGATTTAAGGCTTTTTATGGACCGTGCATGCAAACCAGTGCTCAATAAATCCTGGAATCGCACTCACTAGTAGGTTTCGACGTGCCGAAGACCGTGCTCACCTTTCAGAGCACTGTCGGACTTCGTAGCACGCGTACGAGCGACGTAAAATCAATAAAATATCTCGCACGACGTAAAAGTACGATCGTCCCGCAAATTGAGGCATCGAAACTCGGAACGGAGGCGAGCATCGAATTCGGCCACGAAATTTCGATGATTGAGCTCACCTCCTGAGCTTCAAAGACCTATCGGAACCTCGAAAACCGTGCCCAAAACCCTAGACTAGGTGCTGTTTACAAAATTACTGCTCACCTGACCCGGGGGAGCTAGGGTTCGTCGCCGGCGGTCAGGCGGCGGTCGGTCCGGCCGGTGGTGGGTGCGGTAGGTCGGGGAGGTCTTGGGCACCCGCTGTCCGGCGGCGGAGGGTGGCCAGAGGCGCGGCGGAGGAGATCAATTCCCTCGTTGTTCTCGAGTTTAGGGGCTTCCTGGCGGCGCGGCGGCGGCGGAGGTGGTCGGGACGGTGATGGATCGGCGCCGGAGGTTGAGAGGACCACCGTGCTCCCTACGGTGGGCGGCGGCGACATCCGAGAAACCGAGGAGCACCAACCTCGGTGCACCGCAGGCGGCGCGCGGATGTCCGGCGGCGACCGGCGGTGTACGGGGGTGCCGGGGTCGCACGCCGTAGGTGGCTGAGGTCGGGGAAGGGCTATGCGATCCTCCAAACCCGACGGCGGCGCGCGGGTTCTCTCTCTCCGAGCTCGGCCTGGGTGGAGACGGTCCGGCGCCGGAGTTCTTCCGCTCCGGCGGTGTGCTCCGACGGCGGGACGGCCGGAGATGCGAGCCGGAGATGGATCTTGGCCGAGGAACCTTTCTCCAAAGGTGGCTTGCCTCCCAGGGTCCCCGGCCCAAGATGTTGGTGGTGCGGCTCGGGGGGAGGAAGAAGAAGATCGAGGATGGGTTTTCGCGTGTGGTGGGCTGCCGTGAGTGGAAGCGATAGTGGGCGCGTACAAGATGGCGGTGCTAGGGTATGTTTGGGCGGTGGGGAAGATGAAAAGGATAGGGTTTGGGTTTGGGTTCATGAAAACCCTAAAATCCATATTATACCTATTGGCCATTTTGCGATTAAGCCCTCCACGACTTATTATTTCCATTCCAACCCCCGTCACTAATTGAATCTTGCATATGAGACCTCTATATATATATATATATATATATCGCATATATATATATATAGGTATATATATATATATATATATATATATATATATATATACATTGTCTATATATTCGCGATTCGAAGATCCTACTCACGTCGGATTTTCGATCGAATGACGCCCGGTAGCGTTAAACGTGAGAACTAGATTAAATATGATCTAGAGTATTTGAAACTTCTAGAAATCTAGCATTTTGTTTCGTTCGATTTGGTCTCGATCTGCGACAAAACACCCTCTTTATATCCTCTAAAACTACATTTATTTAATTATATATGTATAATCATTCAAAACTCTTTTCTCGACAATGTATCGAATCCAATTAAAATCGATTGCCATTGGATTCGGAATAGTCAGCCGCTCAAAACGAGCTATTGAAGTCCTATATTCGAAGTTCGGAATGCAGGACCACTTCTCTACTCGCGACTCGCCGAAAATCCGTAGTTACTATTCACTTTAAGTCAAACTTCCGGGTCGCGTAACTTTTACGTTTTAGCTCAATTTCACTTATAATTTGACGAGTGCTTTTGTAATTAAATTACACACAATCACATCATCAACAAAATGATTTATTTATTATGACAAAAAAGGCGATTATTACATATATATATATATATATATATATATATATATATATATATATATATATATATATATATATATATATATATATATATATATATATATGCCATGGCAACTATACTATTATGAGTATTGGAGACCTACTACTCATAAGTTGTTTTCGATGATGGAACTTAGAATCGATGATCCACTCTGTTAAATATGATCTAGAGTATTTGAAACTTCTAGAAAATAAATTTTGTAAATTTTCAAAATCATAATAAAGTCCATCAAGCGAGCATAAAACGAATCAAAATCGAACGACGTCCTAAAAAGTATGATCGGATCCTTCAATTCAAGATCGGAGTTATTGATCTTTATCTATGTACTTAATAGAATTTTCTATCAAAAATTCAACAAATTTCGATTCTTTTACACCGTTAAACTAGCAAGTATCCCGTACGTTAAAAATTGTCAAATTTGTGACCTCGATTGTAAGGTAAATGATGTCGAAAAATTATAAAATTTTATTTCTAGAAGTTTTAAATCTGTAAATAATGTTTAATGGTATGGATCGTCGATTCGGAAGCTCTATCATCGAAAACAACTTATAAGTACGAGGGCGATCGTACTCATAATTGTATAGTAGCCCCCTATATATATATATATATATATATATATATATATATATATATATATATATATATATAAAGAGAGAGAGAGAGAGAGAGAGAGAGTTGGACTGGACTACTATTAGTAGCAAAATTTCATTGTTGCTATCAGTTTTTTAGCCTTTGGATCAACTTTTTTTATCATTTCTAACCATTCGATTAAATACTATAACACATGGAGACCACTCAACCTAGGGAGACCACTCAACTCTAACCGACTAATATCATCCTAACCCACAATTTTTCATCCAAGTGTTAAAAACTTGATAGCAAAAAGAATGTTTTACTATTAATAGTATTTCTAATTCTATATATATATATATCTATATAGTCCGACTGGTATGCTATTAATAGCACGACGAACTTGGTGCTAGTAAGTTTTCTACCCTTGGATTAAGCCCTTTAATTAATTTTACCCGTTAGATTATACTATTCAACCAACCACCCACTCAACCCTAGGGGGCCCACATCATCCTAGCCGCACATCTTTTAATCCAAGGTCATTGGTGCTATTAATAGTATTCCTAGTTCTATATATATATATATATATATATATATATATATATATAGTCACTACTATACTTTTATGAGTATAGAGACTCTTGTACTAATAACTTTTTGGCCATTTGATCCACCCTTTAATCATTTTTAGTTAGATTATACTATTCAACAAACCACCGACTCAACCCTAGGGGGCCCACTATCAATCTAACCGTAATCACTCTCATCCTAGCCTCATATTTTTTCATCTCAACGGCCAAAACGTTATGAGTACGAGGGCTCCAATACTCATAATAGTATAGTAGCGTGGCCTATATATATATATATATATATATATATATATATATATATATATATATATATAACTAGGCTACTATCTTTGTTAATAGCACCAAGTCATTGGTGCTACCAAGTTTTTGGCCATTGGATTGAGAGATATGTGCTTAGGATGATGTGGGTCTCCTAGGATTAAGTGGGTGGTTGGTTGAATAGTATGATTTAACGGGTGAAAATCATCAAAGGGGTGGATCTAACGGAAAACTTGGTAGCACTAAATACATGGTGCTATCGATAGTATCACAGTAGGACTATATATATATATATATATATATATATATATATATATATATATATATATATATATATATATATATATATATATATATATATATATATATATATATATATATATACTATACTGATGAGTATACATCCTTTACACTTATAAATTTTTAACCGTTGAATAGTATACTCTAACGGTGAGAATGATCAATGGAATAAATCTAATGGCCGAGAACTTATAAGTATAAGGGAGCCAATACTTATAAAAGTATAGTTATATGACAGAACTTTAACCAAATTGGCTAAAGTGCGCGAACGAAATAATTGGACAAGTTCCAATCACCTTTCCAAACATCTTGGAAGGGTTATAAGAGGATCTAAAAGAGTTAAAAGGGTTTTGGCGTTGTTCGGCGCGAAGTAGAGTCGAAACGACGCGAAAAACACAAGTCTGGAGCTTCTGTACCGGTACAAGCACGGTTGCTGTACCGGTATAGCAGCTCTGACCGAGAGGAGGAGCTCTCGGGTTTGGAGGATTTTTGGTGCTTATACCGGTACAAGCCGAGCTGTACCGGTACAAGAGCTACGAAACCGAGAGGCAGCTCTCGGGTTTGCCTCTGGAGCAGTTTATGCCGCACCACCCCGTACGGCATGTACGGGTCGACGAGCTCGTGAACTGCGCGAAATAAAAAAAGTTGAGGGGCTTTTTGGCTATTGTTACAACACAATAAGCTTCCCCAACAATCCCTTTTCACAGCACACTCACCCCTCTGTCATTTATCTTTTTTGCTTCCTTATCTCTCTAGAACTTCATCCCTAGAGCTTGGAGATCTTGGAGGAGAGGAAGAAGAAGGTGGGTTTGGAGCTCTTGGTGGGCTTGGAGCTCTCCAACAAGAAAGGATCTTGGTAGAGCTTGGTACAAGAGGTGAGTTTCTACAAGTTTAACTCTAGGGTTTAGTTTCCTCCTATGTTTTGGAGTTTTCTAGCTTGTTGCTAGTGTTAGAGGTTTGAGAGAGCATAGAACTCCATGAAACCTCCATTTGAGCTCATGTGCTCTAATGGTGATTTCTTAGGGTTTGTAGTAATCCACTAATGGACGGTTCTAATGGGTCAAGGATGGTTTTAGAGAGCTTCTCATGGGTTCACAAGTTTTCTTTTGCTTGTGGATGAGATCAATCCCATGGGAATGTCAATTTGACATTGTTAGGGTTTAGAAATTGGGCCTTTTGCCCTACGAGGTTTTCTAAGCAAATTGACTTTGTAGAAACCTAATTGGGAGTATCCCCGACGCGTGGGACAACTCCGTTTAATTAAACAAAAAGCCTATCTATGGGTTACTATGTAAATCGGCTTTGATTTGGTCGATTTTTAACGTAACAGGTTTTCGAGTAGGCATCGGTTGGTCGCGAAACTTGTTGGGCGACTCCACAAAAATATTTTAAGGTAGGTGGTGCATTCCAAAGACATCGAACTTCTCTTTATGTCTAAGTGTCATATTTGAGCATACTATATACATTGAGCATAATGCATAGTAGGGTTAATTGTGAATTTCTTGCTTTTGTGAGTTCAAATGCATGAGAATGATTGTATGGTATTGTAATGATAAAGAATAAAGAACCCTATGTATGCATGACAAAGAACCTAGTGAACCTAGTGAACTATTATGACATTGGACATGTGCTTAGAGAACAAGCGTGGCAATGATGAGTCTAGAATACTTAGACAACTGTGTGGCATCAAGAACAAGAACATGAACAAGTAGATTACTTGACATTAGTACAATTGAGAGATTGACATTATGACAATAACTTTAGAGTTACGAGTCATATAAACCTAAGTCTCCTTGAAATCAATGATGGATTGTGAATTGGAATCCTTAAAGTTAAGGATTGATCGTACTCACACTACAACAAAATTGGTTTTTAGTGGCGACAAATGTCGCCACCATAGCCCAGATGTCGCCGCCAAAAGTGGTTTTGGCGGCGACAATCTGTCGCCGCAAGCCGCCGCCTAAAGCCCCGTCGGTAAATCTATGTGGTGGCGACAATATGTCGCCGCTAAAAGTGTACAATTAGCGGCGACATATGTCGCCGCGAAAAGCCAGATAATTAGCGGCGACGTATGGTTGCCACGGAAAGTTAGATAATTAGCGGCGACAAACTGTCGCCGCGAAAAGTTAACTTCGTGACAAGTTTTATGGTGGCGACTATTGTCGCCACCATTTTTCTGATATAAAATTAATTTTTTGAAAAAAATAATTGGTAGTAATATATATTATTGATTAGTATATATTGCTTAAAAATAATCTATAGTTATAAAAAATTCCATTCTTAAATTTTAATCTTTAGTTTCAATTTAATCCTCTCAAAACCAAATTAAACCCAAGCACTATGGCTCAAACACCTTATAACCAATTTGTATTAAATCTAATTGAATATCTATAAAGTATTTAAACATAAAATTAATCCACACAAATAAGTAAGACTGAATCAAATTTAAATATTAAGAAAAGCATAAACAATCTTTACAACATATATAGTAAGACTGAATCAAACTGTAAATGTTAAGAAGAACATAAATAATCAACAAAGACAAATAAGTAATTTAAATTGTCAAACAAGAACCATATTAGAGTATCATTGCATTGTCACCTAATACAATCACCCAACACAACCAAAAAACAAATGAGATAGTAGTAGCACTTCAACTAGATGGATTACATCACAAACAGTTGTATGTAAATGGCTCATAAATTCTCGGTTCTGAAAACATGAGGGCCCCTCCACGGCAGACACACATGCAAGAAGGGCTCTGTACTCGGTAGCATGGCATAGAAACTTACTTTTCCTCTGCTTTTTAGAGTAGATCAGTGGATTGTCGATGTAACCCGTGCGACTTCCTTTTCCGAATAATAGAACAAATTTCATGTTCACACTGCAACCAAAAGAAGAAAAGAAAAACTGTACATTATGTTTGGAATACTCACCTCAAAAATGTAGCTTCTTCGACTTGCTTCAGGATCGATACGAAAGATATTTTTACTTGCAAAAATAATGCCTCAAAAATGTCAAAATGAAACTATAACCTTTCTACTGTTATCTCTTTCTTATCAAAAGCCATTCAATAACCAAATTATCGTCGTCCTCTGTTAAGGATTTGTATGATCTTTTGCATTATTTTTTGCTTTTGTTTAAGTAAATTCAATTCTCTCGCACTTAACCATTTGGGACAATAATTAGGGACCATGATAGCAACTAGTTGTTGAATATTTTGTGCAGATGGTGATGCATAAAATCCACTATTCTGTCCATTTGCACCCGAGTAACCTTTATGTGCCAAAAGATCTTCATTGTTGATCACATCATTCACATCCACAAACTGCTCACAAACATCTAATCCTGCACTAGAATATTTTTGTAAATATGAAATAAGATTCTCAAGGTATGGACAGTAATTTTCATTCTATCTCCTTCCTTACAAATTTTCGAGTCATCCGCCACAAATTCATACACTATTACAAATCCTTGCCCTGTCATTAGCTGTAAGACAGATTGAATAGCTATCTAACCACTAATTAGTTATTAAAGATTCTGGTAAGTTACATCACAATCTCCTATCTGACGAAACAACAAGTACAATATCATCAGAATTACGATCTCACAATCACTTACTAACATCACACGTCAAACACGATCTGCAGACGAAATTCAGCTCCGATTACTAAACTACCAGGAGATCAAAACATGCGACAAAAAATTTGGATGAATAAATTAACATAACGAGCGAAACGAATCAAAAAGCAAAGGGATAAGGAAAAGCATACCTGGGGCTCAGCTCCACGATGCTTTACAAAAAGGATATTTTACTATTTAGAAGAAGAGAATAATTATGTGAGTTAAATTAGTGCAACCATTTTAGTTAACAAGCATGAACTAAGACGAGCGAAAATTAGGATCACAAGATAATAATGAATTCTTCAGCAAGTAGAAGTTTGACATGAGAAGTTGGGGACCAAACTGAAGCCTCCTAAAAATATTGGGGACCCCTGATGCACTTTGCTCATTTGAAAATGGTAAATAAAAAAAAAATTTCTTATCAAAACAAAAACATAGGCATGAAAACCAAATATCTTATTAAAAAAGAAAAATGTTTGTTTAAAAGCAAGGAGAAGAATATACACTTACATCAGATATTAGAGCGCACTGACTCTAAGATTATTTAGAGACCAAGTGTTGCCATAACAGAGGCAAAAACTAGAATCCCCAGCACAAAATATTTGCTTTGAGTAATCTTGAGGACTGGGGAAAAAAAGCATCCTCACAATGAAAAAAGGAGAATTAGAATGATGCTTGTATGAAATGCCTAGAATTAGGATTTATAGATCACATAAAAGAAAACAAAATCATCCCATAGAAAATTCTATTGAGGGCTAAGAAGAAAGCACAAGAAATGGTTAGACGTTAAGGAATAGCATGATTTCATAGGCTTTGAACCAAAATGGAACTTTTAAACATAAATTACCAAATGGGCCAGAGAACATTTAAACATGGGCATCAAATCCTTCCCTATTCTATTTGGGTTCAGAATCAAAGTAACTCAAATCACACTTCCCTATTCTATTTATGATAACACGTATAGATCATACTTTATCAAACAATACCGTATCTTACGGTAGAGTCAAACATGCTTCATGAACTCCACACGGATGCTACGGATTAATTGATCGAAGTTACTATATATTTATTTATTTATGGTTCCTTAATATATCTGTTCTTATTCTGGAGCTCCCTGAATTGAGACTCAAATCCAAAACACTCCCAACCTGAACCCTGTTCCTAACTCATATGTAGCATGTTTTGTTTTGGCTCCCTTCAAGCTTGAGGGTGTTTGTAACTTTTATAATTTCACAAAACTTTAATTTTGAGTTGTAACGAGCATAGAGATATAATTCCATTCTAAAAATTTAACATAAAAAAGTGATAAAGATTTGGCGAAATACACATACCGCGCCGGGATCGCCGCCACTGCCGCCTCCGCGTCCACGCACGGCCCCGGCCCATCCTCCTGTATAGATTTGCGAACTCACGGAGACTTATCCGATTCAAAATTCGTCACAAGAGCCGTTCCATCGACCACTTTGTATCCCTAAGCGTGGATCCCACGATGCGCTTCACTTTCCTACCAACCCACAAATTCAATCAAAAACTAGGGTTCAAACCAAACCAAGCAAAGGAAACGAGCGCGGGGTCGATCTTGAACCTAGGGTTTACCTTGTGGATGTCGATGCGGGGCACGAATCGAACGGCGCATGCAACGAAGGAGACACGATCTACGCCGTTGGATCGACAAGTTGGGAGAAAGAGGGGTTTACGGGTTAGGGTTACTACAATCGGGGATAGGGTTGAGGGGAGAGGGAGGGAGCCTCGCTCTTGCGCCAAAAATCGTGCGTGTCGCCATTGTTGAGGGGCGGAGTTGGAGAGGAGGGAAAAACCCTGCGCGTCAGTCTTGTTGAGGGTTTTTCGATCTTCGATTTACGAAGAGTGAAAAACCCGATCTTCGATGTGGCCCCGCGGGCCGGATGGCGTTCGGCGAGCGGCCAGGAAGGAAGAAGGGAAGATAGGGAGGGAAGGGAAGGGATGGGGGCGGGGTTGAGAACACGACACTCCCCCCCATGGGAGCCGCGGCGAGAGGAGGGGAGTGAGGAGCTCCATAGCGGGTTCGCCGTGGGAGGACGCGGAGAAGAAGAAGACGACGATGACGAAGAAGAAGGGAGGGAGAGAGGCGCGGGTGGAGGGTTTCTTTGGGGTTAAGGTATAGATAGAGATAGAGAGAGAGAGAGAGAGAGAGATAGAGAGAGAGAGAAAGAGAGAGAGAGAAGTGAGAGAGAAGAGTGTAGAAGTAAGTTAATAAGATTTTATTTTTTGTAAATATAAATTTACAATAATACCCTCACTTTTTATACTATGTATATAAAGTAAGTGAGGGTAAATTAGTCTTTATGCATAAGGAGTAGGTGAAAGTTGAAAAAAAAAGAGGGAAGAATTGGCGCGGTAAATAAGGAGATATCGTGGCGACAAATGTCGCCACTAATATATAGTTTTTGGCGGCGACTCTTATATGTCGCCGCCAAATCATCCCGTATCGGTGGCGACCCGTATATGTCGCCGCCAAATCATCCCGTATCGGTGGCGACCCGTATATGTCGCCGCCAAATCATCCTGTATCGGTGGCGGCCATTATATGTCGCCGCCAATCATCCGTATCGGTGGCGATCCCTAAATGTCGCCGCCATTTCTATGCATTGGCGACGACAAATAAATGTCGCCACCATATTAAATGCATTGGCGGCGACAATCTTTGTCGCCACCAAAAAGTCGCCACTAAAAACCATATTTGTTGTAGTGTCACCATGTTAGTCCTTGCTCGAGGCGCGGTAGCTCCCCCTCGGGCGATGTGCTCCGGAGTTGTCATCACTGGGTCGTCGTGTTTTCTCTCCCCGGAAGGACGGTCCGTCGGGTCGTAGTGTTTTCTCTCCCGACAATAGGGATTAGGGTTGGTTGAGTCGCGTTGAGGGCGAACCCACGGGTTAGCCAAGAGATTGGGTATTGAACTATGACCTTGCATGAGTTTTACCTTGAGCATCTTACTGTTTACTTTCAAGCGTATTAGCTGCATTCGATAGTTGGTTATTATCTTACCTTTCTTTCTATTACGCTTGAATTAGACCTAGTGGGAATGTCGGCGTGGTTGGTTGCCGAACCCACTGGGAACTTTGTTGTAGTTCTCACCCCACTATTTCCACAGAGCCGGGACCGAGTGAGCCGGCGGAGGATCGCGGTAAGGGCATCGCGCCCTAGGCAGAGACCGCCCGAGTTATTTTATTTTGCTATAGTCGCATTTCTCTTTATATCATCTTTTGTATTTGATGATTATAGTTGTTTAACTTTAATTGTAATCAAGTTTCATTTTGAGGTAAATGTGATGTAAGAAAGAAATGATGCATTGAATGTAAAGACTTTTAAAGAATTCAAAGTTGTAAGAATTATGCATGTATGTGATTGAAATTAATCATAGTACTTGTATGTTTTAGTTTAACATTTCACTTTGGCTATATCTTGCCATCGTGCAAGATTTTATGTATGCTTCCGTGTGTAAGAAATTTTTATACTCTATCGTACTTGTTGAGCCTTGGGCGGACGGAAAGCTCTGTCCGTTCGGCGTACGGTGACGCTCGAACCGGCCAAATGGATCGGGCTCGGGGCGTGACAGATATAATGATATCAGAGCGTATAAAAGCCAAAAAGTGAAAGCTAGGTTGGACCTAGGGCCCATAGGAAATGAAAAAGACCTTAAGGACCTAGGAAACGTGAGTGACGTTGAACAAGTATAGCGAAAGCATGTGATTGAGTTAATGTTATCATGTCTCTAATATGTTTTGGGATTAACTTTAAGTTGCTATTTATTTTCTATTCCTTGTATTGTGATCGGCGGTCGACGACATGATATTTGGGATGAAAATGAATACGCTAGTTTCCTTTCGCCGAATTGGGTATATTCGAGTATATGTTTCAAGTGTTAACGTAAGTGCGTCGTTTCAGGAAGCAATGGCAGCTCGTGGACGACCGCGAAAGAGGCCTATTCCTAAGGAGCCGAGTGCGGCACCGGATGCGGCACCCATTGCGGCTCCCAAGCAACCCACGACACGTGGCGGCGGGGTGCTTGAGGAGCAGATAGCCGCGATTATTGGCGTGGTGCGGCAGCAGGCGGAGTCCGTTCGGGCTCAAGGCGAGCAGATTCGGCGGCTTCAGGAGACCCTGGAGCGGCAGGCGGCGGCCAAGCGGGGGCCGGCCTACACCCCGCTCGGACGCCCGACCGTGGTTGAGGGTGCGGCGCGCAGATCCGATCCACGGCCGTACGATTACGGTGGTACCGGCGGATCGGGGACTTCTAACCCCGGTAGTGCGGCGGACGACGAGGAGCGGGAGCGCCAGTTGGCGGCGCTCATCAAGTTTATGAAGTTCAAACCACCTACCTTCGAGGGAGGAGTGGTGGAACCGGCGGTGGTGGAGTCTTGGATCGACTCCCTCGAGACCATCTTCGTGGACTTCAACACCCCAGAGAAGGACAAAGTACACTTTGCTTCCCACTTCCTCGACAAGACGGCGAAGGCGTGGTGGAAGCGGACCAAGCGGGATAGGTCACCCGACCTTCCGCCTATGATGTGGGAGGAGTTCAAGAGAGCGATGTTCACGAACTACTTCCCCGACTCGGTGAAGCGGAAAATGCAAGAGAAATTCCGCAAGCTAAGGCAGGGAGACCGCTCGGTGGCGGACTATGAGTTGGAGTTCTCCCACATTATTGACTGTGTCCGGATGTGGTGCGAGACGGCGGGACCGGTGGCGGTTCTTGCGGGGGCTTCGGTAGAGGATCTATGAGAGGATACTGAGATCCTCAACCTCCCGACCTTTGCGGAGGTTTTTGATCGAGCTCTATCTGCGGAGCACGGTAGCGCCTACGCGCGGGAGGAGCGCGAGGCCATGGCGGAGACGAGGGACAAAGGCAAGAAACGGGCGGCGGGAGGTGCCGGGGGCAGGCCGAATGCAAAGAAACCCCCTCGGCATCCCCGACAGCAGCAGAAGGGCGGGAAGCCTCCCCGATGTGTTGTTTGCGGCGGTGACCACCGACCGCACGTGTGCCCGCATCGCGACGGGAAGTGCTTCGGTGCGGACCAACCCGGGCACATTTCACGAGAGTGCCGAGTTAGGGATCGTCGCCCGACGGCGGCTTCGTCCCTTCTACCCCAAGGCGGTGATGGGGTTACCACCCCGATGGCGGGGCGCTCATCGACATCGCGCCGGCGGAGACATCGAGAGTGCGAGTGGGCGGGTTTTTGCCACTCAAGTGGAGGAGCAGGTTCCAGCTCCTAACGACATCGTGGCAGGTATTATCTCTATTAAAGGCACTAGAGCTCAGGCTATTTTCGATACAGGTGCATCGCATTCATTCATAGGTGCATCATTCGCTAGAGCTCATGACTTAGAGATTGTGCATAATGAGGAGGGTTGGACTATTACATCACCCGGGCAATCTTATAGCATCTATGACGAGTGTCCGGCGTGTCTAGTTCAGATAGGTGACTGTGTCATGCCGATCGATATGTTGGTGTTAAGCAAGAAATGGAAATTTGATGTAATCTTGGGGCTTGATTGGCTTTCCAAGTACTATGCGGTTATCGACTGCGAAAGAAAGGTGATCACCTTCCGGGAGCCTAATCAAGAAGAAATGGTGTACCGGGCGTGCAAGGGTGCGCGCTTTGCAGCAACCATATCTACGGCCAGAGCGAGAAAGATGATTAAGGGTGGTTGCAAAGCTTACTTGGCGACCATCGTGGACGGCCGAAGGGAACACCCAGAGCTTGAGGGCATTCGGGTGGTATGCGAGTACCCGGATATATTTCCAGCGGAGTTACCGGGATTGCCACCGGATCGGGAGGTTGAGTTCGTTATTGACTTGACTCCCGGGGCGGCGCCAATTTCGAAGGCTCCCTATAGAATGGCACCGGTAGAGCTAAAGGAGCTTAAGGCACAGTTGGAGGACATGCTCGATAAAGGCTTTGTAAAGCCGAGTGTGTCTCCGTGGGGAGCTCCGGTGCGATTCGTCAAAAAGAAAGACGGCACACTTCGACTCTGCGTGGATTACCGCGAGTTGAACAAGGTCACAGTGAAGAACAAGTACCCGTTGCCTAGGATCGACGACTTATTCGATCAGTTGTACCGGTACAAGCCGAGCTGTACCGGTAAAAGAGCTACGAAACCGAGAGGCAGCTCTCGGGTTTGCCTCTAGAGCAGTTTATACCGGTACAGACCACCCTGTACCGGTACAGAATGGTCTGACAGCAGTTCGTGAAATACGCGAAATAAAAGAAGTTGAGGGGCTTTTTGGCTATTGTTACAACACAATAAGCTCCCCCAACAACCCCTTTTCACAGCACACTCACCCCTCTCTCATTTCTCTCTTTTGCTCCCTTCTCTCTCTAGAACTTCATCCCTAGAGCTTGGAGATCTTGGAGGAGAGGAAGAAGAAGGTGGGTTTGGAGCTCTTGGTGGGCTTGGAGCTCTCCAACAAGAAAGGATCTTGGTAGAGCTTGGTACAAGAGGTGAGTTTCTACAAGTTTAACTCTAGGGTTTAGGTTTTCTCCTAAGTTTTGGAGTTTTCTAGCTTGTTGCTAGTGTTAGAGGTTTGAGAGAGCATAGAACTCCATGAAACCTCCATTTGAGCTCATGTGCCCTAATGGTGATTTCTTAGGGTTTGTAGTAATCCACTAATGGACGGTTCTAATGGGTCAAGAATGGTTTTAGAGAGCTTTTCATGGGTTCACAAGCTTTCTTTTGCTTGTGAATGAGATTAATCCTATGGAAATGTCAATTTGACATTGTTAGGGTTTAGAAATTGGGGCTTTTGCCCTACGAGGTTTTCTAAGCAAATTGACTTTGTAGAAACCTAATTGGGAGTATCCCCGACGCGTGGGACAACTCCGTTTAATTAAACGAAAAGCCTATCTATGGGTTACTATGTAAATCGGCCTGATTTGGTCGATTTTTAACGTAACAGGTTTTCGAGTAGGCATCGGTTGGTCGCGAAACTTGTTGGGCGACTCCATAAAAATATTTTAAGGTGGGTTGTGCATTCCAAAGACATCAAACTTCTCTTTATGTCTAAGTGTCATATTTGAGCATACTATATACATTGAGCATAATGCATAGTAGGGTTAATTGTGAATTTCTTGCTTTTGTGAGTTCAAATGCATGAGAATGATTGTATGGTATTGTAATGATAAAGAATAAAGAACCCTATGTATGCATGACAAAGAACCTAGTGAACCTAGTGAACTATTATGACATTGGACATGTGCTTAGAGAACAAGCGTGGCAATGATGAGTCTAGAATACTTAGACAACTGTGTGGCATCAAGAACAAGAACATGAACAAGTAGATTACTTGACATTAGTACAATTGAGAGATTGACATTATGACAACAACCTTAGAGTTACGAGTCATATGAACCTAAGTCTCCTTGAAGTCAAGGATGGATTGTGAATTGGAATCCTTAAAGTTAAGGATTGATCGTACTCACCATGTTAGTCCTTGCTCGAGGCGCGGTAGCTCCCCCTCGGGCGATGTGCTCCGAAGTTGTCATCACTGGGTCGTAGTGTTTTCTCTTCCCAGAGGACGGTCCCGTCGGGTCGTAGTGTTTTTTTTCCCCGACAATAGGAATTTGGGTTGGTTGAGTCGTGTTGAAGGCGAACCCATGGGTTAGCCAAGAGATTGGGTATTGAACTATGACCTTGCATGAGTTTTACCTTGAGTATCTTCTTACTTGTTTACGTATTAGATAGTTGGTTATTATCTTACCTTTCTTTCTATTACGTTTGAATTAGACATAGTGGGAAAGTCGGCGTTGTTGGTTGCCGAACCCACTGGAAACTTTGTTGTAGTTCTCACCCCACTATTTCCACAGAGCCGGGACCGAATGAGCCGGCGGAGGATGTGATAAGGGCATCGCGCCCTAGGTAGAGACCGCCCGAGTTATTTTATTTTGCTATAGTCGCATTTCCCTTTATATCATCTTTTGTATTTGATGATTATAGTTGTTTAACTTTAATTGTAATCAAGTTTCATTTTGAGGTAAATGTGATGTAAAAAAGAAATGATGTTTTGAATGTAAAGACTTTTAAAGAATTCAAAGTTGTAAGAATTATGCATGTATGTGATTGAAATTAATCATAATACTTGTATGTTTTAGTTTAGCATTTCACTTTGACTATATCTTGCCCTCGTGCAAGATTTTATGTATCTTAGTGTGTATGAAAATTTTATACTCTATCTCAGACTTGTTGAGCCTTGGGCGGACGGGGAAAGCTCTGTCAGTTCGGCGTACGTTGAACGCGCTCGAAGCCAAATGGATTGGGCTCGGGCGTGACAATAGTAGTCGGATTCATATATATATATATATATATATATATATATATATATATATATATATATATATATATATATATATATATATATATATATATATATACTATAATTATATCTTATCAATAGCCATTGTTGGTGCTATTGATTTTTTAGTCCTTGGATTAAGAAATGAATGGCTAGGATGATGTGGGCCTAGGGTTGAGTAAGTGGTTGGTTGAATAGTATAATCTAACGGGTAAAAATAATCTAAGTGTTAAATCTAACGGTGGAAAACTTGATAGCATCAAATCCTTGGTGCTATCGATAGTACCCCAGCCGGACTCTATATATATATATATATATATATATATATATATATATATATATATATATATATATATATATATATATATATATATATATATATATATATATATATATATATATAATTTTAATATTTTATTTATAAATATATAACAATTTATTTTGAGAATCAATAAAGACAGTATTTTTACTTTAATTAATTTTCTTATTTTTTTATTTATAAATTCTACACAGATAATAATAAAAAAATATTATGTATTTTTTTAATATTACAATGAGATTTTTATTTATTTTAATGTGTTTTATTTATTTTAGACCCACTCCTATCTCTCTTTTTTTAATTTTTTTCTCTTTTCTAACTCTTCTTATTTTAGAGTGTTATTGGCCACATACAAAAATTATCAATGATTTTTGAATTTGTTGCTTAGCTTTTTATATTTACTTAGTATATTTTATATAATTGTCGTAATTAAATATATTTAAAAAAAACTTAATTGTGATGTTTTTTTATAAAAATGAATTATTTATATCTAAATAATTATAAAAATAAAATTAATATTTAATACATATAATCTAAAATATTTTAAAATTAGACATAAATAATTATATATTTCAAAGTTTTATTATAATTAAAACAGAAATTTATGAATTTACAATAAGAACCGGATGTTAAGATTAGTATTATTGTTTGTAATTAAAACTTGCATATCTGATACAATTAATCACATGTGAAAATATTTTCAAAACTTTCTTTTTTAATTAACTAAAATATATTATTATTTACTTTATAAAAAATATATTTAAATATTTATTAATTATTTACAAAAAAGATAAATGAACCGTCGCGTAGCACGGTTCCTTATTAGTATATAATTAATCCCCTCCCCCCCCGCCCCAAAAAAAAAAAAAAAAAAAAAAAAAAGTGACTTTTGTTAATCCTGGCATTTCTGGTAATAAAAAGATGTAGGTACAAATCGCAGTTTTTCGTTTTCCTTCTCCGGTTGGGCCCCACAGCATTAAATTCGCACGCAGCACGAGGCGCGAGTGCGTTATAGCTGGCGTTCGATGACGCGGCAAGCAGCGTCCGTGTAGTTCTCTGCGGGGCCCACGCGCACGCACGCAAACGGCAAGGGTTGGTGGTGGTGGTGGTGGTGGTGGTGGTGGTTTTGGGGTATGTGCTGCGGGTGGGGGCAAACAAACAAAACAAACAAACAGCAACAGCAAGCGGTTGCGGTTTGTTTGCTGCGGAAGGCGACGCCACGTGGGACGCAACACGACAAAAACGCAAACAGAAAGTGAAAGGGGCTCTCACCCTGCGGGGCCACCACAAGCAATTCACACGTGGACGGGCGGTGCCGGGTCGACGTTGACCCCGTTGACCCTCGGACGCGTCCGAGTTCGGTGCTCCTGTTTTCCCTGAACCGGGCGCACAACGTCATTCCTGGACCGAACTGTGAATGTGCCCTATTATATTAACGACGTGGCGTGGTGTCTCCCGACAATCAAATGAATCCTTTTTGAATTAATCCGCCACATCATAATTATAAAAAAAAAAAATTGTATTTTTTGTTTCTGAAATAAGAAATATGATTAGCTTATTATCACTAATATGATTCAACTGTAGTACAGTAGTAGACTTTCCTCTCCAGCAGATTATTTTTAAAATTTTTTAACAAATTTCTATAGTAAGAAAATGAGTTATTTCACAAATTTGTAACGTTATTTATAAATTAATTTTCACGTACAATAATGTGTAAAGTTTTACCGCATAATGTTACGGAGACATATTAGTAAATAATAAATAAAAATATTTACGAAAATAAAAAATAATTTTGAATGGCCTAACATCTGCACGTGGCCTTTACAGAGAGGAGATGCAAAGTGATGACGTGGCAGTCGTGCGCCACGTGACCGACGATGACGCGAAGCCTATCGCGTTTGTTTTCCACGTGACACCAAATAATATAGGAGAGAGAAATTTATAGTCTGATAATAATAATATAATAAAATGAGAAAGAAAAAAAAAGTAAATAAAGGCCCCCTCCCCGAATTTTTAAAATTTCGGTCTCTTTAAATCGTCCCGGACACAAATAATAAAATATTTAATAATTAGTATTCAAAATTTTAAATTTTAACTTATATTATTTTATATTCTAAATAAAATTTATTTTTATATAAAATAAAGCGAAGCAGAGATAACATATTATCTATCTCTCTCAAAAAAAAAAAAAAAAAAAAAATTTGTTTCTACCAAATTTTTGCAAACAAAAAAAATGAAGAAGAAATCTTTCAGTTTCTTCCTCGCGGGGATTTCCTCCATGCACAGACACCAAAAAATCTGAAAAAATACACTAAATTAAAATTTTCATTTAAAATTTGACGAAAGTTAATATAAGTTTAATTTAAATTAGATTAAATTTTATTTAATTGTTTAATATATTTGTTAATGTTAAATTACTAAGTATGACTTATAAAATTATTCAAAATATATAACAATTAAATGTTATTTACCCCTATGTATCACCAAACACTCCTAAGTCTCACGTGTTATCGAACACGCACGTGTCAATGTCGACCCGTGTCCGATGTGGACACTTTTTGACGCGCATTCAATTTCGATACATAACCCATAGTATTTTTTAATATATACACATTTTTATTTTATTTTTTTACACATCTATAATGTAAGATAAAAATATTTTAACCTCTTGAAAAATGCATATAACTTTTATTGAATAATATAAATAATTAACTATAGCGATTAATTTTTTCTCTTAAAATATATATATGAACCATGGGTTATGAATGTCCTTTTTGTGGACTGTAGCTATTTTTTAAAATTAAATATTGTTCGATTCTCATATTAATTTTTAATAAAAAATAGTCAAATATATTATCCTTTTGTATTTTATTTACTTTGTCTAAATTAACATAGTTTTTTTTATTTATTACTTATATAGTTTTATGTTTTCCAATTAATTAATTTCAACTGTGTTTGTATTTGTAATAAACCGACTTTTTACCTAAAAGAAATTTGACTTTCGTTTCTTAATGTTATTGTGCGTAAATGTATTATAAGAGCACACGTCAAATTTCGAGCGGCAGAGCTAAAACGAAAAAGTTACGCGACCCGGAAGTTTGACTTAAAGTGAATAGTAACTCCGGATTTTCGGAAAATCGCGGAGTAAAGATGGGTTCAGGTGCGTACCGAATTCCGAATATGGGCTTCCAATAGCTCGTTTTGAACGGCTCAACTATACTGGAACCGTTGGCACGGAATCGAATTACGATGCACGGATATCGATAAAAAGGAGTTTGAAGGATTTTACCTAAAAGGTTAATGAGTTGGGGAATAACGGAGAAAAAGAAGAGATGTGATACTTCGCGAATCCGAGACCAAATCAAACGAAGTAAGAGGCATTCGATGTTCTCGACGCGTTGAACGCGCGGCGCGATACGATCGTGAATCGACGGGGCGGATCTCGGGAATTGCGAAAAGAATGCAAAGGGGTCAAGATCGCATAACGGCGGAACGCGAAGAGTCGCGATATTTTATGCGCCGAAATGCGAAGGGTTGAACACGAGAGGGTCCTATGCGCATAATTGTCATGCTGGCAGGGGCTAAAATACGAATTGTGGCTTGTGGTGGGCTAAAGTGCAAATGAGCCCTATGTGTTATAAGTGGATCTAGGGTTCATGCACACTAAAAACCTAACCCTAGCCCACCCTTCACCTCCCAAGCCCTCGGCCGCCACCTACCTCTCCTCTGCCATCCCGAGCGTGCACCCCGACCTCCCGGCAACCTCCGCCGCCGGAGAGCCACCCCGAGCCCTCGTCCACCTCTTCCTCCTCTTCCCTCGGCCACCCTAGCCACCTTGGCGAGAGAGAGTGTGGGGTTGGTCTCGAGCCGAGCACCGGCATCCCCGGGCCGAGACCAATCGTCGGCGCCCATCACCGCCGCCGCCGTCGGAGCCGCCGCCGGAGCCCCGCTTGCTCCCTGCGGCCACCGAACACCTGCAGGCCGAGCACGGGTGATCCAGTGATGCGCGTCGCCGCCGTTTCCCCGTCGGGTGCACCAACCTCCACCGACGTCGACGGCCGCCGGTGCACCTCCCCGGCCATCCCCGTGCATCGCCGGCGCCGCCCGAGCCAACCACCCGCCGCTTGCGGCCGCCCGCCGAGGTGCACACCGAGCTCGGGAGATCTTCACTACCGAGCGCCGCCGCCGACCTAGCGACGTGAGCACGACCTCCCCTTGACCACCTCCGCCGGATCCACGCCGCCCGAGGTCCCCGGCCGCCGCGCGCCGTCGCCGAGAACCCCAACCCGAGAGCAAGTTGGGAGCTTGGATCGCCGCCGCCGCCTCCGCCGCCGTCGCCCGGCTACCACCTCCTCCTTGGACCTCCCGGACCCGAGGCTTGCTCCTCCGACCGAGCGCCGCCGTCTTGTCGCCGGCCGGCCCTAGCTCCTCATAGCCTCGGTAAGGATTTACTATTCCGGACTTAGTTCTAGCGTTTGGGCACGGTTTCGAGGCAAAGATGGGTCTTTTTGACCATGTGAGGTGAGCACGATCATTGGAATTTCGTGCTGAACGCGATGCTCACCTCCGTTCTGAGTCTCGATGCCTCGTTTAGCGGGACGAACGTACTTTACGCGCTGTGCACGCTGTTTACTGAAATTGATGTCGCTTGTGCGCGCACTACGATGTCCGATTGCGCTCCGAAAGGCGAGCACGGTCTTCAGCATGTCGAAGACTTAAAGTGTGTGCGATTTCAGAATTTGCGATGCATTGGTTTGCGTGCACAGCCCATAATAACCCTATTTGTACATGAAATAATGCGATTTAGGATTCTTTAGGGACTTTTATGCAATTGTAGCCTCCTGGGCTATCTTGGGCAGTGTGTACGTGCTACGGGTAACCTCTGGACTGACTGTCCAAGGTCCCGAGCTTTTCGAAAAATAGTAAGTGTAATTCCGGGCGTTCGTCGGCGAAATTCGACGACGGAACGCGACTTTGGTTCGGATTTCTTCCGACGCTTTTCGAAGATTATTTCCTTTGTCGCAAAGCCTTATTGGCGGTCACCCGCGTCGTTTCGAGAGTCCGAAAATGACGGGTGAGCGACGGTGGGTTCCGATGTCAAAGTCGACGCTTTCGGGAACCGGATCGAAACGGTCGTTTTATTCTTAGTCGTTCGAGACGATTACGTCGTGGGGTTGTGAGTTAATGTTCTAGTATTCGGTGGGTTAGTTTCGACCCGGTGAACCCTCGTAGGTTCGATTGTTTCTTCCCGTGATCGGCAGACCACACCTTTCGATACTCAGGTGGGTATCCGGTTTGACATCCGTACAGTGGTACACGCTTGGTGACACTCCTTCACTTTACTCTACTCTACTTTACTTTTTTTACTTGCACCTTACTGTCGTTTCTATTCTCTACTCATTTATATGCATACTTAGTATACTTGATAGGAGTAGAGTGGTTTGAGTTTACAGCTCTTCAGCGACCTACTTGGTCGATCCTTTACAGTTTCAGTGACCTAATTGGTCGGCTTGTCTACAGTTTCTCAGTGACCTATTCGGTCAGTTTGCTTCAGTTTCAGTGACCTGTTCGGTCGGTTTGTTTCAGTGCTTCTGTGACCTACGTGGTCGGCAAGTTTACCTGATGACCCAAAGGGGTCGATGTCCCTTTAGGGACGGGATTGTCGCCTAGTTGCCGACGTCGCTTTGAGCATAATAGCATCGATCGCCCGGGACTCGAGCGCATATCACGAACACGGGCGGTCCGATCCACCGGCCGGGTTGTTCTTTTAGGAAAAATGGTTGGACGCCAACCCGTGAGCCCATAGGCTATCTTGGGTTGAATGCAGGCTTAGAGACGGGGCATTGCCTGAGGTCTGCGGACCAATATTGGCGGTTATGGATTGGGTATTTACTTTCTCAGCTTTTCGATGCATACATACCGTAGCAGGTTGTTTATATATATAACTCTCTCCTGCTTACTTTAGCTACTGTATCTACTTATCAGTCCTTCCTTTGCTTTACTCCGTTACTAGTGGATACCCACTGGGAGGGGGAGACATGTTTACATGTTCTCACCCCCCGCCTTCTTCTTTTTCAGGTGACGCAGCTGGTCCCAGTGGGACAGCAGGTGAGGAGCGAGTCTAGTGCGCGTGTAGCTCCTACCCGTATCGGTTACTTCTTTACTTTCCTTGCTTTATTATCTAGAGTACATTTTGGTTCAGTTCTAGTTCTACTTTGGTTTACTTACAGTGATATTTTGAGACTTGTGATGTTTTTGGGATTGTGATATGGAACTCATGTTTTGGAAAACAAACTGTCTCGTACCCTTCGTGGTAGCATTTCAAAAGAAAGGGTTTAAAAGAGAAAAGGTTTTCTACCCTCGTGGTAGTGTTTTCAAAAGAAAGCGTTTCGTGTGGAAACGATTTTAAAAAGGTTTTCTTAAGATTTATAAATAAGTAAAGTGTGAATGTGGTGAATGGTTGTATGATATTGTGTATTCGATCTATTTGTTATTCATACTGTTGTGGTTGAGTTCCTGGATGAATTGTAAACACTCTGTACTTGTGCGACGCCGTGCAAATACAGGGGAGACTCTGTCCGTGTGTACAGTGGCCTCCCTGTATTTGTGGCGGATCTGGTTCACCTCTGGGGGTCAGGCTTTAAAAAAAAAAAATTTCCGCTGTATTTATTTACCAAAGGGACCCCGGGGCGTGACAGTATTCCACTGTATTGCAAAATTTTGAAGGAATTTTGTTTGGCCTAAACAAAGAAATACTATTGATAAAAATAAAGGGCAAAAAAAAGTTCTTGTAAATTTTAAAACGAATCCCTGCAGGCTATTAGTTATTTATTATTTCAATAATAAATGCTGGTTTTAATTGACAAATATTAATTGAAACAAAAACTGCAAACCGCTGCTATAAATTTCGCATTTAAATTTTAATTATGGATTCAAATTTCGAATTAAAATTTAGATTTTGTATTCGAATTTCAAATTAAAATTCATGTTTTGAATTCAAATTCTGGTTTCGAGTTCAATTTTGAATTCATTGAGTTCAGTTTAAAATACAAATTTAGATTTTGAATTCAAATTTGAAATTCAATTCTATATTTTGATTAAAAATTTAAAATTCAAAATTAAATTTAAATTTAAATTTAAATTAGATTTTTAATTCTAATTCTAATTTTGAATTCAATATTAAAATTTAAATCCAGATTATAAATTTGATTTTAAATTAAAATTATAGCAAATTGAAATTTGAATTTAATATAAATTTTATTTGGAATTTAAATTGAAAATTTAAAATTCAAACTGGGATTGTAAATTCAAAGTTTTATTTTTTAATTCTGATAGGTTTAAAATTTATATTTAAAACTTAAATTTTGATTTTGAATTCAATTTTGAAAATTGAATTCAAATTTGAAATTCAAACAGTAATTATGTAAATAAAAGTTGCAAGTACGTGGATAATTCTGCGAACCATTATATTACTAATTACTGTCAGCATTACTGAAAATTTAGGGTGAGTTTGGTTCGGGTTAGCGTGGCAGAATTACAGACAATCCTGTCAGGATTACTTTGTTTGGTTCATGCGGTACGTAATCAGGTCGATAATGCAACATTATAAATGGCACAGGATTACCTAAAAATACCAACGAGAGGGTGGTTGTTTATCTTGGATTAGAAAGTCGATATCTGCATATTATGTAAAATAACAATTTTGCCCTCTAACTTTCAAAACACTTTCAATAGGTAGTTATAAAAATATAATTTAAAATTTTAAATTGACAATTTTAAATTTTAAATTTTAAATTTTAATTTTAAATTTTAAAATTTAAATTTTCAATGTTTAAACTTCAAATTTAAATTTTAAATTTTAAATTTCAATTTAAATTTTAGATATTAATTTTCAAACTCTAAATATTAAATTAAAATTTTAAATTTTAAATTTTAAATTTTCAATTACAACTTTTAGAGTTCAAATTTCAAATTATAAATTGTACATTTTAAATTTCAAATTCTAAGTATTAAATTTCAATTTTAAATTTCAAATTTTCAATTTTCAATATCAAATTTTCAATTTACAATTTCAAACTTTAAATTTTCAATTTCAACTTACAAATTACAAATTTCAAATTTTAAATTTTAAATTTAAATTTTCAATTTTCAATTTTCAATTTTCAATTTTCAATTTTCAATTTTTAATTTTCAATTTTCAATTTAAAATGTTAAATTTTTAATTTTAAATTTTTAAAATTTAAAATATAAATTTTTAAAAGTCAAATTTAAATTTTAAATTTTAAATTTGAATTTATATTTTAGATTTTAAATTTCAAATTTTAAATATTAAATTTAAATTTTAAATTTTAAATTTTAAATTTTAAATTTAAATTTCAACTTTGAAATTTCAAATTTCAAACTTCAAATTTTAAATTTCAATATTTAAATTTCAATTTTCAATTTTCAATTTTCAATTTTCAATTTTTCATTTTGAATTTTGAATTTTGAATTTTGAATTTTCATCTTTCAATTTTCAATTTTCAATTTTCAATTTTCAATTTTCAATTTTCAATTTTCAATTTTCAATTTTCAATTTTCAATTTTCAAATTTTAAATTTCAAATTTTAAATTTCAAATTTAAAATTTAAATTTTATAATTCAAATTTGTATTTTAATTTTTGAATTTTAATTTTACATCTTTAATTTTTAATATTTAATTTTATATTTATATTTATATTTTAGAATTTAAATTTTTTAATTTATTATTTATATTTTATTTAAAAATATTAAATTTATATTTTTGTTCAAATTTAAATTTTAAATTTTAAAATTGATGTGCCAAATAAGTATTAATTATTTTAAAATAGAATGAGTGTAAAATATATAACTTACTTTAAAGTGTACACCCGTATCGTTAATCTAAAACTATCCATTAGTTATAAATTTTGACATTAAAAGAAAAAACTTTTTTGTTTCACGCACACAACTTTTTGTTGTGGACTTAAAAAGAGGCGGCGCCTTCGCCGTTCACGCGCACTTTAATCATGATTGGAAATTTAATTAAACACGAACTTATCTTGTAATTTTTGTTCTTTCTTTAATTAATGAAGAGCTTATCTAAATTAGCACGTTACGTGGGTTAGGATAATTCATGTGAAAAACATGCTCAAGCCATTGTTTCATAAATATGTGCTTATCCCTGCATTTGTTCATAAATCAACATTAGTTAATTAGTTGTTGGATTCAAATAAATAAATTGTGATATATCACCCAACTTAATTACTCAAGCGTAAATCTAAAAGGACCATGTATACCTAGAATTATATAAACGGGATTGAAATGTAAGCTTCTAAGTGATTTACCAAAATTTCTGCCTCAAAGATTTTAAATTGTCGCAATGATGTCTCATAACCTAATTAAGTTAACTAAATATTAATGTACATTGATGTGGAAGTAATATAGAGTATTATGATTGATGTCGAGACGATAGTTAAACACGTCAATATTTAGTCACCTAAATTAGGTTGTAAAATTTAATTATAATAATGTCAAAATTTTGTGTGAGAGATTATAATAAATTAGTCACCTAAAGATTAAGGATGAAAGTAAATTTACCAATTAAAAACAAAATATAGCCTAATTTAAACAAAAAACATGAAAAAAAATTGTAAAAAAAGGAAAAGTTACGGGAGAGGGGTTGAATAAAGGTAGTGTGGACTGGTGGTGTGGACTAGAGGTGTCAACGTGCCGAACACGAGTCAGTTGGGCTGGCTCGTTAAATATTAAGCCGAAAAATTCAGCTTGTGTTCAGCTTGTTAATAGACGAACCTAAAACGAGTCGACTGCCGTGACTAAAAATAAGTTAAATAGATTATATTGAATATATATAAAAAATAAATTTATAAAATCTTATCAATTAGACTTGGATCAAATGTTTGAAACTTTACATATAAAAGATATTTTTTATAAATGAGCTTAGATTTTTTTTCTAAAAATTAAATAATAAAAATATTATATATATATATATATATATATATATATATATATATATAGAGAGAGAGAGAGAGAGAGAGAGAGAGAGAGAATTGAGCTCCTATGTTTTTAAAAGTACCAAGTCATTGGTGCTGTAAGTTTTAGAACTTAGATTTATAGATGTGAGGTTAGAATGATGTAGGCCCCCTTGGGTTAAGTGGGTGGTTGGTTGAATAGTATAATCTAACGGGTGAAAATGATCAAAGGTGTAGATCTAACGGTAAAAAATTCACAAGCACCAAGTCTTGGTGCTTTTACAAGCACCATAACTCTCTCTCTCTCTCTCTCTCTCATTCTCTCTCTCTCTCTCTCTCTCTCTCTCTCTATATATATATATATATATATATATATATATATATATATATATATATATATATATATATATATATATATATATATATATATATATAACTAGGCTGTTATGCTATTAATATCACCAAGTTATTGGAGCTACTAAGTTTTTGGCTGTTGGATTGAGAGATGTGTGGTTAGGATGATGTAGGACCCCTAAGGTTGAATGGGTTGTTGGTTGAATAGTATAATCTAACAGGTGAAAATGATTAAAAGGACATATTTAACGGCGGAAAACTTGGTAGCACCAAGTGCTTCGTGCTAAGTGTTATTTTAAAATAATTCCTTTAAGTATGCAGTTTTTCAACATTCTTTAGCTTATATATATTTTTCAATATCTGTATTTAGTACTTACGGTTAACTATACTGTATTGAAAATTCTCTACCCAGGCAAATTTGTTGCACCATCTTTATTTCTCAACCTAAAAAAAATATACAGCATTACATATTTGAAATATATAATTAATAATTATATGCACATTAAAGTATCACATCAACTTACCATCCAATTTGGGTATCGATAGAATCATCGATATTTGCTATGTGGTTGTTTAACATCTAAATTCGGCACAGTATACCACAATCACAATTAGGAATTAGGTTGTGAGTTGTTGTAAAATATCGACTATTTAGTGGGCTTGTTGCTATGCAGAGAGAATAAGAGGACATTTATGAATCGTGTTAATATACCTAGCTATTACGGCTTCCTATACTTATTAAATGAACTGTACAGGGATAAAAATGGTATTTTAAATTTATTCAGTTAGATTTTGACGGTTTGTTAACGGTAGGGGCATTCATAAATATTTTTTGAATTTAGAAGGGTATTCATGATATTTTCAACTTTAGAGGGTTATTGATGAAATTTCAATCTCATAGGGGTACCTATGAAATTTTCCCCAAAACAAAAGTGTGTTGTGCTGTCTCGGAAAAGCAAATTATCTCCTATTCGCTCCAACGCTGGACTTATTCTAACATAGTAAATTAGTAATAGTAAAATTAATAATAATAAATTTTTACTTATCAACTGTTTCTAGAGCAAGTAGGAAAGTACTTGATGGTTAGTACCCGAGATCCAAGTTCGAATCTTAATTGATTCATAATTCTAGCTAAGCTTATTTCTAAACAAAATAAGCGAATTAAGCGGGTAGCGTGCTACCTACCTCTCTCTCAAAAAAAGAAAAAAAAAATTTACTTGTTGGGTGTAGGTAGATTGTCTCTAGAGCGAGTTGCAAATAAATTTATTGGTTGGTATCCGAGATCCCAAGTTTGAATCCAAATTGATTTATATTTTTAGTTAATTTTATTTCTAAATAAAATAAACGAAGTAGTTAGCGTGTTATTTATCTCTCAAAAAAAAAAAAAAATCGAAAAAACTTCAAAAATCCCCCTATGGTTTCTCACTTTTTCATTTTACTACCCTATGCTTTAAAGTGTATTAAGTTAGTATCTTGTGATTTCGCACTTTCTCACTTTAGTATCTTGTAGTTTAAAGTATATCAAGTTAGCACTATGTGGTTTTATTTTCGTATCAAATTAGTACCTGTAGTTTTATTTTTATATCAAGTTAGTACCTTGTGGTTTTATTTTTCTCTTAATAAAATATTAAATCACAGGGTACTAAAGTGAGAAAGTGTGAAACCACAGGGTACTAATTTGATACACTTTAAACCACAGAATACTAAAGTAAGAAAGTATGAAACCACAGAATATTAACTTGATATTTTTTAAACCACAGAATACTAAAGTGAGAAAGAGTGAAACCACAGGGGAGAATTTGAAGTTTTTTTTTTGGGGGGGATGCTAGATGTACACCCCAAAAGGGTGTACATCTTACAACCCCACTCATTCTTAGATGGAGTGTAATTTATCAGTCACATGATGTGACTGGTGAGCAGATATCTACTCAAAAATAAATAGATTGAAAGATGTGCACCTTTTTTGAAGTGTACATCCACATGCGAATTATAACACAGCAACAGCATAAAAGGTTTGTCTTTTGTTTTAATTAAAAGAAGATGGGATGGGACGGTGCGTGCATTGTGGGGGACATCCTAAACCTACCACCACCTCCCAACCATGTGACCATACGTTCGAAATGACCCTTTCACCCTTTCTCTTCTCAATTTCTCTCCATCATGAATTATTATCTTTTATTTTTCATACCGAATATATATATATAGTTAGTAAATAAAAGTCCAAAGTTTATTTCTTTTCCTTGATCGATCTGTCTCGATTTGTAAAAAAAATTGTATATATTCCATCTCAAACTTGAATAGAATAGTAAATGAGTTCAAAGAGTAAAATAAATATTGATTTGTTTTGAATATTTCTTGGTTGTCAAAAAAACAAGATGGGGTTTGGATGGCCCCTCCCCATTTACGTACATCCCTATATTCTTTTTTCCACATCGGGTATTACGTGTCCCCATTTTGTGAAATATTATGTAGACTTTATATACATAGAGATCAAAGTGTTATATAGACTTAACAAATATACATTTAGAGTCCGACTGTGATACTATCGATAGCACAAAGAATTTGACGCTATTGAGTTTTTCACTGCTAGATTTAACTATTTAATTATTTTTATCCGTTAGATTATACTTATTCAACCAACCACTCACTCAATCTTGAAAGCGCCCACATTATTTAACCACACAATTCTCAATATAAGAGCTAAAAAACTAATAGCACCAATAAATTAATGCTATGAATAGCCTAGTTCTATATATATATATATATATATATACTCCTGAAAAGTTGGAAACTTTTCAAATCCCACTTAGAAGGTTAACATTAAAAATACTATCTTTACGTTTCAAACTATTTTAAATATACTTCTAATGAATTATTAACAATATCTGTTATTTATATAAAATTACTATTTTACCCTTATAAATATACCCTTACAATGTTATCGACTTTTTTTATTTGCCCTTAAGTTAGAGTACAAAAAGTATTTTAATTTTTGTCCTTTTCAAATATATCTTTCTACTATTATCAACATTTTTTATTTGCACCAACGGTCCCTAGAGCAACTGGCAAAGGGCTTAGTAGTTGGTACTTGGGTCCCAAGTTCGAATCTTAGTTGATTCACATTTCCAGCTAAATTTATATCTAAATAAAATAAACGAAGCGAGTAGCATGTTACCTATATCAAAAGAAAAAAGATTTTTTATTTGCCCGATGTTAAGGGCAAAAGAGATATTTTAATTTGTTTTAACTCTAACAGATATTTAAGGGTACATGGTATTTATAGAAATATTTTGGAATAATAGATGAACATATAAAAGATATATTGGAAAGAAAAAAAAAATAGGAATACATAAAATATTTCTAAATTTTGAGAAGTATATAGATAAGAGTAGGTCTTGTGTGCTATTAGGAGCACGAGGCCTCCGTGCTCCTAAGTTGTTTTTCGATCATGAGAGCTTAGAGATCGACGATCGAGATTGATCTAGCAAATTTGAAGTATCTAGAAAATAAATGTTACGATTTTTTGATATTATTTACCTAGCGATCGAAAGGGTTCAAAACCAATTGTTGAAAATAAAAATCTTACAAAAAAAATAGTTATATAGCATTAAAATTTTCGATCAAACATATTGATCTTGTTATAAATAGTATAAAAAATTTTCTATCAAAATTTTATCTTATTTGAACACTTCTACACCGTTAAACTTGCAAACGGTATACATTAACCATTAAAAATTGTTGATTTTGAAATCTCTTCGATCGCTAGAAAAATGATACCGAAAAATTACAAAAATTATTTTCTAAATAGCAAATCATTTAGATCAAATCCCAATAAATGAGTAATGCATTCGATTCGGAAGGCTCATGTCGAAAGCGGTTTAGAAGCGGGTATTACGTGCTCTTAATAAACGTAGACCTACTCATAGATAATTATCTTTAATAGAAAAAAAAAGTCGTTAGTGTTTTATTTTAATCTAATATTTAGGTTTTCGAAAATTAAATATTTATTCGAAACCAGAAGGACAGTGTTGGAAAAAAAAAAAAAAGCAAGTTAAAAAAAGAGTACAACCCATGCTCCCGCCGCAGAAAAAGGAGCGCCCGCACACGTGTTACCGCGGGACACGGGAACTGTACGGGCACGTGCGAAAACATCATAAAAAAAAAAAGAAGAAGAAGAAATTATTAAAAAACCAAAATAATTAAAACCGATGTTCTTCTTCTTTCTTTCTCTCTCTCTCCCGCCCGCCACCTTCGACGAGACTTCGTAACGGACACGAGCGGCTTAAAGAAAGGGTTGGACAGCTGTCAGTCAGCACGCAACCGTCGCAAGCGGAAATGTGCGATTTCCTGCCCCCAAAAAAATCCCCGCCTCCATTCCTCTTTTTTTTTTTTTCTTTTTCTTTTGTCTTTGTTTCAACTCGTTCCCGTTTCTTCAGTGTCACATGAAATTCAGAGCCTATAATTTGATATTACGGTGACTAAAATTATTATTTTTTTAAAATTTATTAGAGTAGTTTATTCTTTTTGAATATTTATTCTGTGGTTGAGTAAGTGGTTAGTTGAATAATATAACCTAACAGGATAAAAATAATCAAAAGAATTAATCTAACATTAAAAAACTTTATATTATAATCTAACGAGTAAAAAAATCAAAAGAATTAATCTAAAGGTTTAAAATTTGATAGCACATAGGTAGGAATACT